>CM035170.1:127921013-128586678 GCA_020205615.1 Panax quinquefolius
AAATAATAAGAATGGACATTTCAAGAAAAGGAGATTCAACAATGATGGAAAGATGTCAAAGACCAAAGACTGTTGTTAAGGAAGGAGAAGGACCACCCATCATATGCTTCAAATGCGGAGGAGAGGGACACATCCGAACTGCGCCATGCCATCAAAGCATGTTATAATTGTGGAAGAAGGCCACTTGTACTCGATTTTTTGTCCATCAAGAGCTAATTCAACTAGGATGGAGGCACCAAAGGTCCCTGCATAAACCGGGCCGAGTTTGTTTAAGAGAGGCGTTTTTTTTCTCGTGACGAGGAACACGAATAAAATTATCACGGGTAAGTTAATCATAAGCTCTTGCGAAGTCTATACCGTGTTGAATCTTTGGTTCTACCCATTCTTTATATCTCTCTTGCTTGCGTTCAACGTTTAAATTTGACTCAGGAGAAGTTAGACTTTGACTTATTGGTTGAAACCGTTAGTAGGAGCCTTTAGTTACCGCTACTATTTTTTTTTAATCTTGTTGTTTCAAATAAACACTTTCACGTTACCGTCGATCTTATCTCTTTGAAAATACTTGCCTTTGAGGTAATTTTTTGAAAACGATTGATTAACTACTCATTATTCTTTTTGTAAGGTTGTTAGCTTTCATATTCCTAACCAAACACGTTATCACTGAATTCAAAGTAACCAAACCCTAAAGTTAATCTTTGTTATATCAAGCCATAAGAAAAGAGCTCGAACCTTTCGTTGTTGACTTCCTTGTGTGGAATGCACCAAAGCCGGACTTCTTCAGTAGGCGACATCGTGAATGAAGATGGCAAGTTTATAGGTATCATTGTGAGGTCTTTATCTAGGTTAAGGGATAGAAGTCACAGTTGGTATCAATGTGACGTCTTATCCAAGTCTTGGATAAAATAATGATTTTTGAATGATATTTCTATCATTAATAAATTTCTTGGACGTATTCTTGAAGATTTCCTAGCCTACCCTAGGCGTGAAATCGAATTTTTGTATGACCAGAGTCTAAAACCCATTTCTTAAACCCTCAAATATTTCTTCAACTAAATAAGCAGGTTTACGTGGTTTATGATGAAAGTCATAATAAAAGCATTGGAATAATGAAAATCATGGGTATTCGTGGTATTAGTAAGTTTTATGATGAGTTATGTTGGTTAGTATGTAAAAACATGAAAGTTTCTTAAAAATCACAAAGAGTTGAAAATCAGATTTTGGTGAAAAACGTAACATGAAATTCAATTGACCATATCTCTTATTATATTTTGAATTTTTGAGTGTGGTCAAGTCCTAGAGTTAGATCTATGAGTTACCTAACTAATCCAAGTGGAATTACTGGAAAAGGTGTTGTAGATTTTTGTGTGGACTGATTTTAGCAAAGGAGGCCAAAGCTGTAAATTTCAAAATGCTACTGCCTTGAAACTTTAAGGGGCTGTTTCGGCCACTTAAATTATGAAAAATTCTGGCCTTTAGGGACATGAAAGTATATGGTATAAAGTACCTCATGTCCAAAAATGAGCTCATTCGACTTAAAATGAGCAAGTTATGACTCTTTCAATATTTAGGTTTTAAACGAAAACGCTATAACCGGAGTTCTATAACTCAGATGACCATGAAATTTAAACTAGAAGCTCAAGTTAACATGTGTAAGGTCCTGCCAAGATTTGGGAATTTTGGAGTTAAACTTGAGGTAGCTAATTTCTTAAGGAATTAATTAGAAATTGATTTTGAAAAATAGTAAATGAATTTTAAAATTCCGAGAAAAATATATTTTCATTATGGGACTATATTATGCTAAATCCCAGAAAAGAAATATTTTTGGGACTGATTTGGTATTTTTATGAAAATAGTTTAATTACTGAACATATGAGTTAAATATGTTATGTGAAATATAAAGTTGAAAATAGGATATTATGGCTAGAGAATCCTATATAGAGTATATGCATATTTTTTGAGAGATTTGATAATTGGTGATGATATCTTATGAGTATGGCATTTTGAATGATTAAATGCATTATATGGTAAAACGTAAACAATTAAGAAAAATTGTTTATAAAATTAAGAAATGATTAAAATATTGTTATAATATTAATGATATTAGATTATGAGATTATTAAGTGATTGATAACATGGGGATATTCTTGAATCCTGGATAAATTATATTATAAATGTTTAATATTTATCCTTTATCTCATTTGATTGATTCTTTATATCATTATCCTACGCTTATATTATGTTGAAAGTCATACGTGGCTCAGAAGTCATAGATGGACTTGGTATGATTATGACGAGGATTGTTGGGTATAATCATAATCAGTAATTGAAAACACAATTATCTTTGGTAGTAGTGCATGGATAATTTGTGGTGCGTAATCTTAATGAATACACAATTATCTTTGGTAGTAGTGCATGGATAATTTGTGGTCGTGATCTTAATGAATACACAATTATCTTTGGTAGTAGTGCATGGATAATTTGTGGTCGTGATACTAATGAATACACAATTATCTTTGCCGTAGTAGTGCATGGATAATTTGTGGTCGTGATACTAATGAATACACGATTATCTTTGGTAGTAGTGTAATGGATAATTTGTGGTCATTGATCTTAATGAATACAATGATTATCTTTGGTAGTAGTGCTTGGATAATTTGTGGTCGTGATCTTAATGAATACACAATTATCTTCGAGTGCGTGGCATGGATAATTTGTGGTCGTGATCTTAATGAATATCCTCGGCTTCAGTAAGTGCGGGGATGATTCGATGATATGAATTAATTATTGAGCTAAGTCTCATTGAATGAAATATTAATTCATGGATGTGGTAAAAAGTCATCTTTAGTAGTAGTGCATTGATCGAGACTTGGTATGATTATGACCAAGGATTATTCGTTATAATCACGTAGTAGATTGAAAACACGAATATCCTTGGCAATGGTAATGGATAATTAAGTGGTCGTGATACTATTAAGTTGCGTCTCAAAGATTATTGGTTTCTGAGTTGTATATCTTTAGCTTCAGTGGTGCAAAGATGAATTGTTAATGAATAGCTTTGGCGATTTCAAAGATGAATTTAATATTTTAAAGCGATAAAGGTATTCAAGGTATCCTCATCTCTTTATCATACAGTGCACGTACCCTAAATTCGAGGGCTTAAATTCCATAAGGAGGGAGATTGTGAGACCCAGATTTTATCAATAAAGATTTAAATTTTGTCGAAATAATTTTTAATATTATGGTGTGAATTTGAGATAATATTATAGTTGTGGGTAGTATTTATAAATTTTGCAAAGTATGCAGTGGTTATATTATATTCGATTGGTGGGGAATATTGGTTTAGCGAGGAATATTCGTATAACTACTCAATCATTGGTGGACCCTAATGCGAAATTATTTGATTGAGAAAACGACAAAAATATTTTATTGAAATAACGGCGGAAGTTTTACCGTAGTTCTTGTTGAACTACTTCGGTAGTAAAAATACGATGAATATGTGCGTGTGGTTGCATAAGAAATTATTTACCGGTATTGATTATCGATGCTTATGTGAGAAGTCACCGGTTTGATTCCATTATTGTCGATTAATAATATGAATTATTATAAGCGATAATGACGTTTTGTTTTATTCAGTATTATTAACGTAATAAAAGCGAAACATCTTTTTATATAAAATAGAATACTTTATTAAAGTTATTATAAAAAGAATATATTATATTTTATTATGCGATAGTGTTGCGTAGTGTTTTGCATAGTATTGTATAAAGTGTTTGCGTAGTAAAATGTTTTTATATAAATAGAATATATTATATTTTATTTAAAAGATTTTTCTTTAAATATGAATAGTCAGTTAAAGTAAATCAATCTGGAGATAGTTCATGGATTAATTCTTATGCATTCCATTTTCTATAAATGAAGCTCATTCCTTCATTATTTTCTTACGAATTCATTGAAACTACAGAGAGAGAAATTATAGAGAAGGTTTATAGAGAGAAAATTATAGAAAGAAGAAAGTATTCTCCTACTTCACTATTTCTATATTAGGTTCTTTTACTAGTAAAGGGTGTTATTCTTTCTTCAAGAAGAACTTACATTATTTCATTCACTATTATTACATTGGAATAACACCTTAAAAGTGGCGTACCCTATACATAACCTCATGATGGCAGATACCCTATACTTGGTGAAATCCTTATGTTATTCCATCGCTTATTATTCATTGGAATAACTTTGATGTCTGTGATTTACCTATACTTGGTGACATTCTTCTATTATTACATTGGAACATCCCATGCATGTGTTTTACACAGGACTGGTTAGATTTTTTATTATTACATTGGAACATCACATGCGTGTGTTTTACACCTGGGACTGGTTCCGTCTTTATCATTCTGTTGGAATATCCTATCATGTGTTTTACAGGATGCGGTTCCATCTTTATTATTCTGTTGGAACATCCTGCTTCGGTGTGAATTTCACGACACAGTTTGGTTATTATTATTATTCATTGGAATAACCTGCATACATCGGCACCGCATGCGTGGTGATTTCTTTTGTTATTCCATTCTTTATTATACCCGGTTGGTTAAAACTTTGACTTTATACTCCATGAAATTAGTAGAATATCCTCGATATTTGCGTTTCATCCGAAGATCATTTCATGGAAATATTCTTTTGATCATTCTTGAATTTTACTCTCACTTAAAGCAAGATCGTGTTGACAATTTGGACGTTAATAATTCATGGATTTAATAATTTTTGAACTTGTTTTATTGAATTACTATGTCATTTGTCATCATCCTCATGATATATCGTATGTTATCTTTGGCTTACGTGCATAGATGAACTTAGTATGATTATGACGAGGATCATTCGGTATAATCATGGCTTGTTATAAATGATGTGATAAAAGTCCCTCGTTGGCTGTAATGCGGTGATGGATAGTTTTTGGTATGATTATGACGGGGTGATTCGGTATAGTCATGACCATTGATAATTTGATGAAAATCCTTGAATCGTAGAATACAGGAATGATTAGATGTGGTGGTTTATTTATTAAAAGTCGAGTCTCAAATGATAAAAATTGATGAAAACCTTTTAAAACCTAAAAGATAGTAGACTTTATTTTCTCTTGACTCTTTTAATGGATTGCATATTCATTTGCAGATTAAACCGGTTGTCTATTGTATTTTATCGGTTTAACCTTGTTGAAGGCTAATGATAATTTATTCGCATTATCTTAGTCATAATATTTCTTCTTGGGCTAGTTGAGCTCACCCTTTCTTTCCTTTATTTCTTGTGAAATGAGAACATAATTTGGACGAGTCGGGGAGCGGAGTAATGGTCCAGAGGATAAGATTAGTAGTCCTCACTATTCGTGAAATAGTGTGATAATAGTTGTAATGAGGACTCCTTTTGAGTTTGTATAATATCTAGTAGACAATATTTGTATTCAAACTCACGGTTTATGTCGTAATGTACTGCATGCTTATATTAGTAAGTTGTATTTGAATTTATGTACCATGTAAGTGGCGACCCAAGATGGGTGACGTATACCTAATTTTGGGGGCGTCACATATTCTCTCATCATTTTTTGAATTGTCAGTTCTGCCTCAGATGGGCCTAGTGTTTGGGGGCGGGCGGGTAGGGAGGATTTTGGTGGATTCGGTCTTATCAAGCGTTGGCAATTGTTTGGGGTTAATTGTGGTGGATGTAGGGGCGCTCACTGTTAGTGAAGGAGTGGATGAGTGGAGAAATGGAGGAAAGGGGGATGGCGTTGATGGGCTCGTTAGTAGTGGGGTTGGTGGTAATGGGGGTGTTTGAAGAAGCCATTGTTGATTGGGAGGAAAGTTTTGCTAGAAAAATTTTGCAGCAAGGAAGGAAGGAAGAGCTATGAGAATTCGTAGTTGAGAAAGTTAATTTGTCCAATTAAAGTTGTGTACTTGATGATTACGGTATACTTTATTTATAACACTAAAGCATTAAACCTTATTCAGCATGTACTTATTCTCACATCGGAGCTAACCTCCGACAGCTTCATGTGTGACTTCGTTTCTGTGCAGGATTTGACGTGTTTTGATGATTAAGGCGCGTGGATGAATTTTGGCGTTAACAATAAACAATATAATATTTCATAAATACGAGAATATATATTTTATATTTTTGAATTTGGAGAAATATTAGTACAAGTATAAAGGAATTATTTGATAGTAGGTATTAATTATTATTATTATTATTATTAATATCAATAAATTACTCTATGGGTAAGAATACAAATTTCATAATAAGAAAGGCAAAAAATTCTACGATAATTTTTAAAACAATTAAAACATATAATGAAAAAACCAGTTCATACTTTTGATGAAATCGAATACGAGATCTAATAGTTTGAGAAACTAAGGGGGTGTTTGTTTAGAGTTAAACTGAAATTTGAATCTGATTCGGTCGTTTATTTTAGTTCGAATGAGTGAATCGGTAAGATAGACGAAAATTGAATGGCTAAGTGATTTTTTTTTGAAATTTGAATGGTGAATGAAAGCGGTAGAATGAAGTAAAAAATTTAAAAATTATTAAAAATTAAAAAATATTAACTATTATATTAAGTAATATTAAATAAATTTACAACAATTTTAAATTTTTTTAGAAGGGTAAAATAATAAAGTTTTGTCATTCAGATGTTTCAGACATGTCAATTATCAAACAGCTTTTTTCATTCAAATTCAAATTCAAATTTATTCAATTTTTATCAAACATCCCCTAAGTCATAATCAGCAGCAGTATAAAACCTCAAGTTCGTGAGCTATGTGTTGATAGCTCAGTTGAACCAAACTGAATTTATTTATAGTTACCATATATATATATATAATATATGTACTCTAATGGATATGCTAAACTATATTAATTCATACCTTGTTCTTGGCTTGGCCTTGGCTTTGGGGATAAAATAACAAGTACATGCATTGTATTCCTCATTTACGTTTGGCATCATTCTCATTTTTACATCTCCCCAAGAAGACCAACATCATGCATGATTCTCTTTTGGATTATTTACACTTTGTGCATACATATGTAATATATATATATATATATATATATATATATATATATATATATATATATGTGTTTATTAATTATCAACTCGACATATATATGAAATAATATGGATCCGGTTAGCAAGATGAAGTTTTATTTTTTAAAAGTTGGTCGATTAATCGATCGATAGAATAACGCCGACACAAAAGTTCTCGTCATGTCACAACACTCTATTGACCAATTAACTAACTTACTCAAAAATAAACTTGATGTTAACCACTTCCGAATAATATATATACATATACATGCACACTACTTTAAACTATGCTGATACCAATTAAAAATGATAACACGGGGTCTCTCAGCTGACTTGGGTACTAGTAGTTTCATTTGTTGAGGAAACGTGAATTACTTGCATTAAATTTTTTATAAAATTTAAAAGGAACTAACTATATACTACATAAATTTCCTTGATTTGTTTTATAGCAAGGTTAAATTTTGTAAATAAAAAAAATTCACATAAAAAAAACAATAAAAACTAAGAAGACTGATGTACTCTAAGAATTTTTCCCTAGTTGAATGTCTCTAAAATAGTCATGAAATATTTAAATAATACTCGTGTTTAAAAAGATGATTAGAGTTGCAATTTTTTTTTTGTCCTCAAAAGAACATAATTAAATAAAGGATAAATATGTTGTTTAATGAGATTTGTAAGTATAACAAAATAAAAATAAAAGTACTTATCACTTTATATAATCTCCTCAAAGATAAATTTTCTATTTCCTATTTTTATCCTATATATATAACTACATCTAAATAATTCTTTAGCATCTGAAGCTCTTGAAAAAGACACCATGATACCATATTCAAGATTAATGCAGATCCTTTTCGGACGGTTGAACTAATAACTATTAATTCCCAATATATATATATATATATATATATATATATATATATATATATATATATATGTATTTAAGTCCACATGGTTGAGGTTCTGCATTTATTTTTATCTTAATCCCGGTGGATCATATCACTTAAATCCACATATCTAATACTTCCTCCGTTCAATTTTATTTATGTTAATTTGAAAGTATACAATTTATTAAAAAAAATTAATTTCTAATTTATCTATTTTCAGTACTTTATTATTAACTTTTTTTATTTTATTTAATATCCCAGCTTTTTCTTAGAACAATAAAATAATAGAGGGGAGAGAAAGGGGGAAATAGAAGTGTAGTTATGATTCCAATATCAAAGTTAATAGTGTTTTTTTAATATATATAATGTTGTTTTTAATAAGGGTGTAAATGAACCAAATAGAGGCGCAGTTTTGAGTTCTTTGATTTGGTTCACAAAATTTAGAGAAGATAAAATAAGGTTTGATTGAAATTTATTTAATTTATCGAAGTCAAACACAATCCCTATCGAGCTTCAAACAATTTGAACTTTTCGAACGAATATGATCCGAAAGATCAATAGAAAATTATAATTTGAGGTAAGGTTCGAGTAATTTATCAAAATTTAAAATTTATTCATATTTGTTTATTTATATTTCGAAATTTTTAATTGAACTTTTAATCTAACTAGCAGTAAGAATTTCGAACCGATTTTTCATTCATTTTACGATCTTAATTTTCAATATTTTTTTTTAAAAAAAAATTAGTGAAAATATTATTAAAAAAGTAATATAAAAAATAACATTAAAAATAAATTTTGAAAACAAATAAATTTAAACAAACCAAAAAAATAATAATCTTATAACACTACTACTACTACGTCTTCTAGGGAAGGTTCATTTGTACTAAACCTGAAGATTCATTAGTATAATCGGACGTGCACCTTTGTGTTTTTAAAAAGTGTAGAAAAAAATTAATGGGTGCGCAACATACGAAGTAAGTAAATAATTAGAAGTGAGAGAAAACAAACACTACTCCTGTCTCCTACTACTATTGCTACTATGTTTGTTTATAACGAGTAATTCCTCCGTTCCAGGATAAAAAATTTTATGAACCTTTTACGCATATTAAAAAGAGAAATAAAATGATAAAATTACTCATAATAATATCATTAAATATGAAGAGAGAATTAAAATAAGAAAAATATGAGATATTTAATGCTATGGGCATAATAGAAAAAAATGTGTAAAAATTTGGTTATTAAAAGAAAGAGAATATTTAATATGGGACAACCCAAAATAATAATAAGGACTTTTATTCTGGGACGGAGGGAGTATAATATTTGGGACAGTGTTTTATTTTTTTTAAATTTAGATTTAAGACTATATACTTTCTCCTATTCAGATTAAATGTCATTTTAGAGTTAAGCATAATTATTAAGAAATAACATAAAATATCTTTTGTGTCCCTAATTAATTATTTATCTCTCCACAATTGTCTCTTCTCATTCTACACAATTGTCCCTAATTAATTATTTCTCTTCCCACAAGTGCATTTACTAAGCATATTAAATAGAGGGATAAATTAGGAAAAAATAGTGCAATATTGCATAGAGATTCCAAAACAACACTTATATAGAATAAAATTAAACTCTCTAAAACGTCATTTAATCTGAATAGGAGGGAGTATTAGTCTAGAAATTATAAAATAATTTAATAATCTTGAGATTATAATTACAATCTCGGAATTATAATCCTAAAATTAATAATTTTAATATTATAATCCTTACAAATAAAAATAATCTTATATATTTAAAATAATACTACACTCAATTTTATACTGCGTATTAAAGTGAGAGATCAAGAGTTCAAGAATTCAAGCCATTAACCCAAGTGCTGTTGGTGCCATCCTTCCTAAGTTCCTGGTTATAGTAAAACAGGGATTAGTTAACCGCCTTAATTAAAGGTCCATATCCAAATTATAATCAAGGAGGTATGCCATCTAAAATTTAAAAACTCAAATACAATACTCATTCCTCTTTAAAAGAATGAACAAAATATAATTTGCACATATTAAAAAAAATAAAAGTAGAAAAAAAGAGAGTAAAAAAAAGTTTTAATTTTATCCTTAGTAGCCTCACAAGATTAAATAAAGTGATGAGTATTTTTTATTTCTTTATACTAATGAACCCCATTAAATGACTTAGTAATTATCATTCACTTTATTTATTTTATCTCATTTTTTGGGATTAATTTTTTTTACTTTTAGTCATCATTTTAAGGAGTGGAGTAACTAAATCATCCTATGGACCATTAGAGATAAATTTAATATTATTTTTTATTCTATTTTCTTTACTTTTACTATTGTTAATATGGGTTACTAATCAGTAATCAATCAGGTGTATGGCTAAAAGGTCGGCTGGGAATGAATGTGTTTTGTTGACCCAAAAAAGGCCCAAACCATAAGAAAACTGCAAAGCTGAATAAACCTAGTAGTATAATTTTTGACATCATACTCCATAGATAGATAAAATAAGATAGTGGGCAATCATGTGAATATATATATATATATATATACCGCCACATGCATGACACGTGGTTATCACATTGGTTGGAAATTGGAATGAATGAAACCCAAGTAAATTAATTTTCAGTAGGCCGGCCCCTCTAAATTCTAATTGGCCACATGTTGCTTATCCAAATCCAGACGTAGTACAGCTTGAAGCTATCCGATCTATCTGTGCCAATTGCCATAAGAAATTCTTAGCATGCAGCAACATTATCGATCATGTTAGAAATTCAGCCATTGCTGGAGGTGACATCTGTGGTGACGTAAAGCATGCACTCAATAATTAGTTAGTTAGTTAGTTATATGATTCATCTATTCTACCTACCTACCCATCTATTCCTATATACATTCATGGAAATTTAAAATTTGGTTGCTTGATACGTACTGTTTGACAGACTTTTGTGCAAAGCTACCTTCTCAATTACTTCATTAAATGCTTTACACTTTATAATAATTCATATATACACTAAACAATATTATATAATAATTAAAATTTTCTATCTGTTATAACATATACTCAAACTTAATGTATATTAAAATTCAAGCATCAATTACTAATAAATCTCTAAACTCAATTGTACCTTCTCTATGGTAAGCTGAGGTTTGTATTAGATGACTTGTTTCATATATATATCTTTGTCGAGATCAAGAAGCGTTCTTCTAAATAGATTCGCTTAAATAGCGTTCTTTTTATCAAAGCGATGTAGTTTTTGGAGGGAATGACATTTTGTAAATACAATGCCATAGCGTATTTACAAAAAATACCACCGCGTCCCTCCAAAACTACGTCGTTTTGATAAAAGAATGTTATTTAAGCGAAAACGCTATTTAAAGAGAACGCTCGATCTTATATATATATATATATATATATATATATATATATATATATATATATATATATATATATATATAGAGAGAGAGAGAGAGAGAGAGAGAGGATAACCACCTAAACTAGAATCAAGTGATTTACAAAATCACCTATGTTAAAATAAAGGATTACATAATCAATGATTTTTAAGAAATAATTATGATAATTCAAAAATAATATCTTAACTGCTTGATAAATATAAAACTATCCTAAATAATAATACTTATGTTAGTATTTCTCTAATCTCTCAGCGCAACACAACCTTTTATAGGCAGGTAAAAGGTCATGCATTCAGATGCATTAATTTTACCTTTAACAAAAAAATTGGCATTTTGTCATTCACTTTCCATGATGCAGTAAAGTTAATGTTGTACGTACTGAAACATGATCCGATCCAATCCTTATTTTTTGTAAAACTTGCAGTACTTAAGAATGAAAAAGGAGGTTTGGCCAAAACTATATATATCGATCTAGATCGGTACACCAGGCCAGCATGCATCATGGTGATTGGCAAATGCCCACTCATCACTACTAGAAAAAATAAGAATACGTGACGGAATTTTGTGATAACTTTTAAAAACAATCACAAAAGATAATAATTTATGATGAACTTTTTAAGTAATCACAAAATAATAGAAAATCAAGCATACGTGATGGATCCTGGTGACGATTTTTAAAAGTAATCACAATTGATAATATTTAGTGATAGATTATTTGAGCCATCACAAAAAATAGTATATATTGTCCAATCACAATTGATAATTGATTATGTGAAGGCTATTTCAGTCACCAAATATTGTCCAAAATTAATTTTTAATTTTCGAGATGGCATGAAATTATATGATGGACTTTTTCAACAATCACAAAATAATATGATGGATGTCGACTCCTAGTACTGGTTAATTTTGCCATCACTATAAACTATTTGTGACGGTCAAAACAATCACTAAAAAACAAGCATATATGAACAACAAATATATTAGGTGATGGAATTTACAAATATTTTAAAAATATTATTAATTAAATTTGAATCCTATAACTCCAGGTAGTTAGACTTAGATGTATATATACGGCGAAAGAGTAAAATTACTCCAAGTTGAATTCAGTTAGAATTTGATAATTTTGTTGAATCTAATTAGCTTAAGGTCTAATTCATTTGTTGAACTTGCTTACTTTGCAAAATTTGGACCAGATTAATTAATTTCAAGTACATGAAATTAAATTAAAAAAATGAAAAAAAAACCAGTAGACTCGGGCGTAAATTAACTTTTAAGGGTTCAATACACTATTTGTACATTCCACATTTTATATTTGACATATTGTACCATTGATATTTTTTTTGTGGGCATATATTTTTATTATTATTAATTATTGTCATTTTAATGGATAAATTATTTTAATGTTTGAAGACTATTTGGGGATATTAAATATATCATTACTCATAATGATATTAAATATAGTGGGTGCGGATGATAGTAATGTTATAAAAAAAATTCAGGCCTGACAAAGAAGAATATAAGTTATTGCATTAAGCTTCAATATTTTTGTAAGAGTAATAATTAATATTAAAACATCATTTTTATTAATAATATTATTTTAAAATAATAGAATAGAAGAGACTTAATTTGTAGGTTAATCTAATAAAGGATATAAATATTAATATTATTTTAAAATAATAAAAGAGAAGAGACTTAATTTGTGGCTTAATCTAAGAAATGATATTAATTTTTAATATTATTTTAATTTATTTTACTTTTTTGTTTGAATAACAAACTTGTACTTAATTACTAGTGGATCAATTAATTCATATTTCACAAATTTACTAAAAAATAATTAAATGATAGTTTTTTTTGTAGAACAAAGGGTATATCAAAAGATAATTAAATCAAAAGAAATCTAAGCTAATTAAATATAATTAAAAGATAATTAAACAAACAAAAATCTAAGCTAATTTAGTTGCATATTCCGCTCATTTTGAAACAATGGCTGGATCTCTCTTTCTATCTTTCATTTCAAGTACGATTATATAAACCTCCCTCTCTTTTCCATAGGCGACAAACTGAAACCCTAGACCCATCTTCTACCAAAGTTGCCCAGTTAAGGTTGTGATTTCGAAGGTAAGTCCTCTCCTTGTGTGTTTATTCTCTCCCTCTTTCATTTCTCTGTTCTAATTTTTCCTCAATTTTTATTTTAGAATTGTGATTATGCTTTCTCTATTCGAATTTTGCCCCAATTCCTGTTTTTATAGAGATGTTTTACGAACTGTTATTGACAATTTAATTGTTCATGTGTTTGTGGAGATTTAACATACATATGGTCCTCGATTTATATATGTATGTATGTTAATTACGTACGTATATGTATGCATGAATATATATGAAACTTTGTTAGTTAATTACTTTGATTGAGAAAGGAGTGTAGTTTGTAAACAAATCTAATATGAAACTGATTAGGAAAAGACTTAAATTAGAATTCTTCTTTTGTTGGAATGGAAGGGTTACTCATTAATTCATTAATTTGACATTCATTTTGTATTCTTTTGTTTGTAATTCAATTAATATTTACTTTAATTATTATCCTACCAGATTGATATTAAATATATATACCAATCTTGTATTTCAATTTATTTGTTTGGGCCTACAGAGACAAATTTGGTATATGAAAGGAATTTGATTTTAAATTATGTTTTGGCTGGTTATGTTTTTCATTTGTTTTATCTTAATTCCAGTTGTTACCCTCTGACTTTAACTTATACTTGGCTTTATTTTGTCAAAATTTATATCCAATTTGTTTAATTAATCTCAAACTCATCTGCAAACAAGGTGTCGATTAGAAATATTACAACTCAAAATTCTTATAGAACAGTCAAACTTTTCTTTTCCTTTTTTGGTTAGAAGAGATGGGAAGGGAATTAAATACAGAAAAAAGGTAATCAAAGGACACATAAAAGGAGGACACAAGTTACTTTTCTATAAGCACAGCATAAAAAAAATACATACAAGTGAAAAGCATCAGGAATGCAGCAAGAAACAGAGATATGCCTTTATGAGACGAAATACATTGGCAATCAAGAGGACTTATTGTAATAGGCAGTTAGAAAACAATAATGTCTTATTGCCTTGATATTCTTGAGTTTGTGTGTGAGAGAGGGCCAACTGGGTAGAAGGGCCATATGAATGGAAAGAGGGGCCACAAAGCCCACAATATATAGCACCATTTTAGCCTTCTCTGGACTATCAATTATATAAGTACTTAGCACTACATTATAGAAAAATGGCAAAACGACATGATAAAAAGCCAAAAACACCAACATCATTTGTGACTTGATACATAATTAGATGGATTTATAAATCTTTAACTTGTATCATACATCATATTCAAAATCCCACATACCAACTTCACGCTTTCATAAATCTTAAGTTCTTAAGATTTCATCTTTTTGTAGATTAGTTAACTAATCTTTAATCCATTTTCAAGTTGATTTCATCATCCTATATATAGGTTAATTACGTATAAAACACATTCTATTATTGGTTAAAATCATGTAAATACTCATTGCCAAATTAATGGAATAAAGGGAGCATAGATAGCAAAGTCATTGTATGTAACTGATTTTTACAAAATGATATAATTATAAGTATAATGTAACAAGTATAATGTAGCGAAGTCATACAAATTAGTTAAATATGTGTATATAGTTACCACATGGATTTATTTTTGCAAAACCTACCCACAATCTAGGTACAGTTGTAGTCATGCCATGTTTGGCCGCTTTTCAGTTCATTTCCCCTAAATGTCATAGATGAACATGAACATGAACATGAAATTAAGATTTCTTGATTGTCTTATATTTTTCTTCCAAAAACTTCTAAGTTTCATCCCACCTTGAACAATACTTAGCACTTGATACACTATTATTTTGTGCATAAACATGATAGTGCTTTCTAATTTTCTCTTTTTTTCTGAATATGAAATATATATGATTGTTTATTTTAGTAGATGCAATAATCTATGCTATGTTTTCTATTAAAAAAGAGAGGCTATTGTATAAGTAGCCACTGAAACATGATAGTGCTTTCTGATTTTATGTGATTATTTTGTGATAGCTTGTAAATTTTATGTGATTATTTTGTATATGTTGGGTATATAAATTGTTCTTTGTACTGTTGAATGCTACCATCTTGCAGACAAGTAAGATGCTAATCGATTTTGGAGCTAGTAGAGTAGTGAATAATTTTTAAATTGCATTACAACATCATCTTGAATAATTTCTTTTATTTATCCTATACTTAAATATAAGTTTTTTTTTCTCCAGCTATGGTGAGAACTAGAGGTGGGAGACGACTCTCAAGAGGACTCCATGCTGAGAATGACAACGAATAACTCAACCACGCATGCTGAGAATGACAACGTAGATGATGACGACTCTCAAGAAGACTCTATGGAGAATTCAGGATGATTTAGCTTTCCTTTACTTGTCAATTTTATTAGTTTAGGGTTCTTTGATAGATGTTGGGTTTGTTAATTGTTTGATGAACCCATGACATGTAGCTACCTATTTAAGTAGTTGGTTATGAATTTATTTTTAATTAAATGGATCAAATTTCTCCATTTTAATAAATTTGTATGATTTTAAGTTTCAAATTTATTGTAATTTATGGCATTTACAGATTTGAAATATAAAATTGGCAATTAAATATATTTTAATATAGGAATTTTGTGATGGCTTTACTATCACCAAAACGTATAAAAATGTTACAAAAATAGGGACAATTGTGATTGTTTTAGTATTACAAGACTCTTTGGCCATCACAAAAGGATGTGGCCATCACAAATAATTGGTGATTGTTTCGGCCATCACAAAAGGATGTGATTGCTTTGCCCATCACAAATAATTCGTAATTGTTTTGACCATCACAAAAAGATGTGATTGCTTCGGCCATCACAAATATTTTGTGATGGACAAACTAATCGCAAAATACATGTTCGCTAATGTGATTGATTTAGTCATCACAAAAAGATTGAATATTTTAGTGATTGACAAAACCATCATGTAAAACCTTTCACGATGGGCGTGCATGCATGGTGATTGGCAAATGCCCACTCATGTCTGAAATACTCTGTACACTAGATGTTGAAAATTAAGAAATAGGAGTAGTAGTATTTAAGTGGATATATAAGAGAATTTTGAGCTGCAAACTCACGTGACAGCCACATGGAAATTAATATTGGAAGGCCAACCATGATATATCTCTGGTGGGAGCAGGGGACTTATTTTTTTTGCAGTGCAATAGTGCATGCATGTTGTGATATGATTTCTTATTTATTTTAAAACGAATTAATTAATATTCTTATAAGATGAACAGAATCAATCTCGATCACACGAAAGTATGTAATTTATTTTTTATTTTTTTTTTGTGGTGAAAAAAATTAATTTCGTTTTCTTTTTCCCTATAATATATGTCTATACAATCTTATACATAGTGGAAGTCTGGAAGAAAGATACACATCAACCGGGGGCTGTTTATGTCATTAATTATGCATCCTTATCACTAAACTGTAAGCATCTTGATCAACATGCATGGAGTAATTAATTAAGCTAATCTCTCTCCATGCTAGTCGTGGCACGTTTCCCAAATGCACAGTCAATTTCACGTTGACCATGAACGTACGTACCTGCAGTTTTCTGCTTAAAGTTTGTAAGTAGTATTTTTTATGTGGAATATTCTAGCTCCCATGCAACTTGTATTGATCATATGCACTTTTGTGCAAGAAAAATTGAATTTATCTTTCCTTTTGTCAAAATTATCCTATTTTTTCATTAGCATTAATGCACATTGATAACAATAATATTGATATTATTAATAACATTAATATATTCTAATATCTAATAAATAATATTATTAAAATAATATATTTTATATTTAGTTAAGAAGCAAAATCATGTTAAAGAGAATTACGTACTAACAACTAACAACTTATTAATAATATTACTAATAACTAATAAGTTGTATTAATACTATTAATGTTAGTAATAATTTTCTAATATATAACATTAATATTATTCTTAACTTAGTTGGTGATCATATGTTTTGTTAGTTTTAGGAGTGAGATTTTAGGATCAAATCTTGAGAATATATATATATATATATATATATATATATATATATATACTTTCTCCGTCTCCATAATAAAAGTCTTTATTACTATTTTGGGTAGTCCCATGTTAAATGTCCATTTTTATTTAATAACCAAATTTTTACACATATTTTCTTATTATACTCGTAGCATTAAATATCTCATATTTTTCTTATTCTAATTCTCTCTCCATATTTAATGACATTATTATGGACAATTTTGTCATTTCATTATCTTCTTAATATGCGTGAAAAGTCCATTAAGATTTTTATCCTGGGACGGAGGGAGTATATTTTATTTTAAAAGTGTTAAATTGAGCGTGTCACGTATACGTATGTCATAAATCAACGTTATACGTATATGATGAGAGTTCATGATCCAAATTTTTAAATAATAAAAAATTGATTTTGCATTGACTAAAAAAAGGGACGCAATATTTAAATACGGGTCACTATTACATTTTGCTCCATGAATATATGTGATAAGAGAGAATAAAATATATTTTTATTTTATTTTATCGGTTAGATTTTCAAATTAAATCCGTTAAATTTTAATTTTGGTTGTGTCCTAAGAAAATGTTGCTAATTAACGTCGGACACGTAGACTCTATCTGGCTGACAAGTGGAAATATAGTTGTAGGGGTGTAGGAATGGAGAAAACTTTACCACACAAACGTTATAAGATAATCTCTGAATCAATCATATTACTAAACGTACAGTTGTTGACTTTAATAATGGTGAGTAGGCGGACTGACACGGCGGACACCCGGATTGCTTTACAGTTAAGTTGTTGATTGTTGACGATCTCAAATTACGATTTTTTTCCTTTTTGCTTCTACAGGTCAGATGTGTATGTACAGAGATTAGGGAATACCCCCGCCGATTTTATTTATCTTTTGATTCACGTCTCGACACTCTTCTGAGTTTCAGTAATCCTATTCCTCTTCCGCTCTCTCTCATATCTCTCACCGCCTGTCGCCGTCGCCGTCTCTTGTCGTCACCGATCGACTCAATTTCCGAGATTATAAATTCGTGATCGAGGTTAGGTTTTCATTCACTACTTTTTTGTACACGTATAAAACTCTCTCAATATATGTATATATATTTACTAGATGATAGGGAGAGGCGATCAATGGACGATTTGTCTCGTGGAAACATTAAAATAGGACTTTTAATGAAGAAGAAATACAATTGTTGAGATCGAATTTCCCCCCTACATTCGGCATTATGCTTGAATCATAGCTTTGATTTTTCAAATACTTAGAATACAATTAGGCATCTGACTGAAGCAACAATTTCAATTTTGAAGCTTGTTAGTGACTTAAAGTTGGTTTGAGAAAAACCTAAATAAAATTTAATGTAATCAGTTTACTGAAAAAATATATAACTATTATAAGGTATATAATGCAGATATATTGGTCTAAATGTCAGTGTAGAATCCAGAAATTCAGTCGAGAATGTGACAGAGTACATATGTGATTTGAATTTCAATATCACTTTAATATTCAACTCATGCAAAATAGTTTAACTTCAATTAATCATTTACCGGATTGTCTCTAGGTTCTGAAGTCCCAAATGAATTTCTGTTCTCAAGCCTAGAAAGAGTTAGGAGCAGCATCTATGTTATTGTCTAAAAAATTATTTGACGTTGAATGTTCTGAAATATAAAAAGTAGTTATGTTAAAGATAGGGTTTTTGTAAGGTTATACCGCAATGTCTAGATGGAAAGAAATGCTTCGTTCTTACAGAGTTATGTGAATGGTTACTGTTGGGCCATAATACTTTAGACATGTTGAGGTGGGTCTTGAAAGTATTAGGTCGGTTAATTGGGCCAGCCCATTTAGTGGATATTATCTTTATTTAGGGCCCAAGTATTCAACATGATGATTGGGTAGAATGACTAGATGAGTATGGTTCCACTTGGGCTTCAATTGGGGTGTAGATTGGGGATAGAACTTTGACTGACATTTCTGCATGGCATTAATGAGGATGGGACAAGGCTTAGTCGGCTAAAGGTTGTGGGCCCGGGAAATCAGTCACATACAGGACCTTGGAGTATATGAGCAAGGATCACACACAATCTAGAGGTAACACTTAACTGATATTTTATCCCTCTCAATACACTAGATATTTTTATCCTCCATGGTTAACCTTGTGATCGCGTCAGATCGACTCTCACGCCGGAGCTATCCTCGACGGTCGGTAAAGTCAAGCTTTTGGTGTTGACTTGTCGAATCGCGGGATGATATCTGGACGCGTCTTGGTGATTCGGGACGTGGAGAAAGATCTTGGCGTTAACATCGACGCTAGGAAGGAAATTTGAGTTCTAGTGTCCCGAGTATTTTTCAATCACAAATTGTAGCTACTCTCACGCCGGAATCCATGGTGAAGAAGAGTAGTAAGCAGATTACTTCTAAAGGATAGTCGATGACTATGACTTCTCTACACACAATGAGTATATGTCAAGGATTGATTGGGTCCTTCAAAGAATGCTCATGCTGCACCGCTTACAAGCGTGGTTTCGAGGGTTCTCGCTCGAGAGCCCAAGGTGATGCTAGAAGAAGATCGATTTTTCTCATTGAGAGAAGAAGACGACCATGGTGGAAAAGGATGAAGGCATACCGCTTAGAATCCTATACCGAAGTGGTCGACTAATGAGGCCGATCAAGTTAGAAAGAAGTCTACACTTTAAAGACATGTCTCAAGGCCGTCCTTGGGATCAAGCGGAACCAACAACCATTTTTCTCGATTGGGTCAAGAAGGGTATTCCGCCCTATTGGTCTTGGGATTATGGTCAAGCGAGAGGTAGCGAAGACCCAACAACCATTTTCCGATTGGTCAAGAAGAAGGGTATTCCGCCTATTGGTCTTCGGATTATGGTCGAAGCGAGTAGATGAAGACCCAACAACCATTTTCCGATTGGTCAAGAAGGGTATTCCGCCTCTATCGGGTCTTCGGATTACGGTCGAAGCGAGTAGACGAAGACCCAAATACCATTTTCCCGATTGGTCGAAGAAGGGTATTCCGCCTATGGTCTTCGGATTATGGTGAAGCGAGTGAGCGAAGACCCAATGACCATTTTCCGATTGGTAGAAGAAGGGTATTCCGCCCCTATTGGTCTTCGGATTATGGTCGAAGCGAGTAGATGAAGACCCAACAACCATTTTTCCGATTCGTCAAGAAGGGTATTCCGCCTATTGGTCTTCGGGATTATGGTCGAAGCAGAGTAGATGAAGACCCAACAGCCATTTTCCTGATTGGCCGAAGAAGGGTATTCCGCCCTATTGGTCTTCGGGATTATGGTCGAAGCAGAGTAGACGAAGGACCATTTTTCCGATTGGTCAAGAAGGGTATTCGAGAATCCACAGAGACTCAAGAAGCAGAGACTCGAGAATCCACCGAGGCACACCGCCACCGTGGATACTGCCTTCTTGGAGAGGCCCATCTAAAGCTGCAGGTTCGAATGGAAAAGACAAGACTACTCGGAAGAGACTTTGAGAAGGTTTCTGTCCAAATCGGCAGAAAGATGTTTGCCAATCTTTGGTACGAGGAAAGGGCCGAAGAATGCTAAGACGTTCCAAAGTGGACTTTGGGTCGTAAACACGCCTTCCGTGGAATAAACGACCTATTTTATTCGGTGCCTTTGTCGATGAAGAAGCCTCGCTCCCTTTGAAGCTATGTTATTTGTATCGCAACTAGTTCGTTGGCGGTGGGGAGCGATTTTGGTGCGAGAAGTCAGTAAGCGACACGGTTTGATATGTAAGCCGTGTCCTTAGGGATGAAGAAATAAGATGATGATAGTTATGGAGAATCAAGAGTCCGACAAAACCAGATTGTAATGCTTTGGCAGTAATCGTAATTCGTGGGTGTTGTTTGCAGACGGTATTCCACCGTGGACCTATCTCCCACTATCGAGGAACTTTGGGTGCTTGCCAAGTCAAGATGTTATTCAAGGGTTCATGTGGATCTTTGTCGTCATTTAAATGGTTCGATCCCACACCAACCACTAAAAAGCTTATATTCGATTTTATCTCCTATACCTCTTGTTGTCTGGGGGTAGTCGATCGGGTCCATCGCCAGGATCAAAGTTAACAGACGCCATTTCATGGGATCAAGTTTAAAACATTCACGAGGGACTTGGTAGCTCATCCATAGTCGACAGAACAACAAATGCCACCCGGTGTTGGGGAGGTTCGGGTGGACTCTATTTGGCCATTCGATGGCGACCTTTTTAAGCGGGTGGTCCTTATGAGTTTGTCGGGCCCTTCGTGGTAGTAAACGCGTCATTGGTGTTAGGAGGTTGGGTGGACTCACGACCATTCGATGGTAGCCTTTTCGGCAGTGGTCCTTATGAGTTTGTCAGCCCTTCGTGGTAGGCAAATGTCATGGTGTTAGGAGGTTCGTGGGACTCACGTGACCATTCGATGGTAGCCTTCTTGGCGGTGGTCACTTAGACTTGTCAAGCCCTTCGGTAAGGCAGTGTAAGTGTTCTTCGAGACCTGTAAGGACCCTTTAAGACGTTGTCGTGACCTTCGTGGTAGGCAAATGTTGCACTTAGACCTCATCGGGCCCTTGTGGTAGGCAAGTGTCATCTTCAGACCTTGTCAGCCCTTCGTGGTAGGCAAACGTTGTCCTTTAGACTTTGTCGGTGCCCTTCGTGGTAGGCAAATGTCATCTTTGGTTTTGTTAGGCCTTCGGGTAAACAAATTCCTAATGAAGCGAGATCTGTCTCACACTTGATGAATCTAATAAGTATTGCATTACTTTATTACCCGATTTTTAAGTGTTGAGTTCGGGTCACATTATTATTTGATCTTATATGTTATATGACTTGCTTAGTTATTGACTAACAGCTTTAATATTATACATTTTCACGTTGATTGATGATGAATTATCGACAAGAAATGTTCAAAGGTGCAATAAGGATAAGAATTTGTTAATTATTTCATTGATATCTAAGCATTTACAAAGGAGATGTCTTTTCAGAATCCTAAAGCTTCGGATGATATCTTTAAGCTTCCTTATCATGTCTCATTGTCCGTCCAAGAGTCAAGGAGAGCCGGGTTTACTTTAGCTACTACAAGTTTGGCTTTTTATTTACTTGGCAGACCTCGTACCCTTCGTGAGTACATGTGGACAACTTCATTGTTCAAATTTCGGATTTCGTAATTTGCTTCAATCTCCTTGAATCGATCGATTAGTGGTGGGCCCAAATCCCTAAGAGTCTGGGAGTTCTCGAAGTTTCTCTTCAAGCTTTTGACGATGAGCCATTTGCTTCTGCATCTTTAGCTTGGATATCTTTATTTTGCTTCGACAGTAACCGAGTTCGATTGGGTCGATCTTCGATTTTCCTCACCAAATTTTTCGTTTTCTTCGTAAAATCGATATTTATATCAATGATGACTACGATGAGTGGCCCGGGATGTCTTCAAATCTTCTTTGGTTCGGGCAAGGTCTTTCTGAAGGCACTCATTGTCTTGAATAGCAACTTTGAGACTACTTCTATCTTTCGCCAAAGCAGACTTAAGCAGGGTATTCTCTCTTCGAGCGGCTTTCTCTTCGACTTCGGCCTCTTGGTATTTGGGACGGAGGCGTCCGAAGACAGTGTTTGCCTGCGGATGATCAGTGTTAATCTATCAGTTCAAAATTAATGGGCCGATATGAAAATGGATAAATTAAGCTTACTCTAGCTTGGTACTTCATTCCCTCGTTGAGCAGGTCCATGATAGAGTTGTTGCCGAATCGGTGGTCGTCGGTATTACTGACGAAGGAGTCAGAGAGCTCAAAGGGAAAATTCTCTTGATTACGGCGAGAGAGTGGGGATTCCGAGGCTTCGCTCAAGTCCCAGGAGGTTGGTTGTCTTTTCGAGAAAGTTTGAGTGTTCGCTCCACTTGTTTCTTGGGCTCTTCGTCGTAAAACAACAATTTCAAATGTAGGGGTGGTGGCGGAGGATCGGTTTCGTTAGAGGTACTTGTGGTTCTTGAGGCCGGAGGATCCGCTTTGGTTTTTTCCTCTTTTTCATGCCGAAGGATTCGGATCCGATTCGTCGAGGGCATATCGAGGAGGCACTCGGTGTGAGTTTGTGTGGGGGTGTGTTTGGGTTTTTGCCACTTGCTTTCTTTCTACGAGGTTGGCTTGTCCCTTCAATAGGAGTTGATTCGATTGGCTTCAAGATCTTCATTGATATTTTGGGCAGAGGTCGGCGAAGATGTACTAGAAAGAAATCTGTTCAGATCCCTTCGTACGATTGGACGTTGGTTTGATCGAGAGACACCGCAATGATGAGGAATAATTGTTTACGATAACTACTAATGGAAATTGGGAGTTAAACAATAAAGTGGGTTCGAGACTTACAGATTATGGTCGATAACCATGCTTGTTTACTCGTAAGTCCAAGCTCCATTCCTTAATGTGAATCTTCTCTAGAAGGCTCGCCATTTCTCTCACTCGTTAGTTGAAATATTTCAAGTTTGGAGAGATGCGATCGAAGTGGTCCAATCGGTATGGAGGAGATTTGGTCCTTTGACAAAAACCACTCCTTATGCCATCCTCGTCGTCAAGGAGTGTATCCAGCTTATATTGAATTGTTGTTTGAGATTTACTTATCGGGCCTTCGTAAGTCAGATCTTGGACCTTTGTTGATCTCATTATAATTCCTTTTATTCTCGACCGATTCCATTTATACTCTTTCATTAAACCTCCTGTTTAATAAAAGACCTGGGGCAAATGTGGCCATAATACTTTATATGTTGAGGTGGGTCTTGAAAGTATTAGATCGGTTCATTGGGCCACCCCATTTAGTGGATATTATCTTTATTTAGGGCCCAAGTATTGAAATCGGGTGATGACAAGGGGCCGAATGACTAGATAGATGAGTATGGTTCCACTGGGCTTTCAATTTGTAGATTGGGGATAGAACTTTGATCGACATTTTCGTGGCATTAATGAGGATGGGACAAGGCTTAGTCGGCTTAAAGGTTGTGGGCCCGGAAATCACCACATATGGGACCTTGGAGTATATGAGCAAGGATCACACACAATCTAGAGGTAACACTTAAGCGATATTTTATCCTCTCAATACACTAGATATTTTTATCCTCCATGGTTAACCTTGTGATCGCTCAGATCTTGACTCTCACTACGGAGCTATCTCTACTGGTCAAAGCCATCGAGCTTTTGGTGTTGACTTGTTGAACTGTGCAGGATATCGGACGCGTCTTGGTGATTGGGACATGGAGAAAGATCTTGGCGTTAACAGTTACCAAGAACATTAATTAACTGGGTACGCAAAGCAAAATTAGGTACGAGAAACGTTAACTATTATAGAATGCACAAGGTATCTAGTTCTCGTACCACCAGAATGTAGGGCAATAAGAGTACTATGTGGTGAATAACATAGAAGTTTATCTGTGCAAAAATGAAAGAGATAGATAGATGGAGTGCAAATACTATATAACGGAGGTGCCACTTCCTAAAATTTCAAATACTTAAGAGGAGAGCAAGAGTGGGACTAATAAGTGAGGACACCTTTTGTAAAAATAAGAAAGTTAGGTCATGCGGCCCAAGCCTCTATTAAATTTTTAAGGTTCAAGTCCATATAAGTATAAGTCACTTTTTGAAGGTATATATTCGATTTCATATACAAATTTGACATCGATAAACTATTTTTCAGTCTAAAGAAAAATTTATTGAGAATGAGAAAAGAGACCCACTGATATATGGTTATCTTATTTGTGGAAGTTTGCAGAGGGAAAAATTATACAATCCGAGCCAAAGCAACTTGTGATTACCGATTCGGAGCTGAAATTGTAAACTATAGCAAAACAAAAGACGTTTTAATCTAATTGACTTGGTACTTAAACCACCGTAGGTAATGGGTGAGAGTCTAAGAAGGACCATAAAGAAATTGGGGAAATTCTTTGGTGATGTACACACTACATCTACACCTCTTGAAGAAAAGAAAAGGAAGAAGAAAAGGGAGTAATGTCTCGAATGTGGAATGGATTATTTAGGTTACATGGCGATGACTTTGAGAAGATCTCTGCAATATATTTCAAGGAAGAGGCTATCATTCGCTAGAATGAAGAAGCGATCTTCAAGTTCGGAGAAGGATGACTAGGCATCTCATTATTTTTTTCCGTTCTTTTGAGGTAAAATTGACTTCTCTTGTTACGTATTCTACGCTTTCAGATGAAACTCTCACTGAAATAATGTAACATTTTATCATGCGTATGTAAGACCCCAACTTTTATAAGTAAAGATGAATTTTCTATAAATATTATTTTTGAATATTATGGAATAAATTTGATATAATGTTATAGTTGTGGGTAATATTTATAAATTTGCAAAAGTAAGCAAGTTGTTATAAAATATTCGTTTGGTCGGGGAATATTCTTTTTGTGGGAATATTAAATGCTGACGGCTCAATCATTAAGTGGACCCCTAACGGAGTATTATCAGAAGTAGAAAAGCGACAAAATTATCTTTCTATAAAAATAACGGTAGGAGGTGTTTCTGTTTAAAATTGTTGAACTACCGGTAGTAAAAAAGTACGAAGAATACGCCAGAGTTGTATAATAGCACACGATATTGATTATTGATGCTTACGTGAGAAGTCACTCATTTATACTCAATTATTGCTTTCTGAGAATTCTTTGTGATCATATCTCTTATATTATTGATTCAATTATCATCATAGTATCATCTCAGATAATATGTTATAGTATTAAATCAATAATTGAGACGACAAGTTATAAATGATTAATAATTGTTGAAAGATTAAATATGTGTTGATTAAAAATAAAATGATTTGTGGTAATATTTATTCAATCCTTGATGTATATAAAGAGTCCATTATGAGACGTTTGTGGTAAGTTTGATTATTTTATGGGGGCCCATATGTCATCATCTAAGAGTCTCTTCGTCAATAGTAATTACCTTCGTCGATAGTAATTACCTTTGTGAATAGTAATTACCTTCGTCAATAGTAATTACCTTTACCGGATGTCGAACCACTTGTCGTTTCACATTACAGGCGTCGAACCACTTGTCGTTTTCACATTACAAAGGCGTCGAACCACTTGTCGTTTCACATCACCAGTCGTCAAGCCACTGCTTTTTCACATGGCGGTGTTAAGCTATAAATCTTCTATAAATAGAGGCCTAGTGCTTCATTATTTTTCACTTAATTCATTCAAGCTTATAGAGAGAAAGTATAGAGAGAATAAAGAGAAAGAAGAAGAGTATTTTGTTACTACACTACTGCGAAGATTCAATCTCTTACCAAAAGTAAGGGGTGTTATTCTTTCTTATTCATGAAGAGAACTGCTGTTGTTATTCCATCGCTTATTATTCATTGGAATACTTTTGTATCTGTGGTTTACCCTATACTTGGTGACATTCTTCTATTATTACATTGGAACATCACATGCGTGTGTTTTACAGGAGGACTGGTTCCGTCTTTATTATTATTCTATTGGAACATCCATGCATGTGTTTTACACGGACTGGTTAAAATCTTTATTATTATTCATTGGAACATCACATGCGTGTGTTTTCTGGGACTGGTTCCATTCTTTATTATTCATTTGAATATCCCGTCATGCATGCGTTTACGCGGGACTGGTTCCGTTATTTATTATTCTGTTAAAATAACTTCGCTGCGCTTGGCCTGCATCGCATGCATGGTGATTTCTTTTGTTATTCCATTCTTTATTATACCCGGTT
Source organism: Panax quinquefolius (assembly GCA_020205615.1). NCBI lineage: Eukaryota > Viridiplantae > Streptophyta > Magnoliopsida > Apiales > Araliaceae > Panax > Panax quinquefolius. The sequence goes on from CM035170.1 coordinate 127,948,244, forward strand.
GGTTAAAACTTTGACTTATACTCCATGAAATTAGCGGAATATCCTTAATATTTGCAAGGCTTCATCCAAAGATATCCTTTCATGGAAATATTCTTCTCAAAGATTCTTGAATTTTACTCTACAAAGCAAAGATCGTATTGTCGATTTGGATGTTATTGGTTCCTAGATAAATTAATTCTTGAACTTGTTTTATTGAATATCATTGTCATCATCCTCATGTTTTATATTATGTTGAAAGTCATACGTGGCACTGTAGTGCGTAGATGGACTTGGTATGATTATGACCGAGAGACTATTCGATTGTAATCACTTAATCGTAATGTTACAAATGATGTGGTAAAATCCTCGATGGCCAGTAGTGCATCATGGGCAATGGTTGTTGGCATGATCATAACCATTAATAAATACACAAATATTCTTGGCCCATGTAGTGCATGAATAATTGTGGTCGTGATCTTAAAGAATATCCTCGGCGTAGTAGTGCGGGGTGATTCGATGATGTGGAATATTTATTAAAGTTGAGTCTCAAATTTATAATGATGATGAAAAACCTTTTAAATCATAAAAGATAGTAGATTTTATTTTCTACTTGACTCTTTTAATGGATTCTTTGGTTCATTGTAGTTAAACTTGATATTCATTATATTTTATCGGTTTACTTTATCACAGAAGCTAATGATAATTTATTCTCGCATTATCTTAGTCGTAATATTTCTTCTTGAGCTAGTTGAGCTCACCCTTTCTTTCTTTGTATTCTCTCGTGAAATGAGAATATAGGCCGGGACGAGTCGGGGAGCGGAGTAATGGTCCGAGAGGATAGCATTAGTAGTCCTCACTATTCGTGAAATAGTGTGATAATAATTGTAATGAGGACTCCTTTTGAGTTTGTATGATCTCTACAGTAGACAATATTTGTATTCAAACTCACAGTTTATGTCCGATTGCATACACCTACGCTTATATTAGTAAGTTGTATTTAAATTACATACCGTGTATCGACTACCCAAGATGGGTGATGTATACCTAATTTTGGGGCGCCGCGATTTAGTATCGAGCTTAGGATATGATCCCGGCTAAGATGTGAGAATAGTCTTAGGAGGGAGAAAGCAGGGGAATACCTTCGCTAGTATGACCTACTTAAGTTTATGTCTTTATTTTGTTGGTCACGATTAGAATATAGGGATAATATGTTATATGTCAATTAACCTTTTGTTTTGTGGCGATGTCTCGAAAATGACATCCGAGAATGTTGAGAATACTTGATAGAAAGCCAAAGCGATCGTTGATTCACCACATATCAATAATCGAGGATAATGTGCATCGGAAGGCGACAATCCTCATGCAAACAACAACACCGACCAAATAATGAATGATCAAATGTTTAGAGGCTTTATCGCGATTCATGCAACAAAGAAAGCGAGAGCGACTCTCATCCAAAATGTAGGTGGAACACGGAAAACTCTCAAGGGGTCATCGCTAAGCGATTCGAGGAGCTGGGACCACCGGAGTTTAAAGGAGAGTCAAAACCACTTCGGCGGAAGCATGGATAAAGCAGATTACAAGATATTTGATGTCTTGGGATCTTTCCGAGGAGCAAAGGTTCCCTTCACGCCTTTTATGTTGCGGAGGCGATTCTTGGTGGGAATCCAGAAAGCGTACTCAACTTCTTTCAGATCAAGATATCTTGGGAGAAGTTTCAGAGTCGTTCAACGACAAATACTTTCCCGAAAGTATTCGCCACATGAAGGAGGTGGAGTTTATCAAGTTGGAACAAAACAATATGGACCGAGTGTCGCAATACGAGGCAAAATTTGCGTAGTTATCACGGTTTTTCGTCCCACTCGGTGGATAATGAAGAGAGAATGGCGCGAATGTTTTAAGAGGGTTGAAGTCGTAGATACGTCAACATCTTATTTCTCATAAACCGTGTTTGTATTCGGATGTTGTAAATAGGGCTCGATTAGTGGAGCGCGATAACGAGTCAACGCAACTAAAAAGAGAGGTACCGACAAAATTATAATACCGGCGAGTAGTCATCGAAGCGGTGACAACAAGCGTGGAGGGAATCAGCGGGCGAGATATGGTAACCACGGTGGTAATCGGGGCAAAACAATAAGAATGGACATTTCAAGAAAAGGAGATTCAACAATGATGGAAAGACGTCAAGACCAAAGACCCGTTGTTAAGGAAGGAGAAAGACCACTATCATATGCTTCAAAATGCGGCGGAGAGGAACACATCGATCAATGCGCCGTGCAGTCAAAGCGTGTTATAATTGTGGAAGAGAAGGTCACTTAGCTCGATTTTGTTGCGTTCTGAAGACAAATTCAGCTAGGATGGATGCACCAAAGGTAGTCGAGAAAAAGTCAAACCAGGTAGATCTGGGAGAAGCGTTTGTTGTGACCTCCGGAGAGAGCAAGGAATCCGAATGAGGTCATCACGGGTAAGCTTATCATAAACTCTAATGAAGTCTATACTTTATTTGATAATCAGGATTCTACCCATTCTTTTATTTCTCCTACTTGCGCTCATCGATTAAATTTGACTCAGGAGAAATTAGACTTTGACTTTATCTGTGGAAACTCCGTTGGGAGAAACCTTCATTACATCCATGGTTTATAAGTCTTGTTTGTTTCAAATCGGTACCCTCACATTACTGTCGATCTTATTTCATTAAAAATACTTGCATTTGGCGTGATTCTGTGGATTGATTGGTTAACTACTTATCATGCAAAAATTGATTGTTTTCATAAGGTTGTTAGCTTTCATATTCCTAACCAACCTATTATGCGAATTGCCGACCAAACCATTAAAATCAATCACGGTCATCTCAAGCCATAAAGCTATTCGTTTATTGAAAAAGCGGATGTCAAGCTTTCTTAGCTCATATCATGATTTAAACAAAAATACGTCGGTTTTGAAGCGATATTTCTATTGTTAATAAATTTTCGACGTATTCCTCAAGAACTTCCCAGCTACCCCCAGGCGTGAATTTGAATTTTGTATCGACCTTGAACCCAGTCAAAACCTATTTCAAAGCCCATATCGAATGGCTCTATTGAACTTCGTGAGTTAAAGACCCAACCGCAGGAATTATTAGACATTGGCTTTATTCGTCCCTAGTACTTCTCTTTGGGGTGCTCATTACTATTCGTGAAGAAGAAAGATGGGAGTACGCGACTTTGTATTGATTATCGGGGAGTTGAATCATGTCACCATCAAAATAGGTATCCATCGCCACGTATTGATGACTGTTTGACCCGATTGCAAGGAGAGCAAATTCTTTTCAAAGATTGATCTTCGTTAGGATATCACCAATTGAAGATTAGAATCACGACATTCCAAAGACGGCTTTTAATCCTCGAGACGGGCATTATGAATTCTAGTCGTATCCTTTGGATTGACTAATGCTCTGTTGCCTTCATGGATATGATGAACAAAGTATTCCAGGAATATATGGATCACTTTGTGGTCGTCTTTATTGATGACATCCTTATTTATTCCAAAAGCCGTGAAGATCATGAAAGCAACACTTGAGGTCGACACTCCAAAAGCTTCGTGAATATAAGCTTTATGCGAGTTGAAGAAATGCGAGTTACGGCTTGAAGAAGTAGCATTCTTTGGGCACGTGGTATCAAGTCGTGGAATATCCATTGACCCAAAGAAAGATTGAAGCTATTTAAAGTGGGAACAACCTAAATCGATGATCAAGAAATCACGTAGCTTTCTCGGTTTAATTTGGTTATTATCGGAGATTCGTGGAAGGATTTTCTCGAATCGCTACTCCATCGACTCGGTGACTCGGAAAGATACAAAGTTGGTTGAGCGAAGAATGAGAAGAGTTTTCAAGAACTCAAGAGGAGACTTATTTCAAAGACTGTTACGACAATACCATCCAGCTCGGAGGATTTGTCATCTCACGATGATGCTTGAGCAAAGGGTTGGGATGTGTTCTCATACAACATGGAAAAGTTATAGCTTTATGCCTCATGACATAACTCAAAGAATATGAGAGGAATTATCCTACTCATGATCTAGAGTTGGCGGTATTTGTTATCTTCAGACTTAAAATTTGGAGGCATTACTTGTATGGGGAGAAAGTGGAGATCTTTACGGATCATAAAAGCCTCAAATATTTCTTCACTCAAAAGGAACTCAACACGCGACAACGACGTTGGCAGGCTGTTGAAAGATTATGATCATACCATCCAATACCATCCTCGAAAAGCGAACGTGGTAGGTGACGCATTGAGTAGAAGATCATATGCAAATCTGAGTGCGATATTGTCAATGAAAGGCCCATTTTGTGTGACTTGCAAAGGATGGAGATAGAGTTAAAGACTTCGAGGGACGCGTGATGATGATAGCGAGTATACTGAGTAGAAATGGACTTTAATCGATAAAGTTAAACCGCCAAGCTACGGACACTGGAGCCGATGCGTATGAGGAAGAAAGTGCAAGAAGGTCTTTATCTAGGAAGCAAGAATCGATGAAGAAGGAATACTTGAGTCAACTCGGACTTTGTGTTCTAACGACCACGATTTAAAGTATAATATCATGATGGAGGCGCACAACACACCATTTGCAATCCATCTCGGGAGTACCAAAATGTATCGTGATATTCGCTATACATTTTGGTGGAGCAACGATATGAGAGAGATAGATAATACTGTTTATCTCAAGGTGTCTAACTTGTCAACGAGTTAAAGCGGAGCATCAAGTACCAAAAGGTCCATCAGAACCACTTGAAATTCCGAATGGAAGTGGGAGCACATTACCCGTGGATTTCGTTCACGGTCTTCCTACGGTTTCTCAAGGCATAGATGCGATTTGGGTCATTGTTGATAGATTGACCAAGTCCGCTCATTTCTTACCGATATCTGAAACTTATACACTGAACGTTTTGCTCAGTATGCATATAAACGAGATTGTAAAGATCTGCATGGTATCTTGGGGTATCCATAGTTTCGATCGAGACCCAAGATTCACTTCACGATTTTGGGTTAGTTTGCAAAAAGCTATGGGCACAGACTTACGATTTAGCTTCGGCATATCATCCTCGAGACGGACGGACGATCGGAGAGGACTATTCAAACTCTTCAAGATCTATTAAGACTCTGTGTCCTTGATTTCAAGGAAGTTGGGACAAGTTCTTACCATTGGTGGAGTTTTCCCACAACAACAGGTTATCAAGCAAGTATTGTAATGGCTCCATTCAAGCGTTGTATGGAAGAAAGTGTCGTTCTCCAGTATCTTTGGGATGAGGTGGGTGAAGCAGCGTTGTTGGGGATGGGAGTTGTACGTATGACTACGGAAAAGATTCAAACGATCCGACAACGTATAAAAACCTCACAAAATCGACAAAAAGAGTTATCTTGATCTTCATCGAAAGGGCGTGGAATTCGATATAGGAGATCATGTGTTGTTAAGAGTTGCTCCATGGAAAGGAGTTACAAGATTTGGAAAAGAGGAAAACTCGATCCTCGATTCATCGGTCCATATTCCTCGATCGAGTAGAAGGCGTGGCCTATAGACTCGCTTTTACTGCTAAGTATGTCTCGTGTTCATAACGCGTTTTTCACATATCCATATTACGTAAATATGTGAAAGACCGAACCACATTATTGAGTTAGAAGCCGGACGAAATAGCGGAAGATTGGACGTATGAAGAGGTTCCCTGTTCAAATCTTGGATAAGAAGGAACATATTCTACGCTCCAAGGTTATACCTCAAGTCAAAGTTTTGTGGAGGAACCACGATGTTGAGAAAATGACTTGGGAGTTAGAATCGAAATGAAATCAAGGTATCCTTACCTCTTCGACATACCAGTAACGCATTCTAATTTCGAGGGCGTAAATTTCATAAGAAGGGAGGTTGTAAGACCCCAACTTTTATAAATAAAGATGAATTTTCTATAAATATTATTTTTTGAATATTATGGAATAAATTTGATATAATGTTATAGTCAGGTAATATTTATAAATTTTGCAAAGTAAGCAAGTTGTTATAAAATATTCGTTTGGTGGAGAATAATTTTTTGTCGGAGAATATTAGATACGACGGCTCAATCATTAGGTGGACCCCCTAGCGGAAGTATTGTCGTAGTTAGAAAGCGACAAAATTATCTTTTATAAAAATAACTGGCAGAGGTGTTACCGTTAAAAGCTGTTGAACTACCCATTAGTAGTAAAAGTACAAGAATCTGGCGTAGTTGTATAAGTAGCACACGATATTGATTATTGATGCTTACGTAAGAAGTCACTCAATTTATGCTTTCAATTATTGCTACAATAATTCTTGATCATATCTCTTATATTATTGATTCAATTATTGTCACAAGTATAAATCAGTATAATATGTTATAGTATTAAATCAATAATTGAGGGCGACAAGTTATAAATGATTAATAATTGTTAAAAGATTAAATATGTGTTGATTAAAATAAAATGATTTGTGGTAATATTTATTCAATCCTTGATGTATATAAAGAGTGCATTATGAGGCGTTTGTGGTAAGTTTGATTATTTTATAGGGCCCATATGTCATCATCTAAGAGTCTCTTCGTCGATAGTAATTACCTTTGTGAATAGTAATTACCTTCGTCAATAGTAATTACCTTTACCAGACGTCGAACCACTTGTCGTTTCACATTACAAAGCGCCGAACCACTGTCGTTTCACATTACAAAAGCGCCGAACCACTTGTCGTTTCACATTACAAAAGCGTCCAAACCACTTTTCTTTTTCACATCACCGGTCGTCGAGCCACTTCGCCTTCTCACATGGCGGTCTTAAGCTAGAAATCTTCTATAAATAGAGGCCTAGTGCTTCATTATTTTTTTTTTAATTCATTCAAGCTATAGAGAGAGAAAGTATAGAGAGAATAAGAGAGAAAGAAGAAGAGTATTTTGTTACTTACACTACTTTGCGTTATTCAATCTCCTACCAAAAGTAAGGGTGTTATTCTTTCTTATTCATGAAGAGGCTGTTGTTATTCCATCGCTTATTATTACATTGGAATAACTTTTGTATCTGTGCATTTACCTATACTTGGTGACATTCTTCTATTATTACATTGGAACATCCATGCATGTGTTTTACAGGACTGGTTAAAATCTTTATTATTATTCTATTGGAACATCACATGCATGTGTTTTACAAGGACTGGTTAAAATCTTTATTATTATTACATTTGGAACATCACGCTGCTGTGTGTTTACGTGAGGACTGGTTCCATTCTTTATTATTCTGTTGGAATATCACATGCATGCGTTTTCTACTTAGGACTGGTTCCGTTATTTATTATTCTGTTGGAATAACTCACTCTGCTGCTTGATCTATCGCGCGTGGTGATTTCTTTTGTTATTCCATTCTTTATTATACCCAGTTGATTAAAACTTTGACTTTATACTCCATGAAATTAGCGAAATATCCTTGATATTTGCGCTTCATCCAAATATCCTTTCATGGAAATATTCTTTCAAAGATTCTTGAATTTTACTCTACAAAGCAAAGATCATGTTGACAGTTTGGATGTTATTGGTTCCTAGATAAATTAATTCTTGAACTTGTTTTATTGAATATCATTGTCATCATCCTCATGTTTATATTATGTTGAAAGTCATCCGTGGCTTTCAGAAGTACATAGATGGACTTGGTATGATTATGACCGAGAGACTATTCGGTGTAATCATGACCAGTAATGTTACAAATGATGTGGTAAAAATCCTCGGTGGCCCGTAGTGCATTGATGGGACAGTTGTTGGCATGATCATGATTATTAATGAATACACAAATATTCTTGGCCCGTAGTACATGAATAATTGTGGTACGTGATACTAAAGAATATCCTTGGCCAGTAGTGCGGGGGTGATTCGATGATGTGGAATATTTATTAAAGTCGAGTCTCATTATATATGATGATGAAAAACCTTTTAAATCATAAAAGATAGTAGATTTTATTTTCTACTTGACTCTTTTAATGGATTGCTGGTTCAGCTGTAGTTAAACTTGATGTTCATTATATTTTATCAGTTTAACACTGTTGTAGGCTAATGATAATTTATTTTGCATTATCTTAGTCATAATATTTCTTACTGAGCTAGTTGAGCTCACCCTTTCTTTCTTTTTTCTCTCTGTGAAATGAGAATATATAGCCGAGACGAGTCGGGAGCGGAGTAATGGTGCAAAGGATAGCATTAGTAGTCCTCACTATTCTGTGAAATAGTGTGATAATAATTGTAATGAGGACTCATTTTGAGTTTGTATGATCTCTAGTAGACAATATTTGTATTCAAACTCACAGTTTATGTCGTATTGTACACGACAGTTATATTAGTAAGTTGTATTTAAATTCTGTACCATGTATTTGACTACCCATGATGGGCGATGTGTACCTAAATTTGGGGGCGTCACAATGCATATCATTCTACCTTACTTTTCTGTAGATTGAACTTGTCTATATGCTCGTGGTAATTATAACTTTAAATTGGTTGGAGTCAGTTGTTTGTCAGAAATGGGGTCTTACTTTCCTCCCTCTTCTGATCTATGTTCCCGAGGGTCCAGACTCCAGAATCAATGCCACCTGCCTATATCACCTCCAAGTGGGTTTCAACTCGAGTTGATTCAATATGTGACTAGTGATAATTTTAATTTTGAACAGTTGCAATTAGTTAGTTGTTTGTCAGAAGCTGGGTCATAATTTCCTCTTATTTCTGATTTATATACTTGGGTAGTTGTAGGGTTTAGAATCATTGGTTCACCTCAAAGTGGAGTTAATCTGGAGTTTAACAAACATGTTACTAGTTTGTCTTAAATCCATTTTTCTTAAAAGTTGTTTTTCTTCTAGTTCTCTCTATAAGCTTTCTTTTTTAAGTTTGAGCAAGTGCCTCGCTTCAATTAATTTTTTTTCTTCTGTTTTGAATGATTTTTTAGAATAGTTATTTATTTTCTGGGATTTGATTTGAACCCATCTCTTTCACCAATTTTCCCAATGTTGATATGATTGTACTCCTGTCCTCATCAGTAAGAAATAGCACAAATCTAGTCTTCCTGTTTTAACCTAACCACTACTGCCTTTTCCCCCATTTCATTGCCCATGGAATTGTGTCACATCTTCTGCTTTTGACATCACAATTATGAAAGAATTTTTCACCAAGTACTTGCAGTTCGTTTGAGGAGTGGCATCCGTATTAGACTGGATACATATGAGTTAGAAGGATAGGAAAGTTCTAGTAAGTGTTTGGAGCTTCCTTTACTTCTATACAAGTGTGTTAGGACGTAGCTAAGTTTAGTAGTGGCCAATTGGGTATAAGTTCTAATATCTTCATCCTCAAGTGCATAAAAGAGGAGATAGGACCTTGGAAAGCTGTTCACTATAACACCTATACATCAGATTGTGATGTGCAAACTAACACACACCGGAAAGTGCACTAAGATATTAATGTCAAATCTTTATGAGAAACAGAATGTTGCTGCCCATGGTTGAGAATTCTTGTTTGAAGACTAGCCAAATAAGATAAGTTTATTTTTGGAATCTTCTTTTTATTTGATCCATGTAGACATAAAGTTGTTCATACCCAATAGGCATCTGTGAAGGTACCCCAGATTGTTCAAATTGCTTACAAATATTACATTACCATTTTATATGTTTTACATATAACCGAATGAACATGTTTTACAATAAGTATATGTTTAAGCCTTTGTTCCACCAATGTGTGTTGGGATGGGGAACCCCTAACAAATCTAACCTTTGGCTTTATTTGCTGTATTTGTATCGATTCTCATGTTAGATGGTTGTAAATTTCTACGTTGCATCAGGAAGCTTCTCAACAAATTGTTTTTTTAAGACGTGGATGACCATCACTTTATTTATACTTGCAAGGCAGCTTGGATGGTTACTTTACTTTGAAACTCCTTTTGATGTGCATGCAGGTTTAACATTGATTACTTATTTTCATCTTCTTCTTTTTTTCTCTATACTTTGACATGTGCACATGAATTGTTCTATGTGGGTGTGCTACCATTAAACAAAGGGTTTCGTTGAGAATTTAAGTTAGTCATCTATCAATGTTCAATAAATTGAAGGCTTTCTCAACTATTACATGTTTGAGCGCACTCTTTGTGATAAAAATACCTCGTACTTTACGTTTTTTACTTCTTTAGATTTATTTTCACTTTGTATTATGTACCTTTCCCCCCCAGGTTATTGCAGTGGGTTATGCTATCATGACGACAAGATCATTGGACTTAAACTGGCAAAAGAGGGCTTTGCGAGTTTTACCAATGTTTCTTTTGCCCGCTTTATCTTCACTTACTTACTCAGCTTGTCTAAGCTTCACAAAGATGTGTAAGTATTTTAAAACTCGTCATCAGGTTAATCTCTGACAAAGCTTCTTTTTTATCCTTATTCCATTTTACTTTAATGATTAAAGGTCCAATATTGCTTTTACTTCTAGTTTTTAGAACTTGCACACTAGGTTCATTCACCGTGTGTATCTGTGTAACTTGTAACTTTTGGTTTTTTGTCAGATTCCACGTATTACTGAATGTGCTATAAAATATGTGCCTTTTGTAATATAGTTGAGTTGGCGCAAGTTTATCTAGTATCACAACTCCAAAAAAATTAGTCGTTTACATTGACCAATTGATTAAATAAATAATTAAATTCTTATCAAAATAAAGAGTAAAAAGGGCAAAGCCATTATATGTCCAAGGTTACCATGAGCTTGATCCACAATCAGAACCAAGGCTACACACAAAATCCAAAAACCACCATCTATACCAACTTGGAAACTTATAATCTTGCCAATCAAAATGCTTCAACTATATAATTGAAAACCTAAGATAAATAGACTAATGACTTCGTAAGTTGGTAGGTTGGGGAGAGGTTGTGTAGTAAGGGATCGGTGGTGTCGTAGCCGATCAACTGAATTTTCGATTTAATTTCTGATTGACCGTCTTCTCATTTTCTACTTTGGTGAATGAAGGTGACCTTTCAATTTGGAAGACTCCCATGCATAGCTTAGGAACAACTAGAGATGGCCAGTAAGATGGTAACCTGCGTCCAGTTCGTTTCCAGAAAGCCCTTACCAAAGGACAGCCCACCAATCCCTATCCTACGAACATATGAAATAGCTTCACCTCGAAAGGCACCCATTTCTGACAACCGTACAGAAGCCAAGAAAGAAAACCTATTCTAAAGCATGTTTTCCTTTCTTTCTTTAGGTAAAGACCAACCAGCAGTTCTAACATGTCTTCTATTTAATTTAATGGCTCTCTATCTCTATTCATTCCAGCTTTTAGTACTTACTGGGAATGTGTGAATAACAAAAAGAATGATCTAGAGAACTAATTCACATGGGAAGAAGTAATAATTCATCGAAAAGTGGAGAAATAATAAGTAATTCAAAAGGGCAATTTAGGTAAAAAGATATATTATTAATCATCGTGCCGAAACCAATTAGGACGTTTATTTCAGAACGGAGGGAGTAGTTTATTAACATCTTTAACAGTAGATACATACCCTACTTACAGCAACAAGATGACCCCCTTTATGTTAGTTTGCAAGAGTCTATGATGTCCTGCTTGGACACACTTTACATGATGAAGCACATAATTTTCCCCTCAAATGTTGTAGTGGTAGTTTTGTTTGATTAGATCTTCATTGGAAGTTTTTTAATGTCTCTTTACTGCTCATGATAAACTAAGTTCCACAAAAAAGAAGAGGTAAATGGCTTTTCTTTTCAGTATCTCATGTGATCTGTAAAGGGTCCACTGGTCCATGAAATGCAATAAGCTATTGGTCATATGATTAATTTTTTATTTGTTTTGGGTTTGTTTATATCTTTCATGAGGACTTCTGTAAAAGTATTTGGATTCAATAATTGTGAAGTTTCAGGACATGAAGCACCATTTTAGTGGCATTTTGGTCAGATATGGCTGTAACCATTTATAAATGTTTTTTAATGTGAATTTCTAGGTGATCGCAAGGACCAGAAGACTCTAGAAAAGCTACGGACTGAACGACAAGAAAAAATCAATGAGCTTAAAGAGAAGACTAATTACTACTCTACACAACAACTCATTCAGGTAAATGACTGGAAGCTACCCATGTTTGTATTCTTGCGACTTTCATATCTTGCAGCAACCATTGCAAGATTTGTTTTTTAGTTGATGTTTCAAAACTTGAATGCATGATGTGAAGTCTCGAAAACTGAGTACATTAGCTTATAATTTCTATTACCTCTATTAGATGAGGATGTAACTAAAGTAACAGGCCTAATTGCACTATATGTGGACATTAATAATATAAAAAGAACAGTATACATTTTTCTTTTTGACATATCTCTATCATATCCATATTTTATACGGAGTACTTTCTAAATTTTAATTTGAGACATTTTTGAAATATAAAATTGACATTTTAAAAATGTTTCAAAATGACTTTTAAAAGTTAATATTGATATTATGTATCGGAAGGAGGGAGTATTATTGAATAAATATGTTGTACCAACACATCTTTATTGTATCCTGTTCCTTTCTAGTATCCGAACCCATGCTTCCTAATATTCCTGCAATGCTTGGGTTTCAAACTTAAAATTCACATCAGTTCTTTCTAGCTGAGCCATATAATTCATCCTTCAGGTGTTTCATTTAAGCCTTATCTCATTATTACTTATCGTCTTTCATGCATATGGACTTCTGCCAGTGAATCTCTTTTGTATATGGAAATGCATAATGTGTCTACTGTTATTTATTCACTACAGAGATATGACCCTGACCCAGCAGCAAAGGCAGCTGCTGCAACTATCCTTGCGTCCAAGTTGGGTGCAGACTCTGGCTTGAAAGTGTTCATGGGAGATGACACAAAGTTCAATCCCCTTACAGGGAAGAGCAACGAAGCTGAATTTGTGCAATCTAGTGGTCTTCGAAAACGCAAGCAATCACACACTAGATCCAGTAGCACTGAGAGTGCTGTATTGCATCATTCTGAAGAAGAAATGATGCAATATGCTGAACCTGAAGGGCTTGAGATGTCTAAGCACGACCAGTTGGTTGTTGAGCATCAAATTCCTATGGGTTTGCATGCACAGGATGGGGGATAGATTGCTCGAATTGCAGCATTGCTTGTAGGAGAGGATCCTACGCAATCTTATGCACTTATATGTGGCAATTGCCATATGCACAATGGTGAGTACATTGAAGTTTAAAACTGATAACTCTCTCCCCCCCAACAAGAAAGAAACAAGAATCATATCTAATGTGTTAAATAATAATATAATTCCTGTTACTTTTTTACAGGGCTTGCAAGGAAGGAGGATTTCCCGTACATAACTTACTATTGTCCACACTGCAATGCTCTAAATAGGCCAAAACAAGTGAAAGGACATGCTTCAAATTCCAGCTCCTCTAATATGAACGCCTCACTGGTCAGCTCCCCTAATGTGGGCACCTCCATGGTCAGCTCCCCTAACGCGGGCGCCTCAACGGGCAGCTCCCTTAGCACGGGCACCTCAATGGTCAACTCCCCTGTTGTGGGGCCTGCAACACCAGAAGATGATTCAAGTACGGTCCTAAATACTAGTGAATCCATGAGTGATGACAAGGCATCTAGTAGCAGTTGGCCGGTGGCAGCTGCAGTGGAACACAAAGAAGGAAGTGAAAAAATATTATCAGAGAGAGCTCTGTAAGTTGATAGCAACTTTATTTGGAAACACATAGGTCACAGGGTTCTCTTTTGATGCATCTCCTTCATATATATTAAGAGCCATGTTGAGTGTTGTGATTGTAATGTGTTTTCTTCTTCTCGGCTGTGCAACAAATAATTGTTGCCATATATGTGTAGCAGAACTCGTGCTAAATGATTACACAGATGACTGCATGTTTTTGTGACAATAGCTTGGCTTTAAGTCTGCTCGAGTATAGCACATTTTTTTTCCTTGGACGTTTGACACTGACCTTCTAAACTTGCCTAGTTTTTTACTTGTAGTCGAGAACGTAAAAATGCAATAGTTTATTTTATTCTTTTCATTTTGAAACTGTAAAGCATCCAAAAACCAAGTTCAACGTTGTTACTATTAGTGGGTTTAGTTAACCAGCGACTGTTCTGCTTGTGGCTTGCTCAATCTTCTTGTGCTATGTTTGTCTGCATTTACATTTACACTCGTTTGATACCTATAAGCATTTTTTATCCTTGAATTAATCTTAATAATCTCATCGAGTATTTTTTTACTCCTAAGGTCTTTAGATACCTCAATAAGAAGTACTTCCTTTCTTGAGATTATATAGTTCCAACAGACAGAAAAAAAGTTCATGAAATTGTCATCTTCAAACATAAAAAATATGTTTAAAAATATAAATAGATATATAACAAATTAAAATAGTCTAATTTCATGTTGCATGATTACAAACAAACCTGTATTGTTACAATTAAATTATATGATAACAGTTTATTTTCGAACCTAAAGTATTACAATTCAATTATAATTTCATTCTAGGGCCTGGCCTAGGGGGAAGTATCAAGAAGGGACGAGGAGGAGAATTAAGGGGGAAACTTGTGACCTAATACTGTAAAGGCCTTTACCATTAAAAGCCTATCTATCACCTTTGGTCTCATTGTTAACCAAAAATGTCAAACTTTGCATTACAAGAAGGGACGAGGAGGAGAATTAAAAAGGTACGTGCTTTGAGTAACCTTTGGTCACATTAAACAAAAAAACTGAATACCCTTTGATTAAACAACCCTTGGTATTCATAAAATAGACAGCAAAAAAGTACCAAGCTTTTATGGACGGAGGTACAAGTATTTTATTAGAGGAGCCTGCAAAGTTTTCACATTTAATAAATTAACTACTTGCAGAATAAATAAAATGCAAATACACATCACAGATAAACTTTTTCATACTGACGAAACAAGACGAATTTGAGAACAAATACACACCGGTCAAAGTGGAAGTAATATGTGTAGCTTTGTAATTTGGTACAACACTGAAAATTAACGAATCAATTTTTCACTAATTTCTATAATTTTAACAATCCTACGTGTAGGTGCCATCAAATTTTTTGTTGTTCAGGTCAAACAAATGAAACAATGAGATACAGAAACAGACAAAAAAGAAGAAATACTCTTGAGTGAATGTTTTAATCAGCACCAGAGAAGAGATTGACAACACAGGAAAATGGCATTCTTCCAGTAAATGGTTTTGGTTTGGTGATGAGGCTATTCGTCAGAATCTGGAGTTGGAGTCTCTTTTTGATGAAGTTCCAACAGCTTCTTTTCAGGGTTACAAAGCCCTGCAATACCAGAGTAACAGTCAACTTTACTACTGCATCAAGTATTATTTTTCCATGACTGCATATAAAATCTACTATGGTCTCAATGTGTAAAGCATTCCAATTTTTAGTGACGACCAGAAAAAGGTCGTTTCTAATCCTTTTCTATATTCTAGTTAAGCTAGATTTCACTAACCTGAGCATTTGGGAATATCCCACACAGCAATAGATGAGGCAGTACACTCTAGTTGACATAGTTGACGGTTGTCCTCATGATTGACATTCATTGCAAGCATCCAAGCACCAATTGTGACATCCTCATTGCTGAACATCCGGAAACTGTAAAGTCAAGAGATTTGAATTTTCAGTTCATGAATTCTAAAGTGAATATGCTACAAGGATGCAAATCATACTAAACTCCAAATTCATTTGTCATATACAAAATTCGTCAGTTTATAGCCAGAATGTGGTTCCAGGATTTACACTTAAAAGACAGAAACAATGGGACTCCTACTACACATGCAAGCAAGTTCAGTGGAAGCAGACATCATGCCACCTGGCACATGTAAGGCGGACACAAGCTGTAAGCCAACGGTCCACATGTTGAAGTTTCTCCCATTAAAAGTGTAAAGCATAATATATTAGTGGCTAATTAATTCACAATACTATGGAGCTGAGTGGTATTACCACCACTGGGAGATGCAAACAGTGGCCAGAGGATTAGGATTCCAATAAATATCTTTTCAGCCTGTAATTTGAATTCAACATATTATCATAAAATGATCCTGACGTGAACTAGTAATTGTGAGAAAATTTTAAAAGACAGATGCAAAGACAAGAAAATATATTTTTCATTTTGTAAATAGAATGACTAAAATTACTTGCCTGCCATTTCTTAAAGCAACCAGACTTGCAACAACATCAGCAGAAAGAGCATATATCGGACCATAAGCATGCATAAAATACTCCTTCCCAAACAAATACGATAGTGGCTTAACCTGCATGAGTTGATCAGATATGATTACCTCAAATCATAATTATATTTATATATCAGACATAAATTTCTAGTCATCAATAGCAGCTTCCATCAGGCCATAAATTCTTGTTACAAAGGATAGACCTACTTTCCTAAGCAATAGGAAGAAAGCTCAAACATTTCTTAACACTAGCTATTCAACTTTTTGGTCTCAAAGATTCTCTAACTTCAAACACATGCTTAAAGACTTTAAAGAAAAGATTCCTCAAATAACCTCCTTTCAATTGATTATCTGCAGTGCCTAATTCAGAGCATAATTTTAAGGAATTATTCATGCAATAAGCCAGAGCTTAAAAGCTTGTAGCCTCGATTTGGTCTCTAATTTCGAGTCTTGGATGATGTTGCATGATTGGAGAAAAGGATTCCTCAGATATTTACACTCAAAGCTTTCATCATACGGAAGAAATTATATATCTGTTTTTTAACATGTAAACAGGAATTCACCTCCCTACCAAGGACATGAAACCTGCACATTCTTAGAGGTGGGAAGGGGGGGAGTAGAAAAAGATACCTCAAACATTTCTTAACACTAGCTATTCAACTTTTTGGTCTCAAAGATTCTCTAACTTCAAACACTTGCTTAAAGACTTAAAAGAAAAGATTCCTCAAATAACTTCCATTCAAGTGATTTTCTGCAGTGCCTAATTCAGAGCATAATTTAAGGTATTATTCATGCAATAAGCCAGAGCTTAAAAGCTTCTAGCCTCAATTTGGTCTCTAATTTCGAGTCTTGGATGATGTTGCATGATTGGAGAAAAGGATTCCTAAGATATTTACACTCAAAGCTTTCATCATATGGAAGAAATTATATATTTGTTTTTTAACATGTAAACATGAATTCACCTCCCTACCAAAGACAGGAAACCTGCACATTCTTAGAGGTGGGAAGGAAGGGGGAGTAGAAAAAGATACCTCAAACATTTCTTAACACTAGCTATTCAACTTTTTGGTCTCAAAGATTCTCTAACTTCAAACACTTGCTTAAAGACTTCAAAGAAAAGATTGCTCAAATAACCTCCTTTCAAGTGATTTTCTGCAGTGCCTAATTCAGAGCATAATTTAAGGTATTTAAGGTCTCTAATTTTGAGTCTTGGATGATGTTACATGATTGGAGGAATGGATTCCTCAGATATTTACACTCAAATCTTTCATCATATGGAAGCAATTATATATCTGTTTTTTAACATGAAAACAGGAATTCACCTCCCTACCGAGGACATGAACCCTGCACCTTCTTAGAGGTGGGAAGGGGGGAGTGGAAAAAGATACCTCCGAAGCTAACAGTTAGTGTAGGAACTGGAAAATGACTATTATACTTCCAGATTCATGGATGAAAAAGAAAAGGTAAAATGACTGTGTGCAACTAGAACAGAAATTTCTACCCCAAAAAAAAAAACTAAAAGAGAACAATTTTGCATACTTTTTGCTAATTTAATCTCCTCATGTTGTAATTTGTATAGTGTTTACAGTATGGCATGCAAAAGGCAGACAATTTTGAAGATGTTTACAATTTTGAATTGTTAGAATGAATAACAGGCCACCAATCTGGGTAAATGAGTTTGTCCCATTTCTTTATTGTCTCTTCAGAATTAAATCACTTTTACCTTTTACACATTCTAGCATTTCATGTTAAGTAACTTACTAACATCCAATAAAGCAGGTTTAAAAAAGGAATTCAATGATGAAATTCATTAAAAATTAAATTGACAATCTATTCCTCTCTGTCCAATTTTGTAATTCACCAACAACACAATACACCAGGATTAGGTAAGAAGAACATAACCCAACCACAAGTTGTTTCTGCAAAGAGGCCAAAAGACGGGTAAAATGAAAATGAAAGATACTAAATTATACATATAGGCAAATTCAGTAGGACTATGAGATTAACCATTTTAGTTTAGGGTCAGTGAAAACAGGACCCTTCTTCATGCATCCAAGGTATGTTTGAGTGTGAGAGCCTTCTTTAGCCAAAAGAAGTGAAAGCCGATCTAACAATGATTCAGACCAGGGACTAAAGTTATTGCATGCAAATGAAAAGGCAAAGAAGCCTTGTGAATAAGGATGTGGAAATGTATAAACTCCTGAATTTAATCACCTGGACTCAAGTAAATGTCATCATCAGCTTTAACATAAAAATCAGAATCATAAGCTGCATAGGCAGCTTTGAAGAAGGCTAACCTGAAATGAATATGCAAGTACACATATGAGTATCATCAGACTATGTACCAACTGATTGATATAGTACTACCACCAGCACTAACGTCTTATATGGGAGCTTACTATACTCCTCTTCAATATCTAAAAGAGCATGAAGTCATCAAATTCTGCCACCTCCTTCCTGAGCTCTGACATTTTTGCTTTATCCCGTGTTCTACCAATAATAAATCTAAAGGCCAACCCAGTGGCTTCTTTCAAGCTGCTAATCAATTCGAAGAGAATGATCAACCAAAAAACAACAGCGCAAAATTGCACAAGGCATACTGAAATATAGGTTATTTCACCAGTATTTGAACAACTAAGCTTTTCACCCTCTCATTTCTCATCTTACATTACTTCTACTAATTCTGTGTCTGCAGTCTGCACCTAAAAGACAGTGTTCCATAACCTTTTTTTTAGCCATACAATAGAGATCCATAATTATTTAACTTTATATATGTACACATATAAACAGAGAGAGTTTTATTTGTTTCTCTCACACAAAATAAAATAAAGAAATTTAAGTGAAACGGGAACTGAAATATACCGTTGAAGGCCTTGGTGATCAGAGGGCATCCAAGTCCGGCGAAGCGATCGTGGCCTTCCAGTAGACCCAAATCCAGTTTGAATCCCGACAAACCCCATAACTTTATGCCTCTTCTGATCCTCATAACCAGAAACGACAAGATTCCAATTCCCGTTCCCATATTTCTCCCAAACAACAGAAACAGATACGGGCTTATCATATTCACATGTATACCCAAACCTCTGCCTCAAAATTGCTATAAAACCGATAGTGAAACCAATGAAGTAACAGACAACGAGAACCGTTGATCTACGAGTATAAGACGAAGAACAAGGCTGGAAGAATTTGGGAGACGAAGGCATGTCGTCGAGTTTGGATGGGTATTTGGCATCCAGAAAAGCCCTAGAAACACTTAATTAATTAGGGTTAGGAAATTAACAGTGGTGTAATGGCGAAGGCCATTGATAGAAAGCACATTCTAGAGGGAGAGGGAGTGGAATTTCAAAGAGTTTTTTCAGTTCCCCTAGCCTAGTTTGTCTTGTTAGATCAGTACTGAAAGTAAAAAGAAGTTAAACAAACCGTTAAAACTTAAAAGAAGAAATTGTATTTATGATAGCACCCTCACTTGAGACACTATTTTTCACACACAAATTTTCCACAGATTTATTGGAGACTAGGAATTGGAACGGGATTGAGATCATGAAGTCAGTCTTACAGCTTGGATAGGACATGATGATTTGATTTTAACAACATGAAACTCACAAGTTACAACCATTTTCCCCTATTCAAATCTTTCTTTGCAATACATTACTCTTTTCCGGCTGTTCAGTCAAATAAAGGTGTCTGTAATTACACACTTCCATGGTTTCTACATCCCAAACTACGCAGCTGTTTCTTCACAGGACAGCTTCGAAAACTGGTTTTCCAAACCCTCGTCCTGGTATTTAGTCGCTTCTTGTATGTTGTCAGTGGGCCTGTCTTCCGTGTGTCGCCATCAAGTTCCACATTGCACAAGTTTACTTCCAGCTGTCGTGCAGGTTCAGTTATCAAGTTTCCTTCGTGCAGTCTCAGTTATGTGCCCTTCTTCAGAGAAAGCTCTTGATTCAGCTCGATAATCTGTTCCTGGAGGTGTCACCTGACAAGATCCTATTTTACCCAACAAAGTACTTAACTTTTCAGTTTCTAACTGTTGACGGTAGAAAGTATAACTAAGTTTTATAAAAAGATTGACAGAGTAAACTCAGCCATGTGTTGCTCCGCTGTCACTTGATTCTCAGAGTATTGACTTCTTCAGCCACACCGTTTCAAAGAAACACCATCAAGTTAACAGTATTCAGACTCTGTCTCTCACTATCATCCAATGGTTCAAAGCCAAAGCCAACTTTCTGTGTCTCCACTAAACTGGGAATGCCGGATATCACAAGCTTCTCAACCTTGATGGATCTTAGCATCTAGCACAACAAAGGGACAAAATTCCAACATAAAAGCATAAATAAGTTGAGAAAAATTAGTTAAGAGAATCAAAATGCAGGAAATGGTAATAATGCAATTTCAGTGCATCTTGTTCTGATCTGTACACATTATACAGTGGGTCACTGCTAAGCATGTCTAAATATGAACATAGTTTGTCATTTTGTCAGCAGTGCACCCCTAGCACCAATATGCACAAACAAACACACCATAATGGCATTTCTGAAATTGAGGGATTGGATTAACATGATCAGGGTTACGCAGAGAATTTTCTCACTAACCCCGAGAATTTTGAAACTCTTATTTCCTGTTAGTACGAAAACTATCTTGCAAAAGGGAAAAAGCACTTTAATCAGATGGTTTGACTGTGATAGTGCTCTATATCTGATCTCTAGATCTCCTATTGCGTCAATTCCAATAACAGACACACGTCATATAGGTACTGTACACATAGTCAAGAACTCAAGATCTATATAAGTAAATAAAAGGCTTATTTAACAAATAATAACAAAAAAAATACTGGCCTTTATTCCCTTCTATTTCTAGTTACAAAAAATCTATAAACAACTGCCAATATTTGGGAGAAGTAAAAACTGAAACCCAAAAGTAGTATAAGACGTAAACAGCTAAGATCGTATATGTTAAGATTTATAAAATGGGCTCAAAGTCTAGTATGTAAAGACATCAAGATCAAGCTCTCTAACTCAAAAACTAATTGGCCCAAGTCATTATATACTATATATATTTTCTTAAAGTATTCAATGTGGGACAAGATATATACTATAACACTCCCTCATGTGTAACGGTGTAGTGAGGGTTGCACGTGGACCTCATGAATATGAAGACCCAACAAGATAAGCAAGCCCAGAAGAAACTAGTCACAAGACAAGTCAAGAAGAAATCTAGTAAACCACGGGCAACTATTGGCCACCCCACAAGATAAGCAAGCCCAGAAAAAACTAGTCACAAGACAAGCCCAAAAGAAATATAGTAAACTACGGGCAACTATTAGCCCAATTGATAAGTGGTACTAGTTAAGAAATGGGTAACTTCTCATGTGTAATTCGGTGTATTGAGGGTTGGACCTAATGAATATGAAGACCCCACAAGATAAGCAAGTTCAAAAGAAGCTAGTCACAAGACAAGCTCAAAGAAATCTAGTAAACCAAGACAACTATTGGTCCAAAAGAAAGCTAGTACATAATCGCAAGTGGGTAGGAATGAAAGATAAGAAAGAGTGTTTAATTAGGCCTAATGAAAGTCTGCTCGATACCATGATATAGATTTATAAAATGAGCCCAAGTCTAGTATGTAAAGACATCAAGCTCTCTAACTCAAAATCAATTGACAATGAGAATTGTTAGCTCAAGTCATTATATGCTAGATATATTTTTTCAAAGTATTCAATGTGGGACAATATATATATAGTCTAACAGTATACAAGCCTAAATGCGTTATCAAGTAGTTAACATACAATTTAAAATTATATTATGCTCCATATTGTTTTTTCTAACAACAACAAGTTTTCCAGTTAGAGTACCTCTTCGATGGCATTAATAACGTGGCGGCACATTCCTTGCCAACGATATCTACTGCAAGTTGCAATCAGGGGCATCTCTGCAACTGTTGCTCCATGGATCCTGCTTGAATCCAAAACTTAAGATACCTGGAAATTCACCAAATTTCTATAATTACAACAAACACAAATGATAAGAAGAAGAATTTATCAGGAATTTGCTACAGGGAGAACCCCGAAATGATACCAATAGCATTGACACACACAAGAGTACTCAAATGGGACAGTCATTTTTGGGACAAATGCACTGTTAAATAACTTGAAGCTGGATTACATCATGTTCTAAGAAAATAAGTGTCTGTAATTACATTCTTTCAATATGTAATTACTAATTACCTATGATGTAAAAAAGGAACACAAATGACCTTAAAAAATTAAACCCCAACTTGTGCTGAAGAAAAATATCAAACCCTGCAATAACCAACAGGATTGGGAAGGGTGGTCTCGAGGCCCAGGCATATTTTGGAAGAAAGCAATTAAATAGATGTTCTACAACAAAATGGTATACACAACATTTAAATTGCGTTATTTATACTTTATTGTAGTGTGATCATTTCAATACATACAATAAGACAACTACCTGCGTCAATAAAAAAGAGTGACATGCTTCAATATTGACGAGAATGATAGGAAAATGGAAGATCATATTAATATTAATAGAGTTAGTAAACGAAGACATCATAGATTGACATAACAGAACATATAACACTAGAAAACCGAGCAAGAAACATGATTCATGTAACAAAAAAAAAAAACTAGGACAAGGCCTTGTTAGGTGGGTTTTATTCAGTGTAACAACATATTTGGAAATAAAGTCTCTGAAAATTCAGTTAAAGCACCGGTGAAAGTTCAGAAATGACTTGCTGGAACGTGCTTAAACCGTACTAGCAGGGAGCAGTTTGTCCTAAGTTTACCGTATCTAAAAATCTTCCTGTATCAATACTTCATCAATTTAAATTGAAAACTTGGATATATGATTTTGTTTCACAAATAAGAAATTCATCAACTGGAAATATACAATTCCTTCCCATGACTTTGACTTGTACCATCACATCCATCCAAAAAGTAACCTTCCTGATTTTCAATTCTATAATGATATGTATCACCAAGAGTAGATTGATGATTTACACTTCTCCCGTCCGACATATGCACTTGGGCACTCTTGAAACTATTAAACAAACTGCATAAATGAATTTGAGAAACATTATTTTATATTCTTACAGGTATACGTGCTTCATCTTATTTGGCTGGTTGCAGATCTTTTAAAATTAAAATTAGAGTTATGAGGATGGAAGCACAAAACTTTTCCACGAAAATTTTCACAACATTCTTATTAAAATTCACAACTCTAGTAATGCCAATCAATGTACGCAAAGACATGAGAAGATTACAGACCAGTTACTAAACCAAATTGCTAGGCACCAAAATTTAAACTTAAATCCGTTTTTGAGTCAAAAGATGAAATGCTTTAAATTGAAAGAGAAATCAGGGATCAGACATTCCATAGTTGAAAGATTATAGAGGCAGTATAAAATTAGTGCAGTGTAACACATAAAAACAACCATGAGTTGGCAACATCTTAACAACAACAACAACAACAAGAACAAGAAAAATAAGAAGGAAGACGATGAAGAAAAGATGCTTATGCCATGAACATTAACATTAGAATTGTTTAAATTTCCAAAAGGATGATTAAAAATGCACATTATTACTCCTCAGACGCAATAAATAGTAAGAGATGGCCGAGGATTATTTGAAAACAAATAAGTCAATCAGAGAAAGTACTGACCCCAAGTTGTACAATACATGGGGTATCATGTTTATGCCTGTTCTTGGATCGACCATCGGAAGAAAGCACTCCTCCATAATTGTAAGAGCAACAGCTGCATTCTGCAGAGACAAAGATACAGAATAGAATGCACCTTAGAAGAGAAAGAGAAACCCAGAGAGAGAAACCCCACGAGAATGAAGACCCGAGTAAACCTACATATTTCCAGTGAATGAAGTACTTTAATAAGCCAGAACTAAGATAAATAATATTTAACTAAGGAAGAAAAATTAGTAAACTTAGAAAATGATATTTTCCTCAACAGCCCCCTTTTGGTGCGTTTTTGGTTATAATATTCTTTACATATCAAACAAAAAATATTTGCCACAATAACCACAGAAAGTAAAACAGTCACTCTTCTAAGGTGCCTGCATCTTTTTGTTTGCTAAATAAAGTAAGCATATCAATTATGATAGACCAAATCAGGTAAGTAATCAAGACATGTTATTTTTGGAATTGTCAGCAAAAGATTTGGCCTCATTCAGTACAGCATTCAACAACAGCTCCCAGTCCCAAATTGACTAGTCTAACATAGATAAAATCACAATTCCCCAAACACTGAATTTTGATAAATAAAAAAGTAAATTAACACCATAGAATGACCAATCAATTGACACCATCTGACATTACAGGGAAACAATAAGTAAAGCCATTTGAAGTCGAGGCCTAATTATCAAATAGTTTTCTGTCAAAATTTCATTACTTCCAA
This sequence comes from Panax quinquefolius, assembly GCA_020205615.1. Taxonomy (NCBI): domain Eukaryota; kingdom Viridiplantae; phylum Streptophyta; class Magnoliopsida; order Apiales; family Araliaceae; genus Panax; species Panax quinquefolius. The sequence continues at coordinate 127,972,857 of CM035170.1, forward strand.
GAGGTGAACTTATCAAAAAAAAATCTAAAAGTCCAACCAGTTGAAGAAAAGTGTGTTACCTCCTCACAGCTTTCTCCACAGAACCAGATGTCAGAAGCTACATTTGCTTTTCCCTTTTCCTTCAGGCACATCTCATGATCTGCTTTCCAAGCATCACAATAATCAGGAGGAATACAAGCTTGAATTTTCATGAATTATGAACAAATCATAGCCTTCTTTAACCCCAGGTGGATTTCATAGATATTACAAAGTAAATAATGAACTCAAGAATTTTCCAGAGAGCAGCAACTATATTATTAATCAGTTATATAAAATGCAAATAAAAATAACCAAGGAAAATGTCAGAAACTATTTGCTTTCTCTAAACCTAAATTGTCAAACGATCCTATCCACTTTATCAGTTGGCATGATTGAAGTGATATAAACTGGAAAAAAAATGTCACAAACTACATGCTTGCTCCAAACAATAATTTTAAAAATCCTATCTACCTCAATAACTGAAGTACAATATATCAAAAACCATATCCTGATGTGGTGTCACTTAAACAAGGTCTTGGCAGGGTAGAATGGATAAAGACCTAACTTTTGCATATTTGTCTAAAGTGACTGCTCTCATGCTCAACCTAACATTCTCATGTATGATAGCCCTTGAGCATGTCATCACTGAATTTAACAATGGTCCTTATTTGAGGTTGAAATATACTAAAACACTCATAAAAGGAAATTGGAGAACTAAACATACAAATTGTAAAATCAATTTGGAGATAATTTTACTACTATATTCGCTAGGATGAAGTTTAAGAAAAGAGAGTACTTTTATATGGATGGAGGAGAATACCTCCATGTTTTCAGTTACAAAGAAAAAGGTTATCAGAAGCCAGAGGAACAAACCCAGAACAGAAAAGAGAATGAGAAAACAGCCAAGTCAAGCCAAAACGAAAGTTTTAGCATCAACCAACCCAAAATATCAAACAATAGCAGATCTCCCAAGAGGAAAACTATATATAAAGATACATATAACATATATAACCAACCAACTAGATAACTGTACAGCGAGCAGCCCAGAAAAGGGTCCTAAAATATATACAACTCCCATCCAACCTTGAACTCATCAGAAAAACTCCAAAAGAGGAATAACAGCACTGGTATTAGTATAAATTGTGTAAGACAATATTAACACATGCACAAGCGGACACACGCACATATACTTGGTCTCAGTATTCAGATTATTTTAAAATCCAGTAAATATTCTACAACTAGACCCTAGTTAAGGGAAGAAGATTACATTGAAGCTCGCACTGCAAACATGTCAATTTACTGAGGGAATTGGAAGCCTCTTTATCATTAACCACGTCCCCGCAAAGTTGGCAAGTGCAGTGCAAACAATACCAACTGCCTTCAGGTAGCTCCTGAAGAAGAAACAAGATCAGGTTAACTAACTATTTATATAACCTAGGGAAAATAAAAAAACAAAATTGCACTCCGACAACACTCGCAACAAAGTGAATCCCCAAAATATCTTGAGAGAAGGGTTTCATACTCGCAATTTGAGTTTAAATGAATAGCGGAACAACAATGTCAAACAATAATTAGAAGTCGAGTAACATACTCAATTATTTGTCATATTTAATGAAACGAAGGGGATAGCTATCAAATTCGGTGGATTCATAATCTGAAAACTGAGAAAATAATCGGCATGGATAATGAAACAGCTTGCCCAATAGTGGAAGAGTAATTCATAACACCAGTCAGTGACTTATTAGTCGAATGCAGAATCAATTATACCATAAATTGATGATAAAGATAATTATAAAACCATCCAGAAGCTAGTAAAAAAGAGCTTCATGCTCAAGATCAGAAGCAGATCTGAGGCCACAATATAAATTCCATATAAATCAGTGTGAAACAAACATAGTCATTCAATGCTGACACGCTCACTAAAATCACTAAAATTGATGGTAACTATGTAAAAGCACATATAAAATAAATTTGAAAAACCTTTAAAGACTGGATCTAGAAGAACAACTCATTCAACAGAGAAGATTATATCAGACCTTGGAGATCATGGAAAGGACAAGATTGTTTGGTGAATCACTAAGCCGATTCATGAAACACAACCATCTTAGAATATCTATAGTATTCCTCATCATCCTCATCTTCTACCAAAAGAATACTTGCCATCATACTATGAGAACTTTAGAGGAAATAAAACTACGCTATGTTCAGGTTAGGATGAATTTATAGGTACACCGTAGGGTTTAACTTGTTAGCTCTCTTGGTAAATCATTTCTTGACCAAGACTTGACTTTTTCTTTTTTGGGGGGTACATTTAAGGAGCTGGGGAAGGGGAGATTCGAACCCAACACCTAATAGTAAGTGGGGGGGTTGGCGAGAAAATATTAGACTTTACCCTTCTTTCCAAGCTTTCTAAATTGGCCAATATTTTCCTTTTTGCCCATTTACGTTCTCACATTTTCTAAATATGAACAGAATTCTAGTTCTGCTAAGCACATTAAGACACTCATTATTTTCCAAAACTTTCTACACTGGCAATTATTTTTCCCATTTATATTCTGATGTAGAATAAAGAGAGCAAAGAATAGAACAGGAAAAAAGAAGAGTGCTACTACCTTGCAGGGATCCACAACGCCCCCAACCCATGGCAACAAAAGCCAAAAAACACATTACTTGAAACTACGAGGCCCAAAAGTGTAACTTAAAAGCCCACGCTTTAATTCTACAGCTGACTCTCTAATAATTAATTATAGTATAGTTAATAATCTCTAATAATTAACGACATTATTTTGTAGAATTGATTGTAAGAATGAAAACATACATGAGTTATACTAGTATAATTTAGAATATACACATGATATATATTCACACACAAACTTTGAGATATTATACTAAGAGCAAGGATCTTAAGCTCACCCTTATTGAGCTCACCCTGCGTTTTTTTTTATAAAAAAAAACATAACTAATAAAAATGTATAATAATTTTTGGAATTGAAAGTTTTTTAAAAAAAGTGTTTTGGGTGTGATTGGGTATATATATAAAAGCCAAATTTACAATTTGTATATACCTTTTTTTATATATGCCAAAAACTTTCAATACAAAAACTTTATTATACACATTTATTATTATTTTTTTATATAAAAAAAGGTGGAAGTGAGCTCTTCGAGAGTATTTCAATAAGTGAGTTTAAGAAATGGACTGATTATACTAATACATAAGATAGTCTAGATATTTGCTAATAGTACAAGGAGCACCAAGATATAATATCAGAAACAATACTTAAATAATGCTAGCATAAATACATGAGAATCTCTCACATCTGTTACACTAGATTTATTATGTTGTTTTTAGAACAAGACTAAAAGATAAAAGTGAAAAATATGTTTACGGCCTTCCTTCCAGTAGAATATATAATTATATATACACGTACCAAATTTTTGCCCATCAAAGCATACATGTAAACTTAATAAATAATACTTTTAATAGTTGATAATTTCTTAATCTCTAGGAGTTATTAATCATAAGAAGGTCAACTGCAATCTAGCACCCTACCTCTATGGCCCAAAAAACATTATTACTAGACTGCAAACCTGTATTGGAACTTTGGAAGCATGTTTAGATTTCTTAGATGTATCCAATGATTTGACAGAAACTGCAAACGTGTATTTCGAGTGATTGTAGAAGAAGCACCACTTTAAAAGAATATTTACACAGTCCATAAAATGTTCTAGCATCCACTAGAATTAACAAGGGTAATCCTAATCAAGGGGAACCCAACTTAGTGTGTTTGAATAATGTGAAAAGACGTGATAATATATAGTTTTACTGTAAATTAACTCTTCAGGCAGATTAAAATGGAAAGACATTCTTTTCAAAAAAAATAAAAATTGGAAAGACATTATTATGTGGATAGATTATTGAGAAGCAAGCTTTTGTAATGCTAACATCAGATGACACAAGGATATCCATACGTAAAATATAATACATGATGGAAAACAATACTAGTGACATGTCTAAGAACTAAAGACGTTATTTTTTGGCTCAAATGATACCTAGACTATTAGGCAGAAAAAATAAAGTTGATTGCAGGAAAAAGAAAGGAACTAAGAAAGTAAATAACTGTAAAAAAATAAAAGATGAACCTGTACATAATGCAGGCTTGATGGAATGTAGATGGGCAGTTGTCACAACATATCAACTCCGCCTCCACCACCACACAGGCCACAGCTGTTATCATTTTGATCCATCTCATCAGTACAGTTCGAGTAGCACTTCTCCTGGCCTTATATTCTGCTGACCATGCCTCAAGTTGGCATAATGTGAATGGCTTACCAGACTCCATCCAAAGATTCATACAGGGGAGATTCAGCTTGAAACCAGCATGACTCTTGAACTCAGATACAGAGAACAATGTATCACAACACCTGCATAAAATCCCATCCCAATTCCCAAGTAACCAAACCATCTTTCACTACAGTGTCATCTTTTGTACTCCTGTATTGTATCACTTCATTTAGAGAAATAACCCCAGAATTAATCAACCAGGACAATACTGTTCTTGAACCTAAAACTGACCACCTCCCTTACATGTAACGCTAAGACTTCACAGAAGCAACCTGCAACTACCCTTTTGGCTCTTGTACTTTCTGAAGGGTTTTGATTTGCAGCCAATCCTTTTTTCACTAGATCGTTTGGTAGTGGATTTGAAGCTTTTGGTTTTTATTATTGCTGAATCAAAAGATCATCGTCATTAAGCCGGCATTTCACTGATTTCTTCTGTCCATTTTTATCTTGGGATCAAGGTTTTTCCGATTTAATGATGGAGCCCGGAGACTCGCTCTTTACAGGTAAACCATCTTCATCAGTAGTATTCCCAAAAATGATCCTGTTCGAATGTTTACCATCATAATTAGCATGGATCAAATTCTTACAGTTACCAGAAATATGATGAAACTTCTGAAATCTTGAATGTTTTTCCGCATTCAGATGCTCGGCAGAGCAAAGAAAAGAGTTTCTGAAAATTCCATCACTTCTTACATTGGCTATACATTGCTGGGTACCTCTTGATTCTGACTGAATGCTATCTACATTGATGTCATCAACACCAGTGTTACAAGAAATCGATAAAGCCAAGTCGTGATTTTGTTGATATAATGTGTCAGTTTGATTTCAGATACCCTTTTAATCTCTTGACAACTCCCAAAGGCATTTCCTCATTTTATGGTCAGATCTGTCTCTGACAAAAATTCGGGTAATCAATTTACTATCTTCACCTGGATAAGCAATTTCAGACCTTCCATATATGTTTGCATCTTGAATAATGATAGGAAAATTGTTAGGATACTCATTGAATCCTATTCAAATATGAAGTTGAAGTATTTGGGATTCGAGTCAAGGAAGAATTGTTGGGCTACTCTTCAAATCCTATTCAGAAAAGAATTGTTATTATGGAAAGGAAGGTGTCCTATTTTTAATAGGATATTTATTATATTTTGGAGTCATATTATGAGGAGAAATCTATTTGTAGCGGGAGTTTTATTTTGGAAGTGTCCTATTTTGAATAGAAAAAGGAGAATTGTGAGCACTCTATAAATAGTCTTATGTTTAGTTGTTAAAGAGTAGCACAACTAAAAGTCATGTAGCATCCTAAGAGTTGAGAGAGGGTGTGAGTGGGTTTTGTGTTCGTGCGAGGGAGAGGGTTTTTGCAACTTTTATATTCCGTGCAAAAAAATTGTATTGTGGGAGAGAGGGTCTTACAGCTTTTCGTCTGAGCAAAAAGTTGTGTCATGATATTGTGGAACCTCAAGTTTTAGGGCATAAAACTTGGAATGATTATTGCAAGCCCATTATATTGATATAGTGAAGATTCAGTGTTTGGCATGTGATTTTTTCCTTTAAGGGTTTTCCACATTAAATCTTGTGTTGTTTCTCTCTTTATTTTATTGGTTGATTTATGTTGACATACTTCCCAACAACTTCAAACAGGTCTTTACCTGTCTAGTCGGAAGTGCTATCTGACCTACAAACTTTAAAGGGAAACAGATCCTGGCTGATTCTTTTGTTACTAGAGATTTCCCAAATTTAAAGTTGGTCCCACTAACTGTACATGAGGAACATAGAAAATTCTCCTTAGTAATTATAGATGGCACAACCTTCTGAGCTTTCACCGGCAATACCTGCCAATGGCCCAAATTGGCAAAATATCCCCTGCCACATCGATCCTGCAGGTTAGAAAACTCTTCCTCAAAAATAGTCAAGGCACTATCTGAAAGCCAAAAAGATCCACAAGGCTGATCTGTCAAATGTTTATCAGCTAAATGGTTTACAACATTCTCCACATTTTCCAACGTGAGAACATCGTCCTCTGCGTATGAATCACTAAACTTCTATTTGCTTTAACTAGTTTTCCTGCTTTTAGAGAGCTGAACGTCTTGTCAATAAACACCACATTTGCAAAGGGATATAAAAGATACCAACAATGTGCTAATGCAGTAGTATTTTCCAAATTATCCAGTTCTTCAATTTTGGAATATACGTTAAATAAATCAGACCAGAACCGAGTTAGATCAGTCCACTGCCTGTCATCAATTTCCAGGAGAGCATTGTTTGAATCAATAAACAAACTCTGCCACACAAAATCCAAGCTCTACGAAATTCTCGAATTGGCCTTCCCTCAGGTTACATATAAACATATTCCCCTATACCATTACCTTTATTTGGTCTCTTATGCCTTCCTATCACCCATCCTGCTGCTCTTAGTAAGCGGTTGATGTGGTAACGGAGAAGAGGGCATGGATCGTTTGGTGACTCTCTCCTCAATGACATTTCATATCCATCTAGTTCTACAAAGCAGGAATCCTTCCAGCATCGCTTGCAACAGTAAGATCCAGCCAATTGAAATGATGGTTGAAGGACTTTTCAACCTGGCAACCACAATCTTGGTAGCAGAGCTCTCCTGAGAAACAGGTGAAGCAATAGCTTTACTACCAGCAATTTCCTTTTGCTCACTTCCATTTAAGCTAGATAAATAACCTATACTTGGAAGTATCCTTGTCACCCGTATTTGTGACGCCCACAAATCCTCGTACTCACTACAGAAAATTCAGTGGTCACTATTATAATACAAAAACTAGTCATGAACATAATAGTTTCCCAACTGTATCCCCACACATTTATATTACATTGAAAAAGGGGTACTACATCTCAAGTTAGTTATTGTACATTACTTTCTACTATACATCACCTAATTATACTATTACAGCATTACTCTTTCATTCTCCTTCAACTACCACATCTATTGCTTCATGCCCTGATTCATGAACAATCCTCAGGATTACTAACCTAGATATATACCCTAAACTTTCTCCCTCTCCAGAGGGATAGTCCTCAATACGTCTACACAAACAGCGATAGGGTGATCAAGACCGAAGATCTGGAAAAGACCCGAAGGAAGACCTGGAGGAAGCTCGTCCGTAGATAACTTCATTCGTTTAATATTCAAATCAGAATCATTCCTCATTCTCATTGTCATGTTAAATTCTTCAGAGAGATGTAAAGATCCAGATTTTCCTCTAGAATCCTCCTTGACATCATATGGATCCTCTTGATTGGTTATGGCTGAGTTTCCACTGTTTGAACAAAGTGGCACATCTATGTCCTTGTTATAATCAAGTTCAAAATTTATAATTCCAGTAACAAGACACCTTTACTACGTCTACCTCCATCTTCCAAAGCAAACCTTTCTAGAAGTACAAAGTTCATTCACTGAACCATCAAAACCATCATCGCACAAAGCCTCAATTTCTCTGTATAATAACATCTTTGCAGACTAATTGCGCACCCTCTTCATCTACAACGACTCTCTTGAATTCTCAAATCAATACACATCGGCAAGGTTAATTTTGCTTCACCATGAAAGAAGCTTCATGAGTATTTAAGAGAGAGCCGTTTATACATGTTCAACCATTATGTTTCATAAACATAGCATTTAATCCAAGATGTAAGTGGTAAATATCAAAACAATGACTTGTCCTGTATTTGTGTATTAGGCAGATTTAACGCTGCAATCATACCCCAACCCTACTCACAAGTAACAACCATAACGGAATCCATTAATGTAGGTAGAAGTGGCAAGAAAAATGGCAGTAGCAGCAACACAAGCAAAGTAATTACATAAGGGATAGAGACAATGTTCAAAAAAGCTAAAAAAGAGGTATAAGGCGTTTTTCTCCGGACGAGGCGAGGCGAGGCGAGGCTTAAGCTTTGAGGTGGAGCAAGGTGGAAGCCTCGATTTGAAGACGTAAAAGTCCCCAAAAAATTATTAAAAAATGCTAATAAAATCATAAAATAATCTATCATTATAATCAAGGTCATAAAAGACATAAATAACCAACGTCACGTTAATGTATCATTACAAAACATCAAAACAACATAATATCATCAACTACTTATATAGTGATCATCCATCACTATATAAGTAGTGTATCATCGTATCGAAAAATGAATCAAATCCTAAATCATCATCCCCACCAAATTCCATCATCAAATCCTAAAATCCTCCATGGAATCAAACTCCAATTGTCATCATCCTCTCAATGCTAAGATCCTCAAACTCCAATTCTTCATCTACCAATTGCAATCCCTTCCTTTTATCTATAAATAAACAAGTGAATATATATTTAATCCAAATGAGTATGCTTTTTAAAAGAACACTTTAAAGACAACTTAAGTAATGGCACTAACCTTTTGTTTTAGTTTTTGACTGCAAAGTCTTTCTCTTTCTCTTTTGACTTCCTTGTTTACTAGTTGTTCCCCGAGTCCCTTTCCCTCCAAGTGTAATTTCCCTCACATTAGTCTCTTCTCCTCCAACTGTCTTTTCATTCCCACGAGTCACTTCACCGTCCTCCATATCATCATTCTCATAAGTCACTCCCGAGATATTTTCATTATTTCCCCCCACAACCCACTCATTATCAGATGGCACACTATCAACAACCAATGGATCCTCTTCTGCCGTTAGTGCCTTTTTTTGATGTGTGATCTTTCAATTTCTTATTGTACATAATGTAAGCCAATGAGTTAAGCTTGGATGTGAACAATCGATTCCTTCTCTTTGTATATATCTATATTACAAGTAATTGAGCATTAGTGAGATCTCATAAAATATTAATAAATATATTTGAGAATATAAAAATTATTCATGTAAATACACCGCTAAAAGTACTCCAATTACGCTCACACGCAGAAGATGTGCAAGTCAAACTCAAAATCTTCACTGCAAAGTTTCTTAATTCCAGAGCTTCATCTTCAAATGCGATCCATCAATCAACTAGATCAATATTAAAACATAAATCAATCTTACCGATATAACGGTACTTATCAAAAGCACGTTTAATCAAAATGAAAGCATATACATACATTAATCAACGGTACTCACCGAGAGCACGTTTCTTACACGTGTTTTTGACATTTGTGTAGCCAAACAACCCTTGTCTCAATCGGAATGCATCCAATTGCAAATCAGCTCTTTCTTTCCTCGTAGTTAGGAATAAGCTTGTCCATACAAGCGTACAATCCAACATTAACTTCCACATTGGCACAGAAATTGTCATCATATTGAAAATGAGGATTCAAAAATATGCGTTGACGTCTGCGAAAAAATCGATCTGTTGATTGTTGATTGTCCACTTAACATCTATTATGCTCCATATCTCTTTATATGCCCCATCCTCATTATCCAAATTTTTTTCAATCTCTTCTTTTGCATTGTCCATGGCACCTTATAAAAATCTCATTCTCGGCACCTTCTCTGAATCTGTCATCCTCAATACACTTACTAGAGGTTTTGTGGTCTTAATTGCATATCCCACACTACTCCAAAAATTCTTATCACTCGGAATGATTTTTTCACCTCTCTACCTTCAGAGACATAAACCCAAACAAACATATAAAACAGGAAACAAGAGCCAACTGAAACATAGAAGAAGAAGAAGAAGAACGAAACCTTCGATAAATGATAGAAGAAGGAAAATACTTGGTGAAGCGATCGCGATGGGAATGAAGCCTTGATTGGCGGAACTCGGAAGAAGCGAAGCCTTGATCAAGCGATTACTCGATGAAGCCTTCAATTGATCTGATCTGATATTATACTTAAGTTTTTTTAAAGCCAAATCGAGCCCCACGCCTCGCGACGCCTTGAGGCGCAACGCCACGAGACGTAAGCCTTAACCGAAAAAGGTGTAAGACTCTTTAGTTCCAGGTTAAGCGTCCACCTTGCTATGAGGCGCGTCTCGAGGCGTGCGCCTCAAACGCAATTTCGAACCATGGATAGAGAAACAACTTCTAAGTTTGATAAATGAGAAATAAAAATTCAGCACTGAGAAAGATGCAGGTTGATCAGAGGTGGACAAATTAAACTTTTTGGAATTAATGAATTGTTTGCTAATAGTATTTGTTTTCAAAGCAAGCAAGCCAACTTCAATAGCAAACAAATCAACCATTTAACCTGTTGTCCAAATTTAGAATTCATTTGGAATTTTATTTTTAAAAATAGAAATATTTTTTGTGTCGTGTAACAACAAGAGCACGTTTTTCAAAAAACTCCAAGTTTATATGAACTACTTATTAAACTAAAGTCAGCAATCAACAAAACTATCCAAATATTATACACTGAAAAATCATTGCATGCATTCGGTTTTTCAATATCTACGATGCAACCAATGTAGGCAAGCCTCAAAGCGTTCATGCAAGAACAACAGAGAATAACCTAAAGAAGAATTTTACCAGTCTCTAAAGTGATTCTTAACAAAATATTACACCGAAAATTGTGAGATAAATTCAAACGGAAGATTCACAGAGACCAAATTTGAAATGAGGGAAACTAAATCAAACCAAAACTATATAACTTAAATACCTCTTAAATTGATTGAATTGTTTGTACACATGTGATATTTCACATCATATGCTATGCATTGAATCTAGAGGAAAACCTAAACCTATTCCCAATTCATCAAACCCTCCGTGGAAATTCCGAGAAACACAATGTGGGCAAGAAAATTGTTCCTTACTAGTTAGGATTTCATGTTGGCTGAGGAGGAGAGAAATCTACGAAGAGCGCAGAATTGATTGAAGATGGGAGAAGAACAGGTGGACGATTACTCCAATGAAACGTGACAGAACTTCTAGAATCCTGAAACCGTGTTAGGGTAGCAGGGATTCCAAGAGCCTTCTGGAGTGCTTCGAGTTGAGAGAATGTCCAAGTCTTTAGTGATTTGAGAGAGAATGTCCAAGTCCCAAGTCACCAAAAGAGTCACCCCCTTCCTAGAATGGAAGGGGTATTTATAGAGTTTCCTGGAACTTAAGTGGTCACATGTCAGGCACATGTCTTCAAGGAAATTCCAGAAATACTCTTTTGGTCATTAGAATAATGACCATATTGCCCTGTCCTTCTAGCCACCAATCAAATCCCTCAATCAATTCCCAAAACGAGCCACCTCCACGAGCCTTCTGCCTCGGGACACGTGGGGGCTTCTTCCGGGTCTAACACATTTATTTCTGACTTTTCCGTCTTCATTCTATTAGGTTATGTGAACTCTAATTTGCACATTTAATAAGGTCGTCGAACCATATTTGTGCATTTAATTCAATTAGGTCATGTGAACCCTAATTTGCACTTGGGCCAACATTTGCCCCCTGTGCGAGAGTAGTGTTTCCAAAGAGACGATCGTGCAAGAATAATTCAAGCTTTTGAACGATTTTGTTGGACTCCACCTACAGGTCTTGAAGACAATGGCCCTGGTAGAGGGAACCCCTATGGAGCCAAACCATTAGGTTAAACCCTAGGGAGTTTGTTGTTGATTGTATATAGTGATGTTGAACTTCCTTTTGAAGCGTCTTCAATAAGTGGTTGGTCAAGATCCAAGTTTGCGCCTTAGAAAGCTTGAGTTGCTTACCTTGGAACTGGATCCGGTGAGGTAATGCTATTTGTTGGTGAAGCAACTCTTCCTGTAGTTCTCCCACTTCGAGTTGTGGACATACATTTCACGAATTCTACACCTTCCCAGCACAGTCGCCAAAGAAATGTGGGCAAGGAAATCGTGTCTTGCTAGTTAGGGTTTCGTGTTGGCTGAGGAGGAGAGAAATCCACGAAGAGCACGGAATTGATTGATTGAAGAGGGGAGAAGAACAGGTGGGCAATTACTCCAATAACACGTGACAGAACTCCTAGAATCCGAAAACCGTGTTACGGTAGCAGGGATTCCAAGAGTCTTCTTAAGTGCTTCGAGTTGAGAGAATGTGTAAGTCTTGAGTGATTTGAGAGAGAATGTCCAAGTCCCAAGTCACCAAAAGAGTCCCCCTTCCTAGAATGGAAGGGGTATTTATAGAGTTTCTTGGAACTTAAGTGGTCACATGTCTTCAGAAAAATTACAGAAATACCCTTTTAGTCATTAGAATAATGACCATATCACCCTGTCCTTCTAGCCACCAATCCAATCCCTCAATCAATTTCTAAAATGAGCCACGTCCATGAGCCTTTTGCCTCGGGACGCGTGGAAGCTTTTCCCGGATCTAGCACATTTATTTCTGACTTTTCCGTCTTCATTCCATTAGGTTATGTGAACCCTAATTTGCACATTTAATGAGGTAGTGGAACCCTAATTGTGCATTTAATGAGGTCGTGGAACCCTAATTGTGCATTTAATTCAATTAGGTCATGTGAACTCTAATTTGCACCGGGTCCACACATGATAAATTGAGGTAATTATTAAATCGCGTAACTTTTTGTTATTTCGCGCAACAAAGTGTGCCATTTATAGATAATATAGCGACGGTGAAAACCGTCGCCATAGGATCTATAAGAACACTTTGTTGTAGAAATAACAATTTTTAATGGATTTAACAATTCCCTAAATTCAAAGACCAACCAAGCTGTACAATCACATTCAAAGACCATACATAAGAAAAATTCAAAAAATCTAACCTTTTCCACTGCATTTGCCGCATGAGATAAACGGTTTCCGTATCTGCAGAATTAGGGTTGAAAGCTGGGTATATTTGGCTCAAGATAGAGAAAATCTCGGTATAAAACTAAAAGGGGCCACTTTGGGTTTTATCACACCTCACAGGAGTATATACTATATACAACCACATAAGATCAGAAGTTTTGGAATTAGAGAAACCGAATTTCGGTTGAATGCACAACAGATGGAATTAACATGAAAGCCAGCTCACTTTCTCTCTCTTCTCTACCTCCATGTGAATATATATGACACAATAATATTTTTCATCTTTTCAAATTCAAATTGCCACGTCGACACCCAGTATTCGGACTCTCCCGATTGTTCCTATAATATTTTATTTATAAAAAAAAGAAAAAGAAAAATGGCTTTACTACTACGCCACCGCCTCCCACTTATCTCGTCTCCTCCTTTCGGAACTCGCAGTACGACAAAGCGCTACTCACTTCCCATACTTCCATCTTCTTTTTCTCACACAAAGCGTTTCTCAGTCTCTGTAATGGCGTCCGGGGTTCCAAAGGTATCGGACACAAATTAATTTCCATTGAATCACACTTGTTTTTTCTATCTCTCCTCTTTCCCTATTCTTTTCCAATTTTTTTTAATGAATTGCTGGTGTTTGGCTACAGGTTTTGGTACCGATTGCAAATGGAACGGAGCCGATAGAGGCGTCATTTATAATTGACATTCTGCGGAGAGCTGAAGCTGACGTCACCGTCGCTTCCGTCGAGAAGCAGCTTAAAGTCGACGCCTGTCATGCAGTGAAGATCGTCGGCGACGCCCTACTTTCTGACTGTGCAAATACCACCTTTGATCTCATCGCGTTACCTGTATAATTCTCTCTCTCATATATTTCTCCTCCGATTGTTACACATACTATATTGGTATTATTGATTTATTATGATGTTTTTAAATAATTTTAATTTACTCAAAAACCTCCTGTTTAAAAAAACAAACATATGCTCAAATTTGACTTGTTCAATATATAGTTGGTTTTGCGCTTCTCAAATCAAGGCAATTTAGAGAAGAGTACAAATAGTTTGGTATTTTTATTTATTATGGAAATTGTTAATCGAGTATGTGACTTAAACTCAAGTTGAAGTTGTTACGTTAACAAGCTTGCTGGCAGCCTAGCATAAACGGGTATATCCCAGTAGGGCGCAGTGGTTAAAATGAAAAGGCTGACCCAGTTTCGGGTTCGTGGAGATTAGTCCGACAAACTGGCTTATCTCTTTAACAGGCCTACATTTTTTTGCTCCCATGTTAGGATTATATGCCACTCCATCCTGGAGTACCAAATGTTAAATGCAGCAAGTATATTTTGTAATGTATTTTATAATCCTATATAACAAGTTACACTAAACATGGTTTTAGGACACTATTTTGATAGAGTTACCTTCAACTTACAATCAATTTTTTTTAATAATCTGTTGTTATATTTATTGTAGATTTTGATTATGTTCATTTGGGTAGAAATTGATTTAATTAGATGCTGTATTAAATAGTTCGCTATTTAGGATGTTCTACTAGGAAAAAAACTTAATTATGTACTTGCTTGTTGATTATTGGTGAATGTTCCAATAAGTTGATTTTTAATTCTTACTACTTGCTACTTGCATTTTCTGTTTTCTTTCTCATTCTGGTTAATATGGGAGGTGGGAATTATTTTTCAGTGCTGCAGTGAGATTAGTGTCTTCCCAATAAAAGAATTGATTTGAGTTTAAACTTTAAAGCAACTGCTAACCCAAAAAAATAAATATGAAGTAATTGATTTTGAAATGTCTAGGATGTTGAGTGCTCTCACCTCGCTGTTCTTATTTATATTTCCTTGTGTCATATGTTTATGCCTTATTTGGTACAGGGAGGAATGCCCGGTGCATCTACTCTTAAAGATTGTGCAACTCTGGAAAGCATTGTGAAAAAGCAGGCTGCAGAGGGACGGCTTTATGCTGCAATATGTGCAGCTCCGGCTGTTGCTCTTGGTTCATGGGGCCTGCTGAAGGGGTTGAAAGTATAATTTGCTATGTCCATCTTCTGCTGTGTTATAGCTCTATGGCATATACAGAGTTGGTATTATATTATTAGTTTGTAGTTACTGAGGTGCTTCCTTTTGACAGGCAACTTGTTATCCATCATTCATGGAGCAATTGTCATATTCAGCAACTGCAGTAGAATCACGAGTCCAGCAGGATGGCAACATTGTAACAAGTCGTGGTCCTGGCACTGCTATGGAGTTCTCTGTTGCACTAGTTGAGCGTTTATTTGGGAAAGAGAAAACTGATGAAGTTAAAGGTCCGCTGGTATGTTTTTTATTTGGTAGTTTTTGTTTCTTTTTTTCCCTCTGTCAGTCTGTTGTAAGTAGGTAGGGCCTGAATTGTTGGGAGAATGTCTTTTGTAACTGATATGTTATAATTCAGGCAATTGGGTGTCCACGAGTTGCAAAGCCTTAAACTTGTAGATGGCAACAATAATCTCAATCCTACTTCATACTCTCTCAATATTTCATAGGCTAATAAACTTGTGGGGATTACATCACTATTTAAAGAGAAACTAGACCCTACTTCTATTTAGGGAACAATAAAAAGTACTAACATACTAAACGCCCTAACCAAATATTAAAATCTAGAAATTGATGAATTAGGAAACCCTAATGTAAAATGGAGTCCGGAACTCTGGTTTGATTTAGTTTTGTTAGTATATGTTTTCGTTTTTCCTTCTATCAAGAGAAACTCTGACATGTTACTGTTTTCTCTACTCAGGTGATGCGTCCCAATCCTGGAGATGAATATACTATCGCCGAGCGAAATCCAACCGATTGGAAATTTGATGGTTCCCCTAAAGTAAGATTCGGGTGATATTGTATTTCATGGTAACTTGGTTCTATACTTCTTTGTAGGATGAAGAGTATCTATTATTGAGTTATAATTCTATGGATTCGTAGAATAAAGAGCTACCATCCTCTAATCATAATTTTACTGGAATCGATATATATATATATATATATATATATATATATATATATATATATATATATATATATATATATATGTGAGACAACTCACTGAAAACTTCAAACATGCAATTTTTGTATTAAATATTTTCTGTTAGTTTGTTCTTCTATTTCCTGTTGAGCACGAAAACTGGTCTATCTTTTCTGTTATTTCCCTTGTAATGAAGTCCATCTTAAATTTGTTTTCATGTACTTGTACCAAATTTGTTGAATTGCTGTTACCGAACTACTGATATGAATTTCTTCCCTTCCAGGTTCTTGTACCTATTGCTAATGGGTCAGAGGAGATGGAGGCTATTTCGATCATTGATGTTCTTCGGCGAGCAAAAGCAAAGGTTACAGTGGCATCTGTTGAAGATCGCTAGAAACTATAGGTTCTCTATAAAGTGAAAATAGTAGCAGACATGCTCATTGGTGAGGCTGCCAAACTTTTGTACGACTTAATTGTGTTGCCAGTAAGTGTGTCTCCACATTTTATTTCCGAGTAATTTTTGTTTACACATCTACTGATCTGAATAACATTCGGCATAAATGCAGGGTGGACTTCCTGGTGCCAAGAAGTTCGCGAGCTCAGAATCTCTAGTTGAACTGCTTAAGAGGCAGAAGGAATCAAACAAACCTTATGGAGCTATTTGTGCATCCCCTGCTTTGGTTCTTGAGCCCTACGGTTTACTCACGGTATCACCTTTTACCATGTACACCTTATGCACCTTTACTGCATATTTAAGAATTAATGTGACCTGTGGATTTCATCAAAGTTGTTAGTTCCAATACCCAAACTCGGGGGGGAAATTACTGCATATTTAAAAATTACAGTAGGTTTCGTTATGCCTTGCAGTTCTGCCCTTTTGCAAGGATTCCCCTCCTTTGACAGCTCCTTTAGTAAAACTACTTGCAGAAAGAATAAAAAGAACAAAAAAGCTAGGGTAAATTACCGTACTTCATGAGTTAAGCTGGGGAGATGCACATCACCATAATCACATGTAAAAATCCTATGATATTTATGCGATATATGTATTGCCAAATGCCAGAAGACCTTTTTTGTTCACTTGCGCCTGATAATCGAGTGTAATGAGTAATTTTGTGTACTTCAGATTTTCTTCAGATAGTCCTCTTTTGTTGACAAACATGTTTTGCTGTGTGTCCAGGATAAGAAGGCCACAGCATTCCCCTCATTGTGCAACAAGCTGTCGGATCCAAGTGAGATTGATCATAGGATTGTAGTTGATGGCAATGTCATAACTAGCAAAGGGCCAGGCTCTGCGTTGGAGTTTTCTCTGGCAATTGTGGAGAAGCTGTTTGGACGCGAGCAAGCAATAGAGCTAGCTAAGACGATGCTTGTTTAATGTCTTTAGATCAGTGTATGTCAAGCGTTCATTTCCCTTGTACCACGATGAATGCTGAATGAGTATAATATCTAAAATAATTTGAGTTATTTTGTAGGATGTAATGAACTTTTTTGTTGGCAAAGAAATTTGTACTCCATTCCGTGAGAAAATATTCAATGAATTGTTCGTGGCATTATTGTCACAGATAGCCAAAAGTAGTAGGCATAACTCAGTAGCCCAATAGTCAAGTGTCCGTATTGGTATCGACTGTCATAGCCTAAAGAATTTTATTTTCATTTTTGTTGGGATTGACTTATATTTTTGTGGGTTCAACTAATGGCTAGGGTAGTCGGGGGTCTTGTTTTCCGTTGTTTGAGAATTTATTAGTAGTCCGGTCTTGGAATTTATTAATGTATTAGGTCTTATGATTACTGAGTCCATTGTTATAGAAGTTAGGAGTTTTTGGTTATTATAAAAATATTATTTTGTGTGTTCTTATTTTTTTGTTTTTTATATAATATATGTGATTGTAATTCTTAAAAATTAACAATTTGGTACCATCTCCGGTATATTTCGGCAAACAAATTAATGAGTTTTAAAATTGATCGTCTGCTTTATAGACAGACTGACTTGGTTCTTGATTGATTTCAAATCTATTTGCGTTGAATATGTTTTTAGACTAAATTTATTGCTGAAAAATTCCCATCGTCTAAGAGGCTGAAGGCAATAGAATAATAGAAAATAAAAATGCACTGCATATGATATCACCATTGAAAGCTACACGTTTTCTTTCTTGTTGCTGACTTTTAGTTTTACAAAAACTTTATGTGAACATGAAAATTGGATATGAATGTATTTAAATTTTATTTAATTGTATTTTGACTTCAATTATAGATAAAAATATAAATAAATAAAATTTAAATACACTCATGTCTACCTATAAGAGTTCTATTAGTCTAATTGAATAATAATTAAATTACACGTTTTTATTTATTTATTTATTTATTATTTTTTAATATTAACATGTTGTTACCAACAGAATCACCTTAATGTTTGACCAAATTATAGACACAAAATAAAAATGAATCTCATTTGAGTTTAATCTTAAAATTCAAATTTGTAGCGTATCGAAAGATAGAAGATTACCCATCATTTTATTAAAAGAGAAAAGGTTATCCTTCGTATCATGTATGTACGTACTGATGTACACACAGTGTGTGTGTCCCCACCCAGTATAGGTGGATCTACGTGTTAAGGTGGGTCAATTGACATTTTCAATTGAAAAAGAAAAAAAAAGGTGCGAGCTAAGCGGTTGAAAATAAAAAAAACATATAATTATATTTTGACCTTAATATTTTTATTTTAAAAAACGATGTTATAATATAGTGAAAATGTAATACACTATATTTCACAAATTCCTGGAGAACTCAAAGAAAAAGAAAAATAAATAACAAAGTTATTGAAGTTTTTTTATCCATTTAATAACACTATACTTGGACATTATCATTCATATTAAATATTTTTAAAAGTATGGAAAATTAGAGTCTTAATTACTCCTATTTTTCTCAAGAGGGAGTACTACAGTGAGCTAATTTCTAATAATAATTATGCATAAACCCAAATAATGAGTAGGAGCACAAGCCAGTAATATTAGATAGTTTCCATAACTGGTAAAAAGAAAAGAAGAAAGTCAAATAATGACTATGAACACCAATTAAGACTACGGGTACGGGAGTACATCTGTAGAAGCAATAAATTATGTGCAACTCCATGAATTCCAGGCAATGATTTAAACTCATTTTCATTTTCTCTCCTCTCATAACCTACAATACAAACTACTCTCTCACCTCATCTACATAGTGTAACAAGGTAAGCTGATTTCATTGTTTCTTGAAGTCTTTGTTCATCATATTTCAATTTGTAACGTTTAAACGGTTAGATTTTAGATTCTGAATTATGGGTATTCTTTTAATTATTCACCGGAGTACACTTCCGTTCATTGATTTAAATGTAGCCTACAGAATCCTAGTTATCTGCTAAATTTTAAGGGGTATATGAAAAAGTGGGTTCTTTAAAACCGGACACAATTATTGAGGCATATAATATGTGGAATCTTGGCAGGGGCAAGCTCCCCAGAAGAGTGAAATTAGGACAGAAATCAGACATTGACAAGATTTGTCATTTATTAAATCGTGAATCAGAACAGTTTTTTTATATAATGAAATGAATGGATTACAAATTTGGAAACCTAGTTCAAGTGAGAGTCGATTTAGGAAACCTCCGGTCATTTATTTTGTCTTCTTATCAATTTATAATTATGCAACTCTTGCTGCTTTCCCACTTTAATTTGTACCATCATCTTATTTATTTGAGCCGGCAACTTAGTGGTTAGAGGGAATTTGATACAGGCGATGTGACCTCCTTTCCAAAGGGGGAAAGAAGGGATGCAACTTTTGCAGTTTTATTTTTAAGCTAGTTGTCTCAAATATTTAGTTTGGACTTGTTAATGTAGTAGGCATAGTATATTTTGTTTTTTTTTTCAAAGTTTGACTGGTTGTTACTTTTATTATGTTAGAAAGTCTTTGTATAATTGGTAACTTAGATATGAATCAGAAGTTGTTTTCCAGTATAACTGTTTGTATTGTTAACTTGGATGGTTTGTTTAGTCACAAGAAAGGAAATTCCTTTCACAAGCTGCTGATTTCTCAATTAAGGACAAACAACTCAGACCAAAGATTAGGAGTTTGCACTTGATAGTCACACCACCAGCTCCTTGACTCATTCATCCCTTCCTCCTGCAGTGAATCCCTTGATAAACCTTTCTCTGTATTTTCTTGGATTAGTTCTTCTGCTACACCTGTACAGGTATTTGATTCTTCTACAAGGATTCTCCCTTCTTCATTTTTTGTGTGTGGGGGGTGGGGGGATAGTTTATGAGTTCCGTGGGAGTTAAGTCAACCCTAATATACTAACCATAAACAGCCAATTTATTTGAGACCACCCGTATCTTGGGTTGACCTTCTCTTTCAAGCCAATACCTAGTTATCGGCAAAGGTTTCCCAGCATCCTCTTAGTTTGTTATCTTTCGAACTGAGATTGAGGAGAGCAATAGATATAAGGGGTTTTGTCAAACAAGTGAACTTTTGTATGAGAAGTTGAGGTGAGTGATTGAGGCGATAATAGGGGGTTTTGTCAAATTAGTGAACTTTTGTATGCAACTTCTTCTGTCTTGAAATTTACCTTTCTTTACTATTTTTATGTTCCAGTATTGAGTATTCTATGGCTTGTGTGATTTGCGTTGGATGTGGATTTTATATTCACAAGTTTGGATCTTCAAAAATGCTCATATGCTAATCTTTTTTTAATAAAAGAAAAATATCATAAGCTTTTAATTTCTTTTCATGATTTTTTGGTGGCGTGGGGGAGGGGGGTGCTCAATTCTGGTGGGAGAGTGTTAGTTTCTTTTTCTGGGGCTAGATGTTTAAGAATTATGCACTCTAAAGTTTCAGCGAGAGTTGCATGTGACGTAGAGCATTTTCTTTTGTTAGCATAACAATTTTTGTTGGTTAATTCACATGCTTATAATACCGAATTATCAGGATCCATTACGTGTATTCTCTCATTTTTGTTGAAAGTGTACCACAAATACTACTGGTGAAAAAGAAGAAAGTTTCTCAGAGTTTTAGTCTCAACTCTCTACCTGTAATCTATACTGTATGTTGGCTTATTAGGGGTCCCTCTTGATTCCCTTTCTTCTTTTTTCCTTTCACTGTTATGTAAATTTCATTTTCTGAAAGAAAATAACTGATAACAATTTATTATTTGCCTTAAAAATTCAAACTAGTGAACAACTACCTTACTTTGATTTAATGACCTTATATTTGGAATAGACATGTTCTATGAATCATGTAAGATCTGTTAACTACACAAGGTAGGTCACCTTTTCTTATTTCAGTGCTAGAAAAGAAACGAAACGTAAGTGACTACAAACAGAAATTATATACTGGTAAAACTCTTCATATCTATTGTCTTCTATCAATTTGTTAAGTCACTATTAACATTCAGTGTGGTAAGGTAATAATTATCAGATCAATACTTCTATATTTTTCTGGTGTTGACTGCGATCAGGTTTTAGTGATATCACTTGCTAATGTGTTTTGGTTTGATGGTTCACTCAACATGACAGGGGTTGGATGTGTTTGAAGTATCAGTAAAACTAGACCACTGGTGTAAATTACACCGTGTAATGGCTTGCTTTACTATATGTTTTAGTAAAAAGGAAGCTTCCCCAACTAAGGGAGCCATAGACATTGAGGAAGGTACAAGAATTTCCATCTTACACTATCAATATTGTTGTTTTTTAATATCAAAAGTGAACTTATATATTTGAAAGTTAGTGAACCAAAATAAATTAGGACTGTCATGCAAATTGGTTCAACAATGTAAAGGGACTCCTATTTCAGTTGTTGGAAAAATAATTATATGGATGTCTGTCACATCTATTGGAACAAGAACATGCATTGACTCGAGTATTAGGCAACAAATTGCCGGCTATGCTTTACTTTTGTGTAAAAATATCTAAGCGGGTTTCTATTAAAATACAGAGGTTTCAAGCATTCAGAACATCAGACTATACTCTTACAAAGATCTTCGAATTGCCTCTGATGACTTTAGTGTAGCTAATAAAATTGGGGCGGGAGGTTTTGGTTCTGTTTACAAGGTAAGTGCACATTTTTACTTTGAATTGGTATTTTAAAGATTTACTTACGTGATGCCATCATTGTTCACATATATCTAAACTATTTTACATGTCAGGGGAAGCTAAAAGATGGCACCTTGGTAGCTATAAAGGTGCTTTCTGCAGAGTCAAGTCAGGGTGTGCGGGAGTTCTTGGCAGAGATAACTACTATCTCAGTTATAGAGCATGAAAATCTAGTTAATTTGTATGGTTGTTGTGTGGAAGGAGTTCATAGAATCCTGGTGTATGGCTACCTTGAAAATAATAGCCTTGCTCGAACTCTATTAGGTAATTCACATTATGCTTATAATTTAAAAGGTGAATTCCATTTTACTGTCTTAAAGTTTTGTGATTACTTTTACTTGTAGGTCATGGCCATTCTAGCATTCAGTTTAGCTGGAAAATAAGGACTGAAATTTGCATAGGGGTTGCACGAGGTCTAAAATTCCTTCATGAGGATATCCAGCCTCATATAGTTCACAGAGACATTAAAGCAAGTAATATACTCCTAGATAAAGACCTTACTGCCAAGATTTCAGATTTTGGTCTTGCAAAGCTTTTTCCACCGAACCTGACTCATATTAGCACTCGTGTTGCAGGAACTTTGTAAGTTCATTATTTCTGATTCGGTAGTTTTCATTATTGAACCAAGTCTCAAGTAACTCTTTTATGTAATTATAAATAAAATCTTGGATATTTTCAGCTGTAGGACTCATGACCATAGTTAACTTAGTTATGGTGAAAACAAAGGAAGGACCACATATTTATATGGAACTTGAGCATTTAAATAAAATGGTTCTTAGAAGAAACTGGTTAACATACCACATGCCTTAAAAGTGTAGTGACTTCTCAATTTATTCCATTTAAAGGGCTACTCTCTGTGGACCCTTTTCTGGGCTAGATGACTCCCTTTATTGTGTTATTGTTCAAGGCGGCATCCTTTTGTTATTGACTTCTCATCTGCTGCATAAGCAACATCTATTTCTGCTAACAAAATGTGATCTATCCTAATGGCTCTATCTAGGATTAACAGTCTTCCCACTATCTGAGCAGCACAGTGCTTGCACAGGCTTGTCCATGTTTATCTTCTTTTATTTCCATTCATTTTTATTTTATTAATCGAATCGCTGTGTGTATTTGGTGGTTGTAGAGGCTATTTGGCCCCAGAGTATGCACTACGAGGCCAGTTGACCAGAAAAGCGGATACATACAGTTTTGGTGTTCTCCTCTTGGAAATTGTTTGTGGAAGATGCAACAATAATGACCGGTTACCTTTTGGAGAAAAATGCCTTCTCGAAAGGGTAAAAAGATTTTAGTTCAGAATCTTCTTCCATGGTCTTTACAGTTGAATGGTAGTATTGACTTATAAATTAAGCTGATACATAAGAAATTGTTCACATTGCTTAATATAAAAATATCAGGAGTCACCCCTCTTGAACCTAAACTTAAAATAATGAATAGTAAAATAAAAAATACATGGTCTGTGAAATTCGTTTTTCTGCTGAAAGATTTCAACATAAATGGCTTCAAATCCAAGAGCTTCTTGAGTGTGACTTTGTGATGCACTCCCTCAATAAAACTATTTCAAATGACTTCATTTCTTCTCATTGCTTGGATGCATGAATATATAGCTCTATCTTATACACAGTTAAATTGAAATATGTTGGATTTATAATAGATCGCACCATCAATTTTATTATAAATTGGGCTAGTTGTTTATGATATTACAAGTTTTTCTGGTTTGGCACTGCAAATAAGTGGGTATAAGATGATGAGTATGGTATTAGAATATTATCTTATCATCTTACTTAATATTGAAGGAATTACATGTCAACTCATGTCATGTTATCGGATCCTCAAAGTTGGTAGGTGGTAGTACTGGCTATATTGAAAATTGACCATGTATGCTTATTCATATTCCTTTGCAGTTAACTAGTCTCGTGCTTCAGGCAAATGGTTAAAACTACAAGTAACAAACATATTTGTTACATAATCCATGGATACTGTGTTATGATATATTCAGAATCCTTAAATGTGATCAATTATAGCATAAAAGTCTCTCTCTCCCTCTATTTTCTTTAATCGCTAAATCCATATTTATGATATAGCATTAAACCTTTCTCCAGGCATGGGAACTTTACAATGAAAGAAAGTTGGAGGAATTGATGGACACATCATTAAAAGGGGACTTTATCATGGATGAGGCTAGCAAGTACATAAAAATTTCTTTTCTTTGTACCCAACAAATGCCAAAGTTACGGCCATCCATGTCTACAGTAGTGAAGATGTTAACAGGTGAGGTGGATGTGGATGAGAACATGATATCAAAACCAGGCCTAATGTCTGATCTATCAGTAAAGAATATTATGTCAGATGCATCATCTGCTGGCTTGGGGAAGAATGAAGATTCTTCGTCATCAAGCGACAGAACCATGACGCATGGCACTATGACTTTCTCATCAATATATGACCGAAGTACTTTATGATATGGTAAAAGATGCCTACATTTCTTTAATTTATTCTCGGTTCTCAGTTACTATTACCTAGTATATGCACCTTTTTTTTAGTGAATACTATAAGTCTACGCCACTTTTGTATTCATGAGATTTTCTCTGAGATGATCCTTTTACGCCTTGGAATGGGAAAAATGAACACAGATTACCCGGAGGATATAAGCCATTTACAACTTAGGTTAGAAGCTGCAGAAGTGTTGATAACTGATGTGCTCACGGCTTAATCATCTAGATGTATATACATCCATACATTTGCGGCATTGATGGTTTGTACTGAATGTTACTTTGGTTCAACATTTGATTCTCCAACTGGTTGAATGAGCAAGATTGTAGATGAGGGAAGTGCATTGATCTCTAACGGCAAGGTGTTTGAATTGTCTCCATGTGTATTTACTCTTTAGTTTGTGGATAGAATTGTTTATGCTTGTTTTATTGTTGTAACAGGCGTAGATTAAGTTTTGGCTTGATCATGTTTTTGCTAGCAACGAATTGGGAAAGTTCTCGGTTATGAAGTGAGAAATACTCATTCATGAAATTACATGATATATCGAGTATGTATATCTGATCGTATTATGTTCTATATTTGTACTTCTCGTAATTGTGGAATAGGGAAGAAAGCATCACAGAAGACACGCCTCAGAGGATAACTAGTTATTTAATTATATTGATAAAATGAGTGGTTAATTGACATAGGAGAGCAGATGTGAATGGAACCTATAAATAGATAAGTGTGTTATTTAGCAAAATAAAAAAGAGATTGTGTTAATAAAATTAATAATGAATACAATTCTTCTGCTCTTGTATGGTTTCATCTATATTTTATTCAAAACAAATTTAGAAAATGATCAAGAATCTACTTCCTGGTTCTGTAGCATCTGCACCATAAAATCAGAAAACAGAGCACCCTGTACCCTATAATGAAACCCAGCATCACTGCTAAGTTGCTCCATTTTTGTGATTCTGTTAAACCCTGCTGCTTCAAGAACCCATCTCCATACATCTTGCATTCTCCTCCTTCACTTTGTATACATCTTCTCCTCCCCTCCTCTCCTCCATACTGATTAATCATAAAACACTCAAATGGGTACTTAAAGAGACTCAAGTAATGCATGAAAATCCAGTACCTAGGTATATTCTCCTTTGATATAAAATACCCAGAAAACAGAAAGAAAGAACCCATTAACCCAGAAATTACAGATGTCCCCATGATGAAGTTTGGCACAAGAGCACTGAAACACGCAGTGAACGAATTTGACATTAAGATAACCATCCAAACCACCAGGGCAAAGTAGAAGAATCCATCAGCCTCGCGTCTTAGACCCACAAGCCAGTAAACTGGGGTAGTGTATAGAAGACCTACCATCAAAAGGAAAGGAATGAAAATGAGGGTGTTTGATATCACATAAGAAGAGACTCTATAAGCTCCTCTAGAAGTCTCTCTCATGAAAATTCTTCTCTCCTGCAAGAATATTGGCAGGCCTTCTGTTGTGGATGATAGCAAGAAAGTGAGACTAAATGCGAAAAACCCAATTCGGGCTTGTAAAGCAAGGTTCCCTTGATCATTAGCAATGTTGATGAATATGGTTCCGAGTACTATTCCGGTCACCAATGCTTGTATAATTCTTGTGAAGAAAAGTTGCTTAGTTCTAAATATGTTCTTGAAAAATCTTTGACCTAGTATTAGAACTTCCTCAAAATGAGAGTTTGGATAGGTGACGGACTTTTCTTTGATGCCGTTTGAGTGGAAGAAAAAACTCATATCAAGAGCATCTTCTCCTTCTGTTCCTCTATTATGCTCTTGATTATTGAGGAAGAATTGACTGTTAAGATTTTCTGAAGTTTGTATAACCAAGCTGCTTGTGACATCAATGGCAAATTCAAGAACATTGATGTGGGGAGGAATGAAATGACCAGCAAACATGAGCCTCTCTTCAAGAAGCTTCAACGACCCATTGTGAAGAACAAATCCATTTGAAAGCAATACTAATCTATCAAACAGCTCGAGGATTCGAAAACCAGGCTGATGGATAGTTAAGATAATAGTCTTACCTTGATTAACCGCCATTGATTTTAGCAGAGTGACAACATGGAGAGCTGATGCTGAATCCAAACCTGAA
Organism: Panax quinquefolius; assembly: GCA_020205615.1. Lineage (NCBI taxonomy): Eukaryota > Viridiplantae > Streptophyta > Magnoliopsida > Apiales > Araliaceae > Panax > Panax quinquefolius. The sequence goes on from CM035170.1 coordinate 127,999,595, forward strand.
GTTGGTTCATCAATCAAAACGACAGCTGGATTATGTACTAATTCAACTCCAATTGAGACCCTTCTCCTTTCTCCCCCAGAAATGCCATGATTTGATCCTTCCCCAATTCTTGTACCAGCAACATGATCCAATCCCAGCTCCCTCATCAGTGCTTTTACCCGAATTCCAGCCTCTTTATGCCCACCTGGTAGCCTTAGTAGAGCACTATACATGAGTGTTTCCTCCACAGTTAATAGAGGAAACAGAGCATCATCTTGGGTGACAAACCCCGACAATCTCCGAAAATGTTTAGCGTCTATCGGGCTGACATTGATCAGAACCCTTCCGGAGATTTTACTCGGAGAAATTTTGCCCGCAAGAATTTCCAACAATGTTGTTTTGCCAGCCCCACTAGGACCAGCAATGGCTGTGATCTCCCCTGGCTTAGCTTCACAATTTACATCCTTCAAAAGGAACTTGGGAGATCTCTTCTGAGACCTGCAACAAAAGACCCAACTGAATTCATCATACAAGTTATGAAATTTGTAAGATAATTTTTGGTTTCTATTCTATATGAATTAGCTCTCCGGCCAGCAGAAACCGGGTTTTTTACAGGCAAATCCATTTAGGGAGAAAGTGGAGGAAGAGAGATAGATAGTAGTGAAAATGGAAGAGAACGAAACAAGTGATTAATTTGTGGGAGATGTAAAGAAGAAGAAAAGGAGGCTAGGAGATGAGCTAACACACACCAAACTTATATGCTGGTTTGCATATATATACTACACGCTAAGTGAAAGTTAGACAGCCAATATTACTAAGTAGAAGAAGAATGGTATATATATATATATATGGGCTTTGATATATTTTGCAGTTAGTTTGGCCTTTGAATTTGACTTGGGACTTTTGTTGCTGTTTCTTTTGGGGATATAAGGTTAGATTTGGTAGAGTTTGGAATTGGTTCAATGGAACAGAAGACAAAGTAGGGGCTTGCTTCTTGTAAAGAATTACTGGTGAGCTGCATGTTGACCATGCAGGGTTGATATTGGTTCCATCACCATCTTCCGCCTCTCTAACTGACAGCTCTCTTTGAATGTATACTTAAATACTTTTTTGTAATACTCCCTTCCCATTATGTTCCGGAATAAGGGTCTTATTTTTAAATTATATTTCAGCCGTCTCAAAATAAAATACAATCATTTTTATTTATTAAGGGTATTAAATATATATTAGTACGGTGCATGTGTAAATTATGTGAGGGTAAATTAAGAATTTTATAAAATTTGCATCCTTAGATAACTTTTTTCCCTTTTCCTTGGCTCTCAATTAAATTGTATTCTCTTTCATTTCAAAATATAAGATTAATATTAACTTGAAAATCCATTTGAGATTTTAAATTCAAAATTAATTGATTTATTAGAATTTAAGAAATAATAAATCTTTTAATTAGTAGTACTTTTTGTATAGTTTATATTTAACACAATTGTATTGTATGAAGTTAAATGAATTCTTATTAGTTTTGAATTTAAAAAATATCTCATATATATATATATATATATATATTATTGTGTAGTTTTTAGTCAGAAAAATCTATTGGTATGTTATCTCATTAACCCTGAATTCTTAATAATGTGGGCGAATTTTGCATCCTCAATGAAGAACGGCTGACAAAGTGGTAGCATGATAGTACAATAGGAAGCAAGGAGGGCCTCAAACTTTTAAAATAAGATTTTAAGAATTATCTCCTCTTAATCCATACAAAATTACCGGTCATTGATCAATGAAAAAGATCATTTCCATTAATTCAGTCAACGAAATTAAATGATTAAATAAGATCCATGGATTTACACATGGAAGTACAGAACAAATAAGAACATATATAAATATTTGATTAGTCACGTGTATCTGGTTCCTCAAAATGACTTTGATCAAAATAGCTGTGAAAGTTGGGTTCTTTCATCTTTCACATTGCAAACCTCGAGTTCCATCCCAACTACTGAATTTGGCATAATGAGGAGGTCATAAAGCAGAAATCTCGCCTTCCACAGCCATCTGAACAATAAATGAAAAATTAATACCAAAATCTGTAAATGGAAAACTGGGGACTGAGGAAGCTACGAATCTATAATACCTGTTTGATTAACAATAAAATATGGGAGAGGAAAACGAAAACATTGGATTGATTTTATATCAAACTGAAACCGAGTGGCTCCCGTAAGACTAAATTATTTATGCAGTCAAACAAAGCATGCGTAATGATTGTGAATAATCCGAATAAGAAAAGAATGCTCACCTTGCTCTCAGTTCATCTTATGTTTCGGGTTGCAGCAAATCAAGGGTGATTAAGCTCACTCTACTGATCTCTCACTGGATAGATAAACAGAAGACGTAACTGTCTGGTCTCTTTTGTTCTTTACAGCTTGAATCTGATCTGCAAGTGAAACTTCTCTTTGCATTCGATCTCCCTTAATCAACTCTAAATCAAATCTCTCCCAAGCTCGGTGATCTTGATTGCTGACTTGACCAGTAGTAGATTTTTTTCTGTGAATCTACAGACAAGCAAGAGGTAGCACATCAGAAAAGTATACTGCTAAATATGGTGAGAATAAGTTTTGAACAAAGAATGAGCAAGATATATTTAGCAGTATCTGTTTTTGAAAAATGTTGACCATTTGTGGAGTAAACTTGAACAATGGATTATTAAATTAACATATTATGGGATGCATCATTAAATCAACATTTCTTTAAGACTCATTCACTTCATTAAGAAAAATAGTTACTTCAAGAGGATGATATTAACTCTAAATAAGTAGTTTTAAAAAGAAACCTGGTAAAAGCATCTTCCCACACAAACCACCCAATAATTACTAAAAATTTCCACATCATCTTATTTGTTGGATTTTTAACATTTAATTAACTAAGAACTAACAGTTTATCAGGGAATCGTACATTAAAGACTTAATTTTCCCTAAAAATTAACTAAAGGGCTCCTCAAACAATTCAGCAACCCATAATAAAGTAGAAAAACTTCATAAGACAATATAGGTAGTTGATAAAATTCGCATTCATAGTGGCACAGGACATCGATAATAAACTAATGAGTATTTACCTTTGCCAATCTTTCCTTGAGTTTTAACTCTTGAGCAACAGCTAACTCTTCTATCTCTTCCTTTGACTTCTTCTGCGTCTTTTTCTTTAGTTGATCCTTTACTTTTGCCTTCTCCACCCACTCTTTTCTCTTTTCAGCAAGCCTCGACAACTTCTCTGCTTTTGCTTGTGCTGCTCTCTGACCTCGTATACGCGCCATTTCCTTTGCCTTTGCCTTGTCCGTGGCCCATTGACGCTGTTGGAAAGCTATCTGACTTTTCATCTTCTCATAGCTATCCCAGTCTAGTTCTTGTTGGTCACTTCCACCTATATTAGCAGCTTTTGCAATACCTGAAGCCCATGATAGCAAGAACTTCTCCCCTGACCTTTTCCACTTTAACCGCTCTGCCCATAGCCGTCTGAGGGATGTGCGTATTCTTGCTTTCGTCTGGTTGCTGCAAGAGAGAATCAAGCATTAATTGCCAAACCTCTTATTGCATGCTAGTTTTGAAATTCGTGACATAACTCTTCATATATCAATATGCAATTGGATGAATAAAATAGTAAACCTTCAGGAGTAAAGTTCAAGGAAGATTTTGATTAAATTAAAGCTCCGATGCATAATCATGAGACTAATCTAAATTGGAGAACACTTGAGATAAAATCAAAAGACACACCTGTCTCACAGATATATGGACATTTTGCATGATATATTGATATTGGAATATTGCAATTCCTTATGATGAATAATGATCACAACAAATACCTATGATATCGGGGGCATTCAGACATCTTCTTTCTAACCTGTAAGATTTAGGAAAACAAATGAAGGAGATATATTAGATAACAATAAAACATAATAACAGGTGGTGATGATGCTTGAATATTGTGCAGTTATTATTATAAAATATGCATAATGAAGGGATGGGAAGCTGAGAACAGATCTTTTGCTGTAATATCTTTTATTAAGACAGCATAATCAAGCTCAAGCGAACAAAGATTGTGAAAAAACTTAAGTGACTGAAAGACCATAATACAATTTAATTATGCAAAATGACCAGGCGAAAAAACTGACAGATTCTTACATGACTTCACCTTGGGGTCTCTCAAGGCTTCTTTTGTTCTCTCTCTGATCCGCTCACGAGTCTCTGCACATGGTGAATCCATAATCACCCAACTGTATGCAGGCTCAACCAATATTATATTGATTCCTTAAATTGTATTACCTGCACTATGTTTCCTGCCTTTGTTCCACGGGACTCTCCCTTTGTTTGCTACTCCAATCTTTCTTCTTCGTGTGCTTTCCTTATTATCCTCACAGCCAAAGTTTTCTATGGAATTAGAATGACAATCTAAATGAAACTCTTCAGTTGAAATTTGCTCCACCAATGAATTCCCATTAAAATTTTGTTCAAAAGCTTCTGTGACATGACATGCATCCCATGAATTGAAGCTTCTATAAGAGTGTCTTCCCATGAAGGCTCTAACAGAGCTTAACGAAAAAGACATGTTCTTTCTAAGAGATGTTCGGACATTTAATTGTGGTTTGTTTGGTTCAAATAGTAAGCACTCCACCACATAACCAATTTTTGGCAAACGAAATGTGTCAGGCATGCTGCTGATAGGCGCACTTGGAACAGACAATCCCCTGAAAAAAATTCAAATAAGAAATGAGAATAACAATATGATACGAAAAATGTAATTACCCTAATGCTAAAATCAATAAAACCACACATCCCTTATCTTTCAACTACACTACCACTCGGCCCTTATCTTTCAACTACACTACCACTCGGCCCTTATCTTTCAACTACACTAATACAGGTCGTGCATATCCACAATTAAAAAATTACGGACACAAAATTAATTGTATATTAACATACATTTCTGCAGAACATTCAACAAAATAAGTCTTCCTCCAAAAAAAATAAAAAGTAAATACCTGGTGGAATCATGAGCAGTATAAATTTTAATATAAAGTGCATTAAGGATAGTACTAATCATGGACACCAAACTAATAAAATTTCCATTATTTTATACTTGTGTGAAGATTACTTGCCTACCAATCTAAAATTCTAAATGCAAGAAGGTAAAAGAAGTTTAATTCTTTTTGCCAGTTTCGACTTCAAACTGGAAACAACCCCATCAAAGTTAAATAACCAATGGCCTAACAAACTCAAATATTTTCAATCTTAACCATTTGAGTCTTTAAATATACCCGGGCAAATATTATCATATACATATGGATACACCCACAAAAACACCCAGTTACATGTAGAGAGAGAATAGGCTTACAGGTCCCAGAAGAGCATTTCAAAGAACAAGGAGAAATTAGAGTTTCGACACCTACTACACCTCTCGGTCTCTACCGATTACAGCAAATTTGTAGGTCTGTGTGACGAATATGCACCAGACGTTGGTGATGGCTTCAGGCTGAACGAGTGCACTCTCGCAGAGGGAACATGAAATGAAAGTCGGGAATTGGGATAAAGGTATTTGTGGATCGGGTCGGTAAATAAATAGGAGCATAGTTGAATATATATAATAGCTGAGTAGCGTGCTTCTGAATCTGATACTATATATAAACGGTTAAATTTATCTTATTATAAAATTTTAGCAAAGTATAAAAATAAACTCTTATAATTGCTATATAAATTTAGAGAGAATAAGCAAGAGAAAAGAAAGAGAGAAAATTATTTAGAGAATTCTGTGTGTCTTTCCTTCTGTATTTCTTTCCTTTATATAGAGAATGAAGAGAGGGGGATGAGGAGAGAGAGTATGAGAATGAGTGAAAAAGGAGGGAGATCACGGAGTGGGGAACAAGAAAGCAGAAGAGAGAGAAAGAAGTGATTCCCTTATCTTGAGGGAATCATTATTATAACTCTTCCCTTGATTCTCTATGATAGAAGATTATGTCTCATTAAAAATCTTGTTAAGAAAATCCAGTAGGAAAAACTTAACGAATGGAAAAAAAGTACATATCTTTTACATAAAATATCTTAATTTTGCGCTTTTGTTAAAACCTTGTGGGAAAAACCCATTGAGATAAAAAACCGTGACTAAGGAAAAAAAGTACAGTCTTTCCCTCAAAAGGAATTCATTATTTCTTGATGAAATGTTGTCATAAGTCTTTCGATTGACACATTCAGATCCTTTTAGAAATTTTGCAAACGTTGCATTTGGTAGCGATTTTGTGAATAAATTCAATTTAGATTATCACATGATCGAATTTGATGCACATCAATATCACCCTTCTTTTCAGAAATTTCGTGTGTGTGAAGAAGAATTTAGGTGAAATGTGCTTTGTTTCTATCTCCCTTGATGTATCCTCCTCTAAATTGAGCAATGCATGCAGCGTTATCCTCATACAAAATTGTAGGAATGTCTTTGATTGATGGTAATCCACATGATTGTTGAATATGCTGAATAATTGATCTCAACCAAACACACTCTCTGCTTGCTTCATGTATAGTGAGTATCTCTGAGTGATTTGAAGATGTAGCTATCATGGTTTGCTTTGTGGATTTCTAGGATATAGTCGTGTCACAATATGTAAATACATAACATGTTTGTGATCTTCCATTGTGTGGATCTGATAAATATCCTGCATCGGCATATCCAACCAATCGCGACATTGAATTTCTTGGATAAAATAACCCAAGATCTATACTTCCACGGAGGTATCTCAAAATGTGTTTGATCCCATCCCAATATCTCTTAGTCGGAGAAGAACTGTATCTGAAAGTAGTATGCACACAAGCCAATCATGTTTGATGATAAAGCATATACTTTGAAACAATCTTATTCATTTATTAATAAAAAGTATTAATTTATTAAAGGCTTTTAATTATCTACGTGATCTTTGTTTAATAATATGTGATAAACCCATAGTTTTAAGCAATGCTTTTAGAATAATGATGATGATCATTCTAATGAGATCTAAATTCTTAGAAAGTTTAAAACTAAAATAGTTCCCAATCATTGGATTACTAAATTGGGGATTAGTGAATCCAGGATAGATTGAATACATACGTGCTTCTTTCATTGGATGAGGATGATTGATCTGTGATCATTTGTGTGGAGACACTAAAGCAAGTATGTAGGTGCTTTATTAGAGAATAAGTTCAATCGAGCATTGGCTCATTAAGGAATACCTAATGGAGTTTTACTTTTTGTCGATAGGAATTCTGTAGTGATAGTAATCAAGTAATCCTTGGACTTGAGATCATCATAGTATCTTGTGTATGATGAGTTATACTTTGACTTATTCCTTAAGACCCTTAGGGTATATCAAAGGGTATGCTTGGGTATAATAAGTTATACATGGAGATAATGTATGATCGATAAAGAATCTACCACTACAATAAAAAAGAAGAAATGTCTATGTGATTCGATAAATGACAACCCAATAGTCCTGGGCGGCGAGAATGAAATTAGAAAGGAGTTTCTAATTTGCATTATTTGGAGTTGTGCATTTAAGGATCGAAATACATATAATTAAATAAAATAAGACTTGTGATGAATTCCATGTCTTATATTTAATTGGGACATTGTATGGTGGAAGGATTGAATTGCATTTGCAGTAACTATTTACTCAAAGGTTCTTTTATGATTAATGTTGAAATCTATATTATCCGAAAAGTCGTTGATCATTAGGGAGACTTATCCCTATTGTAGAATAAATATTATTTATTTAAATAAATTAATTGTTTAATTTATTTATTTAAATAAGATTAGAATTATTCTAATTGATTTATTCACAATAGGTTTAATATGGAGAACCTAAAGGGTCACACCAAAAAAGGAAGAATAATTATTTAAGAAGTTAATGGCATAATCGTAATAATATGTTATGTATATTTAATTTAATCTATGGTGATAGAATAAATTAAATAGCTTAATATTTATTATTTAATATTTTAGAAATATTAAATATAAATTAATAAGAGGAGTCTTATTAATATTATTACAATTATTATTATTTTAATTTCTAAAAGAGTTTAGGAATTAATTTAATATAAGTACTCTCATTTATTCCTAATAGGATTAGGAGGAAAATTAGTTAAAGGAGTTTAATTAATTATCCCTAATAAGATTAGGAGCCCATTTAATTAAAAGAGTTTAATTAAATAATACCTTATTTTTATTAAATAAGGTTACGATATCTTTATAAGAGAGTCTTATATCGGATATCGGATGTGCGTAATAATTCCGATTTGTGGGAGAAAGCGCCTTTTCTATAGAGATAGAAAACTAGGGTTGAGCCAATACACCATCTTCTTGAATTCTTTATTTTTCTTGGTGGATCACCTCTAGAGGCCAAACGCTTGGGTGGCTAACGTTGATCAAAGGAAGGAACCAAACCCGGTGGATTCAAGTTGAACGCGAAAAGGATTGGAGGTGAACTTGTATCTGAGGAAGCTCGGATCTTCAAGGGTATGTTTGTTCTTCATATCTTTTCGTTTAATTAATAATTGTGCATAAAGGGTGATCCGGGTATATGGTTTGTAAAATTTCAAAACTCTGATTTTTTATCTCGCTTCCGCTTAATTTATGTAATTTGATTGCGTTCTTGAATATTGCAAACCTAACAGTGGCATCAGAGCCAAACCTTCATGCAAATTATTAATTATTCAAATTTGATATGTATATTGATATGTGTTTAGAACAATTTAATTGGGCATAATTTTATTGTATAAAAAAAATAAAAAAAAAAAAAAAAAAAAGGAATGTGCCGATTTTTTTTTTTCCAACCGTCCAACGTGACTTCATGTTACACAATACTTGGTGATTCAAACAAAAAAAAAAGGAGATCTGTTCGATTTTAAGGCCACAAGGGTATGCACGGAATTCAAGGCAACAAGTATTGAATTTCACTTCCTTAATATCCGATAATTAAAAAAAAAAAAAAAAGCTAGCATTTTAATGGGCAACAAGAAAATCGGCGAGGAACTAATTTTTCTTGAAAGAAGGCACGGAAATCAAAGGAACATTATGTTACCATATATATATATATATATATATATATATATATATATATTCAATATATATATATACGGTTATTAAAAATATATATATATAATAGTTATATATATATATTATTCTTAATAATTTTAGAATTAAAATAAAGTTTATTTTAATTTTAAAATAAAAGTTCATTTTAATCTTAAAATAAAAAGTTTATTTTAATTTTAAAATTAAATTTCATGCTAACTAATTAGAGTTGGAATTAGATTTCATGATAACTAATTGGAGTTGAAATTGGATTCTATTTTTTCTTAAATAAAGGAGTTTATTTTGATATGAAATTAGATTTCATATTATTCAAAAATAAAAGGTTTATTTGTGAATAGGAAAAAGAATCATAATTTCCTTAAATAAAGGAGTTTATTTAAATATGAAATAAGATTTCATATTATTCAAAATAAAGGAGTTTATTTGTGAATAGGAAAAGAAAATCCGTATTTCCTTAAATAAAGGAGTTTATTTAAATATGAAATAAGATTTCATATTATTCAAAATAAAGGAGTTTATTTGTGAATAGGAAAGATAATCCATGTTTCCTTTAATATTTTTTTTTTATATATATGGAATTGGATTCCATAATTAATTAAAATAAAGGAGTTTATTTTGATTAAAATTTTGATTAAAATATAATAGTTTATTTTATTCAAAATTGGATAAATTAAAATAAAATAGTTTTATTTTGATTTAAATTTGGATTAAAATAAAGGAGTTTATTTTGATTCAAAATTAGATTTTATACTAACTAAATTTGCCCATTAAATGATATCAATATATATATATTAAATGTTTATTATTCATAAGATGAATGTTATTTATTGATGCGTATGGTGATGTGTATGATAATAAATGGGATTGATTATGGACTATTGATTAATGTGATTGGATTTTATTTTAGTTGGATGCATGAATGTATGGGTTTTATTAAATGGGGAATCTACACGTACCTCGTCTTCTTCTAATTTTTTCTTAATGTAAATTCTATCTCCCTCCTATGTACTTCCCTTGACTGGCGATCAAGGTTTCTATTTATTTTAAATAGTTTTGTAATAGGAATAGTTAGAATTAATTTTGAAAAATTGGAGATCAAAAGCAAGGGAGCTTGAAGAACCCGTTTGTAATGGAGCAGGGTTTAAAAGTAATAGTTATATTTAAATATTATTTCTTGCACCCCTAGGGTTTGACCTTTTGGTTCACTTGGTGGCTCTAGTGAACCAAACTAGAATAATAGTCCATAATCAATCCGGGTAGAATATAGTATTCTATATGTGCATGCTTATACTATATATATTATATATTATGCAAACATGCTTGGCGTGTTCATTAATATACGACGCATATTTTATATATATATATGTATATGTATTAAACAAGATGAGACAAATTAATAATAAACCCTCAATTTTTTATATTAAGTCCTAGCGTTCAAAGATATTTGGAATATCGAGCGTTAAGCCTTCAAGCATAATAAAATTAATAGAGTATTAAATATTTAATATGAGTTTGTTGTGTCACCACAAGGCAAGTATTAAGTATTTAAGATGTTAATTATCACATTTAATGCTTATAAAGAAAATTGAACAATATTATTTTGTTGTGTCACCACAAGGATGATATTTTTCTTTTTGAATATATGGAGTGCTAGGTCGGACTTAACTTGGATAATTTTGATTCGGATGTGCCACCACTTGATCAAAATAATCTAAGAGGCAAATGAAAAGGAGTTGCATAGTTGATGTAATTGACAAAAAGTTGTCTACCTATTTATTTATATATAGTTTGTTGTGTCACCACAAGGCTATATACATTTGAAATGGGATCCTTATTCTCACTAAGCAAATCTTTAATTAGATTTTGCCGAACTATATAAGTGAGGTAATATAGTTTGAAGAAAATAGTGGGAGATACCAATTTAAAACAAGACCTAAATTATTTTGGTAATTAATAAAAGAATGTATGTTAAAATGTTGTTAATTACAAATTCATTTACGAGAATTTTACAATGTCTAAAATTACTATCACATGAAGCATATTAGATGCTAAATTACTTGAATCGAATTAAGCGGATTGGTTAAGGAATATGAGAATAGTTCTCACAAATGAAAAAGCTATCTTATATCCTTAATATGCCTATCCACGCAATGGTTGCGAGCACAATGCCTCGAGGAAGACATTACTACTTTTAGAAAGTGGCAAGATGATGATGCATGATTGGCTCAATGCATCATGCTCCCATCCACGAGTAACTTGAGCTTCGTCGACAAGATGAAACTATGGATGCTTCTACTATATTCCCGCACATCAAGTAGTTGATGGTGAGAAAGTAGAGACAAATAGATATCGGATATCTAAGGAGCTCTTTAGATCTAGAATGGCCAATGACACTATAAATGCAGATAAAAGTCCTAAACATTATCAATTTGATTGATCAATTAGGATATGAGGTTTTGCCATGGATGGAGAGTTGAGCTAAGATTTGATCTTGCACTCACTCCAGGACTCCTTCATTAATTGTTGTGAATTTTCATATGGACAAGCTAGATATCACCTCATTGATTTGCTTAACATATTGAAAAATGTTGAGAGTCACTTTCAACCAAGAAAGACCAAGTCTTCTTGGTAGGGGGCAAAGGATCTTACGAAAAGAAGAACGATTCAAAGAAGGTAAAAAGAAAGGCGTAAACAAAGGATAATAAGAACAAAAGCGATACGGATAGCAAAGGAGTTTGCTTCCACCGCAATAAGCCCGGACACCGGAAAGAAAGCGAGAAGCATCTTGCAGAGGCTAACCAAAGAAGCTTAGTGAAGTTTGATTACATAATCGATTTTGTTCGTGATTGAAATAAATTTTTCTTTAAGTCGAGGTTCTACTTGGGTATTGATAATCACGACTTTGGTTATCATAAATATAGATTTATGAAGGACCAAGCGAAGTAGAAAGTTAAACAATGATAAGTAATCCCATATGTGGAAAATGTAGCAAAGGTTACCATATTAGCCATAGAAACTTATAGTTTAAGAATGCTACTGAGCAAATCTATTAAGTCGATAAGTTGTTATTGTATTCCAGTTCTTGTTAAAATATTATTTCCATTTTATTGTTGGACAATAAAATCTTTGGTATTATAATTAAGAACAATTGTTGTTCTATTTATAATAATAATGTTTTGTATAGAATCGGAATATTACTTAATAAATTTTGTATACTTGACTTACGAAAAAATAATTTTACAAATTGAACAAACTAGTATAAGAAAAGGAGATGATCATTCAAAGAATTGAATATATGTATTTGTTGAAATACAAGTGTGAATTATTTGAAAAGTTCAAAGAATTCATAAGTGAAACAAATTGATAAAGTATTAGAATTCTTTGATCGGATCAAGGAATAAATACTTGTGCAATAAGTTTTAGATCATCTCAAATGATTTTCTCATAATGGACACATCCCGACACGCAATAATTGATTGATGTATCCGAATGAAAATCGTACCTTGTTGGACATAGTGCGGTCCATAATGATTTTACTGACATTCCAAATTATCCTTACGGGATAATGTCACAGAAATGACTATATATCTACGAAAATGGTAACCTCAAAATCCGGCCCCAAGACTCCATAAAAGTTATGGACATGGAGGATTCCTAATCTTAAGTTTGTTAAGATAAGGGGTTCCAACTTATGTGAAAAGGTTTCAAAAAGGATAAGCTTGGGACAAGATTTGACAAGTGTCGATTTGTGGGACATCCTAAAGTAAGTTTAGGGTATATGTTCTATAATTCTACTTAGCAAAAGGTGTTTGTTGTAAAAAGCGCGCTTCTAAGATAAATGTGTTTATTATTGAAGGGCTAGTGGGAGGATAATAGATCTTGAAGAGTTCAAGAACCACAAAACACTTATAAGTCAAATAAAGAGAACACGTAGATGAACTATTGTACCTGGCAAAAGAATCGTAAATGCGGAATAGTATTGAAGATACCTAGGAGGTATGGATTCATCATGGATGATGATGATGAGAAGTACGCATCATAGAAGATGATGATCGAGTTACATGCGATGATGTAAGAGTTCTAGTGTGTGTAAAACAAAGGGTCGAATTGGGAGCATAGTGACATTCTAGTACTATATGTTGATATACTACGGATAAGGAATGACATACCAATGCTACAATCAAAGTAAAGATAAAGTTGTCTAAACATTCCTCCATGAATGGTTTGGGAAGAGTATCTTAATTGGGGATAAAATCTATATAGATAGATATCTGAGGATGCTTTCGACTTAACCCAAGCGTATATTCATTTGATGCTAAAGTCGTTTAGCATGGCAAACTCCAAGAGATATCTCATGTTGATGAGCTATGGAGTGTATCTCTCTTAATAGTCCCCACAGACTTCTGAAAAGAGAGGTCACATGAGTAACAATCATGTATGCAATGAAATGTACGAGACCTGATGTTGATCAGTCATATTATGGAGAAGTTCACTATGAGTCAGTGAAAAACATCTTAAAGTGCTTAACCGACACTAAGGATGTGATCATATACATGGTGGGTCTAAATTAAAACTAGAGAGCTTAATGACTCAAGTTTTGAGATGAGACCAAGATGATGAAAAATCCACTTTAAGGTAAAGCGTTATCTTGAGCAATTGGTGCAGTTGAATTGGAAAGGTTCCAAAGCAATGAAAGAGTTCTTTGGTTTAGTGATAAAGACAAAGTATATAGCTATAAATGAAGCTACAAGTTGATTGTTTGGATTAAAAGTTCATTACAGAACTAAGAATAATTCCTAAGTCTCATCTTGGATCTAAACATGTGTTGTGGCACTTTCATTTGATTATTAGAATCATTGAAAGATGGGAAATCACTATAGAGATAGTGGACTCTCATGAACAACATTACATATCCATTAACTAAAGCTTATCCAACTGCAGGATAATCGTCACTTAGAGAAGAAGAGTATGAGATACCATGGCGATTGACTTTAGTGCAAGTGGGAGATTGAAAGTAGTATGCACACAAGCGAATCATGTTTGATGATAAAGCATATACTTTGAAACAATCTTATTCATTTATTAATAAAAAGTATTAATTTATTAAAGGCTTTTAATTATCTACGTGATCTTTGTTTAATAATATGTGATAAACCCATAGTTTTAAGCAATGCTTTTAGAATAATGATGATGATCATTCTAATGAAATCTAAATTCTTAGAAAGCTTAAAACTAAAATAGTTCCCAATCATTGGATTACTAAATTGGGGATTAGTGAATCCGGATAGATTGGTACATACGTTGTCTTGCTTTCGATTGGATGAGGATGATTGATCTCATGATCATTTGTGTTGAGACACTAAAGCAAGTATGTAGGTGCTTATTAGAGAATAAGTTCTTTGAGCGTGGCTCATTAAGGAATACCTAATGGAGTTTTACTTGCTGTCGATAGGAATTCTGTAGTGATAGTAGTACAAGTAATCCTTGGACTTGAGATCATCATAGTATCTTGTGTATGATGAGTTATACTTTGACTTATTCCTTAAGACCCTTAGGGTATATCAAAGGTATGCTTGGGTATAATAAGTTATACATGGAGATAATGTATGATCAATAAAGAATCTACCACTTCTAATAAAAGAAGAGAAATGTCTATGTGATTCGATAAATGACAACCCAGTAGTCCTTGGGGTTGGCGAGAATGAAATTAGAAAGGAGTTTCTAATTTGCATTATTTAGAGTTGTGCATTTAAGGATCGAAATACATATAATTAAATAAAATAAGACTTGTGATAATTCCATATCTTATATTTAATTGGGACATTGTATGGTGGAAGGATTGAATTATGCAGTAACTATTTACTCAAAGGTTCTTTTATGATTAATGTTGAAATCTATATTATCCGAAAAAGTCGTTGATCATTTAGGAGACTTATCCTATATTGTAGAATAAATATTATTTATTTAAATAAATTAATTGTTTAATTTATTTATTTAAATAAGATTAAATTGTTCTAATTGATTTATTCACAATAGGTTTAATATGGAGAACCTAAAGGGTCACACCATAAAAGGAAGAATAATTATTTAAGAAGTTAATGGCATAATCGTAATAATATGTTATGTATATTTAATTTAATCTATGGTGATAGAATAAATTAAATAGCTTAATATTATTATTTAATATTTTAGAAATATTAAATATAAATTAATAAGAGGAGTCTTATTAATATTATTACAATTATTATTATTTTAATTTCTAAAAGAGTTTAGGAATTAATTTAATATAAGTACTCTCATTTATTCCTAATAGGATTAGGAGGGAAAATTAGTTAAAGGAGTTTAATTAATTATCCCTAATAAGATTAGGGAGCCCATTTAATTAAAAGAGTTTAATTAAATAATACCTTATTTTTATTAAATAAGGTTACCTGATATCTTTATAAGAGGAGTCTTATATCAGATATCAGATGTACGTAATAATTCCAATTTGTGGGAGAGTACGCCTTTTCTATAGAGATAGAAAACTAGGGTTGAGCCAATACACCATCTTCTTGAATTCTTTATTTTTCTTGGTGGATCACCTCTAGAGGCCAAACGCTTGGGTGGCTAACGTTGATCAAAGGAAGGAACCAAACCCGGTGGATTCAAGTTGAACGCGAAAAGGATTGGAGGTGAACTTGTATATGAGGAAGCTCGGATCTTCAAGGGTATGTTTGTTCTTCATATCTTTTCGTTTAATTAATAATTGTGCATAAAGGGTGATCAAGGGTATATGGTTTGTAAAATTTCAAAACTCGATTTTTATCTCGCCCGCTTAATTTATGCAATTTGATTGCGTTCTTGAATATTACAAACCTAACAGTATCTTGCTAACAAGTTGACAAAAAAGTAATATCGGTAGGTATACATGGTTTTGCAAGATACATAAGAACACCTATTACTTAGGTATGGAACTTACGGTCCAAGAACTTCTTCCCCACTTTCAGAGTAAGAAATTGATCTTTATCAACTTCTAAAGATCGAACAACCATCGGGGTAGTCAAAGGATGAGCTTTTTCCATATGAAAACGACTGAGAATCTTTTCAGCATATGTGGATTGATGAACAAAAATTCCAGACGCTAAATGCTCCACTTGTATTCCCAAACAGAATTTTGTCTTTCCAAGATCTTTCATTTCAAATTCATCTTTTAAATAAGTATTAATTCTTGTGAGTTCTTCAGGAGTACCTACAAGATTCAAATCATCCACATATACAGAATAATGGAAAATCCACTTTGTGATTTCTTAATAAAACACATGGACATACTTGATCATTTATATATCCATCTTTTATTAAATAATCACTAAGTCGATTATACCCACATCTGACACCATTTGTTTCAACCCATACAATGAAGGCGTTGTAACTTGATTGAATATATGTGGCGTGGCCTTTGTGATTGACCATTTTCAATCCTTGAGGATTCTCATGTAAATCTCCTTTGTCAAGTGAACCATATAGGTATCTTTGTTACAACATCCATCGACGTGTTTCCAAACCTTCCATGGTTGCCATACCTATCGAAAAGCTTAAAAGTGACTCCATCCATTACTGGAGAGTATGTCTCCTGATAATCAATACCAGGTTTTTGTGAAAATCCTTTAGCTACAAGTCGGGTTTTGTATCTCATAATTTCATTTTTCTCATTTCGCTTTCGTACAAATACCCATTTGTTTCCAACCGGGATTACACCTTGCGGTGTTTGGACTACTGATCCAAATACTTCTCTTTTCAATAGAGATTGTAGCTCAGTTTGAATAACATCTTTCTATTTTGGCCAATCTTTTCTTTTCCGACATTCTTCCACGTTTTGGTGGTTCAGGATCCGTGTCAGGAATCAAAGTAATATCTGATGCTATAGAGAAAGCAAATATATCGTCAATCATGACTTTGCTTCAATCCCATATTTTCTCATCATGTACATAATTTATTGAGATCTCTTGGTGTTTATCTCTTATCCCTTCACTGAGATTTTAAACCTCTTCTGGGGCTATTCCCACTCTTGGAATATGTGCTACTTCTGGAGCGGTTTTTACCTCTTCTGGAGCTATTCCCACTCTTGGAATAAGTGCTACTTCTGTAACGGGTATTTCTTCTAGGATTCCCTTATTTGCTTTTGATTTTCGTGGTACATTGTCTTTTGCACCAACCGGTCTTCCACGCTTCTGGCGTGGTTTAGATTCTTCTATTACCTTATTCGTCAATTCTCCAGGAATTGATTTTTCAATAGGTATTTCTATCCTTGCTAGAGTATTCACTGCAGGTGTATGTGACTTTATCACTTTTCTAGCATCATTAAATGCATCTGGCATTTGATTTACAATATTTTGTAAATGAATAATTCTTTGAACTTTAATTTCTTATTGTCTTGTACGAGGATCAAATGAATTTAAATCTGATGCATTCCATGATATTTCAGAGGGTTTTTTATTTAAAACTTTCCATCCTCTTAATGTTGAAAATACAGATTCATCAAAATGACAATCTACATAACGTGCAGTAAAAACATCTCCAGTTAAAGGTTCAAGATATCTGATAATAGAAGGAGAATCAAAACCAACATAAATACCTATTCTTCGTTGGGCTCCCATCTTAGTTCTTTGTAGAGGTGCAATTGGAACATATACTGCACTTCCAAAAACTCGAAAGTGTGATATATTAGGTATCTGTCCAAGAACTAACTGTAGAGGAGAAAATTTATGAAGAGCCGTTGGTCTTACTCAAATGATGGCTGCAGCATGAAGAATTGCATGACCCCAAACTGAGGTAGGTAAGTTAGCCCTTAACATTAATGGTCGTGCAATTAGTTGAAGTCTTTTATTAAAGATTCAATTTAAGCCATTTTGTGTATGAATATGAGGAACGAAATGCTCAATGGAAATTCAATAGTCATACAAAAATCATTAAAAGTCATTGATGAAAATTCAGCTGCGTTATCAAGTCGAATTGACTTGATTGGATGATCCGGGAACTGAGCCCGTAACTTGATCATTTGAGCAAGAAGTTTTGAGAAGGCAAAATTTTGAGAAGAGAGAAGACAAACATGAGACCATCTAGTTGAAGCATCTATTAAAACCATGAAATATCGAAATGGGCCAGACAATGGGTGAATAGGTCCACAAATGTCTCTTTAAATTCTCTCTAGGAATTTTGGACTTCTTTATAAACTTTTCTTGGTGATGGTCGAACAATTAATTTTCCTCGAGAACACATGAGACAAAGAAAATTCACTACTAAAAAACCCTTTTATCTTTGAGAGGATGACGGTAGAATTTTCAATAATCTGACGCATCATAGAAGTACCTGGATGACCGAGTCTTTCATGCCAAAGCATAAGTGATTTGGGATCTATGTTTTTTGGAATCATAACAGTATGAGACTCAATTGCTCTAATTTTCATAGTATATAATCCAGAAGAAATTGAATAAAGTTTTTCTAAGATATTCTTTTTTCCAGAAATAGTAGAAGTAATGAAAAGATATTCATTATCATTCTCATTGGTTGTTTCAATGTGAAAACTATTTAGTCGAATATCTTTAAAACTAAGCAAATTTCTTCTTGATTTACTAGAATATAGAGCATTTTTGATAAAAACTTGTGTCTCATTTGGTAGCAAGAAACTAGCTTTTCCAAATTCCTCGATTAAATTTGATGTGACAGAGATAGTTCCTACATTTCCCTTAGCTTTGATCAGTTGTGAAAAATATTTCTCACTTTGAAGGATTGTATGAGTTGTTGCACTGTCTGCTAAACATATATCCTCCATATCCATTAAAAAAAATGGTATGACACATATAAAAACATAAATAAGAAAAGTTAAATTTTCAAATATAATTTTATTCATGAGAAACACATACCACATATAGAATGAAAACTAATAATATTATACATGCAAGGTGTTTAATTAAAACAAGAAATTAAACGATATCCCAAAAGATACTCTCAGAAGGTTCAGTAATATCATCAACATTTTCCTCATTGTTGGTCATTGGTGTGTGACGCCCCCAAAATAGGTATACACAACACCCATTCTGAGTCGCCAAATACATGGTACAAGAAGCAAACTACAACTTTATTATTAGTAACAAGAAAGCGTGAGTTTAAATGCGAGATATTATCTTCTAGACAATATCTATACTCAAATAAATCCTCATCACATTTATTGATACATTATTTTACAAAAATGGTGAGGACTACTAAACAATCCTTTCTAAAACCTTCATTCCATACCCGACTAAGTACTCGCTACATTCTCGCCTCCACGAGAAGAAAAATGGAACAACAAGGAAAAGGGTGAGCTCAACTAGCCCAATAAAAGAATATTATGACTAAGATAATATACAACAAATTATCGTTAGTCTTCAACAGGAAAAATCGATAGAATCTGATGAGACAACAAGTTTCGAGATCAATATTCGCAAAAAAAATAATAATTCATAGAAGAGTTACGTAGAGAATGAAATCTACTATAATCTATGAATTTAATAAATCCATCATCAATATTTTATCCCCGTAACATCAATCAATATGCATCGGAATCAAATATTCATCTTTGCACTACTGAGCCAAAGATATTCATCACCGGGTCATGTTCATTTAAACACTGCTCATCTTTGCACTACTGTGCCAAAGATATTAATCAATCGGTCATGTTCATCTCAACACTGCTCATCTTTGCACTACAGCCAAAGATATTCTTCAGAAATCATTCATCTTTTGACTACTACAGCCAAAGATATTCAATAATATCATCATTTAAGATCGAGGATGATGAAAATATTTTTAAGAAACGAATCCAAAGTGAAACAAAATGACAAGGATTAAGGATTAAGGATTCAGTACTTGGTTTTATCCACGCTTCAAAAATACCTCAAAAATAATCATAGTGGTGTAAAATTCAAGAATGATCAAAATATGGATACAATCGAGTTAGTATCCATAATAGATGTTTTGACTTAAAAGAAGAAATTTTATTTTAAATTGAATAGTACCAGATATCGTGAATAGTGCAGATATCGTGAATAAGGTCCGATATCGTGAATAGTAACCCGACACCAAAAGATAGAAATTCCACAAAAAAACATCTTCACGCCTACTTAATAGTACTCGTGAATAGTAACTCATGAATAGTAACTTCGTGAATAGTAACTCATGAATAAGTAACCCATGAATAAGTAACCCCGAGCATGAAAAAGTTCCAAATTTGATAAAACTTCAGATCAACATTTCAAAGATAATGATATTGAAGAAATAATATCATTTGAGAAGAAAATAACATCCCTTACCTCGAAAGATCAAGTCTTTAAATTTAAAACAGGATATAGGCTATGACTTGGACTTGCACAGTATAGCAATACTCAAAGTATACTCAAAATACTCACAAGAATACATTTCGATAATATAGAGAGAAAAACTTGATTTTCGGTGTGATTTTCAATTCTAACCTAAGCACCTATTTATAGAAATCGCTAGAACACCAAAGCGTAAAATTTAATATAATATATTATAATTTTTCCACAACTTCATACGCACACTAACAATCTGAATTCAGCCTCCTAACCACATGTTAAATGAGTTTCAAAATGAAAAAAACATTTTGTAATTAAAAATATTTTAAACTTCCAAAAATCAATTATTTGAACTTGAACTTCAATAATTCATAATAAATAGCCCTTTCATCAGAAAATTCGAATCTCGAGAGTTTTTATAGGAAATTCAATTCTCTACAACTTTGCAGAATAAAGTTTTCCAAATTCCAAATAGAAATTGACCGAAATCCACAAACGGGTGATTTTATGTTTTATAATCAAATTTCGGTCCAATAATTGTGTCCACCAACACAAAAAACATGTGTTAAACATTTAATGCCACAAAAATACTCTTTCTCCTCATATACTCATATATCCCACATTCATTGTAAAAATATATATATTATTAAAATAATATATTTAAATAATTATTTTATCGGAAAAAGATAATATATTATTAAAATAATATATTTAAATGAATTATTTTATCATAAAAAATATTTTCTCATCATATAAATCAATAATTAATGACAATTATCAAAAACAATAGCAATATAAAATCTTCAACGCAATTAGAATTAATTATTAACCTCTAGAATAATAATGTTATCTAATAATATTATTCGATAATATGAATTATTGCTTCGATAATGAACCATTATTGACAATTATCAAAGTGAATATAAAATATCAACGTAGCAAGAATCAATAAAATTGTGCAATAACCATTATTGAAAGTGCCTTCTTACGTAAGAATCAATAATTGGTGCAATACATGCCATCGTTCAACAACTCGTCAGATTAGTGTGTTTTAACCACCGGGTATTCCAACAAAGATAATTCGGTGAATAACTACGCCGTTATTTAAAAACAACTTATATTTGTCGTTTTCTTCATCCAATCGCTTTCAGTTATGGGCCCACATATGGTTTTGGTACCATCAGTATTTAATATTCCTTAAAATGCATTAATATTCCACGACCAAACGAATATTCCCCACAACAATGAATATTTAATAACCACTTGCTTATTTTGAAATATTTGCGTATTTAACCCTTAACTATCCACATTAATCAAATCAACCCTTACTATTTCAAAATAATAAATAAAGGAAATTCCTTTTTATTTAAAAAATTTTGAGGTCTTACAACCTCCCTCCTTATGAAATTTTCGTCCTCGAAATTGACGACGACGGTGTTTCAAAAGGTGAGGATACCTCGCTTTCATTTCCGTTTCCAATTCCGTGTCATTTCTCTATAGCATGATTCCTCCACAAAACTTTAACTTGTGGTATGACCTTTCTTGGCGTAGGACATGCTCCTTCCTATCCAAAATCTTGACAGTACCTCCTCATACGTTAAGTCTTGGCTATCTCGTCCGGGTTCTAACTTCAATAACGTGGTTTGGTCTTTCACATATTTCTTAATATGAGATATGTGAAACACATTATGAACACGAGACATACTTTGAGGTAACGCAAGTCTATAGGCTACATTTCTACTCGGTCAAGAATTTGAAATGGACCAATAAATCATGGATTGAGCTTTCTCTCTTCCCATATCTTGTAACACCCTTCCGTGGAGCAACTCGCAACAATACATGATCCTCAGATTAAATTCGCGTCCTTTCGATGAAGATCCGCATAACTCTTTTGTCGATCTTGTGCCGGTTTGTATCGTTGTCGAATCATTAGTCATACGTATTTAAATCGGGTCCCAACAATGTTGCTTCACCCACCTCATCCCAATATATTGGGGAACGACATTTTCGTCCATATAATGCTTGAATAGAACCATGCCTATATTTGTTTAATAACTATTGTATGAGAATTCCACCAATGGCAAGTACTTATCCCAACTTCCTTTGAAATCTAGGACATGAGTTTTAATATATCTTCAAGAGTTTGAGTAGTCCTTTCTGATTGCCCATCCGTTTGAGGATGGTATGCCAAACTGAATCGTAAACTCTTGCCCATAGCTTTCTAACCCAAAATCATGAAGTGAATCTTGGGTCACGATCTAAAACTATGGATACTGGCATGCCATGCAATCTCACAATCTCATTTACGCACATACGAGAAAGACGTTCAAGGAATAAGTCTCTCGTATCGGAAGAAAATGAAAGCGACTTGGTTAATCTAATAACCCAAATAGCATTGATGCCTTGAGAAACCGCGGGAAGACCCGTAACTAAATCCATAGTAATGTGTTCCCACTTCCATTCCGGAATCTCAAGTGGTTGCAACGGACCCTTAGGTACAAGATGCTCCGCCTTTTTACACGTTGGCAAGTTAAACACATCGAGATAAACTTTGCAATCTCTCTCTTCATATTGTTCCACCAAAATGTATGTCGAAGATCACGATACATTTTAGTACTTCCGAGGATGGATTGCAAATGGCGATTGTGTGCCTCCATCATAATCTTGACGTCAAATCGAGTCGTTAGGAACACAAAGTCTCAGAGTGGACTCAAGTATTCTTCTTCATCAATTCTCGCCCAAATAGCTCCTTCTTGTACTTTCTTCTTCATACGCATCAGCTCCAAAGTCGGTGGCTTGAGCAATCTTAACTTTTTCTATTAAAGTTGGCTCTCTATCGTATACTTGACATCATCGCACTTCGCGTTCAAGATATGATCTTCTCATATATCGTGTCACTACCACGTTCGCTTTTCCAGGATGGCATGATCGTAATACATGTCTTTGAAATGAGTCTCTCTTGAGTTCTTCAAGCTCTTCCCACATTCCTTGCTCCATTCGAATTTTGTATCTCTACGAGTCATTTGCGTTAATGGAATAGCGATTCGAGAATATCCTTCAACGAATCTCGATAATAACCAACTAAGCTTGAAAGCTACGTCTTTCGATAATCGACTTAGGTTGCTTCTCAACTGTGACTCATATCCCAATCTTGGATAAAGACGTCACAATGACACCTATCGATTTACTATCGCATCTAATATGACGCCCCTACAGAGAGTTCGGCAGGGTGAATTCCACAAAGGAAGTCACAAAATAAAGGCTCGGTACCAAATTTATAGTTGAATTTTAACTCTGAAGTTCAATAGAGCCATTCGATATGAGATTTTAGAAATGAGTTTTGTCTGGGGTTCAAAGTCGATACAAAATTTAATATCAAAGCTTTGGGAGTAAGCCAAGAAATTCTTCAGAAATACGTTAGAAAAATCAATAACAACAGGAATATTATTCAAATCGACGTGTCTTTATTCAAATCCATAACATGGACTAAGAAAACTTGACATCCGTAATAAACGAATGACTTCATGGCTTGATATGAAAATGTTTGACTACAATGGTTTGATTGCTTGAATTGAATAACGAGTTCTTAGGAATATGAAAACTAACAACCTTACAAAAGCAATCAATTTGGCGTGATGAGTAGTTAACCTTAAAATCACATCAAAACAAATATCTCTATAGAAATAAGGTTAACGGTGTAATGTGATAGTGCCAACTTGAATCAAGCAAGATTTTTAAACAACGGATGTAATGAAAGTTTCTCCTAATGGAGTCTCCACAGATAGGTCAAAGTTTAATTTCTCCGTAGTCAAGTTCAAACGTTGAGCGCAAAGTAAGAGAGATAAAAGAATGGGTAGAACCAATATCTAGTAAGGTATATACTTAGCAAGAATTTATAATTAACTAACTTGTGCTAACTTCGTTCGGGTTTCTCGCATTTTGACCGATCACAACAAACGCTTCTTCCGGAATCGTTGACTTTGACTTTTCTCGGGACGATCTTTTGAGTCACCATTCTCATTTGATGGGGTTTCGATATCGTATAATCTCGAGCGATATGTCCTTCTTTTCCACAATTATAGCATACCTTAAACTGTTGTGGGCGCGGGCCAATGATATGTCCTCTTCCCGCATTTGTAGCATATACGATGGGGTGGTCGTTCTCCTCCCTTAAAACTAGTTGCTCTTGGCCGCCGACGTCTTCACATGGTCGTTGTTGAATCTCATCTTTTAAAATCTCCTCCCGACTCGCTTCTTCTATTTTCATGGCCACGATTACCACAGAGTGGTTACCGCTTTTGTCTCGTATTCTTCTTTCTCCATTGGTTATCGTTATTCGATGATCGCTATCTTCTTAGTATGATCTCGGTTATGGTCCCTCGGTTGAACGCATTACTCGTTATTATCTCATTTCTAACAATCGAGCCCCATTGACAACATCTCGAATAGAGAGAAAATTTATGAGAAATGAGATATTGACGTGCGTCGGGTTTCAAACCTCTTAGAAACATCCGTAATAAATACGTTCCTCATTCTCCACCAAATGAGGTGAACTGGATAACTCCATGAACTTCGCCTCGTCTTCGGGACACCGCCATGTTATTCTCGCTCTAGTCTAATAAACTCCACTTCCTTCATACGACGAATACTTTCGGGAAGTACTTGTCATTGAATCTGCTTCAAACGCCTCTCCGGCGACATCTTTGAGTGCAATTTGGATGGGTACAACCACTGATTCCCACCAAGATGTCGCCTCGCCACGGAACATAAAGGTGGCGAATGGAACTTTCTGTTCCTCCGTGCATCCCAAGACATCGAATATCTTGGTAATTTGTTTGACCCACGTCTCCACCTTAATCGGATCCGGCTTTCCCCAGAATTCTGGTGGTCCCAACTCTTTGAACTACTTGGCTGTGATCACCCGTGAATTGCTATCATTTCCTCCTGTATTTTGAACACGAGTCTCCCTCGTCTGATTTTGCATGAACTGCAAAAAGCTTCTAAACATCCCTCGTTCATCATCCTTTCAATGGTGTTGTTCACGGGAGGAACATTACCGACTGTTGCAGACGTTCTCCTCGTTGGTGAAAGTACAGGCATCTCCACGGCCTCATTTACTCCAATTGTTAATATTCTCGAACGACATTCTCAAATCTTGTCATAAAATAAGGGTTAATTAAGGAAATCAATATATCACATAATATCCCTATATCGATTAACTAACAAATAAGCTTAGGTAGGACACACTAGCGAAGGATTTACTCGTCTCTCCCTTCCTAGTTCTATTCCCCGATCTCACTTGAGAGATCATATCCTAAGCTTTGATATTAAATCTGTGGACGCCCCAAAATAGGTATACACAACACCCATTCTCGAGTCGCCAAATACATGGTATAAGAAAGCAAACTACAACTTTATTATTACAACAAGAGGCTGTGAGTTTAAATCTGATATTATCTTCTAGACAATATCTATACTCAAATAAATCCTCATCACATTTATTGATACATTATTTTACAAAATGGTGAGGACTACTAAACAATCCTTTCTAAAACCTTCATTCCATACCCCGACTAAGTACTCATTACATTCTCGCCTCCCGAGAAGAAAAATAGAACAACAAGGAAAAGGGTGAGCTCAACTAGCCCGAAGAAGAATATTATGACTAAGATAATATACAACAAATTATCGTTAGTCTTCAACAGGAAAAATCGATAGAATACAATAGACAACAAGTTTTGAGATCAATATCAGAATGAAATAATAATTCAGAAGAAGAGTTACGTAGAGAATGAAATCTACTATAATCTATGAATTTAATGAGTCCATCATCAATATTTTATCCTCGTAACATCAATCAATATGCATCTCGGAATCAAATATTCATCTTTGCACTTCTGAGGCCAAAGATATTCATCATTGGTCATGTTCATTTAAACACTGTTCATCTTTGCACTACTGAGCCAAAGATATTAATCAATCGGTCATGTTCATCTTAACACTGTTCATCTTTGCACTACTGTGCCAAAGATATTCTTCGTAAATCATTCATCATCAGACTTCTGGGCCAAAGATATTCAATAATATCATCATTTAAGACCGAGGATGATGAAAATATTTTTTAAGAAACGAATCCAGTGAAACAAAATGACAAGGATTAAGGATTCGTACTTGGTTTTATCCACGCCCAAAAATACCTCAAAAATAATCATAGTGGTGTAAAATTCAAGAATGATCAAAACATGGATACAATCAGAGTTAGTATCCAGAATAGATGTTTTGGACGAAAAGAAGAAATTTTATTTTTCTATTGAATAAGTCTCAGATCGTGAATAGTGCGTGGTATCGTGAATAGTAACCGACACCAAAAGATAGAAATTCCACAAAAAACATCTTCACGCTTCATGAATAGTACTCGTGAATAAGAACTCAGCTTGAATAGTAACTTCGTGAATAAGTAACTCATGAATAGTAACCCATGAATAGTAACCCTGACATGAAAAAGTTCCAAATTTGATAAAAACTTCAGATCAACATTTCAGCATAATGATATTGAAGAAATAATATCATTTGAGAAGAAAATAACATCCCTTACCTCGAAAGATCAGTACTTCTAGCTGAAACACCGGATATAGGCTATGACTTGGACTTGCACCGTATAGCAATACTCAAAGTATACTCAAAATACTCACAAGAATACGCTCGATAATATAGAGAGAAAAAACTTCAGTTTCTGGTGTGATTTTCAATTCTAACCTAAGCACCCTATTTATAGGAAATTGCTTAGAACACCAAAGCAGAAAATTTAATATAATATATTATAATTTTTCCACAACTTCATACGCACACTAACAATCTGAATTCAGCCTCCTAACCACATGTTAAATGAGTTTCAAAAATGAAAAAACATTTTTGTAATTAAAATATTTTAAACTTCCAAAATCAATTATTTGAACTTCGAACTTCAATAATTCATAATAAATAGCCCTTTCATCAGAAAATTTGAATCTCATGAGAGTTTTATAGGAAATTCAATTTCTACAACTTTGCAGAAGAAAGTTTTTCCAAATTCCAAATAGAAATTGACCGAAATCCACAAGCGGGTGATTTTACAATTTATAATCAAATTTGATCCAATAATTGTGTCCACCAACACACAAAAACATGTGTTAAATATTTAATGCCACAAAATACTCTTTCTCCTCATATACTCATATATCCCACATTCATTGTAAAAATATCACCGTTAATATATTATTAAAATAATATATTTAAATGAATTATTTTATCGAGAAAAAGATAAAATATTAATTTTCAACAATTTTCATTTTAAAATTTTCTCCATCTATATCCACATAAAATCAATATTTTCCTCATCATATAAATCAATAATTAATTATTCACAAATAATATTACAGAATCACAATATTGACAAACCGTGCAGTTTCCAGAAAGAGGGCTTTCAATAAGAATTTCTTCTTCACGGCGCAATTGATTAGGTGACCAAACCTCTCCTAGAGCGTAACTTTCTAGACATTGCCAATAATGTTATCTAATAATATTATTAGGATAATATGAATTATTGCTTCGATAATGAAAGATCATTGTGTAATGACAATTATTGAAACAACAATGAATATAAAATATCAACGCAGCAACAATTATTAACTCAATAAAATCTTTGAGCGGTAATTATCGTAACCATTATTGAGTAGTGCTTCTCACGTAAGAATCAATAATTGGTGCAATACTGGTGTGCTTCTTCGCTCAACAACTCGTATTAGTGTGTTTTAACCAACGGGTATTCCAGCAAGATTAATTGGCAGAATAACTACGCCGTTATTTAAAAACAACTTATATTTGTCGTTTTCTTCATCCAATCGTTTTTCGTTATGGGGCCCACACATGGCTGCGCCGTCGTACGAATATTCCCGACCGTACGAATATTCCACGACCAAACGAATATTCCCCGACAACAATGAATATTTAATAACCACTTGCTTATTTTGAAATATTTGCGTATTTAACCCTTAACTATCCACATTAATCAAATCAACCCTTACTATTTCAAAATAATAAATAAAGGAAATTCCTTTTTATTTAAAAAAATTTCGGGGTCTTACATGGTGAATCATCAACAATATTCAATTGATGATTAACAAAGTTTGTTTCTGCCTCCATTACTTTGTTCTTTTGAGACTCTTGGAATAAATTAGCCAGATGCCTCGGCGTACGACAGGTACGCGACCAATGCCCATTCATCCCACACCTAAAACAAACATCTGGTTTGTTCTTTTTCTATGTTGCATTTTTTTTATTTTTACCCGACACGGACACACTTGCCTTACGGTGGCTTTGAATTGTCATGATTACGGAATTTGTTGTTACGATAGCCTCATTTATTCTTTTCGTCCCCAAGGCTTCTTTTTATATGACCATCTATTGTCACGTTTATTCTCTTTGGAATGACGTCTTTGTTAATATCCTAAGAATGGGGTAGCACCTTTTGGTTGGCCGTACTTGATGGTTTTTCAACAACAATTCATTATTCTTTTCTGCAACAAGGAGGATAGACAACAATTCACTGAATTTTGTGAACTTACTCTATCTATATTGTTGTAACAGAATCATGTTGGTGGGATGAAAAGTTGAGAGCGTTTTCTCTAACATTTGGGATTTAGAAACTGGATCTCCGCACAAAGCCAAAGTAGAGGTTATTCTATAAACATTGAAACAATATTAGGAATGACGTCTTTGTTAATATCCCAAGAATGGGGTAGCACCCGTTGAGTCGCGTTTGATGGTTTTCAACAACAATTCATTATTCTTTTCTCGCAACAAGGAGGATGAGACAACAATTCACTTTGAATTTTGTGAACTTACTCTATTTATATTGTTGTGATGAGAATCATGTTGGTGGGATGAAAAGTTGAGAGCGTTTTTCTAACATTTGGGATTTAGAAACCGGATCTCCGCACAAAGCCAAAGTAGAGGTTATTCTATAAACATTGGAACTATATTCGTAATTGATTTGTAATCTTGTAGCCTTTAAATTAAGCCACTCAAATTTGGCATTAGGGAGAAACAACTAATTTTGGTGATCAAATCTTTCCTTTAGTTAAATCCATAAAGACAAAGGATCTTTGGATGTTAAATTATGGCGCCCCCAAAATAGGTATACATCACCCATTACGAGTTGTCAATACATGGTATGTAAACAACTACAACTTTATTATTACAAGAAAAGCGTGAGTTTAAATACAAATATTATCTTCTGCATAATATCTATACTCAAATAAATCCTCATCACATTTATTAATACATTATTTTACAAAAATGGTGAGGACTACTAAACAACTCTCTCTAGAACCTTCATTCCATACCCAGGCCTCGACTCGTACTCGCTTATATTCTCGCCTCACGAGAAAAATGGAACAAAAAGGAAAAGGGTGAGCTCAACTAGCTCAAGAAAGAATATTATGACTAAGATAATATACAACAAATTATCGTTAGTCTTCAACAGGAAAAATCTAATAGAATACAATAGACAACAAATTTTAAATCAATATTCGCAATGAAAATAATAATTCATTAGAAGAGTTAAGTAGAGAATGCAAACTACTATCTTACATGTATGAATTTAAAAGTTCACCGTCTATCTTTTATCCCTGTAACATCAATCAATATACATCTGGAATCAAATATTCATCTTTGCACTACAGGCCAAAGATATTCATCAGTTGGTCATGTTCATCTAAACACCTGTTCATCTTTGCACTACGGGCCAAAGATATTCTTCAGAAATCATTCATCTCTGCACTACAGGCCAAAGATATTCCATAATATCATCATTTAAGACTGAAGATGATGAAAAATATTTTTAAAGAAACGAATCCAGTGAAACAAAATGACAAGGATTAAGGATTAAGGATTAGATTACTTTGTTTTATTCACGCCCAAAAATACCTCAAAAATAATCGCAGTGGTGTAAAATTCAAGAATGATCAAAACATGGATACAATCAAAGCTAGTATCCGAATAGATATTTTGGACGAAAAGAAAAATTTTCATTTTTCGATGAATAGTCGTCGTGATTCGTGAATAGTGTCAGTATACGTGAATAAGGCCGATACGTGAATAGTAACTCTCAGAGCACCAAAAGTTCCAAATTTGATAAAAACTTCAGATCAATATTTCAACATAATGATATTGAAGAAATAATATCATTACTTAAAAAAAAAAAAAATATCCCTTACCTCGAAAGATCAAGATTTTTGGTGAAACAGGAGGATATAGGCTATGACTTGAACTTGCACCGTATAGCAATACTCAAACTATACTCAAAATACTCACAAGAATACGCCGAATATATAGAGAAAACTTGATTTACGGTGTGATTTTCAATTCTAACCTAAGACCCTATTTATAGGAAATTGCTTAGAATACCAAAAGCAGAAAATTTAATATAATATTAATATATAAAATTTTTTCTCGCACATTCTTATAAACTGAAATCAGCTCATTTCAACAACCAACCAAGCCCACCAAACATATCAAAAACGTTTTTTCTAATTTAAATTATTTTAAACTTCCAAATAGCCCTTTTATCGGAAAATTGAATCTCATGCAAGTTTTTATAGGAAATTCAATTCTCTACAACTTTGCAGTAAGAAAGTTTTTCCAAATTCCAATCAAAATTGATAAAAATCCACAAACCAAGCGATTTTATAGGCTATAATCAAATTTCAGTCAATAAATGGGGTCCACCAACATGTTTAACATGTTTTAAACATTTATTGCAACAAAAATACTCTTCCTCCTCGTATACTCATAAATCCCACATTCGTTGTAAAAATATCACCATTATTATATTATTAAAATAATATATTTAAATGAATTATTTTATCGTAATAAAATATTAATTTTCAACAATTGTCATTTTAAAAAAATTTCTCCATCTATATCCACATAAAATCAATATTTTTTCTCATCATATGAATCAATAATTAATTATTCACAAATAATATTATAGAATCACAATATTGACAACTGTGCGGTTCAGGAAAAGAGGAGCTTTCAATAAGAATTTTTCCTTCTTGGCGGCGCAATTAGGTGACCAAACCTCTCCTTATGCGAGAACTTTCTAGACATTGCCAATAATGTTATCTAATAATATTATTAGGATAATATGAATTATTGCTTCGATAATAAAAAAATCTTTGTGTAATGACAATTATTGAAACAACAAAGAATATAAAATATCAACGCAAATAATTATTAAATCAATAAAATCTTGAGCAAGAAATTCGTAACCATTATTGAGTAGTGCCTTCTTACGTAAGAATCAATAATTGGTGCAATCTGGTGTGTCTTCTTGTGTTTTAACCACCGAGTATTTTAAGATAACTGTGAATAACTACGCCATTA
This sequence comes from Panax quinquefolius, assembly GCA_020205615.1. NCBI lineage: Eukaryota > Viridiplantae > Streptophyta > Magnoliopsida > Apiales > Araliaceae > Panax > Panax quinquefolius. The sequence goes on from CM035170.1 coordinate 128,031,433, forward strand.
TTTTTAAACAACTTATATTTGTCGCTTTCTTCATCCAATCGTTTTTTAGTTATGGGCCCCACACATGGTCACTCTTATTTGTCATTACGAATATTCTCGATAGTACGAATATTCCACGACCAAACGAATATTCTCAAACAACAATGAATATTTTATAACCACTTTGCTTATTTTGAAATATTTTGCGTATTTTACCCCCTAACTATCTACATTAATCAAATCAACTCTTACTATTTCAAAATAATAAATAGAAAATTAAATTTCATTAATAATAAGTTGGGGTCTTACAACCTCCCTCCTTATGAAATTTTCGTCCTCGAAATTGACGACGTACTGGTGTTTTGAAAAGGTGAGGATACCTCGCTTTCATTTCCGTTTCCAATTCCTGGGTCATTTCCTCTAAAGCATGATTCCTCCACGAACTTTAACTTGTGGTATGACTTTTCACGCGTAGGGGACATGCTCCTTCCTATCCAAGATCTTAATATGTACCTCCTCATATCGTTAAGTCTTGGCTATTTCGTCCGGTTCTAAATCTATAACGTGGTTCGGGTCTTTCAAATATTTACGAAGTACTGATATGTGAAACACATTATGAACACGAGACATACTCGGAGGTAACGCAAGTCTATAGGCTACATTTCTTACTCGGTCAAGAATTTGAAATGGACCAATAAATCGTGGTTTGAGCTTTCCTCTCTTCCCAAATCTTGTAACTCCCTTCCATGGAGCAACTTGCAACAATACATGATCCCCTACACTAAATTCCACGTCCTTTCGATGAAGATCCGTATAACTCTTTTGTCGATCTTGTGCCGTTTGTATACATTGTCGAATCATTTGGATCTTTTCGGTAGTCATACGTACTAACTCGGGTCCCAACAATGTTGCTTCACCCACCTCATCCCAACATATTGGAGAACGACATTTTCGTCCATATAATGCTTCGAATGGAGCCACACCTATACTTGCTCGATAAGCTGTTGTTGTAGGAGAATTCCACCAATGGTAAATACTTATCCCAACTACCCTTGAAGTCAGGACACGAGTCTTAATAGATCTTCAAGAGTTTGAATAGTCTCTCTCGATTGTCGTCCGTTTGGGGGATGGTATTCGAACTAAATCGCAAATCCGTGCCCATAGCTTTTTGCAAGCTAACCCAAAATCTTGAAGTGAATCTTGGGTCACGATCCAAACTATGGATCTTGGCATGCCATGCAACCTCACAATCTCATTCACGTACATACTAGCATGACGTTCAAGGAATAAGTCTCCGTGATCGGCAAGAAATGACAGACTTGGTTAATCTATCAACAATAACCCAAATAGCATTGATGCCTTGAGAAACCGTAGGAAGACCCGTAACGAAATCCATGGTAATGTGTTCCCACTTCCATTTCGGAATCTCAAGTGGTTGCAACGGACCCTTAGGTACAAGATGTTCCGCCTTTACACGTTGACAAGTTAAACATATTGAGATAAACTTTGCAATCTCTCTCTTCATATTGTTCCACCAAAATGTATGTCGAAGATCACGATACATTTTAGTACTTCCAGGATGGATTGCAAATGGTGTATTGTGTGCCTCCATCATAATCTTGTACTTCAAATCAGAGTCGTTAGGAACACAAAGTCTAGAGTGGACTCGAAGTATTCCTTCTTCATCAATTCTCGCCCTAATAGCTCCTTTTGTACTTTCTTCTTCATACGCATCAGCTTCCGGATTGGTGGCTCGAGCAACCTTAACTTTTTCTATTAAAGTTGGCTCTATGCGTATACTTGACATCATCGCACTTTCTCCTCAAGATATGATCTTCTACTCAACGCGTCGAAACTACCACGTTCGCTTTTCCGGGATGGTATTGAATAGTGTAGTCGTAGTCTTCAATAGCTCGAGCCAACGTCATTGCCCGCATGTTGAGTTCTTTTTGAGTGAAGAAATATTTAAGGCTTTTATGGGTGCGAATATATCTCCACTTTCTCCCCATATAGATAGTGCCTCCATATCTTTAGCGAAACGAACGATGCGCTAACTCTAGATCATGAGTAGGATAATTCCTCTCATTCTCTTTAAGTTGTCGCGAGGCATAGGCTATGACTTTCCCACGTTGCATGAGAACACATCCTAACCCTTTGCTCGAAGCATTTGTAGATAACAAATCCATCCGAACCGGATGGTATTGTTAGAAACAGTCTTAGAAATAAGTCTCCTCTTAAGCTCTTGGAAACTCTTCTCGCATTCTTCGCTCCAAACGAATTTCGTATCCTTCGAAAGTTAAGTTGAGTTAATGGAGTAGCGATTCGAGAAAACCCTTCCACGAATCTCCGATAATAACCAAATAAGCCCAAAAAGCTACGTACTTGATCACCAACTTCGGTTGCTCCTAACTTTGTATTGCTTCAATCTTCACGGATCAACAGATACTCCATGTTTCGACACACGCGTGCCCAAGAAATGCTACTTCCTCAAGCCGTAACTCGCATTTCTTTAATTTGGCATATAGTTTGTTTTCACGAAGCCTTTCGAGTACCAACTTAAAATGGTGCTCATGATCTTCACGACTTTTGGAATATATGAGGATGTCATCAATAAAGACAACAACAAACCGATCCAAATATTCCTTAAATACCGGTTCATCATATCCATGAAAGCCGCAGGAGCATTAGTCATCCGAAAGACATGACTAAGAATTCATAATGCCCATACCGAAGTTCAAGGCGGTCTTTGGAATATCCTCGATTCTAATCTCAATTTGATGATATCCGTAAGCGAAGATCGATTTTTGAAAAGAATTGTGCCTCTTGAATTGGTCAAACAAGTCATCAATACGAGGTAGAGGATACCTATTCTTGATGGTGACATGGTTCAATTCCCGATAGTCAATACAAAGTCGCATACTCCGCGTCTTTCTTCTTTACTGAATAAAACAGAGCACCCCAAGGAGATGTACTCAGATGAATGAAACCGATGTCCAACAATTCACGTAGTTGGACCTTTAACTCCGAAGTTCAATAGAGCCATTCGATATGGGGTTTTAGAAATGGGCTTTGTATCCAGTTCAAGATCAATAAAGAATTCAACTTCACGTTCGGGGTAGACTCGGAAGTTCTTCTTGAAATACGTCAGAAAGTCAATAACAACAGAATATTATTCAAATTTGACGTGTCTTTATTCAAATCCATAACATGGGCTAAGAAAGCTCGACATCCATTTTTCAATAAACGAATAGCTTTATGATTAGATATGATAGTGATTATTTTAATGGTTTAGTTGCTTGAATCCGCAACAAAGTTGGTTAGGAATATGAAAACTAACAACCTTACGAAAATAATCAATTTTGGCATGATGAGTAGTTAACCAATCAATCCCTAAAATCACATCAAAAGCAAGTATCTTTAAAGAGATAAGGTCAACGTGTAAGGTAATGGTGCCAACTTGAATCAAACAAGATTTATAAACGGTGGATGTGATGAAAGTTTCTCTAACGGAGTTTCCACGAGATAGGTCAAAGTCTAATTTCTCCGGAGTCAAGTTTAAACGTTGAGCACATGCGGGAGAGATAAATGAATGGGTAGACCCAGATCAAGTAAGGTATAAACTTGAAAGAATTTATAAATAGCTTACCCGTGATCACCTCGTTTGGGTTCCTCGATTTTGACCGATCACAACAAACGCTTCTTCCGGAATCGTTGACTTTGCCTTTTTCGGGACGATCTTTTGAGTCACCGTCCCCATTGAACTAGGTTTCGCCATCTTGACAATCTCGAGCAATATGTCCTTCCTTTCCACAATTATAGCATACCTTGAATCTGTTGTGGGCGGTTTGATCGATATGTCCTCTTTTTCAAGATTTGTAAATATACGATGGGTGGTCATTCTCCTCTTTAGAACCGATTCTTTCTTGCAGACCGTCGTCTTTCATACGGTCGTTGTTAAATCTCTTCTTTTTAAAATCTCCCCGACTCGCTTCTTCTATTTTCATGGCCATGATTACCACCAGAGTGGTTACCATTTTTGTCCGTCTGCTTTTCTCCATTTGGTTATCATTATTCATTGCTGATCGCTATCTCTGCAATACGATCTCGGTTGTGGTCCCTTAATTGACCGTACTTCGTTATCTCATTTCTAATAATTGAGCCCCTGCTTACAACATCCGAATAGAGAGAAAATTTATGAGAAATGAGATATCGACGTATGCGCGGGTTTCAAACCTCTAAGAAACATCCGCGCCATCGTTCTTCATTCTCCACCAAATGAGGTGCAAACTGGATAACTCGCAAACTTTTCCTCCTCGTCTTCGAGACACCGTCATGTTGTTTCGCTCTAGTCTAATAAACTCCACTTCCTTCATATGATTTAACACTTTCGGGAAAGTATTTGTCATTAAATAGTTTCTGAAATGTCTCCCAAGACATGCTTTGAAAAGTGGTTGGATGGGTACGCTTCACGAGACTCCCCACCAAGAGTACGCTTTGCCACGGAACATAAAGGTGGCGAATGGAATCTTTCGTTCCTCCGTGCATTCCAAGACATCGAATATCTTGGTAATTTGCTTGACCCATGTTTCGCGCCATGATCGGATCTGGCTTTCCCTTAAATTGTGTGGTCCCAACTCTTTGAATCGCTTGCATTTGTGACAACCCGTGAATTGCTATCATTTCCTCCTGTATTTTGACCACGAGTCTCCTCGTCGATTTGCATGAACTACAAAAAGCTTCTAAACATTCCCTCGTTCATCATCTCGCGCTCGGTGGTGTTGTTCAGGGAGGAACATTGCCACTGTCAGACGCTCTCCTCGTTGGTGAGTGAAGCGTCTCCACTGGCCTCATTTCCATTGTTAATATTCTCAACGACATTCTCAAATCATCATAAAATAAGGGTTAATTAAGGAAATCAATATATCACATAATATCCCTATATATCTTGACTAACTAACAAATAAGCTTAGGTAGGACACACTAGCGAAGGATTTATTCGCCTCTCCCTCCTAGTTCTATTCCCCGATCTCCGCCATGGAGATCATATCCCTAAGCTCGATACCAAACCTGTGACGCCCCCAAAATAGGTATACATCACCCATTCGAGTTGTCAATACATGGTACGTAAACAACTACAACTTTATTATTACAACAAGAAACTGTGAGTTTAAATACAAATATTATCTTACAGAGCAATATCTATACTCAAATAAATCCTCATCACATTTATTGATACATTATTTTACAAAATGGTGAGGACTACTAAACAACTCTCTCTAGAACCTTCATTCCATACCCCGACTCGCACTCGCTATATTCTCGCCTCCCCGAGAAAAATGGAACAAAAAGAAAAGGGTGAGCTCAACTAGCTTCAATAAAGAATATTATGACTAAGATAATATACAACAAATTATCGTTAGTCTTCAACAGGGAAAAATCTAATAGAATACAATAGACAACAAATTTTAAATCAATATTCATGATGAAATAATAATTCATTAGAAGAGTTAAGTAGAGAATGCAAACTACTATCTTCTATGTATGAATTTAAAAGTTCACCGTCTATCTTTTATCCCTGTAACATCAATCAATATACATCCGAATCAAATATTCATCTTTGCACTACACAGCCAAAGATATTCATCATTGGTCATGTTCATCTAAACACTGCTCATCTTTGCACTACTGGGCCAAAGATATTCTTCAGAATCATTCATCTTTGCACAAAATGTGCCAAAGATATTCCATAATATCATCATTTAAGATCAAGATGATGAAAAATATTTTAAAGAAACGAATCCAAAGTGAAACAAAATGACAAGGATTAAGGATTAAGGATTCGTACTTTGTTTTATTCACGCCCCAAAAATACCTCAAAAATAATCGCAGTGGTGTAAAATTCAAGAATGATCAAAACATGGATACAATCAAAGCTAGTATCCGTAATATATATTTTGGACGAAAAGAAAAATTTTCATTTTCGATGAATAAGGCCGTGATTCGTGAATAGTGTCGATACGTGAATAAGGCCGAGATACGTGAATAGTAACTTCACACCAAAAGTTCCAAATTTGATAAAAACTTCAGATCAATATTTCAACATAATGATATCAAGAAATAATATCATTACTAAAAAAAAAAAAATATCCCTTACCTCGAAAGATCAAGACTTTAATGAAAAATTTGGATAAAGCTATGACTTGAACTTGCAATCAGATAAAGCAATACTCAAACTATACTCAAAATACTCACAAGAATACGCTCGATAATATATAGAGAAAACTTGGACTTTCGGTGTGATTTTCAATTCTAACCTAAGCACCTATTTATAGGAAATTGCTAGAAGAACAAAAGCAGTAAAATTTAATATAATATTAATATATAAAATTTTTTCTACGCACATTCTTATAAACTGAAATCATTTCATTTCAACAACCAACCAAGCCCACCAAACATATCAAAAGCGTTTTCTAATTTAAATTATTTTAAACTTCCAAATAGCCCTTTTATCGGAAAATTCAATCTCATGAGTTTTTATAGGAAATTCAATTCTCTACAACTTTGCAGAAGAAAGTTTTTCCAAATTCCAATCGAAATTGGACCGAAATCCACAAACCAGGCGATTTTATAAATTTATAATCAAATTTCAAACCAATAAATGGGGTCCAATCGACATGTTTAACATGTTTTAAATATTTATTGCAACAAAAATACTCTTCCTCCTCGTGATACTCATAAATCCCACATTCGTTGTAAAATATCACCATTATTATATTATTAAAATAATATATTTAAATGAATTATTTTATCGAATAAAATATTAATTTTCAACAATTGTCATTTTAAAAAAAATTTCCATCTATATCCACATAAAATCAATATTTTTCTCATCATATGAATCAATAATTAATTATTCACAAATAATATTACAGTAATCACAATATCGACAACCAGTGCGCCTCTGCAGAGAAGGGGCTTTCAATAAGAATTTTTCTTACCTCATGGCGCCGCAATTAGGTGACCAAACCTCTCCTTGATGTAACTTTCTAGACATTGCCAATAATGTTATCTAATAATATTATTCAGATAATATGAATTATCGCTTCGATAATAAAAAAATAATCGTGTATAATGACAATTATGAAACAACAAAGAATATAAAATATCAACGCAAAGAATTATTAAATCAATAAAATATCGAATAAAGAATTACTGTAACCATTATCGAGTAGTGCCTTCACGTAAGAATCAATAATTGGTGCAATACTGCAGTGTCTTCTTGTGTTTTAACCACCGAGTATTTTAACAAAGATTACGGTAATAACTACGCCAGTTATTTTTAAACAACTTATATTTGTCATTTCTTCATCCAATCGCTTTCGTTATGGGCCCACACACGGTTGCTATTTGTCGCATTTAATATTCCTCGATAGTATGAATATTCCACGACACCAAACTAATATTCTCCGATAAACAACAATGAATATTTTATAACCACTTGCTTATTTTGAAATATTTGCGTATTTTACCCCCTAACTATCTACATTAATCAAATCAACCCTTACTATTTCAAAATAATAAATAATAGAAAATTAAATTTCATTAATAATAAGTTGGGGTCTTACATAAATACTTAGTCTTTAATCCTTCATTAATATGGTGACGAAGAAAAATTATGGCTTTTTCATTTTGTGCCGAAGTAGCTGTATTTCCTGATTCAATGGTCTTTTCTAACTCATTTGCACTAAGGTGTAATTCTGCATCAAGTACCCAAGCCAAATAGTTGTCTCCAGATATTTTTAAAATAGAAAAATCTATTTTTGCCAAGTTTGCCATCTATTCTAGGTTAAAACACAATTTTATTATTTATTAAAACAATAAATAATTGCATGTATGATATATGTGAGACCCCAGATTTTATCAATAAAGATTTAAATTTTGTCGAAATAATTTTTTAATATTATGGTGTGAATTTGAGATAATATTATAGTTGTGGGTAGTATTTATAAATTTTGCAAAGTATGCAAGTGGTTATATTATATTCGATTGGCTGGGGAATATTCGGTTTAAGCAGGAATATTGCATGCAACTACTCAATCATTGGTGGACCCACACAATGTAATTATTGCCGGATCGAGAAAACGACAAAAATATTTTATTGAAATAACGGCGGAAGTTTTACCGTTGATATTGTTGAACTACTCGGTAGTAAAAGACAAGAATACGTGTGGTTGCATAAAGTAAAGACACCGGTATTGATTATCGATGCTTATGTGAGAAGTTTCACCGGTTTGATTCCATTATTGTCGATTAATAATATGAATTATTATAGCGATAATGACGTTTTGTTTTATTCGTATTATTAACGTAATAAAAACAGTAAAAATCTTTTTATATAAAACAAAATACTTTATTAAAGTTATTCTATAAATAATATATTATATTTTATTATGCATAGTGTTGCATAGTGTTTTTTGTATAGTGTTTTGCATAGTGTTGCATAGTGTTTGCATAGTAAAATGTTTTTTATATAAATAGAATATATGATATTTTATTTTGCTTTAAATATGGACCATCGATTAAAATAAATCATTCTCGGACCGCTCATGGATTAATTACTATGCATTCTATTTTCCTATAAATAAGCTCATTCCTTCATTATTTTCTTATTTAATTCAATTTGAAAACTCTAGAGAGAAATTATAGTAGAAGCTATAGAGAGAAAATCTATGTAGAGAAAGAAGAAGAGTATTCTCGTACTTCACTACTTTGATATCCGGTGTCTTTTACGGTAGGGAATATTATTTGTTGTACCTTAAGGGGTGTTATTCTTTCTTATTCATGAAGAGAACTTCGTTATTCCATTCATTATTATTCGTTAGAATAACTCGTAAAAGTGGCATACCCTATACATAACCTGTGATACGCTGGCGATACCCTATACTTGGTGAAATCCTTATATTATTCCATTCTTATTTATTCTCATTGAATAACTTTCAGATACTGTGAATCCCCTATACTTGGTGATCTTCTTCTTTATTCCATTCTTTATTATTCATTGTTGAATATCCTCGTCGTATGTGTTTTACACCGGACTGGTTCCATTGTTTATTATTCAAAGATTTATTATTCTGCTGGATCATCCCGCTCGGTGTGAATTTCACCCGACTTCGGTTCCGTTATTATTATTCTATGGAATAACTCCGTCTATGCCAAGCACCGCATTCATGGTGATTTCTTTTGTTATTCCATTCTTTATTATACCCCGGTTGGTTAAAACTTTGACTTATACTCCATGAAATTAGTAGAATATCTTTGATATTTGCGTTTCATCCAAAGATCTTTTCATGGAAATATTCTTCCGATTATTCTTGAATTTTACTCTACAAAACAAAGATCATGTTGACAATTTGGACGTTAATAATTCTCGGATTAAATAATTCTTGAACTTGTTTAATTGAATTATTATGTCATCATCATCATCCTCATGTTATATTATGTTATCTTTCGCTTACGTGCATAGATGAACTTAGTATGATTATGACCGAGGATCATTCTAAGTATAATCATGGCTTGTTATAAATGATGTGATAAAAGTCCTCGGTGGTTCTGTAATGCATTGATGGATAGTTTTTGGTATGATTATGACCGTGGGTGATTCTAAGGTATAGTCATAACCATTGATAATTTGATGAAAATCCTCGACCGTGGTAGTACGAGGATGATTAGATATTGTGGTTTATTCATTAAACCGAGTCTTAGTGATAAAAATTTATGAAAACCTTTAAAACCTAAAAGATAGTATACTTTATTTTCTACTTGACTCTTTTTTAATGGATTGTGATATTATTCACCGCAGCTTAAACTGGTTGTCTATTGTATTTTATCGGTTTAACATCACAAGGCTAATGATAATTTATTCTCGCATTATCTTAGTCATAATATTTCATTGGGCTAGTTGAGCTCACCCTTTTCTTTCACTTTTTCTCTTGAGAAATGAGAAGAACATAGCCGGGACGAGTCGGGGAACGGAGTAATGGTCCGGAGGATAAGATTAGTAGTCCTACTATTCTGCGTGAAATAGTGTGATTATAGTTGTAATGAGGACTCCTTTTGAGTTTGTATAATATCTAGTAGACAATATTTGTATTCAAACTCACGGTTTATGTCGATATTGTACTTACGCTTATATTAGTAAGTCAGATTTGAATTTATGTACCATGTAAGTGAAAGGAGTATGCACACAAGCCAATCATGTTTGATGATAAATCATATATTTGTAACAATCTTATTCATTTATTAATAAAAAGTATTAATTTATTAAAGGCTTTAATTATCTACATGATCTTTGTTTTATAATATGTGATAAACCCATAGTTTTAAGCAATGCTTTTAGAATAATGATGATGATCATTCTAATGAGATCTAAATTCTTAGAAAGCTTAAAACTAAAATAGTTCTCAATCGTTGGATTACTAAATTGGGGATTAGTAAATCCAGGATAGATTGGTACATACGTTGTTTTTCATTGGATGAGGATGATTGATCTCATGATCATTTGTGTGGAGACACTAAAGCAAGTATGTAGGTGCTTATTAGAGAATAAGTTCATCGAACGTGGCTCGCTAAGGAATACCTAATGGAGTTTTACTTTTTGTCAATAGGAATTCTCAGTAGTGATAGTAAGACAAGTGATCCTTGGACTTGAGATCATCATAGTATCTTGTGTATGATGAGTTATATTTTGACTTATTCCTTAAGACCCTTAGGGTATATCAAAGGGTATGCTTGGGTATAATAAGTTGTATATGGAGATAATGTATGATCAATAAAGAATCTACCACTTATAAAAGAAGAGAAATGTCCTATGTGATTCGATAAATGACAACCCAAGAGTCCTTCGGGTTAGAATGAAATTAGAAAGGAGTTTCTAATTTGCATTATTTGAGTTGTGCATTTAAGAGTCGAAATATATATAATTAAATAAAATAAGACTTGACAAGAATTCCATGTCTTATATTTAATTGGGACATTGTATGGTGGAAGGATTGAATTCATCGGTAACTATTTACTCAAAGGTTCTTTTATGATTAATGTTGAAATCTATATTATCCGGAAAGTCGTTGATCGCTAGGAGGCTTATCCTATCAGTAGAATAAATATTATTTATTTAAATAAATTAATTGTTTAATTTATTTATTTAAATAAGATTAGAATTGTTCTAATTGATTTATTCACAACCTAGGTTTAATATGGAGAACCTAAAGGGTCACACCATAAAAGGAAGAATAATTATTTAAGAAGTTAATGGCATAATCGTAATATATATGTTATGTATATTTAATTTAATCTATGGTGATAGAATAAATTAAATAGCTTAATATTTATTATTTAATATTTTAGAAATATTAAATATAAATTAATAAGAGGAGTCTTATTAATATTATTACAATTATTATTATTTTAATTTCTAAAAGAGTTTAGGAATTAATTTAATATAAGTATTTCATTTATTCCTAATTGGATTAGGAAGGAAAATTAGTTAAAGGAGTTTAATTAATTATCCCTAATAAGATTAGGGAGCTTAATTAATTAAAAGAATTTAATTAATTAAATAAAACCCAATTCCTTAATTGTTAAGGTGGGTTGCCCACATCTATAAATAAGAGGAGTCTTATTATGGGTGTGGGGTTGTTGACTTTTACAACGCATTTACATAATTCCAATTTGTTGGAGAAGACGCCTTTTCTATGAGATAGAAAAACTAGGGTTTAGCCAAACACCCCATCTTCTTGAATTTTATTATTCCTTGGTGGATCACCTCAGAGGCCAAACACATGGGTGGCTAACGCCGATCAAAGGAAGGAACCAAACCTGTGGATTCAAAGAGATCGCGGAGAAGTAGGAGGTGAACTCGATTGAGGAAGCCTCGCTTTACAAGGGTATGATTTCATAATTACTTATTCTTCGTTTAATTAATAATTGTGCATAAAGGGTGATCCGGTATATGGTTTGTAATTTTTTTAAACTCGATTTTACACGCTCGCATTTTTATGCAATTTGATCACAAGCATATGAATATTACAAACCTAATAGTGGTGTGACGCCCCAAAATTAGGTATACATCACCCATCTTGGGTCGCCACTTACATGGTATGTAATTTAAATACAACTTATTAACATAACTGTCGTGGTACAATACGATTATATAAATCGTGAGTTTAAATACAAATATCGCCTCTACTAGATATTATACAAACTCAAAAAGAGAGTCCTCATTACAATTATTATCACACTATTTCACGTAATAGTGAGGACTACTAATGCTATCTTGAGGACCATCACTGCTTCCGACTCGCTCAAATTTATATTCTCATTTCTCAAGAGAATAAAGGAAAGAAAGGGTGAGCTCAACTAGCCCAAGAAGAAATATTATGACTAAGATAATGCGTAATAAATTATCAATAGTCTTCAACAATGTTAAACCGATAAAATACAATAGACAAACCAGCTTAATCTGCAATGAATATGCAATCCATTAAAAGAGTCAAGTAGAAAATAAAGTCTACTATCTTTTAGGTTTTAAAAGGTTTTTCATCATCGTTATAAATAAGACTCACTTTTAATAAATATTCCACATCATCGAATCACCCCCGCACTACGGCCAAGGATATTCTTTAGTATCACGACCACAATTATTCATGCACCACACGGGCCAAGAATATTTGTGTATTCATTAATGGTCATGATCATGCCAACAATCATCCATCAATGCACTCTACGCCATCGAGGATTTTTACCACATCATTTGTAACATTACTGGCCATGATTACAATCCGAATAGTCTCCGGTCATAATCATACCAAGTCCATCTATGCACTACACGTGCCATGTATGACTTTAAGAAAATATAAACATGAGGATGATGACAATGATATAAGAATTCAATAAAACAAGTTCAAGAATTATTTTATCCAGAATTATTAACGCCCAAATTATCAACAACACGACATTGTTTTGTAGAGTAAAATTCAAGAATGATCAAGAATATTTTCATGAAAAGATATCGATGAAACGCAAATATCAAGGATATTCCACTAATTTCATGGAGTATAGAAGTCAAAGTTTTAACCAACCGGGTATAATAAAGAATGGAATAACAAAAGAAATCACCATGCATGCGATAGAGCCGCATGCATAAAAGTTATTCCAATGTAATAATAAAGAACGGAACTGTGTCGTGTGAAATTCACACCAAGCTGTGATGTTCCAATGTAATAATAAAGATGGAACCGATATCTTGTAAAACACATGATAGGATATTCCAATGTAATAATAAAGACGGAACCAGTCCTGTAAAACACATGCATGTGATGTTCCAACGGAGTAATAATAAAGATTTTAACCAGTCCTGTAAAACACATGCATGTGATGTTCTAATGTAATAATAATAAAGACGGAACCAGTCCTGTAAAAACACATGCATGTGGATGTTCCAAATGTAATAATAGAAGAATGTCACCAAGTATAGGGTAAACCACTTATACAAAGTTATTCCAATGTAATAATAAGCAATGGAATAACAACAGCTTCTCTTCATGAATAAGAAAGAATAACACCCCTTACATTTGGTAGAGATTGAATATCGCAAAGAAAGTAGTAATAAAATACTCTTCTTCTTCTTTCTCTTATTCTCTCTATACTTTCTCTCTATAGCTTGAATGAATTCGTGAAAAATAATGAAGCCCTAGGCCTCTATTTATAGAAGATTTCTAGCTTAAGCACCGCCAGTGTGAAAAGGCAAGTGGCTCGACAACCTGGTTTGACGCCTGTAATGTGAAATGACAAGTGGTCTAAGGTTCGTAATGTGAAAAAACGACAAGTGGTTCGACGTCTGGTAAAGGTAATTACTATTAACGAAGGTAAATACTATCGACGAAGGTAAATACTTATTCACAAGGGTAATTACTATCGACGTAAGGTAATTACTATTGATTGAAGGTAATTACTATTCACAAGGGTAATTACTATCGACGAAGAGACTCTTAGATGATGACATATGAGCCCCCATAAAATAATCAAACTTACCACAAATCATTTTTTTCATCAACACATATTTAATCTTTCAACAATTATTAATCATTTATAACTTGTCGCCTCAATTATTGATTTAATACTATAACATATTATATGTATGATATCTTGTGACAATAATTGAATCAATAATATAAGAGATATGATGCAAAGAATTATCGTAGTAATAATTGAGCATAATGAAAGTGACTACTCACGTAAAGATCAATAATCAATACCGCGCTACTACGCAACTAACGCCAGACATCGTGATTTTTTACCACCGGGTAGTTCAACAGCTTTTAACGGTAACACCTCCGCCGTTATTTTTATAAAATGTTTTTGTCGTTTTCTCAATCCGACAATAATTTCATTGTAGGGGGTCCACCAATGATTGAGCCATTATATTTAATATTCCCTAACAAAAAGAATATTCCCCACCAAACTAATATTTTATAACAACTTGCATACTTTGCAAAATTTATAAATATTACCCACAACTATAACATTATATCAAATTTATTCCATAATATTCAAAAATAATATTTATAGAAAAAATTCATCTTTATTTATAAAAGTGGGGTCTTACAACCTCCCTTCTTATGAAATTTCGCCCTCGAAATTAGGGTACGCACTGGTATGTCAAGAGGTAAGGATACCTTGATTTCATTTTCGATTCTAACTCCCAAGTCATTTCTCAACATCGTGGTTCCTCCACAAAACTTCGACTTGAGGTATAACTCGAGCGTAGAATATGTTCCTTCTTATCCAAAATTTGAACAGAACCTCTTCATACGCCAAATCTTCCGCTATTTCGTCCGGTTCTAACTCAATAATATGGTTCGGGTCTTTCACATATTTACGTAACATAGATATGTGAAAAACGTTATGACACGTAGACATATTCACAGAAAGCGAGTCTATAGCCACAGCTCCTACTCGATCGAGGATTAAAATGGACCGATGAATCGAGGGTTAAGTTTTCCTCTCTTTCCAAATCTTGTAACTCCTTTCCATGGAGCAACTCTTAACAACACATGATCTCCTATATCGAATTCCACGTCCTTTCGATGAAGATCAAGATAACTCTTTTGTCGATTTTGTGAGGTTTTTATACGTTGTCGGATCGTTTGAATCTTTTCCGTAGTCATACGCATTTTAACTCCCGGCCCCAACAACGTTGCTTCACCCACCTCATCCCAAAGATATCGGAGAACGACACTTTCTTCCATACAACGCTCGAATGGAGCCATGCCAATACTTGCTTGATAACTGTTGTCAGAGGGAAAACTCCACCAATGGTAAGAACTTGTCCCAACTCCCTTGAAATCAAGGACACAGAGTCTTAATAGATCTTCAAGAGTTTGAATAGTCCTTCCGACTATCCGTCCGTCTCGAGGATGATATGCCGAAAGCTAAATCGTAAGTCTGCGCTCATAGCTTTTGCAAACTAACCCAAAATCATGAAGTGAATCTTGGGTCTCGATCAAACTATGGATACCGCAAGATACCATGCGCCTTACAATCTCGCTTATGTACATACGAGCAAGACGCTCAAGTGTATAAGTTTCTCAGATTCGGAAGAAATGAGCAGACTTGGTCAATCTATCAACAATGACCCAAATCGCATCAATGCCTTGAGAAACCTTAGGAAGACCCCAGAACTAAATCCATGGTAATGTGCTCCCACTTCCATTCTCGAATTTCAAGTGGTTGCAATGGACCTTTTGGCACTTGATGCTCCGCTTTTAACTCGTTGACAAGTTAGACACCTCGAGATAAACAAATGCTATCTCTCTCTTCATATTGCTCCACCAAAATGTATAATTTAATATCATGATACATTTTGGTACTCCCCAGATGGATTGCAAATGGTGTGTCAGGCGCCTCCATCATGATATTATACTTTAAATCGTGGTCGTTAGAACACAAAGTCCGGAGTCGACTCAAGTATTCCTTCTTCATCGATTCTTTGCTTCCAGATAGCACCTTTGCACACTTTTTTCCTCATACGATCGCCTCCTGTGTCCAGAAGCTTTGAGCAAATTTTAACTTTATCGATTAAAGTTTCGGTTCTACTCAGATACTCGCTTATCATCACACGCGTCCCTCGAGTCTTTAACTCTATCTCCATCCTTTGCAAGTCACACAAATGGGGCTCATATTGACAATATCGCACTCATTTCTTGCATATGATTTTTACTCAATGCATCGCCTACCACGCTCGCTTTTCCAGATGGTATCGATGGTACGATCATAATCTTTCAACAGCTTCAAGCCAACGTCGTTGTCGCATGTTGAATTCCTTTTGAGTGAAGAAATATTTCGAGGCTTTTACGATCCGTAAAGATCTCCACTTTCTCCCCATACAAGTAATGCCTCCAAATTTTAAGTGCTGAAGATAAAATACCGCCAACTCTAGATCATGACTAGGATAATTCCTCTCATATTCTTTGAGTTGTCGCGAGGCATAAAGCTATAACTTTTCCATGTAAGATAAGAACACATCCCAACCTTTTCTTTCATCAAGCATCATCAGAGATGACAAATCCTCTCGAGCGATGGTATTCTTCGTAGCAGTCTTTCAAATAAGTCTCCTCTTGAGTTCTTGAAAACTCTTCTCACATTCTTCGCCTCCAACCGAACTTTCAGATCTTTCCGAATTGACGCCTCTAAAATTAGGTATACGCCACCCATCTTGGGTCGCCACTTACATGGTACATAAATTCAAATACAACTTACTAATATAAATCGCCGTGGTATAATACTTATATAAACCGTGAGTTTGAATATAAATATTGTCTACTAGATATTATACAAACTCAAAAGGAGTCCTCATTACAACTATTATCACACTATTTCACGTAATAAATGAGGACTACTAATGCTATCCTCTCGACCATTACTTCGCTCCCCGACTCGTCTCAAAGCTTATGTTCTCATTTTCAAGAGAACAATGAAAGAAAGGGTGAGCTCAACTAGCCCAAGAAGAAATATTATGACTAAGATAATGCGTAATAAATTATCATTAGCCTTCAACATGTTGTTAAACCGATAAAATACAATAGACAACCAGCTTAAATCAGCAATGAATAAGCAATCCATTAAAAGAGTCAAGTAGAGAATAAAGTCTACTATCTTTTAGGTTTTAAAAGGTTTTCATCAATTTTTATCACGAGACTCAATTTTAATAAATAAACCACCACATCTAATCATCCCCGCACTACTTGGCCAAGGATTTTCATCAAATTATCAATGGTCATGACTATACCGAATCACCCTCGGTCATAATCATACCAAAAACTATCCATCATCGCATTACATGTGCCACCGAGGACTTTTGTCACATCATTTATATCAAGTCATGATTATACCGAATGATCCTCGGTCATAATCATACTAAGTTCATCTACGCACGTAAGCCAAAGATAACATAATATAACACGAGGATGATGACAATGACATAATAATTCAATAAAACAAGTTCAAGAATTATTTAATCCATGAATTATTAACGCCCAAATTGTCAACATGACATCGCTTCAGAGAGTAAAATTCAAGAATGATCAAGAATATTTCCATGAAAAGATATCGATGAAACGCAAATATCAAGGATATTCTACTAATTTCATGGAGTATAAGTCAAAGTTTTAACCAACCGGGTATAATAAAGAATGGAATAACAAAAGAAATCACCACGCATGCGCAGATTTCAGATGATGACAAAGTTATTCCAATGTAATAATAATAACGAAACTGTGTCGTGAAATTCACAACCGGCTGTGATGTTCCAATGTAATAATAAAGATGGAACTGCATCCTGTAAAACACATGATAGATATTCCAATGTAACGATAAAGATTTTAACCAGTCCTGTAAAAAACACATGCATGTGATGTTCCAACATAATAATAAAATCTAACTGTGTCCTGCAAAAACACATGCATGTGATGTTCCAATGTAATAATGTAAGAATGTCACCAAGTATAGGTAAATCACAGATACAAAAGTTATTCCAATGTAATAAATAAGAATGGAATAACATAAGGATTTCACCAAGTATGTAGATACGCCATATACAAAGTTATGTATAGGTATGCCACTTTTTACAAAAGTTATTCCAATGTAATAATAATGAATGGAATAATGTAAGTTCTCTTCAAGAAGAAAGAATAACACTTCTTTACCGTACAACAAATAATACCCTCACCGTAAAAGAACCTAATATGTAAGAAGAAGTAAAGTAATACTCTTCTTCTTTCTATAATTTTCTCTATAGCTTCTCTCTATAATTTTCTCTCTGTAGTTTCAATGAATTCGTAAGAAAATAAATGAAGGAACGAGCTTCTATTTATAGAAAATGGAATGCATAAGAATTAATCCATGAACTATCCGTATTGATTTATTTTAATCTGACGGTCCATATTTAAAGAAAAATCTTTTAAATAAAATATAATATATTCTATTTATATAAAAACATTTTACTATGCAAACACTATGCAATACTATGCAAAACACTATGCAAAACACTACGCAACACTATGCATAATAAAATATAATATATTCTATTTATGTAATAACTTTAATAAAGTATTCTATTTTATATAAAAGATGTTTCGCTTTTATTACGCTAATAATACTAATAAAACAAAACGTCATTATCGCTATAATAATTCATATTATTAATCGACAATAATGGAATCAAACCGAGTGACTTCTTCACATAAGCATCAATAATCAATACCGTGTACTACTTACGCAACCACACGACATCGCATTTTTTTACTACCGAAAGTAGTTCAACAAGAACTAACAGTAAAACTTCCGCCGTTATTTCAATAAAATATTTTTGTCGCTTTCAATCCGACAATAATTTCATTGTGGGTCCACCAATGATCGAGAGTTGCATTTAATATTCCCTCGCTAAACCTAATATTCCCCACCAATCTAATATAATATAACCACTGTGCATACTTTGCAAAATTTATAAATACTACCCACAACTATAATATTATCTCAAATTCACACCATAATATTAAAAAATTATTTCAACAAAATTTAAATCTTTATCGATAAAATCTGGGTCTCACAATCTCCTCCTTATGGAATTTTACTCGAAATTGTGGTGGTACGACTGATATGATAAAGAGATGAGGATACCTTGAATACCTTTTATCGTTGAAAACATTAAATTCATTTTTGCAATCCCGCCAAAGATATTCATTAACAATTCATCTTTGCACTATAAAAGCCAAATATATATAATCAGAAACCAATAATGCCGAGACTCAACTTAATAAGATCACAACCATGTAATTATCCATGCACCATCGCCAAGGATATTCGTGTTTTCAATTACTACCATGATTATACCCTAATAATCCGTGGTCATAATCATACCAAGTCTATCAATGCACTACTACCAAAGACGACTTTTTTTACCACATCCATGAATTAATATTTCATCACGAGACTCAAATTTCAATAATTAATCCATATCATCGAATCATCCCCCCCGATATTCATTACATTAAATTAGCCAAGGATATTCATTCAAGAGACCATAAATTATCCATGCACTACTATAATTATCCATGCACTACTACCAAAGATAATCGTGGTATTCATTAAGATTATCACGCTACCACAAAGATAAATTATCCATGACCACAAATTACGGCCAAAGATAATTGTGTATTCATTAAGATCACGACCACAAATTATCCATGCACTACTACCAAAGATAATCAGGTATTCATTAAGATTACGCACCATAAATTATCCATGCAATTACTACCAAAGATAATTGTGTATTCATTAGATCACGACCACAAAATCCATGCACTACTACCAAAGATAATTGTGTATTCATTAAGATCACGCACCATTAAATTATCCGCACTACTACCAAAGATAATTGTATATTCATTATCCAAATTATCCATGCACTACTACCAAAGATAATTGTGTATTCAATTACTGCTATGATTATACCCTAACAATCCCTCGGTCATAATCATACCAAGTCCATCTACGCACTATGTGCCATGTAATGACTTTCAACATAATATAAAAATATGAGGATAATGATATAAAGAATCAATCAAATGAGATAAAGGATAAATATTAAACATTTATAATATAATTTATCCAGATTCAAGAATATCCCCATGTTATCAATCACTTAATAATCTCATAATCTAATATCATTAATATTATAACAATATTTTAATCACTTTTAAATTTATAAACAATTTATCTCAATTGTTTACGCTTTTACCATATAATGCATTTAATCATTCAAAATGCCATACTCATAAAATATCATCACCAATTATCAAATCCTCATCAAAAAATATGCATATACTCTATATAGGATTCTCTAGCCATAAAATCCTATTTTCAACTTTGTTATTTCACATAACATATTTAACTCATATGTTCAGAATTAAACTATTTTCATGAAAAATACCAAATCAGTCCCAAAAATATTTCTTTTCTGGGATTTAGCATAATATAGTCCCATAATGAAAATATATTTTTCTCGAATTTTTAAATTCATTTACTATTTTTTTAAAAATCAATTTCTAATTAATTCCTTAAGAAATTAGCTACCTCAAGTTTAACTCCAAAATTCTCAAATCTTGGCAGGACCTTACACATGTTAACGTGAGCTTCTAGTTTAAATTTCATGGTCATCTGAGTTATAGAACTCCTCAAGTTATAGATTTTTCATTTTAAAACCTAAATATTGAAATAGTCATAACTTGCTCATTTTAAGTCGTAATGAGCTCATTTTTGGACAGGAGGTACTTTATACCATATACTTTCATGTCCCAAAAGGCCAGAATTTTTCTCATAATTTAAGTGGCTGAAACAGTCCCCTTAAAGTTTCAAGCAGTAGCATTTTCAAAATTTACAGCTTTGGCCTCCTTTGCTAAAAATCAGTCCACACAAAAATCTACAACACCTTTTTCCAGTAATTCCACTTGGATTAGTTAGGTAACTCATAGATCTAACTCTAGGACTTGACCACATTCAAAAATTCAAAATATAATAGGAGATATGGTCAATTGAATTTCATGTTACGCTTTTCACCAAAATCTGATTTTCAACCCTTTGTGATTTCTAAGAAACTTTCATGTTTTCACATAATAACCAACATAACTCATCATAACACTTACTAATACTTCATATACCCATGATTTTCATTAGTCCAATGCTTTTATTATGACTTTCATCATAAACCACGTAAATGCATCCTTTTAGTTGAAGAAATATTCGAGGGTTTAAGAAATGGGTTTTTTGACGGGGTCAATACAAAATTCGATTTCACGCCCTAAGTAGGCTAGGAAATCTTCAAGAATACGCCAAGAAATTTATTAATGATAGAAATATCATTCAAAATCATATTTCATCCAAGACTTGGATAAGACGTCACATTGATACCAATCGTGACTTCTATCCCTTAACCTAGATAAAGACCTCACAATGATACCTATAAACTTGCCATCTTCATTCACGATGTCGCCTACGTAAAGTCGGTTTTCGTGCATTCCACACAAGGAAGTCAACAAACTAAAGGTTCGGGCTCTTTACTTATGGCTTGATATAACAATGATTAACTTTAGGGTTTGGTTACTTTGAATTCAGATAACAAAGTTGGTTATGAATATAAAAGCTAACAACCTTACAAAAAGAATGATGAGTAGTTAACCAATTGATTCCTAAAATCACATCAAAGGCAAGTATTTTCAAAAAGATAAGATCGACAGTAACGTGAAAGTGTTTATTTGAATCAAACAAGATTTAAAAAATAGTAGGAGGTAACGAAGGCTCTCCCAACGAAGTTTCAACCAATAAGTCAAAGTTTAACTTCTCCTGAGTCAAATTTAAACGCTGAACGCAAAGCAAGAGAGATAAAAGAATGGGTAGAACCCAGATCTTATAAGGTATAGACTTCGCAAGAATTTATAATTAACTAACCCTGCTAACTTCGTCGGCTTACTTCGCTTTTTGAGAAGTCATGAAAATGCACTTCCTAAAACCAACGACTTTTGTTTTGTCCATATCCACCTTTGGTGCCACTATCCCACCTAGACTCGACTTTGTGCACAACAAAATCGAGCTAAATGACCTTCTCTTCTTGCAATTTCCACTTCTATTATCTTTGCCATGATTACCAACCAAGTGGTTACCATTCTTAGCATGATAATTTCCCCACGATGGTTATCATTGTTCGATAATCGCTGCCACCAAAGATGATTATTATCGTGTTGTTGGTCGTTACCTTTTGTTCGAAATGAATCAACACTCTCATGTGCTTCATTGCTTATCTCAAAGATTTTCGTATATCATTCTCAAACACCGCCACAAAACAAGGGTTAATTAACATATCACATATTATCCCTATACTCCCGACCACCAATTAAATACCAAATAAATTTAGTAGGTCATACTAACAAGGAATTCCCGCCTCTCCCTCCTAGTTCTTATCTCACATCTTAGCTGTGGATCATATCCCTAAGCTCGATATTCAACCGTGACGCCTCAAAAATTAGGTATACGCCACCCATCTTGGGTCGCCACTTACATGGTACATAAATTCAAATACAACTTACTAATATAACTGTCGCCACTTACATGGTACAAATACGACATAAACCGTGAGTTTGAATAATAAATATTGTCTACTAGATATTATACAAACTCAAAAGGAGTCCTCATTACAACTATTATCACACTATTTCACGTAATAGTGAGGACTACTAATGCTATCCTCTCGACCATTACTGCTCCCCGACTCGTCTCAAATTATGTTCTCATTTCTCAAGAGAACAAAGGAAAGAAAGGGTGAGCTCAACTAGCCCAAGAAGAAATATTATGACTAAGATAATGCGTAATAAATTATCATTAGCCTTCAACAAAGTTGTTAAACCGATAAAATACAATAGACAACCAGCTTTAACTGCAATTTAATAAGCAATCCATTAAAAGAGTCAAGAGAGAATAAAGTCTACTATCTTTTAGGTTTTAAAAGGTTTTCATCAATTTTTATCACGAGACTCAGCCTTTAATAAATAAACCACCACATCTAATCATCCCCGCACTACTGGCCAAGGATTTTCATCAAATTATCAATGGTCATGACTATACCGAATCACCCCCGGTCATAATCATACCAAAACTATCCATCATCGCATTATGTGCCATCGAGGACTTTTGTCACATCATTTATATCAAGTCATGATTATACCGAATGATCCTCGGTCATAATCATACTAAGTTCATCTACGCACGTAAGCCAAAGATAACATAATATAACATGAGGATGATGACAATGACATAATAATTCAATAAAACAAGTTCAAGAATTATTTAATCCATGAATTATTAACGCCCAAATTGTCAAC
This sequence comes from Panax quinquefolius, assembly GCA_020205615.1. Taxonomy (NCBI): domain Eukaryota; kingdom Viridiplantae; phylum Streptophyta; class Magnoliopsida; order Apiales; family Araliaceae; genus Panax; species Panax quinquefolius. The sequence goes on from CM035170.1 coordinate 128,054,898, forward strand.
ACGACATCGCTTTCAGAGAGTAAAATTCAAGAATGATCGTAAGAATATTTCCATGAAAAGATATCGATGAAACGCAAATATCAAGGATATTCTACTAATTTCATGGAGTATATAAGTCAAAGTTTTAACCAACCGGGTATAATAAAGAATGGAATAACAAAAGAAATCACCACGCACGCAGATTGCAGATGTACAAAAGTTATTCCAATGTAATAATAATAACGGAACCAGTCGTGAAATTCACAACCGGCTGTGATGTTCCAATGTAATAATAAAGATGGAACTGCATCCTGTAAAACACGTGATAGATATTCCAATGTATCGATAAAGATTTTAACCAGTCCGTAAAACACATGCATGTGATGTTCCAAATGTAATAATAAAATTAACCAGTCCTGTAAAACACATGCATGTGATGTTCCAAATGTAATAATGTAAGAATGTCACCAAGTATAGGTAAATCACAGATACAAAAGTTATTCCAATGTAATAATAAGAATGGAATAACATAAGGATTTCACCAAGTATAGGTACGCCACAGATACAAAGTTATGTATAGGTATGCCACTTTTTTACAAAAGTTATTCCAATGTAATAATAATGAATGGAATAATGTAAGTTCTTCTTCAAGAAGAAAGAATAAAAGAATAACAAATAACCCTTACCGTAAAAGAACCTAATATAGTAAGTAAAGGAAGAGCAGTAATACTCTTCTTCTTTCTATAATTTTCTCTATAGCTTCTCTCTATAATTCTCTCTGTAGTTTCAATGAATTCGTAAGAAAATAATGAAGGAACGAGCTTCTATTTATAGGAAAATGGAATGCATAAGAATTAATCCATGAACTATCCGTATTGATTTATTTTAATCTGATTTATCCATATTTAAAGAAAAATCTTTTTAAATAAAATATAATATATTCTATTTATATAAAAACATTTTACTATGCAAACACTATGCAATACTATGCAAAACACTACGCAAAAACACTATGCAACACTATGCATAATAAAATATAATATATTCTATTTATGTAATAACTTTAATAAAGTATTCTATTTATATAAAAGATGTTTCGCTTTTATTACGCTAATAATACGTAATAAAACAAAACGTCATTATCGCTATAATAATTCATATTATTAATCGAATAATAATGGAATCAAACCGAAAGTGACTTCTCACATAAGCATCAATAATCAATACCGCGCTACTATGCAACCACACGACATCGCATTTTTTTACTACCGAAAGTAGTTCAACAAGAATTACCAAAACTTCCGCCGTTATTTCAATAAAATATTTTTGTCGCTTTTCAATCCGACAATAATTCTGCTAGGGGTCCACCAATGATTGAGTCATTGTATTTAATATTCCCTCGCTAAACCGAATATTCCCCACCAATCGAATATAATATAACCACTTGCATACTTTGCAAAATTTATAAATACTACCCACAACTATAATATTATCTTAAATTCACACCATAATATTAAAAAATTATTTCAACAAAATTTAAATCTTTTTATCGATAAAATAATGGAGGCGATTCGAGAAAATCCTTCCACGAATCTCCGATAATAACCAAATTTAAACCGAGAAAGCTACGCATTTGGCCATCGATTTAAGGTTGTTCAAATTTTCAATAGCTTTTCAATTCATTGGGTCAACAGATATTCCATGACTTGATACCATCGCGCTCAAGGAATGCTACTTCTTCAAGCCGTAACTCGATTTCTTCAACTTGGCATAAAGCTTATATTCACGAAGCTTTTGGAGTGTCACTTCAAGTGTTGCTCATAATCTTCACCGCTTTTGAATAAATAAGGATGTCATCAATAAAGACGACCACAAAGTGATCTAAATATTCCTTGAATACTCTGGCTCATCATATCCATGAAGGCAAAGTAGGAGCATTAGTCAATCCAAAGGACATGACTAGGAATTCATAATGCCCGCATTTAGTTCCGAAGTCGCCTTTTGGAATGTCACGGTTCTAATCTTCAATTGGTGATATCCCAAACTAAGATCAATCTTTGAAAAGAATTTGCCTCGTGAATCGGGTCAAACAGTCATCAATACGCGGTAATGGATACCTATTTTTGATGGTGACATGATTCAACTCCCGATAATCAATACAAAGTCGATACTCCCATCTTTCTTCTTCATTTAATGTAACAGAGCACCCAAGGAGAAGTACTAGACTTAATAAAGCCAATGTCTAACAATTCCTCGCATTGGGTCTTTAACTCCTCAAGTTCAATAGAGCCATTCGACATGGGGATTTGGAAATAGGTTTTGTATCGTTCAAGGTCGATACAAAATTCAATTTCACGCCTGGGTAGGCCAGAAGTTCTTCGTGGGAATACGTCAGAAATTTATTAACAATAGAATATCGCTTAAAATCGATTTATTTTTATTTAAATCAGTGATATGAGCTAAGAAAGCTTGACATCCGCTTTTTTCAATAAACGAATAAATTTTATGGCTTGAGATGACCGTGATTGATTTTAATGGTTTGGTCGTTTCAATTCGTGATAATAGGTCGATTAGGAATATGAAAGCTAACAACCTTATTTAAAACAATCAATTTTTGTATGATAAGTAGTTAACCAATCAATCCCTGTAATCACGCTAAATGCAAGTATTTTTAATGAAATAAGATCGATGTGTAATGTGAGGGTACCGATTTGAACCAAACAAGACTTATAAAAAAAATGGATGTAATGAAGGTTTCTCCCAACGGAGTTTCCACAGATAAGTCAAAGTCTAATTTCTCCTGAGTCAAATTTAATCGATGAGCGCAAGTAGAGAAATAAAAGAATGGGTAGAACCCAGATCAAATAAAGTATAGACTTCATTAGAGTTTATGATAAGCTTACCCGTGATGACCTCATTCGGATTCCTCGCTTCTTTGGGAGGTCACAACAAACGCCTCCTCAGACTACCGGCTTTTAATTTTCCGGGACGGCCTTTGGTGCTTCCATCCTAGCTGAATTTGTTTTCAGAAACGACAAAATCGAGCTAAGTGACCTTCTTCCACAATTATAACATGATTTTGATGGCATGACGCAGCTTTGATCGATGTGTCCCTCTCCTCCGCATTTGAAGCATACGATAGTGGTCTTTTTCCTTCCTTAACAACGGGTGCCAGCCGACGCTCTTTCCACCATCATTGAATCTCCGCTTTTGAAATGTCCATTCTATTGTTTTGGCCCGATTACCACCAAGTGGTTACCATATCCGCCCGCTGATTCCTCCACGCTTGATGTCACCGCTTCGATGACTACTACTCGCCGGTATTATAATTTCACTTACCGCTTCTTTTAGTCAGGTTGACTCATTATCGCGCTTCCACTAATCGAGCCCTCTATTTACAACATCTCAATACAAACACACGCTTTTAAGAAATAAGATGTCGACGATTCCCGCTTCAAACCTCTTAAAAACATTCGCGCCATTCTCTTCATTATCCACCTTAAAACCGTGATAACTCCGCAAATTTTGCCTCAGATCATACACTGGCCATATTGTTTTGTTCCAACTTGATAAATTCCACCTCCTTCACATGGCGTAATACTTTCGTGAAAGTATTTGTCGCTGAACAACTCCCTCGAACTTCTCCCAAGATATCTTCAAGACAAAGAGTCGAGTACGCTTTTACCGATTCCCACCAAGAATCCGCCTCCGCGCAACATAAAGGCGTAGAAGGAACCCTTTGCTTCCTGAGCATCCCAAGACATCAAATATCTTGGTAACTGATTTATCCATGCTTCCGCCGTAAGTGGTTTTGGCTCTCCTTAAACTCCGGTGGTCCCAGCCTTGAATTATTTAGCTGTGACCACGAGAGTTTTCCGTGTTTCCACCCACGTTGTGAGTCGCTTCTCATCATTGTTGCATAAATCGCATAAAGCCTCCGAACATTCGATCATTCATCATTTGGCCGTTGTTGTTGTTTGCATGAGGATTGTCGCCTCGATGCACATTATCCCGATTATTGAGCATGTGGTGAATCAACGATCGATCTCAAGGCCTCCATTGCTATTCTCAACATTCTCGGATGTCATTTTCAGACATCGCCACAAAACAAAAGGTTAATTGAAATGTAACAAATTATCCCTATCTTTCCCACCAACCAAAAAAATAAAGACATAAACTTAGGTAGGTCATACTAACGAAGGTATTCCCTGCCTCCCTCCTAGTACTATTCTCACATCTTAGCCAGGATCATATCCCTAAGCTCGATATCAACCGTGACGCCCCAAAATTATATATACATCACCCATCTTGGGTCGCCACTTACATGGTATGTAATTTAAATACAACTTATTAACATAACTGCTGCTGTATAATATTTACATAAACCGTGAGTTTAAATACAAATATCGCTTCTACTAGATATTATACAAACTCAAAAAGGAGTCCTCATTACAATTATTATCACACTATTTCACGTAATAGTGAGGACTACTAATGCTATCTTCGTGACCATCACTGCTTCCCGACTCGTCCCGGCCTATATTCTCATTTCAAGAGAACAAAGGAAAGAAAGGGTGAGCTCAATCTAGCCCAAAGAAGAAATATTACGACTAAGATAATGCGTAATAAATTATCAATAGTCTTCAACAATGTTAAACCGATAAAATACAATGTACAACCAGCTTTAATCAGCAATGAATATGCAATCCATTAAAAGAGTCAAGTAGAAAATAAAGTCTACTATCTTTTAGGTTTAAAAGGTTTTTCATCATCATCGTTATAGCCGAGACTCACTTTTAATAAATATTCCACATCATCGAATCACCCCGCACTACTACCAAGGATATTCTTTTTTAAGATCACCACCACAATTATTCACTTACTACACGCCAAGAATATTTCAGGTATTCATTAATGGTCATGATCATGCCAACAATCGCCCATCAATGCACTACTACCATCGAGGATTTTTACCACATCATTTGTAACATTACTGGCCATGATTACAACCGAATAGTCTCTCGGTCATAATCATACCAAGTCCATCTATGCACTACAGCCATTGTATGACTTTCAAAAAAATATAAATATGAGGATGATGACAATGATATAAGAATTCAATAAAACAAGTTCAAGAATTATTTTATCCAGAATTATTAACGCCCAAATTATCAACATGACATCGCTTTTGTAGAGTAAAATTCAAGAATGATCAAGAATATTTTCATGAAAAGATATCGATGAAACGCAAATATCAAGGATATTCCACTAATTTCATGGAGTATGAAGTCAAAGTTTTAACCAACCGGGTATAATAAAGAATGGAATAACAAAAGAAATCACCATGCGCGCGATAGATCGCATGCATAAAGTTATTCCAAAGTAATAATAAAGAACGGAACCAGTCGTGAAATTCACAATCGGATGTGATGTTCCAATGTAATAATAAAGATGGAACTGCATCCTGTAAAACACATGACAGATATTCCAATGTAATAATAAAGATTTTAACCAGTCCTGTAAAACACATGCATGTGATGTTCCAACAGTAATAATAAAGATTTTAACCAGTCCTGTGTAAACACATGCATGTGATGTTCCAAATGTAATAATAATAAAGATTTTAACCAGTCCTGTAAAACACACGCATGTGATGTTCCAAATGTAATAATAGAAGAATGTCACCAAGTATAGGGTAAACCACTTATAAAAGTTATTCCAATGTAATAATAAGCAATGGAATAACAAATGCTTCTTCATGAATAAGAAAGAATACACCCCTTACATTTGGTAGAGATTGAATACCGCGCAGAAGCAGTAAGAATAAAATACTCTTCTTCTTTTCTCTTATCTCTCTATACTTTCTCTCTATAGCTTGAATGAATTCGTGAAAAAATAATGAAGCCCTCAGCCTCTATTTATAGAAGATTTCTAGCTTAGAAGACCGCCGTGGTGAAAAGGCAAGTGGCTCGACGACTAATGATTGAAAAGCCTGGTAATGTGAAAAACGACAAGTGGTTCGACGCTCAGAATGTGAAACGACAAGTGGTTCGACGTCCGGTAAAGGTAATTACTATTAACGTAAGGTAAATACTATCGACGAAGGTAAATACTATTCACAAAGGTAATTACTATCGATTTAAGGTAATTACTATCGACGAAGGTAATTACTATTCACAAGGGTAATTACTATCGATTTAAGGTGGTAATTACTATCGATTTAAGAGACTCTTAGATGATTATATACGAGCCCCCATAAAATAATCAAACTTACCACAAATCATTTTTTTTTCATCAACACATATTTAATCTTTCAACAATTATTAATCATTTATAACTTGTCGCCTCAATTATTGATTTACTATACTATAACATATTATATGATGATAATCGTGACAATAATCGAATCAATAATATAAGAGATATGATGCAAAGAATTATCGTGAGTAATAATCGAGCATACCGGTTGACTTCTCACGTAAAGATCAATAATCAATACCGCAGTGCTACTACGCAACCACGCCAGACATCGCATTTTTTTACCACCGGTAGTTCAACAGCTTTTAATCAGAATACCTCCACCGTTATTTTTATAAAATGTTTTTATCGCTTTTTCAATCCGACAATAATTTCGCCAGGTCCACCAATGATTGAGCCATTGTATTTAATATTCCTAACAAAAAGAATATTCCCCACCAAACGTAATATTTTATAACAACTTGTATACTTTGCAAAATTTATAAATATTACCCACAACTATAACATTATATCAAATTTATTCCATAATATTCAAAAATAATATTTATAGAAAAATTCATCTTTATTTATAAAAGTCGGGTCTTACAACCTCCCTTCTTATGAAATTTCTTCTCAAATTAGGGTGGTACGACCGGTATGTCAAGAGGTAAGGATACCTTGATTTCATTTCGATTCTAACTCCCAAGTCATTTCTCAACATCGTGGTTCCTCCACAAAACTTCGATTTGAGGTATAACCTCGAGCGTAGAATATGTTCCTTCTTATCCAAAATTTGAACAGGACCTCTTCATACGCCAAATCTTCCGCTATTTCGTCCTGCTCTAACTCAATAATATGGTTGGTCTTTCACATATTTATGTAACATGGATATGTGAAAAACGTTATGAACACGAGACATATTCACAGAAAGTTTAGTCTATAGCCACGCCCTACTCGATCGAGGATTAAAATGGACCGATGAATCGAGGGTTAAGTTTTTCTCTTTCCAAATCTTGTAACTCCTTTCCATGGAGCAACTCTTAACAACACACGATCTCCTATATCGAATTCCACGCCCTTTCGATGAAGATCAAGATAACTCTTTGTCGATTTTGTGAGGTTTTTATACGTTGTTTGATCGCTTCAATCTTTTTCCGTAGTCATACGCATTAACTCCGGCCCCAACAACGCTGCTTCACCCACCTCATCCCAAAGATACCGAGAAACTACACTTTCTTCCATACAACGCTCGAATGGAGCCATGCCAATACTTGCTTGATAACTCTGTTGTTGTAGGAAAACTCCACCAATGGTAAGAACTTGTCCCAACTCCCTTGAAATCAAGGGACACGTAGTCTTAATAGATCTTCAAGAGTTTGAATAGTCCTCTCCGACTATCCGTCCGTCTCGAGGATGATACGCCGAGCTAAATCGTAAGTCTGCGCTCATAGCTTTTTGCAAACCAACCCAAAATCATGAAGTGAATCTTGGTCTCGATCGTAAACTATGGATACCAAAGATACCATGCAGCCTTACAATCTCGCTTATGTACATACGAGCAAGACGCTCAATGTATAAGTTTCTCGACGGTAAGAAATGAGCAGACTTGGTCAATCTATCAACAATGACCCAAATCGCATCAATGCCTTGAGAAACCTTAGAAGACCCAGAACTAAATCCATGGTAATGTGCTCCCACTTCCATTCCGAATTTCAAGTGGTTGCAATGGACCTTTTGGCACTTGATGTTCGCTTAACTCGCTGACAAGTTAGACACCTCGAGATAAAAACGCTATCTCTCTCTTCATATTGCTTCCACCAAATGTATAATCTAATATCATGATACATTTTGGTACTCCTGTGATGGATTCCAAATGGTGTGTCAGGCGCCCATCATGATATTATACTTTAAATCGTGGTCGTTAGAACACAAAGTCCGGAGTCGACTCAAGTATTCCTTCTTCATCGATTCTTGCTTCCTAAGATATAGCACCTTCTTGCACTTTTTTTCCTCATACGATCACCTCCGTGTCCAGTAGCTCGAGTAGCCTTTTAACTTTATCGATTAAAGTCTGCCTCTACTCGTGATACTCGCTATCATCACACGCGCCCCTCGAGTCTTTAACTCTATCTCCATCCTTTGCAAGTCACACAAATGGGCTTCATGCGACAATATCGCACTCAGATTTGCATATGATTTTTTACTCAATGCAATACCACCACGCTCGCTTCCAGATGGTATCGATGGTACGATCATAATCTTTCAACAGCTTCAAGCCAACGTCGTTGTCGCATGTTGAGTTCCTTTTGAGTGAAGAAATATTTGAGGCTTTTACGATCCAGAAGATCTCCACTTTCTCCCCATACAAGTAATGCCTCCAAATTTTAAGTGCAGAAGATAACAAACCGCCAACTCTAGATCATGAGTAGGATAATTCCTCTCATATTCTTTGAGTTGTCATGAGGCATAAAGCTATAACTTTTCCATGTAGCATAAGAACACATCCCAACCCTTTGCTCAAGCATCATCAGAGATGGCAAATCCTCCGAGCCGATGGTATTGTCGTAATGTGTCAAATAAGTCTCTCTCGAAGTTCTTGAAAACTCTTCTCACATTCTTCGCTTCCAACCGAACTTTGTATCTTTCCGAGTCACCGAAGTCAATCGGAGTAGCGATTCGAGAAAATCCTTCCATTTAATCTCCGATAATAACCAAATAAACCGAGAAAGCTACGCATTTCGGCCATCGATTTAGGTTGTTCCTAACTTTGAATAGCTTCAATCTTTCTTTGGGTCAACAGATATTCCATGACTTGATACCACGCGCTCAAGGAATGCTACTTCTTCAAGCCGTAACTCGCATTTCTTCAACTCGCATAAAGCTTATATTCACGAAGCTTTTGGAGTGTCACTTTCAAGTGTTGCTTGCATAATCTTCACGGCTTTTGGAATAAATAAGGATGTCATCAATAAAGACGACCACAAAGTGATCTAAATATTCCTGAATACTTGGTTCATCATATCCATGAAGGCAAAGTAGGAGCATTAGTCAATCCAAAGGATATGACTAGGAATTCATAATGCCCGCATCGAAGTTCCTAAAGCCGCCTTTCGAATGTCACGGCTCTAATCTTCAATTGGTGATATCCGGAAACGTAAGATCAATCTTTGAAAAGAATTTGGCTCTTGAAAATCGTCAAACAGTCATCAATACGTGGTAATGGATACCTATTTTTGATGGTGACATGATTCAACTCCCGATAATCAATACAAAGTCGATACTCCCATCTTTCTTCTTCACTTAATGTAACAGAGCACCCAAGGAGAAGTACTAGGGCTTAATAAAGCCAATGTCTAACAATTCCTCGCATTGGGTCTTTAACTCCTCAAGTTCAATAGAGCTATTCGACATGGGATTTGGAAATAGGTTTTGTACGGGTTCAAGGTCGATACAAAATTCAATTTCACGCCCGGGGTAGGCCAGAAGTTTCTTCGTGAATACGTCAGAAATTTATTAACAATAGAATATCGCTTAAAACCGATTTATTTTTATTTAAATCAGGATATGAGCTAAGAAAGCTTGACATCCGCTTTTCAATAAACTAATACTTTTATGGCTTGAGACGACCGTGATTGATTTTAATGGTTTGGTCGCTTGAATTCGCGATAATAGGTCGATTAGGAATATGAAAGCTAACAACCCACGAAAACAATCAATTTTTGCATGATAAGTAGTTAACCAATCAATCCCTGTAATCACGCCAAATGCAAGTATTTTTAATGAAATAAGATCGATTGTAATGTGAGGGTATCGATTTGAACCAAACAAGACTTATAAACAAAGTGGATGTAATGAAGGTTTCTCCCAACTCGAGTTTCCACAGATAAGTCAAAGTCTAATTCTCCTGAGTCAAATTTAATCGATGAGCGCAAGTAGAGAAATAAAAGAATGGGTAGAACCCAGATCAAATAAAGTATAGACTTCATTAGATACCAAGTTTACCGTCGCTGAACTACTCTTGAGTTAAAGTACAAAGAATACGCAGGTCGCATAGTAAGCACACCTGTATCATCGATTATCGATGCTTACGCGAGAAGTCACTTAGCCCTGGATTCCATTATCACGCATTAATAATAATGTAATTATTATAATGATGAATGACGCTTTTTTTATTCGTATTATTAACGTAATAAAATGTATAAACATCTTTTATATAAAATAGAATACTTTATTAAAGTTATTCTATAAATGTAATATATTATATTTTATTATGCATAGTCGCATATAGTTTTTCGTATATGTTGTTTCAGATAAGACAGATACAGCTGTTTGCATAGAAAATGTTTTTATATAAATAGAATATAATATATTTTATTTAAAAGATTTTTCTTAAATACGGACCGCCGATTAAGGTAAATCAATCTCGACCGTTTCATGGATTAGTTACTACGATTCCATTTTCCTATAATTTTCTTAAGAAGTTCATTCCTAGAGAGAGAAATTATGGTCATAGAAATTTTCAGAGTTAAGAAGAGTATTAATTCATCATAACTATTCTGGGTGTTATTCTTTTCTTCTTTAAGAGAGAAATTATAGGAGTGGTAACCCTATACAGAGAAAGCATACCCATATGAAATCCTTATTATTCCATTTTATTTAAGAAGAAGAGTATTATTCGCTCCGCCACTTCACTACTTCTATCTCGGCCTATACTGTAAGGGTGTTATTCTTTCTTTCTCAAGAGAACTTCCGTCATTCCATTCACTATTATTGCTGGAATAATCAGAAAAAAGTGGCATACCCTATACATAACCCCCAGAGTACGCCGTGATACCCTATACTGTGAAACTTATGTTATTCCATTCTTATTTATCTCATTGAATAACTCTGTGACAATGCCAATCCTCCTATACTGGCACATTCTTCATTATTATTCCGTTGAACATCCCGTTCGTGTTTTTACACCGACACCGGGTTCCGCTTTTTATTATTCTCGTTGAATATCATCCGTCAAGGTTTTGCTAATTTTAACTCGTTCCGCCTTTATCATTCTCGTTGGAATATCCCATCCTGTGTTTGCTGTTTTACACCGATCCGTTCCATCTTATTATTCTTGCTGAACATCCTCTTTGCCGTGAATTTCACCGACCGTTCCGTTATTATTATTCTCCAAATAACCCGCTTACGCCAAGTATCCGGTATGTACGGTGATTTCTTTTGTTATTCCATTCTTTATTATACCCGCTTGGTTAAAACTGACCTATACCTCATGAAATAGTAGTAATATCCTCGATATTCGCTGCTTCATCCAAAGATCTTTTCACGGAAATATTCTTCCCATCATTCTTGAATTTTTACTCTACTAAACAAGATCATGTCGACAATTTGGACGTTAATAATTCAGTGGATTAAATAATTTTGAACTTGCTTTTATTGAATTACTATGTCATTGTCATCATCCCTCATGTTATATTAGCATAGATGAACTTAGTACGATTACGACCAGGATCATTCCTAAGATAATCACGATTGACTATATAAATGATGTGACAAAAGTTCTCAAAGGGTTTCAGAATGCGTTGATGGATAGTTTTTGGTATTGATCAGACTAATTCAGGTGATTCTAAGATAGTCACGACTATCGATAACTTGATGAAAATCCTTTCGACCGTGGTATGTGGATGATTAGATGTGGTGGTTTATTTATTGTCGAGTCTCACGATAAAATTGATGAAAACCTTTAAAACCTAAAAGATAGTAGATTTTATTCTCATCACTTCTTTTTAATGGATTTCATATCTCACCGCAGCTTAAACCGGGTCAGTCTATCAGATTTTACCGCTTAACACTATCAAGGCCAATGATAATTTATTCTCGCATTATCTTAGTCAAGGCAATATTTCATCGGGCTAGTTGAGCTCACTTTTCTTTCATCGTTTCTTCAGAAATGAGAACATAGCCGGGATTTAGCCTGGGAACGAAGTAATGGTCCAGAGGATAAGACAGAGTCCTAGTAGTCCCCACTATTCTCGGAAATAAAGGTGATAATAGTGATTCCCTTTGACCTTTTCGAGTTCAGATAATATCTAGTGTCGACAAACATTCAGATTTTATGATAAGCTTACCCGTGATGACCCTCATTCGATTCTCGATTCTTCGGGAGGTCACAACAAACGCCTCCTCTTTGGGAGGTCACAACAAACGCCTCCCTCAGACTAACGGCTTAATTTTTTCTGGACGGCCTTTGGTGCTCCATCCTAGTTGAATTTGTCTTCAGAAATGACAAAATCGAGCTGTTGACCTTTCTTCCACAATTATAACACGCTTTGACGGCATGACGCAGCTTTGATCGATGTGTCCCTCTCCTCCGCATTGAAGCATACGACAGTGGTCTTTCTCCTTCCTTAACAACGGGTGCCGGTGCCGACGCTTTTCCATCATTGTTGAATCTCCGCTTTTGAAATGTCCATTCTTATTGTTTTGCCCCGATTACCATCAAGTGGTTACCATATCCGCCCGCTGATTCCTCCACGCTTGTTGTCACCGCTCGACGACTACTCACCGGTATTATAATTTTGCTTACCGCTTCTTTTAGTCAGGTTGACTCATTATCGCGCTCCACTAATCGAGCCCTATTTACAACATCCTAATACAAACACGCTTTACGAGAAATAAGATGTCGACGATTCCCGCTTCAAACCTCTTAAAACATTCGCCATTCTCTCTTCATTATCCACCAAGTGGGGACGAAACCGTGATAACTCCGCAAATTTTGCCTCGTATCATGATTACTGGCCATATTGTTTTGTTCCAACTTGATAAACTCCACCTCCTTCATGTGGCTAATACTTTCGTGAAAGTATTTGTCGCTGAATGCCTCCTCGAACTTCTCCCAAGATATCTTCAAGACAAAGAAGTCGAGTACGCTTTTACCGATTCCCACCAAGAATCCGCCTCCTCCGCAACATAAAGCGCAAGAAGGAACCTTTTGCTTCCTTCTGAGCATCCCAAGACATCAAATATCTTGGTAATCTGCTTATCCATGCTTCCGCCAAGTGGTTTTGCTCTCCTTAAACTCCGGTGGTCCCAGCCTTGAATTGTTTATGGTGACCGCCCGAGAGTTTTCCGTGTTTCCACCCACGCTTTTGGACAGAGTCGCTTCTCATCATTGTCATATAAATCAGATAAAGCCTCCGAACATTCGATCATTCATCATTTGGTCGTTGTTGTTGTTGTTTGCATGAGGATTGTCGCCTCGATGCACATTATCCCCGATTATCGATATGTGGTGAATCAACGATCGCTCAAGGCCCATTGCTATTCTCAACATTCTCGATGTCATTTTCAGAGACATCGCCACAAAACAAAAGGTTAATCGACATGTAACAAATTATCCCTATCTTCTCGACCAACCAATAAAATAAGACATAAACTTAGTAGTCATACTAACAAGGTATTCCCTGCCTCCCTCCTAGTACTATTCTCACATCTTAGCTGTGGATCATATCCCTAAGCTCGATATTAACCGTGACGCCCCAAAATTAGGTATACATCACCCATCTTGGGTCGCCACTTACATGGTATGTAATTTAAATACAACTTATTAACATAACTGCTGTGGTATAATACGATATAAATCGTGAGTTTAAATACAAATATCGCTCTACTAGATATTATACAAACTCAAAAAAAGGAGTCCTCATTATAATTATTATCACACTATTTCACGTAATAGTGAGGACTACTAATGCTATCTTCAGACCATCACTGCTTCCCGACTCGTCCCAAGCCTATATTCTCATTTCAAGAGAATAAAGGAAAGAAAGGGTGAGCTCAACTAGCCCAAAGAAGAAATATTACGACTAAGATAATGCGTAATAAATTATCAATAGTCTTCAACAATGTTAAACCGATAAAATACAATAGACAACCAGCTTTAATAATCAGCAATGAATACGCAATCCATTAAAAGAGTCAAGTAGAAAATAAAGTCTACTATCTTTTAGGTTTTAAAAGGTTTTTCATCATCATCGTTATAGCCGAGACTCACTTTTAATAAATATTCCACATCATCGAATCACCCCCTCGCACTACGGCCAAGGATATATTTTTTAAGATCACCACCACAATTATTCATGCATCACGCCAAGAATATTTGTGTATTCATTAATGGTCATGATCATGCCAACAATCGCCCATCAATGCACTACTACTACATCGAGGATTTTTTATCACATCATTTGTAATATTACTGGCCATGACATAATCAATAGTCTCTCGGTCATAATCATACCAAGTCCATCTATGCACCATGTGCCAGCCATGTATGACTTTAAAAAAAAATATAAACATGAGGATGATGACAATGATATAAGAATTCAATAAAACAAGTTCAAGAATTATTTTATCCAGAATTATTAACGCCCAAATTATCAACACGACATCGTTTTTTGTAGAGTAAAATTCAAGAATGATCAAGAATATTTTCATGAAAAGATATCGATGAAACGCAAATATCAAGGATATTCCACTAATTTCATGGAGTATAAGTCAAAGTTTTAACCAACCGGGTATAATAAAGAATGGAATAACAAAAGAAATCACCATGCATGCGCGTATAGACAGCATCGCAAAATGTGTTATTCCAATGTAATAATAAATAATCTAACCAGTCGTGAAATTCACACCCATGTGATGTTCCAATGTAATAATAAAGATGGAAACTGCATCCTGTAAAAAACACATGATAGATATTCCAAATGTAATAATAAAGATTTTAACCAGTCCTGTAAAACACATGCATGTGATGTTCCAAATGTAATAATAAAGATTTTAACCAGTCCTGTAAAAAACACACATGATGTGATGTTAATAATAAAATTTAACCAGTAATAATAAAGATTAATAACCAGTTTAACCAGTGTAAAACACATGCATGTGATGTTCCAAATGTAATAATAGAAGAATGTCACCAAGTATAGGTAAACCACGATACAAAAGTTATTCCAATGTAATAATAAGCAATGGAATAACAACAGCTTCTTTTCATGAATAATAAGAAAGAATAACACCCCTTACATTTGGTAGAGATTGAATATCGCAGTTAGCAGTAAGAATAAAAATACTCTTCTTCTTCTTCTTATTCTCTATACTTTCTCTCTCTATAGCTGAATGAATTCGTGAAAATAATGAAGCCCTCAGCCTCTATTTATAGAAGATTTCTAGCTTAAGACCGCCGTGTGAAAAGGCAAGTGGCTCGACGACTAATGATGTGAAAAGAAAAGTGGTTCGACGCTCAGAATGTGAAACGACAAGTGGTTCGACACTCAGAATGTGAAACGACAAGTGGTTCGACGTCTGTAAAGGTAATTACTATTAACGGGTAAAATACTAATTGGTTATTAATTACTATAAAGGTAATACTATTCACAAAGGTAAATACTATCGACGTAAGGTAAAATATACACAAGGTAATTATTACTATCGAAGGTAATTACTATCGATTTAAGGTAATTACTATCGATTTAAGGTAATTACTATCGATTTAAGGTAATTACTATATCGACAAAGGTAATTACTATCGATTTAAGAGACTCTTAGATGATATATACGAGCCCCCAAAAAATAATCAAACTTACCACAAATCATTTTTTTTTCATCAACACATATTTAATCTTTCAACAATTATTAATCATTTATAACTTGTCGCCTCAATTATTGATTTAATACTATAACATATTATATGTATGATATCGTGACAATAATTGAATCAATAATATAAGAGATATGATGCAAAGAATTATCAGAGTAATAATCGAGCATACCGAAAGTGACTTTCACGTAAAATCAATCAATAATCAATACCGTGCTACTACGCAACCACGCCAGACATCGCATTTTTTACCACCGGTAGTTCAACAGCTTTTAATTCAGAACACCTCCGCCGTTATTTTTTATAAAATATTTTTGTCGCTTTTTCAATCCGACAATAATTTTCGTCAGGGGGTCCACCAATGATTGAGCCATTGTATTTAATATTCCTAACAAAAAAAAAAAGAATATTCCCCACCAAACTAATATTTTATAACAACTCGTGCATACTTTGCAAAATTTATAAATATTACCCACAACTATAACATTATATCAAATTTATTCCATAATATTCAAAAATAATATTTATAGAAAAATTCATCTTTATTTATAAAAGTCGGGTCTTACAACCTCCCTTCTTATGAAAATTTTCTCAAATTAGGGTACGACTGGTATGTCAAGAGGTAAGGATACCTTGATTTCATTTCGATTCTAACTCCCAAGTCATTTCTCAACATCGTGGTTCCTCCACAAAACTTCGATTGAGGTATAACCTCGAGCGTAGAATATGTTCCTTCTTATCCAAAATTTGAACAGAACCTCTTCATACGCCAAATCTTCCGCTATTTCGTCCGGTTCTAACTCAATAATATGGTTCGGTCTTTCACATATTTACGTAATATAGATATGTGAAAAACGTTATGAACACGTAGACATATTTCAGCAGAAAGTTTAGTCTATAGCCACAGCGCTCCTACTCGATCGAGGATTAAAATGGACCGATGAATCGAGGATTAAGTTTTTCTCTCTTTCCAAATCTTGTAACTCCTTTCCATGGAGCAACTCTTAACAACACACGATCTCCTATATCGAATTCCACGCCCTTTCGATGAAGATCAAGATAACTCTTTTGTCGATTTTGTGAGGTTTTTATACGCTGTGTTTGATCGTTTCAATCTTTTCCGTAGTCATACGCATCAACTCCCGGCCCCAACAACGCTGTTTCACCCACCTCATCCCAAAGATACCGAGAACGACACTTTCTTCCATACAACGCTCAATGGAGCCATGCCAATACTTGCTTGATAAACGTTGTTGTAGGAAAACTCCACCAATGGTAAGAACTTGTCCCAACTCCCCTGAAATCAAGGACACGTAGTCTTAATAGATCTTCAAGAGTTTGAATAGTCCTCTCCGATCGTCCGTCCGTCTCGAGGATGATATGCCGAGCTAAATCGTAAAGTCGCGCTCATACAGCTTTTTTTTGCAAACTAACCCAAAATCGTGAAGTGAATCTTTGGTCTCGATCGTAAACTATGGATACCCCAAGATACCATGCGCCTTTACAATCTCGCTTATGTATGTATATAAAGCAAGACGCTCAAGTGTATAAGTTTCTCAGACGCAGAAGAAATGAGCAGATTTGGTCAATCTATCAACAATGACCCAAATCGCATCAACGCCTTGAGAAACCTTAGAAGACCCCAGAACTAAATCCATGGTAATGTGCTCCCACTTCCATTCGAATTTCAAGTGGTTGCAATGGACCTTTTGGTACTTGATGCTCCGCTTTAACTCGCTGACAAGTTAGACACCTCGAGATAAATAAAACGCTATATCTCTCTCTTCATATTGCTTCCACCAAAAAATGTACGATTTAATATCATGATACATTTTGGTACTCCTGTGATGGATTGCAAATGGTGTGTCAGGCGCCCATCATGATATTATACTTTAAATCGTGGTCGTTAGAACACAAAGTCCGGAGTCGACTCAAGTATTCCTTCTTCATCGATTTTGCTTCCTAAGATAAAGCACCTTCTTGCACTTTTTTTTCCTCATACGATCATCACCCGTGTCCAGTAGCTCGAGCAGCCTTTAACTTTATCGATTAAAGTTTGCTCTACTCAGATACTCGCTTATCATCACACGCGCCCCTCGAGTCTTTAACTCTATCTCCATCCTTTGCAAGTCACACAAAATGGGCTCATACGACAATATCGCACTCAGCATTTTTGCATATGATTTTCTACTCAACGCGCCGCCTACCACGCTCGCTTTTCCGTGATGGTATCGATGGTACGATCATAATCTTTCAACAGCTTCAAGCCAACGCCGTTGTCGCATGTCGAGTTCCTTTTGAGTGAAGAAATATTTCGAGGCTTTTTATGATCCAGAAGATCTCCACTTTCTCCCCATACAAGTAATGCCTCCAAATTTTAAGCCAAGAAGATAATAAACCGCTAACTCTAGATCACGAGTAGGATAATTCCTCTCATATTTTTTGAGTTGTCGCGAGGCATAGCTATAACTTTTCCATGTTGCATAAGAACACATCCCAACCCTTTTGCCTCAAGCATCATCAGAGATGACAAATCCCTCCGAGCCGATGGTATTGTCGTAACAAAAAATAAATAAGTCTCCTCGAAGTTCTTGAAAACTCTTCTCACATTCTTCGCTTCCAACCGAACTTTCAGATCTTTCCGAGTCACCGAAATAACGGAGTAGCGATTCGAGAAAATCCTTCCATTTAATCTCCGATAATAACCAAATTTAAACCGAGAAAGCTACGATTTTTGGCCATCGATTTAGGTTGTTCCCAAACTTTCAATAGCTTCAATCTTGCCGGGTCAACAGATATTCCACGACTTGATACCACGCGCCCAAGGAATGCTACTTCTTCAAGCCGTAACTCGTGATTTCTTCAACTCGCATAAAGCTTATATTCAATTAAGCTTTTGGAGTGTCACTTCAAGTGTTGCTTTCATGATCTTCACGCTTTTGGAATAAATAAGGATGTCATCAATAAAGACGCACCACAAAGTGATCTAAATATTCCTGAATACTTGGCTCATCATATCCATGAAGGCAAAGAGAGCATTAGTCAATCCAAAGGACATGACTAGAATTCATAATGCCCGCATCGAAGTTCTCAAAGCCGCCTTTCGAATGTCACGGTTCTAATCTTCAATTGGTGATATCCTAACTAAGATCAATCTTTGAAAAGAATTTGCTCTTGCAATCGGGTCAAACAGTCATCAATACGCGGGCAATGGATACCTATTTTTGATGGTGACATGATTCAACTCCCGATAATCAATACAAAGTCGCGATACTCCCATCTTTCTTCTTCACTTAATGTAACAGAGCACCCCAAGGAGAAGTACTAGGACTAATAAAGCCAATGTCTAACAATTCCTCGCAATGGGTCTTTAACTCCTCAAGTTCAATAGAGCTATTCGACATGGGCTTTTGAAATAGGTTTTGTACCGTTCAAGGTCGATACAAAATTCAATTTCACGCCGGGGTAGGCCAGAAGTTCTTCGGGAATACGTCAGAAATTTATTAACAATAGAATATCGCTTAAACCCGATTTATTTTTATTTAAATCAGGATATGAGCTAAGAAAGTTTCGACATCCGCTTTTCAATAAACTAATAAATTTTTATGGCTTCGAGACGACCGTGATTGATTTTAATGGTTTGGTCGTTTGAATTCAAGATAATAGGTTGATTAGAATATGAAAGCTAACAACCTTATTTAAAACAATCAATTTTTGCATGATAAGTAGTTAACCAATCAATCCCTGTAATCACGCCAAATGCAAGTATTTTTAATGAAATAAGATCGATGTGTAATGTGAGGGTACCGATTTGAACCAAACAAGACTTATAAACAAGTGGATGTAATGAAGGTTTCTCCCAACTGAGTTTCCACAGATAAGTCAAAGTCTAATTTCTCCTGAGTCAAATTTAATCGATGAGAGCGCAAGTAGAGAAATAAAAGAATGGGTAGAACCCAGATCAAATAAAGTATGACTTCATTAGAGTTTATGATAAGCTTACCCGTGATGACCTCATTCGATTCTCGCTTTGGGAGGTCACAACAAACGCTCTCCTCAGACTACCGGCTTTGAATTTTTTCGGGACGGCCTTTGGTGCTCCATCCTAGCTGAATTTGTCTTCAGAAACGCACAAAATCGAGCTAAGTTGACCTTCTCTTCCACAATTATAACACGCTTTGACTCGCATGACGCAGCTTTGATCGATGTGTCCTCTCCTCCGCATTTGAAGCATACGATAGTGGTCTTTTTCCTTCCTTAACAACGGGTGCCGGTGCCGACGCTTTTCCATCATTGTGAATCTCCTTTTGAAATGTCCATTCTTATTGTTTTGGCCCGATTACCACCAAGTGGTTACCATATCCGCCCGCTGATTCCTCCACGCTTGTTGTCACCGCTCGATGACTACTCGCCGGTATTATAATTTTGCCTAACCGCTTCTTTTTAGTCAGGTTGACTCATTATCGCTCCACTAATCGAGCCCTATTTACAACATCCAATACAAACACGCTTTACGAGAAATAAGATGTCGACGATTCCCGCTTCAAACCTCTTAAAAACATTCGCCATTCTCTCTTCATTATCCACCAAGTGGGACGAAACCGTGATAACTCCGCAAATTTTGCCTCGTATCATACACTGGCCATATTGTTTTGTTCCAACTTGATAAATTCCACCTCCTTCATGTGGCTAATACTTTCGTGAAAGTATTTGTCGCTGAATGCCTCCTCGAACTTCTCCCAAGATATCTTCAAGACAAAGAAGTCGAGTACGCTTTTACCGATTCCCACCAAGAATCCGCCTCCGCAAAAAATAAAGGCAAGAAAGGAACCTTTTGCTTCTCTGAGCATCCCAAGACATCAAATATCTTGGTAACTGCTTTTATCCATGCTTCCGCCGTAAGTGGTTTTGCTCTCCCTTAAACTCCGTGGGTCCCAAATTGAATTGTTTTAATGGTGACCACCGAGAGTTTTTTTCCGTGTTTCCACCCCACGCTTTTGGATGAGTCGTCTCTCATTGTCAGATAAATTGATAAAGCCTCCAACATTCGATCATTCATCATTTGGTCGTTGTTGTTGTTTGTATGAGGATTGTCGCCTCCCGACGATGCACATTCCCCGATTATCGATATGGTGAATCAACGATCGTCTCAAGGCCCATTGCTATTCTCAACATTCTCGATGTCATTTTCAGACATCGCCACAAAACAAAAGGTTAATCGACATGTAACAAATTATCCCTATCTTCCACCAACCAATAAAAAGACATAAACTTAGTAGGTCATACTAACAAGGTATTCCCCTGCCTCCCTCCTAGTACTATTCTCACATCTTAGCCTGTGGATCATATCCCTAAGCTCGATATTAACCGTGACGCCCCCAAAATTAGGTATACATCACCCATCTGGGTCGCCACTTACATGGTATGTAATTTAAATACAACTTATTAACATAACTGTCGTGGTATAATATTTACATAAATCGTGAGTTTAAATACAAATATCGCTTCTACTAGATATTATACAAACTCAAAAAAAGGAGTCCTCATTATAATTATTATCACACTATTTTTCACGTAATAGTGAGGACTACTAATGCTATCTTCGTGACCATCACTGCTTCCGACTCGTCCCAAGCCTATATTCTCATTTTTCAAGAGAAACAAAGGAAAGAAAGGGTGAGCTCAACTAGCCCAAGAAGAAATATTACGACTAAGATAATGCGTAATAAATTATCAATAGTCTTCAACAATGTTAAACCGATAAAATACAATAGATAAACCAGCTTTAATCGCAGCAAATGAATACGCAATCCATTAAAAGAGTCAAGTAGAAAATAAAGTCTACTATCTTTTAGGTTTTAAAAGGTTTTTCATCATCAATATAGCCGAGACTCAAACTTTTAATAAATATTCCACATCATCGAATCACCCCCGCGCACTACGGCCAAGGATATTCTTTAAGATCACGCACCACAATTATTCACGCGCACTACGCCAAGAATATTTGTGTATTCATTAATGGTCATGATCATGCCAACAATCGGCCCATCAATGCACTACTACTAATCGAGGATTTTTACCACATCATTTGTAATATTACTACCATGATTACAATCAATAGTCTCTCGTCATAATCATACCAAGTCCATCTATGCACTATGTGCCATGTGATGACTTTCAAAAAAAAATATAAACACGAGGATGATGACAATGATATAAGAATTCAATAAAACAAGTTCAAGAATTATTTTATCCAGAATTATTAACGCCCAAATTATCAACACGACATCGCTTTTGTAGAGTAAAATTCAAGAATGATCGTAAGAATATTTTCATGAAAAGATATCGATGAAACGCAAATATCAAGGATATTCCACTAATTTCATGGAGTATATAAGTCAAAGTTTTAACCAACCGGGTATAATAAAGAAATGGAATAACAAAAGAAATCACCATGCACGCGATAGATCGCACATGCATGTGTTATTCCAATGTAATAATAAATAACGGAACCAGTCGTGAAATTCACACCCATGTGATGTTCCAAATGTAATAATAAAGATGGAACTGCATCCTGTGTAAAACACATGATAGATATTCCAATGTAATAATAATAAAGATTTTAACCAGTCCTGTAAAACACATGCATGTGATGTTCCAATGTAATAATAAAGATTTTAACCAGTCCTGTAAAAACACATGCATGTGATGTTCCAATGTAATAATAAAGATTTTAACCAGTCCTGTAAAACACATGCATGTGATGTTCCAAATGTAATAATAATAAAGATTTTAACCAGTCCTGTAAAACACATGCATGTGATGTTCCAAATGTAATAATAGAAGAATGTCACCAAGTATAGGTAAACCACGATATAAAAGTTATTCCAATGTAATAATAAGCAATGGAATAACAACAGCTTCTTCTTCATGAATAAGAAAGAATAACACCCCTTACATTTGGTAGAGATTGAATATCGCAGCAGCAGTAAGAAAAAAATACTTTCTTCTTTTTCTCTTATCTCTCTCTATACTCTCTCTATAGCTTGAATGAATTCGTGAAAAATAATGAAGCCCTCAGCCTCTATTTATAGAAGATTTCTAGCTTAAGACCGCCGCCGTGTGAAAAAGGCAAGTGGCTCGACGACTAATGATGTGAAAAGAAAAGTGGTTCGACGCTCAGAATGTGAAAAACGACAAGTGGTTCGACACTCAGAATGTGAAACGACAAGTGGTTCGACGTCCGTAAAGGTAATTACTATTAACGTAAGGTAAATACTATATCGACGTAAGTAAATACTATTCAAAGGTAATTACTATCGACGTAAGGTAATTACTATCGATTTAAGGTAATTACTATATCGATTTAAGGTAATTACTATCGATTATCGATTTAAGGTAATTACTATCACAAAGGTAATTACTATCGAAAGGTAATTACTATCGACGAAGAGACTTTAGATGATTATATATGAGCCCCCATAAAATAATCAAACTTACCACAAATCATTTTTTTTTCATCAACACATATTTAATCTTTCAACAATTATTAATCATTTATAACTTGTCGCCTCAATTATTGATTTAATACTATAACATATTATATGATGATATCGTGACAATAATTGAATCAATAATATAAGAGATATGATGCAAAGAATTATCAGAAAGTAATAATCGAGCATACCGAAAGTGACTTCTCACGTAAAGCATCAATAATCAATACCGCAAGTGCTACTACGCAACCACGCCAGACATCGCATTTTTTACCACCCGTAGTAGTTCAACAGCTTTTAATTCAGAACACTCTCCGCCGTTATTTTTATAAAATATTTTTGTCGCTTTTCAATCCGATAATAATTTTCTGCTAGGGGTCCACCAATGATCGAGCCATTGCATTTAATATTCCCTAACAAAAAAAGAATATTCCCACCAAACTAATATTTTATAACAACTTGCATACTTTGCAAAATTTATAAATATTACCCACAACTATAACATTATATCAAATTTATTCCATAATATCAAAAAAAAAATAATATTTTAATAAGTCGGGTCTTACAAAAAATTCATCTTTATTTATAAAAGCATTCTAACTCCCAAGTCATTTCTCAACATCGGGTCTCCACAAAGAGAGCCATGCCAATACTTGCTTGATAATCGTTGTTGTAGGAAAACTCCACCAATGGTAAGAACTTGTCCCAACTCCCCTGAAATCAAGGACACAGTAGTCTTAATAGATCTTCAAGAGTTTGAATAGTCCTCTCCGATCGTCCGTCCGTCTCGAGGATGATATGCCGAGCTAAATCGTAAGTCTGCGCTCATAGCTTTTTGCAAACTAACCCAAAATCGTGAAGTGAATCTTGGGTCTCGATCGTAAACTATGGATACCTAAGATACCATGCGCCACAATCTCGCTTATGTACATACGAGCAAGACGCTCAAGTGTATAAGTTTCTCAGACGCAGAAGAAATGAGCAGATTTGGTCAATCTATCAACAATGACCCAAATCGCATCAACGCTTGAGAAACCTTAGAAGACCCAGAACTAAATCCATGGTAATGTGCTCCCACTTCCATTCTCGAATTTCAAGTGGTTGCAATGGACCTTTTGGTACTTGATGTCCGCTTAACTCGCTGACAAGTTAGACACCTCGAGATAAACAAATATCTCTCTCTCTTCATATTGCTTCCACCAAAATGTATTTATTTAATATCATGATACATTTTGGTACTCCTGTGATGGATTGCAAATGGTGTGTCAGGCGCCCATCATGATATTATACTTTAAATCGTGGTCGTTAGAACACAAAGTCCGGAGTCGACTCAAGTATTCCTTCTTCATCGATTCTTGCTTCCTAAGATAGCACCTTCTTGCACTTTTTTCCTCATACGATCGCCTGTGTCCAGTAGTCGAGCAAATTTTAACTTTATCGATTAAAAGTTTGCTCTACTCAGATACTCGCTTATCATCACACGCGCCCCTCGAGTCTTTAACTCTATCTCCATCCTTTGCAAGTCACACAAAATGGGCTCATACGACAATATCGCACTCAGATTTTGCATATGATTTTCTACTCAACGCGCCACCTACCACGCTCGCTTTTCCGTGATGGTATCGATGGTACGATCATAATCTTTCATCAGCTTCAAGCCAACGCCGTTGTCGCATGTCGAGTTCCTTTTGAGTGAAGAAATATTTGAGGCTTTTATGATCCCAGAAGATCTCCACTTTCTCCCCATACAAGTAATGCCTCCAAATTTTAAGTAAGAAGATAACAAACCGCTAACTCTAGATCACGAGTAGGATAATTCCTCTCATATTCTTTCGAGTTGTCGCGAGGCATAGCTATAACTTTTCCATGTTGCATAAGAACACATCCCAACCCTTTTGCTCAAGCATCATCAGAGATGACAAATCCTCCGAGCCGATGGTATTGTCGTAACAAAATAAATAAGTCTCCTCGAAGTTCTTGAAAACTCTTCTCACATTCTTCGCTCCAACCGAACTCAGATCTTTCCGAGTCACCGAAGTCATCGGAGTAGCGATTCGAGAAAATCCTTCCACTTAATCTCCGATAATAACCAAATTTAAACCGAGAAAGCTACGATTTTTGGCCATCGATTTAGGTTGTTCCCTACTTTCAATAGCTTCAATTCATTGGTCAACAGATATTCCATGACTTGATACCACGCGCCCAAGGAATGCTACTTCTTCAAGCCGTAACTCGTGATTTCTTCAACTCGCATAAAGCTTATATTCATTTAAGCTTTTGGAGTGTCGCCTTCAAGTGTTGCTTTCATGATCTTCACACGCTTTTGGAATAAATAAGGATGTCATCAATAAAGACGACCACAAAGTGATCTAAATATTCCTTGAATACTTGGCTCATCATATCCATGAAGGGCAAGAGAGCATTAGTCAATCCAAAGGACATGACTAGAATTCATAATGCCCGCATCGAAGTTCTCAAAGCCGCCTTCGAATGTCACGGTTCTAATCTTCAATTGGTGATATCCTGAACTAAGATCAATCTTTGAAAAGAATTTCGCTCCTCAGAATCGGGTCAAACAGTCATCAATACGCGGGCAATGGATACCTATTTTTGATGGTGACATGATTCAACTCCCGATAATCAATACAAAGTCGTCGATACTCCCATCTTTCTTCTTCACTTAATGTAACAGAGCACCCCAAGGAGAAGTACTAGACTAATAAAGCCAATGTCTAACAATTCCTCGCATTGGGTCTTTAACTCCTCAAGTTCAATAGAGCTATTCGACATGGGCTTTGGAAATAGTTTTTTGTACCGTTCAAGGTCGATACAAAATTCAATTTCACGCCCGGGGTAGGCCAGAAGTTCTTCTGGGAATACGTCAGAAATTTATTAACAATAGAATATCGCTTAAAACCGATTTATTTTTATTTAAATCATGATATGAGCTAAGAAAGCTTCGACATCCGCTTTTCAATAAACTAATATTTTTACGGGCTTGAGATGACCGTGATTGATTTTAATGGTTTGGTCGTTTGAATTCAGATAATAGGTTGATTAGAATATGAAAGCTAACAACCTTATTTAAAACAATCAATTTTTGTATGATAAGTAGTTAACCAATCAATCCCGTAATCACGCCAAATGCAAGTATTTTTAATGAAATAAGATCGATGTGTAATGTGAGGGTACCGATTTGAACCAAACAAGACTTATAAAAAAGTGGATGTAATGAAGGTTTCTCCCAACTGAGTTTCCACAGATAAGTCAAAGTCTAATTTCTCCTGAGTCAAATTTAATCGATGAGCGCAAGTAGAGAAATAAAAGAATGGGTAGAACCCAGATCAAATAAAGTATGATTTCATTAGAGTTTATGATAAGCTTACCCGTGATGACCTCATTCGGATTCCTCGCTCTTTGGGAGGTCACAACAAACGCCTCCTCAGACTACGGCTTTTGAATTTTCGGGACGGCCTTTGGTGCTCCATCCTAGTGAATTTGTCTTCTCTGAGAACGACAAAATCGAGCTGTTGACCTTCTTCCACAATTATAACACGCTTTGACGGCATGACGCAGCTTTGATCGATGTGTGTCTCTCCTCCGCATTTGAAGCATACGATAGTGGTCTTTCTCCTCCTTCCTTAACAACGGGTGCCGGTGCCGACGCCTTTCCATCATTGTTGAATCTCCGCTTTGAAATGTCCATTCTTATTGTTTTGGCCTCGACACCACCAAGTGGTTACCATATCCGCCCGCTGATTCCTCCACGCTTGTTGTCACCGCTCGACGACTACTCTCGCCGGTATTATAATTTTGCTTACCGCTTCTTTTTAGTCAGGTTGACTCATTATCGCGCTCCACTAATCGAGCCCTATTTACAACATCTCAATACAAACACGCTTTACGAGAAATAAGATGTCGACGATTCCCGCTTCAAACCTCTTAAAAACATTCGCGCCATTCTCTTCATTATCCACCAAGTTGGGATTTAAACCGTGATAACTCCGCAAATTTTGCCTCAGATCATGCGATACACTGGCCATATTGTTTTGTTCCAACTTGATAAACTCCACCTCCTTCATGTGGCGTAATACTTTCAGAAAGTATTTGTCGCTGAATGCCCCCCGAACTTCTCTCCCAAGATATCTTCAAGACAAAGAAGTCGAGTACGCTTTTACCGATTCCCACCAAGAATCCGCCTCCGCCAAGAACATAATAAAGTAGAAGGAACCTTTTGCTTCTTCTGAGCATCCCAAGACATCAAATATCTTGGTAACTGCTTTTATCCATGCTTCCGCCGTAAGTGGTTTTTGCTCTCCTTAAACTCCGGTGGTCCCAGCTCCTTGAATTGTTTAATGGTGACCGCCGAGAGTTTTCCGTGTTTCCACCCACGCTTTTGGACAGAGTCGCTCGCTCATCATTGCAGATAAATCAGATAAAGCCTCTCAACATTTGATCATTCATCATTTGGTCGTTGTTGTTGTTTGTATGAGGATTGTCGCCTCCCGATGCACATTATCCCGATTATCGATATGTGGTGAATCAACGATCGTCTCGGCCCATTGCTATTCTCAACATTCTCGATGTCATTTTCAGACATCGCCACAAAACAAAAGGTTAATCGACATGTAACAAAATTATCCCTATCTTCTCACCAACCAACCAATAAAATAGACATAAACTTAGTAGGTCATACTAGCAAGGTATTCCCTGCCTCCCTCCTAGTACTATTCTCACATCTTAGCTGTGGATCATATCCCTAAGCTCGATATTAACCGTGACGCCCCAAAAAATTAGGTATACATCACCCATCTGGGTCGCCACTTACATGGTATGTAATTTAAATACAACTTATTAACATAACTGTCGTGGTATAAATACGATATAAATCGTGAGTTTAAATACAAATATCGCTTCTACTAGATATTATATAAAAACTCAAAAGGAGTCCTCATTATAATTATTATCACACTATTTCACGTAATAGTGAGGACTACTAATGCTATCTTCAGACCATCACTGCTTCCCCGACTCGCCCCAAATTTATATTCTCATTTTTCAAGAGAATAAAGGAAAGAAAGGGTGAGCTCAACTAGCCCAAGAAGAAATATTACGACTAAGATAATGCGTAATAAATTATCAATAGTCTTCAACAATGTTAAACCGATAAAATACAATAGATAAACCAGCTTTAATCAGCAATGAATACGCAATCCATTAAAAGAGTCAAGTAGAAAATAAAGTCTACTATCTTTTAGGTTTTAAAAGGTTTTTCATCATCAATATAGCCGAGACTCGCTTTTAATAAATATTCCACATCATCGAATCACCCCCCCGCACTACGGCCAAGGATATTCTTTAAGATCACGCACCACAATTATTCACGCATCACACTGCCAAGAATATTTGTGTATTCATTAATGGTCATGATCATGCCAACAACTCGCCCATCAATGCACTACTACCATCGAGGATTTTTACCACATCATTTGTAACATTACTGGCCATGATTACAACCAATAGTCTCTCGGTCATAATCATACCAAGTCCATCTACGCACCATGTGCCACGATGACTTTAAAAAAAAATATAAACATGAGGATGATGACAATGATATAAGAATTCAATAAAACAAGTTCAAGAATTATTTTATCCAGAATTATTAACGCCCAAATTATCAACACGACATCGCTTTTGTAGAGTAAAATTCAAGAATGATCGTAAGAATATTTTCATGAAAAGATATCGATGAAACGCAAATATCAAGGATATTCCACTAATTTCATGGAGTATAAGTCAAAGTTTTAACCAACCGGGTATAATAAAGAATGGAATAACAAAAGAAATCACCACGCATGCGAGAGATCAAGATGTAAAAGTTATTCCAATGTAATAATAAATAACTTAACCAGTCGTGAAATTCACACCGCATGTGATGTTCCAATGTAATAATAAAGATGGAACTGCATCCTGTAAAAACACATGATAGATATTCCAAATGTAATAATAAAGATTTTAACCAGTCCTGTAAAACACATGCATGTGATGTTCCAATGTAATAATAATAAAGATTTTAACCAGTCCGTAAAAAACACATGCATGTGATGTTCCAATGTAATAATAATAAAGATTTTAACCAGTCCTGTAAAACACATGCATGTGATGTTCCAAATGTAATAATAGAAGAATGTCACCAAGTATATAGGTAAACCACTTATACAAAGTTATTCCAATGTAATAATAAGCAATGGAATAACAACAGCCTTCTTCATGAATAAGAAAGAATAACACCCCTTACTTTTGGTAGAGATTGAATATCGCAAAGCAGTAAGAATAAAAAATACTCTTCTTCTTTCTCTTATTCTCTCTATACTTTCTCTCTATAGCTCGAATGAATTCGTGAAAAATAATGAAGCCCTCAGCCTCTATTTATAGAAGATTTCTAGCTTAAGACCGCCGTGAAAAGGCAAGTGGCTCGATTTAATCGATGATGAAAAGAAAAGTGGTTCGACGCTCAGAATGTGAAACGACAAGTGGTTCGATGTGAAATCAGAATGTGAACCGTAATGTGTGGTTCGACGTCCGTAAAGGTAATTACTATTAACGAAGGTAAATACTATTATGATTTAAGGTAAATACTATTCACAAGGGTAATTACTATCGACAAAGGTAATTACTATCGATTTAAGGTAATTACTATATCGTAAGGTAATTACTATTCGACGAAGGTAATTACTATCGACAAAGGTAATTACTATCGATAGGTAATTACTATCGAATATTATCGATTTAAGAGACTTAGATGATGACTTTATACGAGCCCCCATAAAATAATCAAACTTACCACAAATCATTTTTTTTTCATCAACACATATTTAATCTTTCAACAATTATTAATCATTTATAACTTGTCGCCTCAATTATTGATTTAATACTATAACATATTATATGATGATATCGTGACAATAATTGAATCAATAATATAAGAGATATGATGCAAAGAATTATCGAAAGTAATAATCGAGCATACCGAAAGTGACTTTCACGAAGATCAATAATCAATACCGTGCTACTACGCAACCACGCCAGACATCGCATTTTTTACCAACGGTAGTTCAACAGCTTTTAATTCAGAACACCTCCGCCGTTATTTTTATAAAATATTTTTGTCGCTTTCAATCCGACAATAATTTCTTGTGGGGTCCACCAATGATTGAGCCATTGTATTTAATATTCCCTAACAAAAAGAATATTCCCACCAAACTAATATTTTATAACAACTTGCATATTTTTTGCAAAATTTATAAATATTACCCACAACTATAACATTATATCAAATTTATTCCATAATATTCAAAAATAATATTTATAGAAAAATTCATCTTTATTTATAAAAGTCGGGTCTTTAATAAAGTTTTTTTTACATGGAATCGATTCCATAATTAATTAAAATAAAGGAGTTTATTTTGATTAAAGATTTTGATTAAATAAAATAGTTTATTTTATTCAAAATTAGATAAATTAAAATAAAATAGTTTTATTTTGATTTAAATTTTGATTAAAATAAAGGAGTTTATTTTGATTCAAAAATAGATTTTATACTAACTAAATTTGCCCATTAAATGATATCAATATATATATTAAATGTTTATTATTCATAAGATGAATGTTATTTATCGATACATATGGAGATGTATGATAATAAATGGGATTGATTATGGACTATCGACCAACGTGATTGAATTTTATTTTAGTTGGATGCATGAATGTATGAAGTTTTATTAAATGGGGTCTCGCAGACTGCCTTCTCTAATTTTTTTCGAATGTAAATTCTATCTCCTCCTATGCATTTCCCTCGATCACGATCAAGGTTTCTATTTATTTTAAATAGTTTTGTAATAGGAATAGTTAGAATTAATTTTGAAAAAATGGAGATCAAGGAGCAAGGAACGCTGAAGACCCATTTCAGAATGGAGCCCAAGTTTAAATGTAATAGTTATATTTAAATATTATTTCGCACCCTGGGAGTTTGACCTTTTGGTTCACTTGGTGGCTCTAGTGAACCAAACTAGAAAAAAGTCCATAATCAATCCCGTAGAATATAAGATTCTATATATGCATGTTTATACTATATATATTATATATTATGCAAACACGCTTCAGATGTTAATTAATACGACGCGTATTTTATATATATATGTGTAATGCCGCTAAACAAGATGAGACAAATTAATAACAAACCTCTCAATTTTTATATTAAGTCCTAAGTTGCTCAAAGATATTTGGAATATCGAACGTCGCTTTCTAGCATGATAAAATTAATAGAGTATTAAATATTTAATATGAGTTTGTTGTGTCACCACAAGGCAAGTATTAAGTATTTAAGATGTTAATTTATCACATTTGATGCTTATAAAGAAAATTGAACAATATTGTTTTGTCAGGTCACCACAAGGATGATATTTTTCTTTTTGAATATATGGAGTGCTAGGTTGACTTAACTTCGATAATTTTGATTCTGATGTGCCACCACTGATCAAAATAATCTAAGAGGCAAAAAGAAAAGGAGTCAGATAGTTGATGTAATCGACAAAAGTTGTCTCACCTATTTATTTATATATAGTTTGTTGTGTCACCACAAGGCTATATACATTTAAAATGGGATCCTTATTCTCACTAAAGCAAATCTTTAATTAGATTTTGTTAACTATATAAGTGAGGGTAATATAGTTTGAAGAAAATAAAGGAGATACCAATTTAAAACAAGACCTAAATTATTTTGGTAATTAATAAAAGAATGTATGTTAAAATGTTGTTAATTACAAATTCATTTACGTAATTTTACAATGTCTAAAATTACTATCATCGCTAAATATATTAGATGCTAAATTAACCGTAATCAATTAAACGGATTGGTTAAGGAATATGAGAATAGTTCTCACAAATTTAAAAAGCTATCTTATATCCTTAATATGCCTATCCTCAAGAATGGTTGCGCATAATGCCTCCGAGGAAGACATTACTACTTTTAGAAAGTGGCAAGATGATGCACAATGGCTCAACGCATCATGCTCCATCCACGAAAGTAACGAGCTTCAAGCCACAAGATGAAACTATGGATGCTTCTACTATATTCCCGCACATCAAGTAGTTGATGGTGAAGAAAGTAGACGATAGATATCGACATCAAGGAGCTCTTCCGATCTAGAACGGCCAATGACACTATAAGATGCATGCATAAAAGTCCTAAACATTATCAATTTGATCGATCAATTAGATAACAAGTTTTTCATGGATGGAGAGTTGAGCTAAGATTTGATCTTGCACTCACTCCCTGACTCTTTCATTAATTGTTGTGAATTTTTCATATGAACAAGCTAGATATCGCCTCACCGATTTGCTTAACATATTGAAAAATGTTGAGAGTCACTTTCCAACCAAGAAAGACCAAGTCTTACCGGTAGGGGCCAAAGGATCTTCCTCAAAAGAAGAACGATTCAAAGAAGGTAAATAGAAAAGGCGTAAACAAAGGATAATAAGAACAAAACCGACACGGATAAAGAAAGGAGTTTGCTTCCACCGCAATAAGCCCCGACATCGGAAAGAAATCATGAGAAGCATCTTCGCAGAGGCTAACCAAAGAAGCTTAGTGAAGTTTTCACATAATACGCTTTTTTGTTCATGATTGAAATAAATTTTTCTTTAAGTCAAGGTTCTACTTGGGTATTGGATACCGACTTTGGTTATCATAAATATAGATTTATGAAGGACCAAGTAAGTAGAAAGTTAAACAATGATAAGTAATCCTACATGGAAAATGTAGCAAAGGTTACCATATTAGCCATAGAAACTTATAGTTTAAGAATGCCTACTAGCAAATCTATTAAGTCAATAAGTTGTTATTGTATTCCAGTTCTTGTTAAAAATATTATTTCCATTTTATTGTGGACAATAAAATTTTGGTATTATAATTAAGAACAATTGTTGTTCTATTTATAATAATAATGTTTTTGTATAGAAATCGAATATTACTTAATAAATTTTGTATACTGATTTACGTGAAAAATAATTTTACAAATTGAACAAACTAGTATAAGAAAAGGAGATGATCATTCAAAGAATTGAATATATGTATTTGTTGAATACAAGTGTGAATTATTTGAAAAGTTCAAAGAATTCATAAGTGAAACAAATTGATAAAGTATTAGAATTCTTTGATCGGATCAAGGAATAAATACTTGTGCAATAAGTTTTAGATCATCTCAAATGATTTTCTCATAATGGACACATCCCGACATTTAATAATTGATTGATGTATCCGAATGAAAAATCGTACCTGTTGGATATGGTAGTGTCCATAATGATTTTACCGACATTCCAAAGATCCTTCCGGGATAATGTCCTAGAAATGGACTATATATCTATTTAAAATGGTAACCTCAAAATCCTACCCCAAGACTCCATAAAAGTTATGGACATGGAGGATTCCTAATCTTAAGTTTGTTAAGATAAGGGTTGTCCAACTTATGTGAAAAGGTTTCAAAGGATAAGCTTGGGACAAGATTTGACAAGCATCGATTTGTGGGACATCCTAAAGTAAGTTTAGGTATATGTTCTATAATCCTACTTAGCAAAAGGTGTTTGTCATAAACACGCCGCCTTCTAAGATAAAGGTGTTTATTATCAAGGGCTAGTGGGAGGATAATAGATCTTCAAGAGTTCAAGAACCACAAAACACTATAAGTCAAATAAGAGGAACCTATAGATGTAATTCTAGACCACAACCTAATCAGAATCTCACAACCAATCAAGATACCTAGGAGGAATATTCATCAAGATATGATGAGGTACACATCAGAAGGTATGGATTCATCACGATGATGATGATGATGAGGACACTCAGAGAAATCATAGAAGATGATGATGAAACAATCAAAAGAGTTACATTTTATGAAACAAAGAGTTCTAATGTGTACAAAAGGGTCAAGGGTGCTGGAGCATCGTGATATTCCTAGTATTATATGTTGATATACTACTTGATAAGGAATGACATACCAATGCTACAATCAAGAAAGATAAAGTTGTCTAAACATTCCTCCATGAATGGTTTGGGAAGAGTATCTTAATCGGGGATAAAATCTATATAGATAGATTTAAGAGGATGCTCGACTTAACCCAAGGAACGATATTCATTTGATGCTAAAGTCGCTTAGCATGGCAAACTCCCAAGAGATGTCTCATGTCGATGAGCTATGGAGTGTATCTCTTAATAGTCCCCACAGACTCGAAAAAGAGAGGTCGCATGAAAGTGACAATCATGTATGCAATGAAATGTACGAGACCCGATGTCGATCACCATATTCGGAGAAGTTCACTATGAGTCGTTGAAAACATCTTAAAGTGCTTAACCCAACACTAAGGATGTGATCATATTCATGGTGGGTCTAAATTAAAACTAGAGGGCTTAATGCACTCAAGTTTTTCGATGCATCAAGATGACGTAAAATCCACTTTAAGGTAAAGCGTTATCTCGAATAAAAGTGGTGTTGAATCGAAAGGTTCCAAACAAAGAAAAAGAGTTGCCGGTTTAGTGATAAAGACAAAGTATATAGCTATAAATGAAGTCGCAAGTTGATTGTTTGGATTAAAAGTTCATTACGTAACTAGAATAGTTCCTAAGTCTCATCTTCGATTTAAACATGTGTTGTGGCACTTTCATTTGATTATTAGAATCATTGAAAGATGGGAAATCACTATAGAGATAGTGGACTCTCATGAACAACATTACATATCCATTAACTAAAGCTTATCCAACAAACAGGATAATCGCCACTTAGAGAAGAAGATAAGATAAGATACAATGGAGATCGGGCTTTAGTGCAAGTGGGAGATTGAAAGGAGTATGCACACAAGCCAATCATGTTTGATGATAAAGCATATACTTTCAGAATAATCTTATTCATTTATTAATAAAAAGTATTAATTTATTAAAGGCTTTTAATTATCTACATGATGTTGTTTTATAATACGTGATAAACCCATAGTTTTAAGCATTGCTTTTAGAATAATGATGATGATCATTCTAATGAGATCTAAATTCTTAGAAAGCTTAAAACTAAAATAGTTCCCAATCGTTGATTACTAAATCGGGGATTAAGAACCGATAGATTGGTACATACGCTGCTTACTCATTGATGAGGATGATTGATCTCATGATCATTTGTGTGGAGACACTAAAGCAAGTATGTAGGTGCTTATTAGAGAATAAGTTCATCGAACGTGGCTCGCTAAGGAATACCTAATGGAGTTTTACTCATTCATTCGTCAATAAGAATTCTCAGAGTGATAGTAGTACAAGTGATCCTGGACTTGAGATCATCATAAGTATCTTGTGTATGATGAGTTATACTTTGACTTATTCCTTAAGACCCTTAGGTATATCAAAGGGTATGCTTGGGTATAATAAGTTGTACATGGAGAAAATGTATGATCAATAAAGAATCTACCACTTATTAAAAGAAGAGAAATGTCCTATGTGATTTGATAAATGACAACCTAAGAGTCCTTGGTTAATGTAATGAAATTAGAAAGGAGTTTCTAATTTGCATTATTTGAGTCAGGCATTTAAGAGATCGAAATACATATAATTAAATAAAATAAGACTCGATAAAGAATTCCACGCCTTATATTTAATTGGGACATCAGATGGTGGAAGGATTGAATTGTATTTCGCAGAACTATTTACTCAAAGGTTCTTTTATGATTAATGTTGAAATCTATATTATCCGGAAAGTCGTTGATCGCTAGGAGGATTATCCCTATCAGTAGAATAAATATTATTTATTTAAATAAATTAATTGTTTAATTTATTTATTTAAATAAGATTAGAATTGTTCTAATTGATTTATTCACAACCTGGGCTTAATATGGAGAACCTAAAGGGTCACACCATAAAAGGAAGAATAATTATTTAAGAAGTTAATGGCATAATCGTAATATTATGTTATGTATATTTAATTTAATCTATGGTGATAGAATAAATTAAATAGCTTAATATTTATTATTTAATATTTTAGAAATATTAAATATAAATTAATAAGAGGAGTCTTATTAATATTATTACAATTATTATTATTTTAATTTCTAAAAGAGTTTAGGAATTAATTTAATATAAGTATTTCATTTATTCCTAATCGATTAGAAGAAAAATTAGTTAAAGGAGTTTAATTAATTATCCCTAATAAGATTAGGAGCTTAATTAATTAAAAGAATATAATTAATTAAATAAAACCCAATTTCTTAATTGTTATGGGTTGCCCACATCTATAAATAAGAGGAGTCTTATTATGGGTGTGGGGTTGTTGACTTTTTACAACGCATTTACATAATTCCAATTTGTTGGAGAGTACGCCTTTTCTATAAAGATAGAAAAACTAGGGTTTAGCCAACACACCCATCTTCTTCAATTTTATTATTCCTGGTGGATCACCTCAGAGGCCAAACACATGGGTGGCTAACGCCGATCAAAGGAAGGAACCAAACCTTGTGGATTCAAGGAGATCATGAGAAGTAGGAGGTGAACTCGCACTGAGGAAGCTCGTTTACAAGGGTATGATTTCATAATTTCTTATTCTTCGCTTAATTAATAATTGTGCATAAAGGGTGATCCGGTATATGGTTTGTAATTTTTTTTAAACTCGATTTTACACGCCGCATTTTTATGCAATTTGATCACAGCACATGAATATTACAAACCTAATAAAGAAGTGGCGTGGCACCCAAGATGGGTGACGATACCTAATTTTGGGGCGCCACAACAGTATCGAGCTTAGGGATATGATCCCCGGCCGAGATGTGAGATAAGAACTAGAGAGGGAGAGAGACGGAGTTTTTCGCTAAGATGACCTACCTAAATTTATTTGGTATTTAATTGGCTCATGGCCGTAGTATAGAGATAATATGTGATATGTTAATTAACCCTTGTTTTGTGGCGGTGTTTGAGAATGACATCCGAAAATGCCGAGAAAAGCAATGAAGCATACGAGAGTGTTGATTCATTTCAAACAAAAGGTAAACGCACCAACAATACGATAATAATCATACCGGTGGCAACGACTATCGTAACAATGATAACCATCGTAGGAGAAATTATCATGCTAAGAATGGTAACCACTTCCGGTGGTAATCACGGCAAAGATAATAGAAGTGAAAATTGCAAGAAGAGAAGGTCATTTAGCTCAATTTTGTTGTGCACCAAAGTCAAGTCTAGGGACGGTGGCATC
The DNA here is from genome assembly GCA_020205615.1 of Panax quinquefolius. NCBI lineage: Eukaryota > Viridiplantae > Streptophyta > Magnoliopsida > Apiales > Araliaceae > Panax > Panax quinquefolius. Next base: position 128,092,544 of record CM035170.1, read on the forward strand.
AAAGGTGGATATGGACAAAACAAAGTCGTTGGTTTTAGGAAGTGCATTTTTCATGACTTTTCAAAAAGCGTAAGTAAACCGAACGGGTTAAAGACAAGTTAGTTAATTATAATTTCATAAGTCTATACCTTATAAGATACCTGGGTTCTACCCATTATTTTATCTCTTGCTTTATGCTCAACGCTTAAATTTGACTCAAGAAGTTAAACTTTGACTTATCGGGTTGAAACTTCGTTAAGAGGAGTCTTCGCTATCGCTTACTATTTTTAAATCTTGTTTGATTCAAATAAACATTTTCACGCTACTCCGTCGATCTTATCTTTTTGAAAATATTTGTCTTTGATGTGATTTTTAGAAATCGATTGTTTAACTACTCATCCCGCTTTTTGTAAGGTTGTTAGCTTTTATATTCTTAACCAACTCACATGCTTAATTCAAAGTAACCAAACCACTAAAGTCAATCATTGTCATATCAAGCCATAAGTAAAGAGCCCCAACCTTTCGTTGTTGACTTCCTTGTGTGGAATGCACCAAGCCGCACTTTCAGAGGCTTACATCGTGAATGAAGATGGCAAGTTTATAGGTATCATTGTGAGGTGCTATCTAGGTTAAGGGATAAGTCACATTGGTATCAATGTGACGACTATCCAAGTCTTGGATGAAAGTCGCGCTTTTGAATGATATTTCTATTATTAATAAATTTCTGGCGATTCTTGAAGACTTCTTAGCCTACTTAGAGCGTGAAATCGAATTTTATATTGACCCCAAAGATAAAACCCATTTCTTAAACCCTCAAATATTTCTTCAACTAAAATGAACAGCTTTACGTGGTTTATGATGATGATACCATAATAAAAGCATGGACTAATGAAAATCATGGGTATTCGTGGTATTAGTAAGTGTTATGATGAGTTATGTTGGTTAGTATGTGAAAACATGAAAGTTTTTAGAAATCACAAAGAGTTGAAAATCGATTTTGGTAAAAACGTAATATGAAATTCAATTGACCAAATCTCTTATAATATTTTGAATTTTTTAGTGTGGTCAAGTCCTAGAGTTAGATCTATGAGTTACCTAACTAATCCAAGTGGAATTACTGGAAAAGGTGTTGTAGATTTTGTGTGGACTGATTTTAGCAAAGGAGTGCAAAGCTGCAAAACCGAAAAAGTCGCTGCCATGATTTTAGAGGGCTGTTTTGGCCACTTAAATTATGAGAAAATTCTGGCCTTTTGGGACATGAAGGTATATGGTATAAAGTACCTCCTGTCCAAAAATGAGCTCATTCTCGACTTAAAATGAGCAAGTTATGACTATTTCAATATTTAGGTTTTTCCGATTTAAAAACGCTATAACCGGAGTTCTAAAACTTCGATGACCATGAAATTTAAACTAGAAGCTCACGTTAACATGTGTAAGGTCCTGCCAAGATTTGGGAATTTTGGAGTTAAACTTGAGGTAGCTAATTTCTTAAGGAATTAATTAGAAATTGATTTTGAAAATAGTAAATGAATTTTAAAAATTCCGAGAAAATATATTTTCATTATGGGACTATATTATGCTAAATCCCTTAAAAGAAATATTTTTGGGACTAATTTGGTATTTTTCATGAAAATAGTTTAGTTACTTAACATATGAGTTAAATATGTTATGGAAGTAATAAAAAGTTGAAAATAGGATTTTATGGCTGTAGAATCCTATATGTAGTATATGCATATTTTTTTTGATGAGGATTTGATAATTGATGATGATATCTTATGAGTATGGCATTTTTGAATGATTAAATGCATTATATGGTAAAAGTAAACAATTGAGATAAATTGTTTATAAATTTAAGAAGTGATTAAAATATTGTTATAATATTAATGATATTAGATTATGAGATTATTAAGTGATTGATAACATGGGGATATTCTTGAATCCTCGGATAAATTATATTATAAATGTGTAATATTTATCCTTTATCTCATTTGATTGATTCTTTATATCATTATCCTCATGCTTATATTACGTTGAAAGTCATCTCATACTCAGAAAGTAGATGGACTTGGTATGATTATGACCAAGGATTGTTCGGTATAATCATAACCGTAATTGAAAACACGATTATCTTTGGCCGTAGTGCATGGATGATTTGTGGTCGTGATACTAATGTAAGACCCCAACTTATTATTAATGAAATTTAATTTTCTCTATTTATTATTTTGAAATAGTAAGGGTTGATTTGATTAATGTGGATAGTTAAGGGTAAAATACGCAAATACTTCAAAATAAGCAAGTGGTTATAAAATATTCATTGTTGTTGGGGAATATTCGTTTGGTCGTGGAATATTCGTGCATCGTTGGGAATATTCAGACGACGACAAGTAAAACCATGTGGGCCCCATAATGTGAAAAGCGATTGGATGAAGAAAACGACAAATATAAGTTGTTTAAAAATAATAAACAGAAGTTGTTACAAATTAATCATCGTTAAAATACCTTGTGGTTAAAACACAAGAAGATACCAGATTGCACCAATTATTGATTCTTACGTAAGAAGGCACTACTCAATAATGGTTACGTAATTATCGCTCAAAGATTTTATCGAGTTAATAATTGTTGCGTTGATATTTTATATTGTCGTTGTTTCAATAATTGTCATTACACAAAGATTTTTCATTATCGAAGCAATAATTCATATTATCCGAATAATATTATTAGATAACATTATTGGCAATGTCTAGAAATTTCGCATCAAGAGAGAGGTTTGGTCACCTAATCAAGGCTACCAAGAAGAAGAAATTCTTATCGAAAGCCCCTCTTTCCTGGGAACCGCTCGGTTGTCAATATTGTGATTTCGTAATATTATTTGTGAATAATTAATTATTGATTCATATGATGAGGAAAATATTGATTTTATGTGGATATAGATGGAGAAAATTTTAATGTGACAATTGTTGAAAATTGAAATTTTATCTTTTTCTCGATAAAATAATTTATTTAAATATATTATTATATTTTAATAATATAATAATGGTGATATTTTTACAACGAATGTGGGATATATGAGTATATACGAGGAGGAAGAGTATTTTTGTTGTAATAAATGTTTAAAACATGTTAAACATGCCGGTGGACCCCATTTATCGATCGAAATTTGATTATAAATGTGAAATCGCCTGTTTGTGGATTTCGATCAATTTCTATTTGGAATTTGGAAAAAATTCTTCTGTAAAGTTGTAGACAATTGAATTTCCTATAAAAACTCGAGATTCGAATTTTCCGATAGAAGGGCTATTTATTATGAATTATTGAAGTTCAAGTTCAAATAATTGATTTTTGGAAGTTTAAAATATTTTAAATAATAAAAACGTTTTTGTTTGTTTTGTGGGCTACAACATGTGCATAATGAGCTGAGATCAGATCTAGGAAGGTGGGCATAGAAATCTTAATATATATATTAATATTATATTAAATTTTCGCTTTTGTGTTTAAAGATTTTCCTATAAATAGGTGCTTAGGTTAGAATTGAAAATCACACCGTAAATCAAGTTTTTCTCTCTATATTATCGAGTTTATTCTTGTGAGTATTTTGAGTATACTTTGAGTATTGTTAGACGGTGCAAGTTCCTTCAAAGACTATACCCTCTTATTCCAAATTTAAGTACTAATCTTTCGAGGTAAGTGGATGTTATTTTTTCTCAAATGATATTATTTCTTCAATATCATTATGTCAAATATTGGTTGAAACTTTTTATTAAATTTGGAACTTTTCCATATGGGGTTACTATTCATGAGTTACTATTCACGAAGTTACTATTCACGAAAGTTACTATTCACGAAAGTACTATTCACGTAAGCGTGAAGATGTTTTTTTGTGAAATTTCTATCTTTTGTGTTTGAGTTACTATTCATGATGCATTAATTATTCACGATACTAAGACTATTCACTTAATCACGGCTAAGACTATTCAACCGAAAAATGAAATTTCTTCTTTTGTCCAAAATATCTATTCGGATACTAGCTTTGATTGTATCCATGTTTTGATCATTCTCAATTTTACACCACTATGATTATTTTTGAGGTATTTTTGAACATGGATAAAACAAAGTACTAATCCTTAATCCTTAATCCTTGTCATTTTGTTTCATTGGATTCGCTTTTTTAAAAATATTTTCATCATCCTCGCCTTAAATGATGATATTATTGAATATCTTTGGCCCAGTAAGTAAAAGATGAATGATTTCAAGAATATCTTCGTCAGTAGGCAAAAAGATGAACAGTGTTTAGATGAATACGATTAATCGATGAATATCTTTGGCCCAGTAGTGCAAAGATGAATATTTGATTCCAGATGTATATCGATTGATGTTACAGGATAAAAGATAGACGATGAACTTTTAAATTCATACATGAAGATAGTAGTTTGCATTCTCTACTTAACTCTTCTAATGAATTATTATTTTCAGCTAATATTGATTTAAAATTTGTTGTCTATTGTATTCTATTAGATTTTTCCCCGTGAAGACTAACGATAATTTGTCAGTATATTATCTTAGTCATAATATTCTTTACCGGGCTAGTTGAGCTCACCCTTTTCCTTTTTGTTCCATTTTTCTTCTCGTGGAGGCGAGAAATATAGCGAGTACGTAGCCTGGAAAATGGAATGAAGGTTTTAGAAAGAATTGTTTAATAGTCCTCACCATTTTGTAAAATAATGTAGCAATAAATGTGATGAGGATTTATTTGAGTATATATATTGTCTGAAGATAATATTTGTATTCAAACTCACGCTTTTATTGTTGTAATAATAAAGTTGTAGTTGTTTGCACTCACGTATTGACAACTCGTAATAGGTGATGTATACCTATTTTGGGGGCGCCACAGCTTGGTATCGTAGCTTAGGATATGATCTCTCAGCGGAGATCGGGGAATAGAACCAGAGGGGAGAGACGAGTAAATCCTTCGCTAAGATGTCCTACCTAAGCTTATTTTTTTTTAGTTGGTCAAGATATAAGGATATTATGTGATATATTGATTTCCTTAATTAACCCTTATTTTATGACAATGATTTGAGAATGTCGACTAAGAATATTAACAATGGAAATGAGACTCGTGGAGACGCTCAGACTCACCAACGAGGAGAACGTACAACAGTCGTGGCAATGTTCTCCCGTGAACAACATTAACCGAGCAGATGATGAACGAGGGATGTTTAGAAGCTTTTTTGCAGATTCATGCAAAATCGCACGAGGAGACTCGTGTTCAAAATACAGGAGGAAATGATAGCAATACACGTTGTCACACAATGCAAGATTCAAAGAGTTGGGACCACCGAATTTAAGGGAAAGCCGATCCGATCATGGCGGAAACACGGGTCAAGCAAATTACCAAGATATTCGATGTCTTGGGATGCACGGAAGAACAGAAGGTTCCATTCGCCACCTTTATGTTCGCGTGGCGAAAGGGCGTATCATCGGTGGGAGTCTCGTGAAGCGCACTCCATCCAACCAAGACTCAAAGATGTCTCTCGGGAGACATTTCAGAAATTATTTAATGACAAATACTTTCCCGAAAGTGTTCATCATATAAAGGAAGTGGAGTTCATCGATTAGAACAAAACAACACGATTTGTCTCAAAGACGAGGCAAAGTTTGCAGAGTTATCCGTGTTTGCACCTCATTTGGTGGAGAATGAGGAACGATGACGCGGATGTTTTTGAGAGGTTTGAAACCCTAGACGCGACAATATCTCATTTCTCATAAATTTTTTCTCTATTCGGATGTTGTAAATGTGGCTCAATTATTAGAAGCGAGATAACGAGTACGGCCAATGAGGACCATAACCGGATCATACTAGAGATAGCGGTTGTGACGCCCCAAAATTAGGTATACGCCACCCATCTTAGGTCGCCACTTACATGGTATGTAATTTCAAATACAACTTACTAATATAAGCGCGTGGTACAATACGACATAAACCGTGAGTTTGAATACAATATTGTCTACTAGATATTATACAAACTCAAAAGGAGTCCTCATTACAACTATTATCACACTATTTCACGTAATAGTGAGGACTACTAATGCTATCCTCTCGACCATTACTCCGCTCCCCGACTCGTCTCCAACTATGTTCTCATTTCAAGAGAACATTGAAAGAAAGGGTGAGCTCAACTAGCCCAAGAAGAAATATTATGACTAAGATAATGCGTAATAATTTATCATTAGCCTTCAACAAAGTTGTTAAACCGATAAAATACAATAGATAAACAAGTTTAACTGCATTGAATAAGCAATCCATTAAAAGAGTCAAGTAGAGAATAAAGTCTACTATCTTTTAGGTTTTAAAAGGTTTTCATCATCGTTATAGCCGAGACTCAAACTTTAATAAATAATCCACATCATCGAATCACCCCCGCACTACTGGCCAAGGATATTCATCAAATTATCAATGGTCACGACTATACCGAATCACCCCCGGTCATAATCATACCAAAAACTATCCATCATCGCATTACAGCCACCGAGGACTTTTATCACATCATTTATAACAAGCCATGATTATACCGAATGATCCTCGTCATAATCATACTAAGTTCATCTATACACGTAAGTTCTAAGATAACATAATATAACATGAGGATGATGGCGGTGACATAATAATTCAATAAAACAAGTTCAAGAATTATTTTATCCAGAATTATTAACGCCCAAATTGTCAAAATGATACTTGCTTTTGTAGAGTAAAATTCAAGAATGATCAAGAATATTTCCATGAAAAGATATTTGGATGAAACGCAAATATCAAGGATATTCTACTAATTTCATGGAGTATAAGTCGAAGTTTTAACCAACCGGGTATAATAAAGAATGGAATAACAAAAGAAATCACCACGCATGCAGATTGTGATAGCCAAAGTTATTCCAATGAATACTTTTCTTCTTTCTCTCTATAGTTTCTCTCTGTAGTTTCAAAGTGAATTCGTGAAAAATAATGAAGCACTAGGCCTCTATTTATAGAAGATTTCTAGCAAAAGACCGCCATGTGAAAATGCAAGTGGCTTGACGACTGGTAATGTGAAAAGAAAATTGGTTTGACGCCTGTAATGTGAAACGACAAGTGGTTCGACGCTCGTAATGTGAAACGACAAGTGGTTCGACGCTCAGAATGTGAAACGACAAGTGGTTCGACGCTCGGTAAAGGTAATTACTATATCGATTTAATGTAATTATTTATTCACAAAGGTAATTACTATCGACGAAGGTAATTACTATCGATTTAAGATAATTACTATTCACAAAGGTAATTACTATCGACGAAGGTAATTACTATCGACGAAGATAATTACTATTCACAAAGGTAATCACTATCGACGAAAGTAATTACTATCGATTGAAGAGACTTTTAGATGATGACATATGGGCCCCATAAAATAATCAAACTTACCACAAACGCCTCATAATGACTCTTTATATACATTAAGGATTGAATAAATATTAGCACAAATCATTTTATTTTTAATCAACACATTTTTTTTAATCTTTTCAACAATTATTAATCATTTATAACTTGTCGTCTCAATTAATAATATAACATATTATATGTATGATATCTTGTGACAATAATTGAATCAATAATATAAAGAGATATGACGCTAAGAATTATCAGAAAGTAATAATCGAGCATAATTGAGTGACTTTCACGTAAGATCAATAATCAATAATCAGTAAGCTACTACGCAACCACGCCAGACATCGTGTATTTTTTTACCACCGGGTAGTTCAACAGCTTTAATCAGAATACCTCCGTAGTTATTTTTATAAAATATTTTTGTCGTTTTTTTCAATCCGACAATAATTTGCTAGGGTCCACCAATGATTGAGTAGTTGTCACGAATATTCCCTAACAAAAGAATATTCCCCACCAAACTAATATTTTATAACAACTTGCATACTTTGCAAAATTTATAAATACTACCCACAACTATAATATTATCTCAAATTCACAACATAATATTAAAAATTATTTCACAAAATTTAAATCTTTATTGATAAAATATGGGGTCTCACTATCTCCCTCCTTATGGAATTTCGCACTCGAAATTAGGGTACGACTGGTATGATAAAGAGGTGAGGATACCTTGAATACCTTTATCGTTAAAAATATTAAATTCATCTTCTAATCCTACCAAAGATATTCATTAACAATTCATCTTTGCACTACAAAAGCCAAAGATATACAATCAGAAACCAATAATCCGAGACTCAACTTAATAGTATCACAACCACCAATTATCCATGCACCACTGGCCAAGGATATTCGTGTTTTCATTTACGGTCATGATTATACCGAATAATCCTTGGTCATAATCATACCAAGTCTATCAATGCACTACGGCCAAAGATAATCGTGTATTCATTAGTATCACGACCACAAATTATCCATACACTACTATTAAAGATAATCGTGTATTCATTAAGATCACGACCACAATTATCCATGACTACGTACAAAGATAATCGTGTATTCATTAGTATCACGACCACAAATTATCCATGCACTACTACTACCAAAGATAATCGTGTATTCATTAGTATCACGACCACAAATTATCCATGCACTACTACCAAAGATAATCGTGTACAAATTATCCATGCACTACTACCAAAGATAATCGTGGTATTCATTAGTATCACGACCACAAATTATCCATGCACTACTACCAAAGATAATTGTGTATTCAATTACTAAGTTATGATTATACCGAATAATCCCTCGGTCATAATCATACCAAGTCCATCTATGCACTACAGGCCACAGATGACTTTCAACATAATATAAACATGAGGATTATGATATAAAAAATCAATCAAATGAGATAAAGGATAAATATTAAACATTTATAATATAATTTATCGAGGATTCAAGAATATCCTCATGTTATCAATCACTTAATAATCTCATAATCTAATATCATTAATATTATAACAATATTTTAATCACTTCTTAAATTTATAAACAATTTATCTCAATTGTTTACACTTTTACCATATAATACATTTAATCATCCAAAAATGCCATACTCATAAGATATCATCACCAATTATCAAATCCCTCATCAAAAAAATATGCATATATTATATATAGGATTCTCTAGCCATAAAATCCAATTTTCAACTTTGTTACTTCACATAACATATTTAACTCATATGTTCGTAACTAAACTATTTTCATGAAAAATACCAAATCAGTCCCAAAAATATTTCTTTTCTGGGTTTTAGCATAATATAGTCCCATAATGAAAATATATTTTTCTCGGAATTTTTAAAATTCATTTACTATTTTTCAAAAATCAATTTCTAATTAATTCCTTAAGAAATTAGCTACCTCAAGTTTAACTCCAAAAATTCCCAAATCTTGGCAGGACCTTACACATGTTAACGTGAGCTTCCAGTTTAAATTTCATGGTCATCGGAGTTATAGAACTCCGGTTATAGCATTTTTCGTCGAAAAAACCTAAATATTGAAATAGTCATAACTTGCTCATTTTAAGTCAGAATGAGCTCATTTTTGGACAGGAGGTACTTTATACCATATACTTTCATGTCCCAAAAGGCCAGAATTTTTCTCATAATTTAAGTGGCCGAAACAGCCCCTCTAAAATCATGGCAGCAAGCTTTTTCGGTTTTTGCAGCTTTGCACTCTTTTGCTAAAATCAGTCCACACAAAAATATACAACACCTTTTCCAGTAATTCCACTTGGATTAGTTAGGTAACTCATAGATCTAACTCTAGGACTTGACCACACTCAAAAATTCAAAATATAATAGGAGATATGGTCAATTGAATTTCATATTACGTTTTTCACCAAAATCTGATTTTCAACTCTTTGTGATTTCAAAGAAACTTTCATGTTTTCACATACTAACCAACATAACTCATCTTAAAACTTACTAATACTTCATATACCCATGATTTTCATCAGTTCTATACTTTTATTATGACTTTCATCATAATCCACGTAAATGATCCTTTTAGTTGAAGAAATATTTGAGGGTTTAAGAAATGGGTTTTTTTCATGGGGGTCAATACAAAATTTGATTTCACGTTCTAGGGTTGGCTAGGAAGTCTTCAAGAATACGCCAAGAAATTTATTAATGATAGAAATATCATTCAAAATCATACTCTCATCCAAGACTTGGATAAGACGTCACATTAATACCAATCGTGACTTCTATCCCTTAACCCGGATAAGACCTCACAATGATACCTATCAACTTGCCATCTTCAATCATGACGTCGCCTCTGTAAAGTCCGGCTTTTGCATTTCACACAAGGAAGTCAACAACGAAAGGATTGGGGCTCTTTACTTATGGCTTGATATGACAATGATTGACTTTAGTGGTTTGGTTACTTTGAATTCGCATAACAGGTTGGTTAAGATTATGAAAGCTAACAACCTTACAAAAATCAGGATGAGTATTTAAACAATCGATTTCTAAAGTCACATCAAAGACAAATATTTTCAAAGAGATAAGATCGACAGGTAACGCGAAAATGTTTATTTGAATCAAATAAGATTTAAAAACAGTAGAGGTAACGAAGGCTCCTACTAACGAAGTTTCAACCAATAAGTCAAAGTTTAACTTCTTCGGAGTCAAATTTAAACGTTGAACACAACTAGGTGAAATAAAAGAGTGGGTAAAACTGGTATCTAACACGGTATAGACTTCGCAAGAGCTTATGATTAACTTACCCGTGATAATTTTATTCAGGTTCCTCGTCACGAGAAAAAAACGCTCTCTCTTAAACTACCGGCTTTGGTTTGTCTGGGACAGCCTTTGGTGCCTCCATCCTAGTTGAATTTGTCTTCGGTAAACGACAAAATCGAGCTAAGTGACCTTCTCTTCCACAATTATAACATGCTTTGGACGGCATGGCACGCCTTCGGACCGATGTGTCCCTCTCCTCCGCATTTGAAGCATATGATAGGTGGTCTTTCTCCTTCCTTAACAATGGGTGTCGGTGGTCGACGCGTCTTTCCATCATTGTTGAATCTCCTTTTCTTGAAATGTCCATTCTTATTATTTTGGTCCCGATTACCACCAAGTGGTTACCATATCCGCCCGTTGATTCCTCCACGCTTGTTGTCACCGCTTCGATGACTACTCACCGGTATTATAATTTTGCTTTACCGCTCTCTTTTAGTCAACGTTGACTCGTTATCGCTACTCCACTAATTGAGCCCTATTTACAACATCCGAATAAAAACAAAGTTTATGAGAAATAAGATGTTCGACGTATCTCGCTTCAAACCTCTTAAAACATTCGCGCCATTCTCTCTTCATTATCCACCAAGTGGGGACGAACCGTGATAACTCCGCAAATTTTGCCTCGTATCATGACGACACGGCCATATTGTTTTGTTCCAACTTGATTAACTCCACCTCCTTCATGTGGCTAATACTTTCGTGAAAGTACTTGTCATTGAACAAACTCCTCGAACTTCTCCCAAGATATCTTCAAGACAAAGAAGTTGAGTACGTTTTACGATTCCCACCAAGAATCCGCCTCTCCGCGCAACATAAAGGCGCAAAAGGAACCTTTGCTTCTCGGAGCATCCCAAGACATCAAATATCTTGGTAATCTGCTTTATCCATGCTTCCGCCGAAGTGGTTTTTGCTCTCCCTTAAACTCCGGTGGTCCCAGCTCCTTGAATTGTTTTAGCGGTGACCGCCCAAGAGTTTTCCGTGTTTCCACCCACGCTTTTGGATGTGAGTCGCTTTACCGATGTTGCATGAATTTAAAACCTTTTAAACGCACTCGTCGTTTCATCAATCGATCGGTGTTGTTGTTTACATGTGGAGGATTATCGCCATCCCGTTGGACATTGTCTTGATTATTGATATGTGGAGAATCACAGCTCTCCGTGCTCCATTGATATTCTCAACATTCTCGGATGCCATTTTCAAACACCGCCACAAAATAAGGGTTAATTGACATGCAACATATTATCACTATACTACCGATCGACCAATCAAATACCAAATAAACTTAGGTAGGTCATACTAGCAAGGTATTTCCCGCTCTCTCCTCCTAGTACTATTCTCACATCTTAGCCAGGATCATATCCCTAAGCTCGATACCAACCGTGACGCCTCAAAAATTAGGTATACGCCACCCATCTTGAAGTCGCCACTTACATGGTATGTAATTTCAAATACAACTTATTAATATAATGCGTGCAGTACAATACGACATAAATCGTGAGTTTGAATACAATATTGTCTACTAGATATTATACAAACTCAAAAGGAGTCCTCATTACAACTATTATCACACTATTTCACGTAATAGTGAGGACTACTAATGCTATCCCTCGGACCATTACTCCGCTCCTCGACTCGTCGTCCATTTATGTTCTCATTTCCTCAAGAGAACATTGAAAGAAAGGGTGAGCTCAACTAGCCCAAAGAAGAAATATTATGACTAAGATAATGCGTAATAATTTATCATTAGCCTTCTTCAACGTTGTTAAACCGATAAAATACAATAGACAACAAGTTTAATCTGTAGCGGAATGGAATAAAGAATCCATTAAAAGAGTCAAGTAGAGAATAAAGTCTACTATCTTTAGGTTTTAAAAGGTTTTCATCATCATTTGTTATAAAGGCCGAGACTCACTTTTAATAAATAATCCACATCATCGAATCACCCCCGCACTACGGCCAAGGATATTCATCAAATTATCAATGGTCATGACTATACCGAATCACCCCCGGTCATAATCATACCAAAACTATCCATCATCGCATTATGTGCCACCGAGGACTTTTATCACATCATTTATAACAAGCCATGATTATACCGAATGATCCTCGGTCATAATCATACTAAGTTCATCTATACACGTAAGTCAAGATAACATAATATAACATGAGGATGATGATAAAGTGACATAATAATTCAATAAAACAAGTTCAAGAATTATTTTATCCAGAATTATTAACGCCCAAATTGTCAAAATGATACTGCTTTTGTAGAGTAAAATTCAAGAATGATCGTAAGAATATTTCCATGAAAGATATGGATGAAACGCAAATATCAAGGATATTCTACTAATTTCATGGAGTATAAGTCAAGTTTTAACCAACCTGGGTATAATAAAGAATGGAATAACAAAAGAAATCACCACGACATGCAGATTGACATAATTCCAAAGTTATTCCAATGTAATACTTTTCTTCTTTCTCTCTATAGTTTTCTCTACAGAGTTTTGGTGAATTCGTGAAAATAATGAAGCACTAGGCCTCTATTTATAGAAGATTTCTAGCTTAAGACCGCCATGTGAAAACGCAAGTGGCTCGACGAATCGGTAATGTGAAAAGAAAATTGGTTTGGACGCTCAGTAATGTGAAACGACAAAGTGGTTCGACACTGTAATGTGAAACAACAAGTGGTTCGATAATAGCTGTGTAATGTGAAACGACAAGTGGTTCGACGCTCGGTAAAGGTAATTACTATCGACGAATGTAATTACTATTCACAAAGGTAATTACTATTGACGAAGGTAATTACTATCGACGAAGATAATTACTATTCACAAAGGTAATTACTATCGACGAAGGTAATTACTATCGACGAAGATAATTACTATTCACAAAGGTAATCACTATCGATTTAAAGTAATTACTATCGACGTGAAGAGACTTTTAGATGATGACATATACGGCCCCCATAAAATAATCAAACTTACCACAAACGTCCCATAATGTACTCTTTATATACATTAAGGATTGAATAAATATTAGCACAAATCATTTTATTTTTAATCAACACATTTTTTTAATCTTTCAACAATTATTAATCATTTATAACTTGTCGTCTCAATTAATAATATAACATATTATATGTATGATAATTCGTGACAATAATTGAATCAATAATATAAGAGATATGATGCAAAGAATTATCATTGTAATAATAATTGAGCATATTGAGTGACTTCTCACATAAGCATCAATAATCAATACCGCAGTGCTACTACGCAACCACGCCAGACATCGTATTACTTTTACCACCGGGTAGTTCAACAGCTTTAATTAGTAACACCTCCGCCAAGTTATTTTTATAAAATATTTTTGTCGCTTTTCTCAATCCGACAATAATTACATTGTGGGGTCCACCAATGATTGAGCCATTGCATTTAATATTCCCTAACAAAAAGAATATTCCCCACCAAACTAATATTTTATAACAACTTGCATACTTTGCAAAATTTATAAATACTACCCACAACTATAATATTATCTCAAATTCACACCATAATATTAAAAATTATTTCGACAAAATTTAAATCTTTATTGATAAAATATGGGGTATCACAAAGAATCAACAAAATAATGATAACCGGCGGAGAAAAGAAAGATGGATGTGAAATGGTAACCACTCGGTGGTAATCATGGCCATGAAAATAGAAAAGCGAGTCATGAGGAGATTTTAAAAGAGGAGATTTAACAACGACCATGTGAAGACGACAAAGGCCGACAAAGAATCGGTTCTAAGGGAGAGAAACGACCACCCATTATATGCTATAAATGCGGAAAAGAGGGACATATCGGTCAAACCGCCCACAAGCAGATCAAGGTATGCTATAATTGTGGAAAGGAAGGACATATCGCCGAGATTCAGACAAGAGCGAAACCTAGTTCAATGGGGACGGTGACTCAAAAGATCATCTCCGTAAAAGTCAAAGTCAACGATTCCGGGAAGAAGCGTTTGTTGTGATCGGTCATAATGCGAGAACCCAAACGAGGTGATCACGGTAAGTTATTTATAAATTCTTGCTAAGTTTATACCTTACTTGATACACCGGCATACCCATTCATTTATCTCTCCGCATGTGCTCAACGCTTAAACTCGACCGGAGAAATTAGACTTTGACCTATCTCGTGGAAACTCCGTTAGAGAAACTTTCATCACATCCATCGCTTATAAATCTTGTTTGATTCAAGTTGGCACCATCACCTTACCGTTGATTTTATCTCTTTAAAGATACTTGCTTTTGATGTGATTTTGGGATTGATTGGTTAACTACTCATCATGCCAAAATTGATTGTTTTCGTAAGGTTGTTAGTTTTAATATTCCTAACCAACCCGTTGTATTTAATTCAAGCAACTAAACCATTAAAATCAATCACCGTCATATCTAATCATAAAGCTATTCATTTATTGAAAACGGATGTCAAGCTTTCTTAGCCCATGTTATGGATTTGAATAAAGACACGCCAAATTTGAATAATATTCCGTTGTTATCGACTTTTCCGACGATTTCAAGAACTTCCTGGCCTCACCCCGTAACGTGAAGTTGAATTTTTTATTGATCTTGAACTCGTACAAAGCCCATTTCTAAAACCCCATATCGAATGGCTCCTATTGAACTTCAGGAGTTAAAGGTCCAACTATGTGAATTGTTGGACATCGGTTTCATCATCCCAAGACATCTCCTTGGGGTGCTCTGTTTTATTTGTAAAAAGAAGAAAGACGGAGTACGCGACTTTGTATTGACTATCTGGAATTGAACCATGTCACCATCAAGAATAGGTATCCTCACCTCGTATTGATGACTTGTTTGACCCACCAGCAAGGGCACAATTCTTTTTCAAAATCGATCTTCGCTCGGATATCATCACCAAGATTAGAATCGAGGATATTCCAAAGACCGCCTTTAGAACTCCCAGACGGGCATTATGAATTCTTAGTCATGTCTTTCGGATCGACTAATGCTCCCGCGGGCTTTTATGGATATGATGAACCGAGTATTCAAGGAATATTTGGATCGCTTTGTTGTTGTTTTATTGATGACATCCTTATATATTCCAAAAGTCGTGAAGATCATGAGCACCATTTGAAGTCGGTACTCCAAAGGCTTCGTGAAAACAAACTATATGCTAAATTAAAGAAATGCGAGTTCGCTCGAGGAAGTAGCATTCTTTGGGAACGTGGTGTCGAAACATGGAGTATCCGCTGATCCGGCCAAGATTGAAACAATACAAAGTTGGGAGCAACCAAGTCATGGATCAAGTACGTAGCTTTTTGGGCTTAATTGGTTATTATCTGAGATTCGTGGGAAGGGTTTTCTAATCGCTACTCCATTTAACTCGCCTAACTCCTAAGGATACAAAATTGCTTGGAGCGAAGAACGCGAGAAAAGTTTCCAAGAGCTTAAGAGGAGACTTATTTCTAAGACTGTTTCTAACAATACCATCCGGTTCGGATGGATTTGTTATCTACAACGATGCTTCGTGCAAAGGTTTAGGATGTGTTCTCATGCAACGTGGGAAAGTCATAGCCTATGCCTCATGACAACTTAAAGAGTATGAGAGGAATTATCCTACTCATGATCTAGAGTCAGCGTTAATGTTGGCTTAAAGATACGGAGGCACTATCTATATGGGGAGAAAGTGGAGATATATTCGCACCATAAAAGCCTTAAATATTTCTTCACTCAAAAAGAACTCAACACGCGGCAATGACGTTGGCTCGAGCTATTGAAAGACTACGACCACACTATTCAATACCATCCCCGAAAAGCGAATGTGGTAGCCGACGCTATTGAGTAGAAGATCATACGCAGGAACGAAAAGTGATGATGTCAAGTATACGACAGAGCCAACTTTAATAGAAAAAGTTAAGGTTCTCAAGCCACCAATCTTGAAATGATGCGTATGGAAGAAGAAAGTACAAGAAGGAGCTATTCCTAAGCTTAGAATTGATGAAGAAGGAATACTTCGAGTCCACTCTAGACTTTCAGGTTCCTAACGACTCGATTTGAAGTACAAGATTATGATGGAGGCACACAATACACCATTTGCAATCCATCTCGAAGTACTAAAATGTATCGTGATCTTCGACATACATTTTGGTGGAACAATACGAAGAGAGAGATTGCAAAGTTTATCTCAATGTGTTTAACTTGTCAACGTGTAAAAGTGAGCATCTAGTACCTAAGGGTCCGTGTAACAACTTGAGATTCCAAATGGAAGTGGGAACACATTACCATGGATTTCAAGCACGGGTCTTCCTATGGTTTCTCGTGGCATCAATGCTATTTGGGTTATTGTTGATAGATTAACCAAGTCCGCTTTCATTTTTTGCCGACACGGAGACTTATTCACTTGAACGCCTTTGCTAGATGTACGTGAATGAGATTGTGAGGTTGCATGGCATGCCCGAATCCATAGTTTCGGATCGTGACCCAAGATTCACTTCAAGATTTTGGGTTAGCTTGCAAAAAGCTATGGACACGATTTTCATTTATCTGGCTTAAGCATACCATCCTCAAACGGACGGACAATCGTGAAAGGACTATTCAAACTCTTGAAGATTTATTAAGACTCGTGGTCCTAAACTTCAAGGGCGGTTGGGATAAGTATTTACCATTGGTGGAATTCTCCTACAACAACAGCTTATCGTGCAAGTATAGGTGTAGCTCCATTCAAGCATTATATGGACGAAAGTGTCGCCTCCAAAGATGTGGGACGAGGTGGGTGAAGCAACATTGTTAGGACCCGAAGTTAAGACGTATGACTTTAAAAGATCCAAATGATTTGACAACGATACAAACCAGCACAAGATCGACAAAAGAGTTATGCGGATCTTCATCGAAAGGACGTGGAATTTAGTGTAGGGGATCATGTATTGTCATGAAGTTGCTTCCATGGAAGGGAGTTACAAGATTTGGGAAGAGAGGAAAGCTCAATCCACGCATTTATGGTCCATTTCAAATTCTTGACCGAGTAGAAATGTAGCCTATAGACTCGCGTTACCTCCGAAAGTATGTCTCGTGGTTCATAATGTGTTTCACATATCCGTAGTTCAGAATTTGTGAAAGACCCAAACCACGTTATCGAAGTTAGAACCGGACGAGATACCAAGACTTAACGTATGAGGAGGTACCACAAGATCTTAGATAGAAGAGAGCATGTCAGAGACACAAGAAAGGTCATACCACAAGTTAAAGTTTTGTGGAGGAATCATGCTATATAGAGGAAATGACGGGAATTGAAACGGAAATGAAAGCGAGGTATCTCACCTTTTCAAACACTGTGCACGTACGCCAATTTCGAGGACAAAATTTCATAAGGAGGGGAGGTTGTAAGACCCCAACTTATTATTAATGAAATTTAATTTTTCTATTTATTATTTTGAAATAGTAAGGGTTGATTTGATTAATGTGGATAGTTAAGGGTAAAATACGCAAATACTTCAAAATAAGCAAGTGGTTATAAAATATTCATTGTTGCTTGGGAATATTCGTTTGGTCGTGGAATATTCTGATCGCTTTTGGGAATATTCGTATTTACTGTAAATGCACGTGTGTGGGCCCCATAACTAAAAGTTTATGGATGAAGAAAATGACAAATATAAGTTGTTTAAAAATAATGTAGTTAGTCATATCAAGTATCATCGTTAAAATACCTGGTGGTTAAAACACAAGAAGATACACCAGATTGCACCAATTATTGATTCTTACGTGAAGAAGGCACTACTCAATAATGGTTAAGAATTATCGCTCAAAGATTTTATCGAGTTAATAATTGTTGCTATTGATATTTTATATGATGTTGTTTCAATAATTGTCATTACACAAGATTTTTCATTATCGGCTAATAATTCATATTATCCTAATAATATTATTAGATAAATTATTGGCAATGTCTAGAAAGTTCGTCTAAGGAGAGGTTTGGTCACCTAATTGCGCCAAGAAGAAGAAATTTTATCGAAAAAGCCCTCTTTCCCTGAACCGCTGTCGTCAATATATGTGATTCTCGTAATATTATTTGTGAATAATTAATTATTGATTCATATGATGAGGAAAATATTGATTTTATGTGGATATAGATGGAGAAAATTTTAATGTGACAATTGTTGAAAATTGAAATTTTATCTTTTTTTCGATAAAATAATTTATTTAAATATATTATTATATTTTAATAATATAATAATGGTGATATTTTTACAATCTAATGTGGGATATATGAGATACGAGGAGGAAGAGTATTTTTGTTGCAATAAATTTTTAAAACATGTTAAACATGTCAATGGACCCCATTTATCGATCGAAATTTGATTATAGCTTTGTAAAATCGCTTCTGCTTGTGGATTTTGGCCAATTTCTATTTGGAATTTGGAAAAAATTCTTCCGCAAAGTTGTAGAGAATTGAATTTCCTATAAAAAAACACGTGAGATTCGAATTTTCCGATAGAAGGGCTATTTATTATGAATTATTGAAGTTCAAGTTCAAATAATTGATTTTGGAAGTTTAAAATATTTTAAATAATAAAACATTTTTTGTTTGTTTTGTGGGCTACAACATGTGCATAATGAGTGGGATCAGATCTAGGAAGGTAATAGAAATCTTAATATATATATTAATATTATATTAAATTTTCGCTTTTGGTGTTCTAAAGCATTTTCCTATAAATAGGTGCTTAGGTTAAAATTGAAAATCACACCGTAAATCAAGTTTTCTCTCTATATTATCGAGCGTATTCTTGTGAGTATTTTGAGTATACTTTGAGTATTGTTAGACGGTGCAGTAAGTTCCTTCAAAGACTATACCCTAGATTCCAAATTTAAGTACTAATCTTTCGAGGTAAGGATGTTATTTTCTTCTCAAATGATATTATTTCTTCAATATCATTATGTCAAATATTGGTTGAAACTTTTTTATCAAATTTGGAACTTTTCCATGTCTGGGGGTTACTATTCATGAGTTACTATTCACGAAGTTACTATTCATGAGTTACTATTCACGAAGTTACTATTCACAGTACTATTCACGAAAGCGTGAAGATGTTTTTTTGTGTGAATTTCTATCTTTTGGTGTCTGAGTTACTATTCATGTATACGACATTATTCACGATATCTGCAGATTATTCACTTAATACTAGCACTATTCAATTTAAAAATGAAATTTCTTCTTTTTATCCAAAATATCTATTCGGATACTAGCTTTGATCAGATCCATGTTTTGATCATTCTTGAATTTTACACCACTATGATTATTTTTGAGGTATTTTGAACATGGATAAAACAAAGTACTAATCCTTAATCCTTAATCCTTGTCATTTTGTTTCATCGGATTCGCTTTCTTTAAAAATATTTTTCATCATCCTCGCCTTAAATGATGATATTATTGAATATCTTTGGCCCAGTAGTGCAAAAGATGAATGATTTTGAAGAAGAATATCTTTCGTCAGTAGTGCAAAAGATGAACAGTGTTTAGATGAATACTTAATTAATCGATGAATATCTTTCGCCTCAGAGTGCAAAGATGAATATTTGATTCCGATGTATATCGATTGATGTTACAGGATAAAAGATAGACGATGAACTTTTAAATTCATACATGAAGATAGTAGTTTGCATTCTCTACTTAACTCTTCTAATGAATTATTATTTCGCCGCGAATATTGATTTAAAATTTGTTGTCTATTGTATTCTATTAGATTTTTCCTCGTTGAAGACTAACGATAATTTGTTGTATATTATCTTAGTCATAATATTCTTTATCGGGCTAGTTGAGCTCACCCTTTTCCTTTTTGTTCCATTTTTCTTCTCGAGGAGGTGAGAATATAGCGAAAGTATTTAGCCTGGGGTATGGAATGAAGGTTTTAGAAAGAATTGTTTAGTAGTCCTCACCATTTTGTAAAATAATGTATCAATAAATGTGATGAGGATTTATTTGAGTATAGATATTGTCTGTAAGATAATATTTGTATTCAAACTTATAGTTTTCATCGTTGTAATAATAAAGTTGTAGTTGTTTCGCATCATGTATCGACAACCTCGTAATAGGTGATGTATACCTATTTTGGGGGCGCCACAACTAATGAATACACGATTATCTTTCGTCAGTAGTGCATGGATAATTTGTGGTCGTGATACTAATGAATACACGATTATCTTTGGTCAGTAGTGCATGGATAATTTGTGGTCGTGATACTAATGAATACACGATTATCTTTCGTAGTAGTGCATGGATAATTTGTGGTCGTGATACTAATGAATACACGATTATCTTTCGCACGTAAAGGTATGGATAATTCGTGGTCGTGATACTAATGAATACACGATTATCTTCGCACGTAGTGCATGGATAATTTGTGGTCGTGATACTAATGAATACACGATTATCTTTCGCACGTAGTGCATGGATAATTTGTGGTCGTGATATTAATGAATACACGATTATCTTCGCACGTAGTGCATGGATAATTCGTGGTCGTGATACTTAATGAATACACGATTATCTTCGCACGTAGTGCATGGATAATTCGTGGTCGTGATACTAATGAATACACGATTATCTTTCGCACGTAGTGCATGGATAATTTGTGGTCGTGATCTTAATGAATACACGATTATCTTTTGGCCGTAGTGCATGGATAATTCGTGGTCGTGATACTAATGAATATCCTCGACCAGTAGTGCAGGATGATTCGATGATATGGATTAATTATCGAAATGAGTCTCAACAATGAAATATTAATTCATGGATGTGGTAAAAGTCATCTTTCGTCAGAAGTGTATCGATAGACTTGGTATGATTACCACCAAGGATAATTCGGTATAATCATGATCAGATTGAAAACACGAATATCCTCGCCGATTGGTGCATAGATAATTCGTGGTTGTCATACTATTAAGTCGCTGGCCTCAAAGATTATTGGTTTCTGATTGTATATCTTTTATTTTCAGAAAGGCAAAAGATGAATTGTTAATGAATATCTTTGGCGGATCATGAAGATGAATTTAATATTTTTAACGATAAAGGTATTCAAGGTATCCTCACCTCTTTATCATATCGTATCGCACTCTAATTTCGAGGGCTTAAATTCCATAAGGAGGGAGATCAGTGAGACCCCAGATTTTATCAATAAAGATTTAAATTTTGTTTAAATAATTTTTAATATTATGGTGTGAATTTGAGATAATATTATAGTTGTGGGTAGTATTTATAAATTTTGCAAAGTATGCAAGTGGTTATATTATATTCGATCATCGGAGAATATTTGGTTTAGCAGGAATATTCGTGCAACTACTCAATCATTGGTGGACCCCACAATGTAATTATTATCATTCGGATCGAGAAAATGACAAAATATTTTATTGAAATAACGGCGGAAGTTTTACCGTTGATAATTGTTGAACTACTCTAGTAGTAAAAGTACGAAGAATACGTGGTGGTTGCATAAGAAAGACACCAGTATTGATTATTGATGCTTATGTGAGAAGTCACCGGTTTGATTCCATTATCACGATTAATAATATGAATTATTATAATGATAATGACGCTTTTATTTTATTCGTATTATTAACGTAATAAAATGTAAACATCTTTTTATATAAAATGTAATACTTTATTAAAGTTATTCTATAAATGAATATATTATATTTTATTATGCATAGTGTTTGTATAATGTTTTTCAGATAGTGTTTTGCATAGTGTTGCAGATGTTTGCATAGTAAAATGTTTTTATATAAATAGAATATATGATATTTTATTTTGCTTTTAAATATGGACCGCCGATTAAAGTAAATCAATCTGAACTGCTCATGGATTAATTACTACGATTCTATTTTCCTATAAATAAGCTCATTCTTTCATTATTTTCTTTTAATTCACCAAACTCTAGAGAGAGAAATTATAGAGAAGTTTATAGAGAGAAAATCTATAGAGAGAAAGAAGAAGAGTATTCGTACTTCACTACTTTGATATCCCGTGGTCTTTTACTAGTAGGGAATATTATTTGTTGTACCCTTAAGGGTGTTATTCTTTCTTATTCATGAAGAGAACTTCGTTATTCCATTCATTATTATTTCGTTAGAATAACTCGTAAAAAGTGGCATACCCTATACATAACCTCAGACACGCAGACATACCCTATACTTGGTGAAATCCTTATATTATTCCATTCTTATTTATTCATGTTGAATAACTCAGATACGCTTAATCCCCTATACTTGGTGATCTTCTTCGTTATTCCATTCTTTATTATTCATTGGAATATCATGTATCGTGTGTTTTACAGGACTGGTTCCATTGTTTATTATTCAAAGATTTATTATTCTGGTTGATCATCACCGCTCGATTGTGAATTTCACCCGACCGGTTCCGTTATTATTATTCTATTCGAATAACTGCTTCATGCCAAGCATCGCATGCACGGTGATTTCTTTTGTTATTCCATTCTTTATTATACCCAAATTGGTTAAAACTTTGACTTCTATACTCCATGAAATTAGTAGAATATCCTCGATATTTGCGTTTCATCCAAAGATCTTTCATGGAAATATTCTTCCGATCATTCTTGAATTTTACTCTACAAAACAAAGATCATTTTGACAATTTGGACGTTAATAATTCTCGGATAAAATAATTCTTGAACTTGTTTTATTGAATTATTATGTCATTGTCATCATCCCTCATGTTATATTATGTTATCTTCTACTTACGTGTATAGATGAACTTAGTATGATTATGACTGGGGATCATTCTAAGTATAATCGTGGCTTGTTATAAATGATGTGATAAAAGTCCTCGGTGGCTGTGAATGCATGTTGATGGATAGTTTTTGGTATGATTATGACCGGGGGTGATTCTAAGATAGTCTTGACCATTGATAATTTGATGAATATCCTCGTCAGTAGTGCGGGGGGTGATTCGATGATGTGGATTATTTATTAAAATTCGAGTCTCAAATTTATAACAAATGATGAAAAACCTTTAAAACCTAAAAGATAGTAGATTTTATTCTCTACTGACTCTCTTAATGGATTGCTTATTCAGCCGCAGCTTAAACTTGTTGTCTATTGTATTTTATCGGTTTAACATTGTTGAAGGCTAATGATAATTTATATTCTGCATTATCTTAGTCATAATATTTCTTATTAGCTAGTTGAGCTCACCCTTTCTTTCACCGTTCTCTTCGTGAAATGAGAACATATATTTGGGACTAGTCGGGGAACGGAGTAATGGTCCAGAGGATAAGATTAGTAGTCCTCACTATTCTCGTGAAATAGTGTGATAATAGTTGTAATGAGGACTCTTTTTGAGTTTGTATAATATCTAGTAGACAATATTTGTATTCAAACTCACGTTTTATGTCGATTGCATACCTACGCTTATATTAGTAAGTTGTATTTGAATTTATGTACCATGTAAGTGGCGACCCAAGATGGGTGACGATACCTAATTTTGGGGGCGTCACAATATATATAAAAATAAACTAAATCACGACTTCATGTGGTAATAAAGTGCAAATATAAATATTCTTATATATATGTTATTAGCATATTATCTTAGTAAAAAGAATATGCAATCGTTAATGTATATATACTATTACAAATATATATATATATATATACAAAACCGCAAATGGATCTTCACCCGCCATGCGGTTTCAACAGAATAATAACGATGGAACCAGTGGGTGTAAAAACATGCAGAAGATATTCCAATGTAATAATAAATGCGAATAATAAATAATGGAACCAGTCGTGAAATTCACAATCACACGTGATATTCGACGAGAATATTAATTGCGGAATAATAAATAATGGAACCAGGTAAGGTGAAATTATTCAACGTGGATATTAAAGCGTAATATTAATCATGAATAATAAATAAAAAGGTTCCCACCAAGTCTTGTAAGATTAACAAGGATAGATGGTATCATTGTAAATAATGTGATTTAATGGCAATTATAAGAATAAAATTATATTATTGGTGGCACAAAACCTCAACCTAGAAGATAATAATAAATTGCAAGAATTTAATTTTCACTGCCTCGATTGGTTAGAAAGCTTTCAGGTCGATAACGTGTTATAAAACTTTAACAAAGTATGAAATAAACTCTTATAATTCTTTGATAAATTTAGAGAGAATAAAAAAGAGAAAAGAGAGAAAATTCTTTAGAAAATTCTGTGTGTCTTTTCTTCTGTATTTCCTTCCTTTATATAGAGAATGAAGGAGAGGAGGATGAGGAGAGAGAGTAGGAGAATGAGGGAAAAAGGAGGGAGATCACGGAGTGGAGAACAAGAAAGCAGAAGAGAGAGAGAGAAGTGGTTCCCTTATCTTGAGAGAATCATTATTATAACATATCTTAAATTTTAGACCACTCACATAATTTATTAGACTGAGAAATCAGTTGTATTTTTTTTATATATATATATATATATATATATCATGTATGTAGATGTACAATAATTGTTATATTTTCAGTTTTAATGCATAAGATATGCCATATAATACCAACATTTAAAATATAAATATGAGCAATAATTATTGGGATGGTTTATAATTTTCTGTTATATTTTTAAAAAAAATTAATGAAGTAAATTTACTAATATTGAGTTTTGACCCCTTTTTGTTAATAAGGATGTTTATCGATTTATCTATAACAAATATTATAGAAGGAGAGTAAAGAGATGCTATTTTTTTGAAATTCTTGGTCCCTCGTATTTTTTAACCTTTTTTTTATCTTAATGTTTGTATTTTTATTTTTTATCTCCCCTCTCATTATTCATCACCTCCTAAATTTTGTAGTCCACTAAATTATGTATTTATACATTTTAGATTTGCACACAATTAACATGATGAATGTATCTCTTCCCAAATGTTCGTATCTAATTTTAACAAGTAGTATTACCTTGACAAGTATATATAGGAAGACCTTATTTTCATTGTGAACTTATAAAATTAAATATCACATAGTGAAGTTGTGAGTAATGTTTGGCATAAGTAATTTGATTCTAGTATTAATTCCATTCTCTTATTTAAAAATAATGATCTATCCTAAAAATATGATAGGGTCTTGCATCCATTCCGGTCGACCTGGTCAAAAATAGGGTAAACTTTGACATCCTCTTTTCGGATTATTTTAGAATAAATCTGTCCGGTTCTTGTTTAATTTGGTTAACTTACTTGTTTATTCTTTCTGGTCTTGCACTTGTTAGTATAATATCTAACCTAACCTGTACGAAAGATTTTTGTAAATTCAGCCAATACCCCAAATCCTAGTGAATTCTAAATATTGTGTTGCCAATGGAGCTAAGTTCCGGGTAGGCTTTTGAAGATCATCCTAGGAATTGGCAAAGAGCTCTTCAGGTAGACATGAGTGTATTTAAATTTCACTCATTTGTATTTTTATTAACATTTGGGGTCAAAATACACACAAGTGAAATTTAAATAAACCCATATCTAATTTTCATGTGGACGTAGAGCTTTTGATTGACAAATATTTATGATTCTAATTCCAGCAGTTTCAAGCCTGTCTAAAGACAAAAACTAAGCTTGCATTTGGAGGGGAAAATCCAATTATGAATATACAGATGATTCTGTGCTTTTACACGTTCCAGAGTTTAGGTTCTTTAAACACTCAAAGATAGCCATAATCCTGTAGCAATTGTGCATACAGAATCTCATTCCATGTATCAGGAACTCCTGGTAAACACCAGTGAATACAATCGGCATAAGTTTTTGGATCCGATCTTTGTTCCCTACTCAATAGCTTGCCTTTACGCTCACCATAAACTGATGTATGACCATCTTTCCGAAACTCTGACAACTGGGTAATGTTTAACAACCTTACATTAACTTTTAACTGCCCCAACACATCTTTGATCATTCCCATGATATCTAAATTTGAACCACTTCCCCAGTATGGCCTTTGGATTGGATGAGTCTCATTGAAGCAGTTCCCATTACTTCCAGCATTCCACTCCCAGCTCCTGTGAAGGAAAATTTATCTTCACCTTACAATTTTTTTTGTTTACAGTAACATAGGTCTTGTATTTTAGAACCATAATTCTTTGCTCAAATACTTACCACAAATGTGTCGGGGACATGCTCATGAAAAAGACTTTTTGAGTATTAGGGTTGATGCTGGTTTCTATCCAATTGGCCCAAGTTTCCAGTGCCAATCTGTATGCAGTGGTTACATTATATTCTTTGACAGATGGAGATCCATATCTGCAATAAAAAAAAAAATCCGAGGGAAACAAGAACTTAGGTGCCTAATTATAAATCATTGAATAAAATACATAGGTTTGATCATGGTTTTTTGAATTAGTAGAAAAGAAATGAGACTCACGTCGCGTTGATCAAAGGCTTATACATCCACCATACATAGCTCTCAAAAACCAGAATATTGATGCCTTCCCACTGTTTGCTATGATTAGCTATGGAGTCGAGCTTGACAAATCGTCTTAGCACAGTATGATTTGTCGCATGATCTGAGTTAGACTCTACCATGAAAGGAGCCCAGTAATACGATCGATGCATTGTATTCCTGAATAAAACCCCGCTTAGCTTCAGTTAAATTTGATACTTGCAAAAAACACTTTCAACTCTTAATTAATGTTATGAGATTGAAAATATTAGTGCCAATTTGCTTATTCTATAATCGAAGCCCCAAGGAGTGGCAAACAGAATACCTCAGCTCTAAAAATCTTCCTTGGAGGTATCTTTTGAAGAGACTTCTTTCCATCTGGAATTACAGATTGTACCAAACAGACTATTGACTCAAACATTCCCCTCTGTATTGAGTCTCCCACAAACATCAGCCTTTTGTCCCTCAGAATCTCCAACAACTTCAAAGCATTAAACCTAAAATATATGGGGGGAAAGTCTGTAATATGCTTTTGTTATATCCTAAAAATGATTTTAACTATTCCACTTCCATGAAATTTCTCCCTTTATACAGTCTTATACTATCTCTGTCCAAAAATGAGTATGCCTTCAGATTTTTTGTGTCACACACATTCAGGTTTCGATATGTATTTTTCAATATAATTAAAATATGTAAGGCAGTTTTTTTGGGGGAAAATTCATCTTAAAGTGCCCTAGACAAGCGTAAAAAAATAAGACACAAAATTTGATTACCTTGGCAAGTTGCATGCATTAGGCTGCCACCTCCAATTCTGATAAAGAGAATCAGCTCTGCCATTCCTCTTGCAGGTCACTTGTTTAACCAAGTAAGGGCAGCTCTCTTCGGTATAAAGTGGAAGAGAGATGTTGTCCCACACCCATTTCCCTTCAAACACATTGCAACCATCTGCAATGACTTCTTCATCAGAAACACTAATGGGAAGTCTCACCATCCTATACTTGTCACTTTCTAGTCCCCATAGATTAACAATATTGCCTTTGTTCTTCAGATTATCCAAGACGATTCGTGCCGTACCTAGGATCAGAAGAGAAGCCAATGCAACAGGGAAGAGGAGTTGGCCGATCTGACGTTCCGGTGGTTGTAGTGTCATTGAATTTGAGACACTAGATATATGATAGTTGATGTTTTGTTTATGTGCTCATTGTTTGAACAAATATTGTGTTTTAAGCATGTCATAACTACCGGTTGGTGAGATATTGTGTTATATGATGCCAATGTTGGTGTTTCTAATATAGTAATCTCAAAAAGGAACAAATTATTAATTTATACTACTTTTTCCAATTGAATATATTAAATATTTAACAGTTATATTCAAGTGAACATGATTGGAGGAGGAGATCAACCAGAGTTGCGTACAATGGAATGCTGGATTGCTTCGAGTTTTAGTTTTGAGGTTCATAATTAAAATAAACTCATGTTAAAACATATATATTTTTAAGATATATATGAAACACATATTTTTAAGATATATGAAATTTGAAAATGAAACTCTTATGGTAGATTGTACATTGATAGGCATTAAAATTTAATTAAATTTTACAATCTTAATTATTTTTGTAAGTTTTTATTATGTATTATATATCATAAGTAAAAAACCCACCGCTAAGCTAAAAAATATAACGTAAAAAACTTTTACCCTATGTTTTAGAGTTTTGAATGAGATTTTTTTTTTGGAAAGCTTAAAATATGATAGAAAAATATAAAAATTATAATTTTTTCGTCCTAATTGATTTATTTTTTGACCAAAAACTTTTATTTCGTGATTGATTTACTTTTTTTCTACCGAAAAAAAAGGGCAGCTTTAAGAAAGATATTAGAAGGCTGAACAGTAAGCCCATAATTTACGAATTGAAGCGAACACAAACTTACCCTTCCCATTTATTGGTTATACTATAACGATGGTAAGCGGACTCGGCGGCATCCGCGCTTGTTGCCTTCGTCTTCCCCAAACGGTGGATACTCCACTTTTCAGACCCTTTGTACTCTCCTTCCACCGCCGCTGGCGCCTATTCTCCACCACCTGCGGTGCCTCCGCGGCAGCGAATAGGAAGAAGGAGAAGGTCATCGTTATCTCCGGGCCCACCGGTGCCGGCAAGAGCAGACTTGCATTAGAACTCGCAAAGAATCTTAACGGTGAAATCATCAGTGCCGACTCTGTCCAGGTTATCTTCGTTAGCTTCTGTTTCTGTTTGCTTGCCTAGTACAATTAACTTAAAAGAATTGAAGTAAATTATTTCGTTCGCGAAACATTGATAATGCTGTTATTAGTTTAATTGAAACGTGAACCTGTTAATATGAGAATCTGAAATTGCATTGCCTGATTGTGATATGTGACCAGGCCTGAATTTATTTAATTGATGAACAAAAGGGAATACAGTAGAGAAAATTACAGAAAACTAAATTGGCTAAATTCAGAATTCGAGGTTATTGTTTTTGCCTTTTATTGTTAGTTAGCTTATCTGCCTAGTTCTACAGGTATATCAAGGTCTTGATGTTGGATCAGCGAAGCCTTCTTTGAGTGAAAGAAAGGTATTTTATGATACAGGTGCCTCTAATCGCAATTTTCTTACATCAAATAGTTTAATGCTACATAAACAATTTGATTGTTATTGAATTGTATGAAATTATTGATCCAGAAGTAAGAAAACATTTGGTTGGAACTTGTAGTTCTTCCTTTCCATTATTGTCTTCCTAAGTGATCATAGAAGTGCTTAGTTAATGTGTTCTATTGTTGTTGAATTGATCAATTGTATTGTAAAGCATCACCAACTTAAAATGCCTTCCAATGAACCTTTATCATTCTCTTAAGCCAACATATGCATAATAGGGAGTTCCCATACCAATAAGACAGGAGAAACTAGTGAAAGCACTTGTAAAGATTTTTTTCTTAACTTCCCAAGAATTACTGTGCCAGTTTATTGGGAGATCCAAGGAGAGACACTTGTGTATCTGCTCCGAGGCATATAAGAAGTGCTAATTCTTCCTACATATCAAAATTCACAGAGAATGTTTTCTCCAAATTGTGCTTATGTTCAAGAGTGAGTCCTGAACGTTATCGTAGAGCAATATTGAATCATCTTAGTAGGGCAGTTATGACTTGTGAGAATGAAGATGGGCAGTTGTTTGGTGTTTCCTTTTCTTTTCTATTTTTTAATAATGGTGACACACTGACAGCTCATTTGAATGTACTAAAGCTCCTTTCTTATAGGTCTTCTGTTCTTTGTTCATGTCTAAAATGATTATCAGCTGAATATGCTCATTAGACTAGATTTTAGCATTTTATCATCATAAAATGAACTTTGTTGCTGCCTAGATTATCTTTGGTCTTATTCTGCAAGACTGCAGCTTAAGTTTGACCAGCCACTGTGTTTAGTTTGTCCTCTAAATCTTGTTTTATGAAATCTGGCTTTGTTTGTTTGTTTGTTTGTTTGTTTGTTGTTGCAGGAAGTGCCACACCATCTGGTTGACATATTGCACCCGTCTGAAGGTATATTGTTTCCTTGAACAGAATGTAGGTTTTTTTTACTGTTCATTAGATTGTCAGAATTCTATTTTTTTCACATGTCGCTTTGGTATATTTTGTCAATCTATTGAGACACAATGGAGAACCATGCTTCACTGATATCGGAACGTATGTTACTAGTATTTAACTTATTAGTTATCAATAAAAATGTTAATGATGGTATTGAACATAAAATCTGAAGGACCCTCTAGAAATAATTTGTTCAAGCAACAAAACAGACTCAGGCCTTGGGGTATATTCTAAATTTCTAATAATAAGGGCCAATTACACACTATGCTTCTAATAGGCTAATAGCTAATTAAATAAATAGTTTCAGTTCTAGCATGGGTATTTGTGGAAGAGTAATGTAAATGTGGGGCTGAATCCATAACTTTTCTATTTTTTGTTGATAAGCCAAATTATCCATCTCTTTTTTTGAATTCGTGTTTTACATGGGTGTGGTCCTATAATCCTATATATCGTCCAATATAATATGAGATCAAGGAAAGCTGTACAACCATGGTGAAGCAATTGAACAAGAAAAATTGGATAGCTCTACAAATTTTCCTGTTTATTTAAATAATTTTGACATCTCTCTTTGTTATACAAAGCTAAATTTCATGTGTCCATTCATCAATATAGAGATGTGATATATTCTCTGATGTATGCCATATTTGTTTTTGGCATATAATTTTTTGTATGTATTGTCACAATTAAGAAGTTGTTACTAATTTTGGAACATCTCTTATTCCTGATTTTAAAAGTTAAGGAAATCTCTAAGCTTCCTATGCATAACATAACTTTGTTTCCCACTTCTTTTTGTTGGTAGGCTCCATCTCGTGTTATTTGTTTACATTTTTTTTTTTATGAATTATGCTTCTTGATTATCGTTCTTGATGCATATATGTTTTTTTGGATTTCAATGATTCTGCTGGTATATCTTTAAAATTTTCCATTCTTATGTGGAACCTAATAATCTGTGCACAATCAGATTATTCCGTTGGGCAGTTTTTTGAGGAAGCAAGGCAAGCTACAAGAGACATTCTTAACAGTGGCCGTGTTCCAATAGTCTCTGGCAGAACTGGATTGTACTTGAGATGGTAAGTCTCCTTGTTTGATGTTTCTTTATTGTAAATATGCTTTTTTGCTTCCATATTAGTTTCTAGGAAATATGAGAAAAGTTGTACGTTAAATATCTATCTTGATGCCCATTGAAAAGAGTTTATAATAAAGCCAAATTACTCTTGTTCACCTAAAGATCATGTGAAGGTCCTACCTATGTGAGGTCGAATTTATGTGAATGCCATGAGATTTTCCTAAAAACTTAATTGACCTATAAGACTAAAGTTAACTTGGGCGTTGTCAATATAAATACCGATCGAGTACTGGTGATATGAGGATCTTTTCCATGTTTAATGGAAAGCCAACTGACATGGTACATAAAGGCCATTTTTTTTTCGTTCTTCATTTTATAGGTTCGTATATGGGAAGCCAGATGTTCCAAAAGCCTCTCAAGCGATTGCTGCTGAAGTGTATTCTGAAATTTCAGATTTACAAAGAGATGGTGATTGGGATGCTGCTGTGCAATTGGTTGTTAAAGCAGGTGATCCAAGTGCCCAATCTATACCCAGAAACAATTGGTATCGCATACGTCGCAGACTTGAAATCATCAGGGTAGTTTTTGATATTTTCTACCTGTTTTATCGACTCAAACACCATCTACTTTTCAATCTATACATGTATGTTACCCTTTTTTCCTTCAAATATTAATAATTAATTAATATATAACTTTTGTGCCCTGTTTTATTTCGTCTATGATTAATTTGTATGTGATGGGGATCGATGATTTAGTTGCTTTATTTATTTATTTTGTTTATTTCATTATTATGGACTTGTTTTAAATAGTTGGGGTATTTTAGTACTTGTTTTAATTAGTTGGGATATTTTTGTCTTTTTGGTCTCCAAGTCTAATTTAGGGTTTGTTTTGTTTAAATATCGATGTAATTCTCCTTGGGAGGACAAATTCTGAATATTACGATTAATATTAGCTTTCTTATATCGTAGAGATATTTTCTAGAGTTAATAAATGCGGAGTTGTAACTCTAAACCCTAGAATTTAAGCGTAGAGTTTAGATTCTAGTCTTATTCATATATCAGTCAATTGCATAATACAATTTATAAATTGTCCTACATCATTTGTGGTATCAGAGCCTAACCTTGGGGGAATCGCTTTCAAAATCATTGTTCATCATCAGAAGCCTCGCTGAAAAACATCTCGCACCAAAGTCGACCCGCTATTGTCCTACATCATCTGCCACGCCTTGTCTTTCTTCGTCACCATCAACAAGCCCCACCCATCAACAACCGCTGCCACAGTCGGATTAACTCCACCATCGTTGCACCAACAAAAAAAATCAGTACTTGACGACCCAACTCGGACCCGACCAGACTTGAACCAACCATTCTTAAAGCTAACCCATTAAATTGTCGACTCCCAACATCGTGACTCCAACACACCCGCAGCAGAATCGCGACCGAGAAAAGAAAGAAAGACTCAACTGGGAAGGACGAGCAGGGAAGGAAAGGAAAAGGAACGCAGAGGAAGACAGAAAGAAAAGAAGAAGACTTACTGTGCGAAATTTCCGCCACAACCTTAGTACCACCATCACGGAGCTCTCTCCCCATTTCCATCTTCAACTTGCTGCTGTTGTGCTTGGTTAGAATCAAGGGAGATAACCTAGCTTGCTTTCCTAATTCGTTTGCCTAATTCGTGAAGCCCAACCGATATATTTCCCTTGCTAAACTACAACTTTACCCTCATTGTTTTTGGCAAATTCGATCTACACCCTGATTTTTTTCCCTTCAATTTGTAATCTTCGCAGTTTGCACCCTGTTTTACACTCTATAATCAGTTAGGTCAAAAAAAAAAAAATTACTTGGATTTTTTGCAAAATATAGGATAAATATTTCAATTACTTGGATTTTCTTTACTCGTTGCGTAGTACTAAATTTTTTCAAAACTCGTATGGTTTTATTCTCTTAAATTGCACATTATTCATGCTAGTGGGACATCATTTAGTCGTGATTGTTGATATTTTGGAAACTGCGATTGCATTTGCCGTATGTTATAATTTAATTGCTATAATTAATTATCTCAATATTGCATGTGCATGATGATAACCTGTAGTGAAAATCAATATGGCCCGACCATGAATGACAAATTATATTTATTACTCACTAAAATGGATGTTATGCCTGACGTGTATTTGAGAGGGTTCGAGTCGTTGAGCGACGAACACAACATTTACCTGAGCCTATGGGAGAAAATGTAGGAAATGATGGCATCCCCGTTAATGAAGAGATACCTGAGGGAGAACCTGAGCTAAATAGGCAAAAGGAACACTTTGAGCCTAGAAATGTTGAGTACCAAAAACTTGGACCTCGAAATATTGATCACCCCGAGAGACGAGACCGTAGACATCAAGACGTTGGGTATGGTGAACGTAGGGATGATGGCTACCGTGAACCTAGAGATTATGGATACCGTGAACCTAGAGATAATGGATACCGTGGACCTAGGAATGTCGACCTTTATGACTGAGGTTATGATGATGACACTAGAAAATTTAAGGTCGATGCACCCGAGTTTGACGGTAGGTCTGATCCTAATGTCTTCCTTGATTGGTTTTCCAGTCTGGACAAATTTTTCGATTGGTATGAGATGTCCGATGAACGTAGAGTTCGCTTTGCCAAGATGAAATTAGTCAAACAAGTGAGTTTGTATTGGGCTAGTGTTGAGAGAGACATTGAGCGTTTGAGTGAACTAATATACATGAAGCTAGAAGCTTCCCCAGACTTCTTATTTTTTTACAGGAGGTTCATTAGGGGATTTAGTACCATTATGGCTCCGCCACCGATCGCTTAAAGAAAGGGAGTTTGTTTGGTCTAAATACCGCCAAAGCCTTTCATGGAGATTAAGGACAAGTCATGGTACGCAATTATCCTCATGTTATCATATTTTAGTAAGGTTTTTAAGTAATGTATGACCTTCGGTAGAGGAAGGGGAATACTTAGTCAAGAGGGTCATCCTGTTGCATTCTTTAGTGAGAAACTAAATGAGGCCCAACAAAGGTATTCTATCTATGATAGAAAGTTTTATGTTGTAGTTCAGGCACTTAGGTATTGTGGACACTATTTGTTGCCTAAGTAGTTTGTGCTATACTCCGATCATCAGACACTTCAGTATATAAACTCTCAGAAGAAGTTGAGTCATCGACACGCTAAGTGGGTTGAGTTTCTTTAAGATTATTCTTTTGTCCTAAAGCATTGTCGAGGGGTAGAGAACAAAACCGCTGATGCGTTGAGTAGGGTATCTATTCTACTTAACACTTTGTGTGAAGGTTATTGGGTTTGAACGTATTATCCATGAGTAACCTTCTTGTCGTGACTTTAGAGATGCATATAGTGCCCTACAGAATTCTAATGGACCACCCTCAGACGATTTTCGCATCCATGATGTGTATCTTTTTAAGGGCACCCGTTTGTGTATTCCTAGCACGTCTATGCGTGACCATCTAGTTTGGGAGTTACACGCGGGAGGGATCACAGGTCATTTTGGTCGCGATTGTGGAGGATAGGTTCTTTTGGCCTAGCCTCAAGAGGGATGTAGCTCGTATTGTTTTCGAGTGTCGCACGTGTCAAACCGCTAAGGGTAGGAAACAAAACACGGGGTTATATATGCTTTTGCCGGCACCCCATGCTCCTTGGGAGGATATCAACATGGATTTTGTCTTGGGGTTACCGCGGACCCCTAGAGGTCAATGTTCTAAAAGGCGGGAGGCGGGCTTCCGGGGTGCCTAGGGGGCCTAGGCGGGTCCTGGGCGGGGGCTAAGCGGAATTTTTTATTGTAAGTCAATTTTAATATTTTATCTTACATTTATCCAAACAAAACAATAATACAAAGCAAAACAATCTATAATAAAGATAATAAAGACATTTGCTTAATGTTCAAACACATCCATATTGCTAATGTCAAAGTTCAGACACAAACATACAATTGTTGAAAGCTCAAACGTATCTTTAACGTATTAGTTTTATTCATAAACAAGATTGCTATTAAATAAAAAAAATTTAAAATTTCAAAAATTCAATTCAATATTAAAACTTAAGAAACTAAACATAAATTTAAGAATTATATTGAATTAAACTAAATATTACAAATGTATCACCATTTATATAATTTGAAGTTGGTATAAGTTCAAAAATTATATCTATAATAAAATTATCCATTTGACTTGATATTGTTCACTTCACATTTGTGATTTGATATGCTACAACATGCATTATGAATATAGTAAATTATTAGAAAAATAAATATATCAAAATCTGGTTTGGATAGTTATTAAAATAAAATAAAAAATCTCTCCGCCTAGCCCACCTAGGCCGCTCGCCTAATTTCCTGGAGGGATTTTTTTGTCGCCTTGGGCCCGAGTGAGGCACCAGGGGGCTTAGCGCCTAGGCGGGGATTTTTAGAACACTGCTAGAGGTCATGATTCTGTTGTTGTGGACCGTTTTTCTAAAATGACGTATTTTATTCCATGCAGCAAAGCTGATGATGCTTCACGCATTGCATCAATTCTCTTTAGTGAGATTGTGAGGCTTCGTGGTTTGCCTTTAACTATAGTTTCTGATAGAGATGTTAAATTCATGAGTTATTTTTGGAAAACCCTATAGAAGTAACTAAATACCACACTTAAGTTTTCCACTGCCACCCACAGACTGATGGTCAAACTGATGTAGTTAATAGGAGTTTAGGTGAGTTGGTGAGATGCCTTATAGGAGATCACGTGTCTAGTTGGGATAGAGTTTTGCCTATAGCTGAGTTTGCTTATAATAGTTAGGTTAATCGCTTTATTGGGGCGAGTCCTTTTCAGATTTACACTGGTTATCAGCTTAGGAAACCTATTGACCTTGTTCCTCTTCCACCTGCATATAGATCTAGTGAGTTTGCTGAGACTTTTGCACAACATATTTATGATTTGCATGCTGAGATAAGACAAAATAAATTTGAGCAATGGAAATTATAAGTCTGCTGCAAATGTTCATCGCAGGTACCAAGAGTTCAATGAGAATGATCTGGTGATGCTTCGACACCGTGTCGAGAGGTTACCTCCCGGTACATGGAAAAAGGTGCATGCTAAGCAGATGGGTCCATTTCGTGTTAAAAAGAAGGTTAGTGCTAATGTTTATGAGTTGGATCTTCCTAGTAATATGGGTATTGGTCCTGTATTTAATGTGACCGATCTTACTCCATATCATGGACCTTCTACTCCGTTGACCCTATCTCTTACTTCTTCATCTAATAACCCTGTTGAGCCTGTACTTGTTTCTACTTTACTTGTTCCCCCTGCACCTCCTCTTGTTTCTTCACAGTCTACATCAGATGGTATCGAGGATGTTTTGAATGAGAGGTTTGTGTCGACTAGGCGCGGAGGTTATCGCCAGTTTTTGATTAAGTGGCGCGGCAAGCCTGACAGTGATTGCACGTGGATTGGTAAAGACGAGTTTCATCGCATTGATCCTGCATTGTTGGGGCGCTATGAAGATTTTATTTCGACAGAGTCAAGTTTTTCTCAGCCGGGGAGAAATGATGGGGATCGATGATTTAGTTGTTTTATTTAGTTATTTTGTTTATTTCATTATTATGGACTTGTTTTAATTAGTTGGGGTATTTTAGTATCTTGTTTTAATTAGTTGGGATATTTTTGTCTTTTTGGTCTCCAAGTCTAATTTAGGGTTTGTTTTGTTTAAATACCGATGTAATTCTCCTTGGGAGGACAGATTCTGAATGTTACGATTATTATTGGCTTTCTTATATCGTAGAGATATTTTCTAGAGTTAATAGATGCGGAGTTGAAACTCTAAACCCTAGAATTTTAGCGTAGAGTTTAGATTCTAGTCTTATTCATATATTAGTCAATTGCATAATACAGTTTATAAATTATCCTACATCTATGTTTTACTTCTTGCATTCTCCATTAGCTGTTGTTTTATATTAAGGCCTTGACGAACTGTTTCCGCTACAAGGACAAGTTATTGAGTAGAATCTGTTTAGTTTTCTTTCTGAATTGGGAAGAAACTCCAGAAATGGGTACGAGTTGGTACTTTGATCAGCTAATGAATATGTTTTTAACTTTGCAGTCTAGTGGATCGCCTTCATCAGCTTTTGAAGTACCCTTTGATACTTTTAGGGAACAGCTTCATTCACCCGTTGTAGATTACTCCCTCGATATCTGCTCTTCTAATAATGGACTTCAGGAGAGTAAGCCAAAAGATTTGGACTATGATTTCTGTTGTTTTTTCCTGTCAAGCCAAAGACTGGATCTCTATAGGTCAATTGATTTCCGTTGTGAAAATATGCTTTCAGGTGAACATGGCACCTTATATATTCATTTCTCCCCCCCCCTGGAAATCTAAATTTTTTGAATGAGCTACTTCATGCTTGCATCATTGTCCAGTTTCCATGTTTTGATACAGACAACCTTAATGGTTCACCAACGGTTCTATCCCCGATTTTAACCTCTGCTTTTTCACTACTAGTTTTGGTGTAATCACTGCCCACACTGCTTTAAAGTGAATGCTCACTTCCCTAGTAGTTCATTTGAATCTGATTTCTATGCTGCTTAAAAGATGACAGACGTGTGCCATTATCAAGTTCATACTTGTCACAACTATTCATCATATCACTAGTTTCCCAATTAATTAGTTTAGAAAAAAGCCATGTTTTAATAACAATCAATTGAATTATACTTGTGGAGTCGGTATTCTTTCTTATTTTCTTTTAAATCTTCAAAATTTTAAATTATTTCTAATTCTTGTCAGCAGGTCGGATTTTGATCAAGAAATAGTAATTTTTCTATCATTGCAAAATCACAATCAGTAATTTTGATATTAAGTTGCAGCTTTGTAGGTATTGGTTTAGTGCTAGACTAGTCACCCAGTTCTTTAAACCTTGTTTACTTGTTTCTGTATATATTTTTTGGTTACAACTTGTATCTGTTTATGCTATGCGACGATATGTTCATATCAGATGGTTTAAATAATAAAGCATATTAGCATAGTTGTTTGATACATATCACTACTTTGAAATTCTCATCTTCAGTTTTGG
The DNA here is from genome assembly GCA_020205615.1 of Panax quinquefolius. Lineage (NCBI taxonomy): Eukaryota > Viridiplantae > Streptophyta > Magnoliopsida > Apiales > Araliaceae > Panax > Panax quinquefolius. The sequence goes on from CM035170.1 coordinate 128,131,436, forward strand.
CATAAGCAACATAATGTGTATCTTGAAGTTTTGCATCTAATTGGATCTTTTTAGTTCTGGCTTTGGACTGTATAAACTTGAGTAGGTGTATGATTTTGACTTTGCATAGTAATTTCTTTACTGTAGGAAGTGATGGAATTTTGTCGGAGGCAAGATGGCTCCTCGATATTGGTCTTCAGCCAAATTCGAATTCTGCCACTCGAGCAATTGGTTACAGACAAGTATGTCCTTGGTCTTCTGCAGATGATATATCCTTTCATAAGTTTGTGAACTGTCTTTGTTTGTTTACTTTGTTCCTTTATATCTGGAACAGGGTTATTATACAAATTTCAATGTTCAAACATGTGAAATGCATAGCATCATTAACTTGTTATTAGTTGTGGTACGAAGATGTTATCTTTCTCTTTTTGGGACTGCTTTACGGGGATGGAATGATTTGGTTTGATGGGTAAAAATATGGAGTGATTTGGTTTGTTGGGTAGGTAAGCTAGTCTCCTTTGGTCGTCTCTTGTACAACACTCGGAGTCTCACAAGTGTTAATGATATTTTTTGCCCCATGAAACAAATGTGTTCGTCTTCCCATAATAAATCACATCACGGTCATATAGTAGAATATGTGCAACATCCATAGGAAGGACATCACACCAAATACTCTCCTTATAGCCCTGACTAGACATCTCTTTGACTAGTGCTGTAAATGGTTACAGAAAAATTCGTATTCGTCCACATCCATATTCAGGAAAAAACGGATATTATTCGTATTCGAAAAAAAACGGATATATCCGTATTCGGTTTAAAGATATCCGCAAATAAACGGATACAAATACGGATATAGGTGTATTCATATTCGTTTAACATCCGACAGTAAATATATTTGACAGATAGTGGATATCCGGATTCGGATCCGTATCCAGAATTTGTATCCAAATAACTATATATATATATATTAATTATTATATAATAAGCAAAATAAATTTTTTAAAGTGGCATTCCTTATATAATAATTAGTTTTCACTGTCATACGAAAATTACTTTAAAAATATATCATTTCACTTCTAAAAAGTAGGAAATAATACTTTTATTCTAATATTAATAAACTGAAAAAAATTAATTAAAGTATAGTTAATATATTTTTACTACTTTAAAGTTAAAATATCTAAAATGTATCATTTACCAAGAAAATTATACACTAGAAGAACAAAACTATAGTTATTAGTTTGTTATAAGTTTTTTGCTTTCAAAACTTACTTGCAATGTTGGGAGACGGGAACAATGAACAATATAATCTTATTGCTAAAATGTGTCAAGTCCGAATTAATCTAGAATGGGGTTGAATAATTAATTCACATTTATGAATTTTCGGGTGGAGGGAGTACTTGTCACTTTTTATTTACCCAATTATTTAAAAATTAGAAGTCCAAATATTTAAAGTAAGTCCAAAGTAAATTTTGGATCAAGTTGGATTAACTAGTTGTCAGTTATCACATATACATTATAACTCACAGTCTCCGTAAATATAATGAAATAAAATAAACTTTTTATAACTATGCAAGTTGTAATCTATGTATCGAGGATAAACTATAAATAAAAGTTCCCATAAACATATTATTAAAGTTTTAATCAAGTATTTGAGAAAAATAATTAAATATTCAATGTAAACTTTTGAATCTAATTATAAATTATAAATATACATACACACTATAGTATTACTCAACACATAAAATGGACATCTAAACATTAATAAGTAGAGCATTCATTTTGAAATTTAGGATTTCAAAAATGATGAAAACTTATTTGAATTGTAATTTAGAACATTGATTATTATATTTAAATATTTATTAAAAATAAAAAATTAACATTCATTCATTAATAAACTATATTTTAGAACTCATTATTTTTTATTCTAGTTATAGATGTAAATGGTAACCGAAAAATTCGTTTCTGTCCGCATCCGTATTCGGAAAAAAACGAATATTATTCGTATTAAAAAAATGAATATTATCCATATTCGGTTTAAAGGTATCCGCAAATAAACGGATACGGATACAGATACTACTGTATCCGAATCTGTATATATCCGTTTACACCTCTATCTTTGACACAGAAATGGATGTCTTGTCCAGGCGACACTAAAAAGTTGAGGATGTGGTTCTGTCTTTAGCTTTACCACGACAACCACATTTAAACAACTACCCCCATCGATGATCAACTTAGAAGAGACACCCCTACTTTGTTGTAGGTCTGAAATATGGCGATTCTCCTTCAATCTTCCTCTATCCTATGACTCGTGAAAACGCACCTCATGACACCTACCTGATTACCTATCTCCTCTATGTGCTTATCGGTCTCTTCATCCTAGGAGTTATACTCATTCTCGACTTCAACACCAATAATATCCCCCACCTCTTTTGAAATTCCCTCTAACGCTCTAAGTCTCTCTCAACCGTTGACTAGAATAAACTAACCAATTTCACCAATTTCATTTTGGTGAATCACACCTTCCTATCCTCAGACATCTCATACTAGTGAAAATACTTCTCCATATTAGACAACCAATCAAGTAATGCATTGGGATCAAATCTACCGTCAAACTCGAGTCTACCTTGAATTTCCTATAGTCATCATAAGAATCATGTTTAGGATGTTCATGTGCCTAACATGTGGGTTTTGGACATGCCTATTCCCATTGTTCCCATGAGGTTCTAGGCTGTCTTTGTTCAATGTGTGATCCTATCATTCATTTGACCCAATTGTGCAACTATGAGTACTAATTGGTCCTGAATTTCTTCTAAAGTAGCTTGGGTACATCATGTTGTGAATGCAAGTGTAAAGTTGAGACAATACATAAATTTAATTGAAGCAAATTAAAATTATAAATCTAAGCCTATGCAATCTCAATCTCAAAAGCTAATAATAATAATAACTGAAGAATATGCAACTAAATAGAATAATATGCAATTTAAAAGAATAAATTCAAAACAAACTTTCAAAAATTTTAGTAATAATGAACGAAGGAAATTCAAGTAATTAACTATTTAAAATCTAATACTCAAGAAAGGAAATTCAAGTTACTGACTCCTAATAGGCAACTAAATGGAATAATATGCAATTTTTTTATTGGACCTAGCTGATCAGAAAATAAGAAACAATGTAAAGTTGATAAAAAGTAAAAGTTTAGTGGTTGTATGTGGAAGAAGCAGGGGTTAAAATGCAAAATCAACAAACTGTGGGCTAATATTTAAATAAAGAACAGAAGTTGTGGGGACTAAAATGTAATTGGACAAGGATTTATTACTTTAGGAAAGTAATGCTAAAAGTAATGTTGCATTTGAATTGAAGGAATGAAATGTAAGACAAAATGAAATGATATTAAGGTATTTTAAGTGTATGTTTGGTTGTTGTTGGTGGTGAGTGTTGTCATGTAATGACAAAATTATCACATATATCCATTCTATTGGAATAAATTTTATTCCACCTTCTTCACATGGAATAAATTTTATTCCATGGATAAAAGGAATTTTCATTCCATTGGTATGATTTATCATCCAAAATGATCATCAAATACACTATTTTTATTTTATTCATTTATTCCATTCTCTCAATCCAAACGTAGTACGGGTTACCTCCCTTATTTTCCCAACAAATGCAACAACAAAGTGAGATAGAGAGAGTGCAGCGAAGAGGCGAGATGTTTCCTGAGCAACGACGAGTAGTCACGGCGGTGAACGGTACGTCCTTCCTTCTCTCTCTCTCTCGTTCTTCTTCCTTGTTTTTTCTTTTTGCGATCTGGCCCTCTTTTTTCCTTTGTTTTGGTCACGGTTTGGTGGTGCGGTGATTCTGATATTGGGTATGGATAGATCTGGCTGTGGAGATGGGTTTTGGTGAAAGGTTTAGATGTGTTGGCTCAACAAATTTGGTCGACGATGATGGGTGGCAACGTGAGGGATTCTGTTGTGGCGTTGGGGTCGCGACTGATGGCGGTTATGTAGTAGCTCTGTTCGAATGTGGGTGGCAGCATATCAGTGGTTGTGGGCTAGGGTTCCGATGAGATTTTCTGCCGATAACGGCTTCGAAAATTCCCAAGGAATGAAGTTAGGATCTGATACCAATTTGATGTAGGACGAAAGTAATTAATTGGAACTGGTAATAAAAATTAACGAGCTTGGGTGATTCAACTGAGGGAGAACCACTATCCCTAGGGTTTTTCAACCGCGGAGGCAAGAAAACAATATTGATCGTAGGGGGTTTCATCGGTAATTTAGCATACTGAACCTGTCTGAACCGTACTTAACCGGTTATTGTTTTTACTAAAAAATGGGTACCGATACCGGTTCCGAATTACCGTTATTCCGGACCGGTTAGGCATGGTTCGATACCGGTAAAAACCGGTTTTGTACTGAAATTTCTATAAAAATAAAGATACATCAGCATGTGGGTACAAATCGGTTGATGTTATCGAGGAAAATGTACTGCAGCAGAGAGCGATGCACATGCACATTAATAATTTGACCCTTTCTCGAACGGCTTAAAACTTTTGGAGCAATCTGTGATCTGACATATTATCACTACTTGATCTTGCTTCAGTTTTGCAAGTTTCTAAATTATTATATTGCACTTTGTACTTGATGTGATAAAAATTTGTAACTGCAAGTCGAACTACAGAGACTAGATAAATTTTAATGTATCTTTAATATCTATTTCAGACGAATTAGAAATAAAGATGGAGAATTGATCAACTACAATTAAACTAATTAGAATATGAAAACTAATAATAAGGAAGCAATCTAGGAATCCAAATCTATTAAACAATAAACATAACACGTAATCCAATCTATTCTATTTTTATAATCTCCCCCTTTAATTTAGTAAGTTTATAATTAACGTAGGCAAACATAGATTACGAAAATTTAAGGATTAACTATAACCCGTCAAAACTTCTGAGCGAGCATGGATTATAAAAAACTGATATATTAACAATAACTTATCAAAACCTATTATTTAATTTAAAATCACATAAGAACTATAAAACAAAAGTATTTCAATAACGAAACATGAAGATAAAATCAATTAAACATAAAAGTATAAATAATAGAAGAGATGAAAAAATATTATCATGAATAATTATTTAATTTCATCTTCATCCTAGATTAAAGAAATAAACCGAACATGGAAATAAATAAACTAACTAAAATAAAGAAAAAGAAGAAGATAAAAATAACTAAGAAAACTCTAATTTATCCCTCCCATTCTCTCTAAAACAAAAGACCTATTTATAGGCACAAATAAATTGTAACATAATACTAATACATTGAACTTGGTCTCTTTCGTTCCCTTTTATCCTCTGCTTTTTTTCTTGATTTCAATCTCTACATGGTAATCTCCCAAGAGTCATTTTCTATCTTTAAAAGCTGGAACAATTATTTTTTACTTATTCATCAAGATAAATAAGATAAATCCTACAAAACAAAATAAAATGTATTAGTTAAATAAAATAAACATATACAATAATAAATATGAGAATATTAAAATGTATAATTAATGTGTATATCAGTACTCTATCCAATTTGTGTCCATATGTTTCATACCTTGGTTTGCCTATTCTATGAAGTCGTTGTACAGGAGGGTGAAAAGAAAAAAGATATCAATTAAGTATGTCCCAAATGCTAAAACTCAATAAAAGCTAGAAAGAAAATATTAAAGATGTATCAAACCCAATAGTGAATTACTTAGTTCCATACCCACCTCAAAAAGGAAGGATAGTTGCTAAACCGCTAAACCCTATAAAACGGTCCGAGTAATTGCATGCAATGGGTATAGCTCTGCCACAATTTGTATTATGCTAACCGGTATATCAGGTCGGTATGGTATGTACCAATTGTAACATAAAAATTGTTTTTTCCTCACACAATTTGAATTATTTGACATATTCGTCTTTATCTAAATTCTGGATTGTTGTTTCTTATGATCAAGTTATTTTCATTTCCTTATATCACGCAGGCTATGGAATACCTTTTGAAATGTAGAGAACAAGGGGGGAGTTCGACTGGAGACTTTTTTGCTTTCTTATCTAGATATCAGAAAGCATCTAGGTAAGTTTTTTCCTCATTTCATACTTCTCTGTGCCACAAAAAGAGTTCCATTTTCGAAATTCGCGAATAATATATTAAGGATATGTTTTTGTTTCATGTATACACCAAAAAGTAATAAGAAGTTAGTTTAGTAGTGAATTTGATAGTGATATTATGATGACAAACCTGAGGACATTTTGTCATTTTATACTACTATTTACTAAATAAAAAAGGGTGGGTCAAATGCATGGGTTGTCCCTGAACTTTAGGTGATTTTGGTATTTAGCCCTTTTCTTTTGGTCAACGCAAATTGAGTCTCTTTCTATTCGAAAATTTGGGTATTGAGGCTCCAGGTGCCACATTGGCGTTGACCTGTTGACGTGTCACGCGTGGCGCCTACATTGCACCGCTGATGTCAACTTTAATCAAATTAATTCCTAAAAAGATGTCACTACCCAGAATTGATCCCAAAACCTCAAGTTTGAAGTTTTGGCCAAGAGATCACTCGAGCACTATAAGCTTAGCTACTAAATTACCCAAAAAATATTACTATATACTAAATCAATTCATAACAACTAAATAAAACAAAAAGAGATGACGAGCGAGGAGGGGAGGGAATCATTTTGATAAATATTTTATAACAATACTACTACTAATAATAATAATAACAATAATAATAGTAATAATAATAATCACAATAATAATTACAATAAAAAATAATAATAACAATAACAATAATAAACATAATAATAATAAAAATAATAATAATAATAAAGCCTTCTAATTTTTCAGATCCCAATAAAAAAACCTAATTTTTCAACTTTTTTTAGATCTACTATTCTTAATAATCGCAGCTAGCAAAAAAGGTCCAATCTTTGGTCGGAAAAAAGAAGAAAAAAAGAGAGAAGATGAAGAAACTGCATCAAATGGAGTTTTGATTTAAAAAAAAAACGATTCCTCGCCCATTACGTTTAGATCAGGTTCAGTCTCTCTCTTAGGGTTTCATTTTTGATTTGTTTACTACTACTCTAATTTGTGTTATGATTATAAGAGAGGGAAAAGATTTAGGGGACTGAAGATTGCTTGGGGGTGTAAGGGTGTTGTTAATGGTGTTAATGGTGGCGTCAACAACTGGTGGTGGACATGGAAGTCATTGTTGGGTGGTGGTGGGATGAGTGATAGTGATGAGGTCATCGGGATCGGAGTCCACGAGAAGTGGATCGGAGGAGGAATTGGCGTTCGTGGAGTGACGGAGAGGGTTGGAGGTGAGGTCGTTGTGGAGGAGAGAGACGGAGAGGAGAAGGGCGGTGGGGAGAGGGGGACGGGGGAGGGGAACAGAGGAGAGAGAGAGCCACGTGGTTTTTTTTTCCTTTCTCTTTTAATAAAATGATCATTCATTAAATTATTTTGTAAAATTTAAATTTTGTTACAAATTTATATATAATTTTAAAATAAAAAAATTAATTGATAAAATTAAAATTACATTAACAAACATGAATTAACTTTAAGATTTTGTTATTGGATTTGGATAGAAATTAATTTAGTATATAATTTATTTTTTGGGCAATCTATGTAGCTATGCTTGAAATGCTCGGATGGTCTCATGGCTAAAGTTTCAAACTTGACTACTTGAGATTTTGGCTTCAAATCTTTGGAAGAACTTTGTTTTTGGCAAATAATTTGGCAAAAGTACACGTGAGCAGTGCTAGCTGGTGCCACGTATGCAAGTCAACGCACATGTGGCACCTGTGAGCTCAATATCCAAATTTTTAAACAGAAAGGGGCTCAATTTGCGTTGACCAAAAGAAAATGGTTCAATACCAAAAAACACCTAAATTTCAGGGACAACATATGCATTTTACCCAAAAAGGGGGCTACTTTTTGTGGAGCAAATTTTTTTGACAAATGGGACTCTTTTGAGGAACGGAGGTTACGATCCTTGTACACCAAACAAATGCTTTAGTCTTGCTTCTAAACGCTTCTCTCATTTAACCTGATACTGGCTGGCATGGAGATGCATGAAAGCATGTAAACGGATCTCTGAAACTTCTCCATGAAAGAATGTAAACAGATGTCTGAAGCTTTTTATTGTAGGCGGTGATAGAATAGCTATAACTTTCTGCTCCTCAAGTTGGCATAGAATTACATAAACACAACTTGCTCTTCTTGCTCCAAGTGCATTGGCATTAACTGCCATTTCAAAATTAGTGCTCACCACCATAATTGTGCATCAAAAGTTTGTAATTTGACATGATCCCTCGGGGCTATGCCACCTTTAGATCATAGAGTCTCTTATGTAAGGGTTAACTTTACAAATTCGCCATGTCTCTGGACCATTCTTCTCAAAGAGTAAGGGATGGAGTATTTATATCTTTTAAAAAAATTAATTCTACATGATTTTTTTCTGTGTTATTTAAGATATTTTACCTGTTAACCAACCGTGCTGGATGATAATATGATAGGATTTTTTGGTGGGAGACTGTCGGTGTAATTATGTTATCTCGAGGGCATTGTTTTCTATTATTCACAAATTAGGAACCAGTCATGGAATTTTGCTATAGCCCTGTTTGTCTCACTTTTCCATTTTTAACTTTTTGCTTCTACTTTTGATTCTAAGAAGATGATTTTGATTTTTTAAAAGTTGTTAACTAGTATTTTTGTTAAACTGATTCTGATTCTCCAAATTTTGTTGATGAGTGTTTGGCAAATATTCTGACAAGCTAGATTTTGGTAGCAAAATATTAATAAATATATTTATTTGTATATACATAAATAATTATATATTTAAAATATAAATATTATATTATATAGTTAATTATGTATAAACATATATTAATATATAATTATTTATTGATATATATATATTATGTTTATTTATTAATGTGTATATATATACATATATTTAAAATATAAATCTTATGTTATATATGTAATTATCTATTAACATATATATATATATAAATAATATATATTAACATATAATATAGTTACTTATGTATTAATATATATTAACATATAATTATATATTGTTATATATTATGTTTATTAATTAATACATATATATATTTAATTATGTACAAATATATACTAGTATATAATTATTTATTGATATATATATATATATATTTATTTTATATATATATATATATATATATATATATATATATATTTAAAATATAAATCTTATGTTATATATTTAATTATTTATAAATATATATTAATATGTAATTATTTATTAATATATGTATATATATATATATATTTAAATAATATAATTTTATTTTATTAAGAGTTGAGAAGTTGATTTGAAAAACACCTAAATAGGTGATTCTAGCTTCCAACTTTTTTATTCATCAAGGTATTTGTATTCGGCTTTTAGCTTTTGGACTCAAAAGCTTAAACAAACACTCATGTAGTTTCTCAGAATCCAGAAGCTATAAGTTGTAAAAAAAGCTGAAATAAACGGGGCCTATGAAGTAGGGGTGCACTGGGGGTGCAGATGTGTTGCCGGTAGGGGTGGACATTTTTTTCGGTTTTTTTTGTTTTTGGGCTAACGGAACCGGTTTGGAACAAAACAAAACCGGTTTGTTATCGATACAAGTAACCGGTATGTATCGGTTATTCAGTACCGGGTTCAAGAAAGTATTTTGGAGGTTTGCTACATACCGTATCGAATTGGTTAAACTAGTTGTAATTCAAGTCTAGTGTTGCATCCGTAGCTCATAAATCCCTAACCCTCTTCTCTGCTTCAATCTCCTTTCGGATCTCATCTCCGCCATTGATGAAGAGCCCATGGTCTACATCTATCTCATAACTAATTTACATTCACTCAGCTTCAAAAAACGTATGCACACATAGACAAGTAGATAAAAAAAAAAATCAAATCTAAAGTTACTCTATTTTTTTTATAACGGATGAATCATCTTTCAGTGAGATTAGTATCTAAGAGAGAGAGGACCAGAGAGAGTAATAAAATTGAATTGAAGAGACAGATTGAATTATGAAAAGCACAAGATCTTGGGGTATCATCTTGGGTGAAAGTTGCATCGCACCCAATCCTTTGACATCGAAGTTTCTCCATTCTCAGATTTTATTATAGCAGGAAGAGAAGTTGGGAATATCTTTCTACCTATAATTTCAATTTCGGTACAAAATCGGTTTTACCGATACCAATCGTTATAACCAATAATAATACCGGTAACCGTATCAATGCTAATTTTAAATAAAAAGATAAGATTCCGATTTGGTAATCTTTTTTATCAAATGGATCTATTATGTTTAAACTATTGGTAATCAGTATCAGGAAGAATGAGATTATGAATCACCCCTAGTTGTCGGTGCGTCTGGATACGCACCTCGTGTGGCAACTTCCGTATTTTTTTCTTTTAATTTTAAAATTTAAAATTTTCCTCTTAAATCTGTATAAGCCCTTCCACCTTCATCTTAACATGGTCCAGATTAGAACACCAGACAAACAAGAGATGAATAACAAGTAGAGAAGAGGGGAAAAAAGAGGAGATGGAGAAAGAGAAAAGAAGATCGATAAAAAAGATTTGCCTGCCGTAAAGAAAATTAGAGAAGGAAGATCGGAGAAGAAGATTGGGGAAGGAAGATCGGTGGTCCTATGTCTTCTTTTCCTGCTCTTTCTCTCTCTTCGTTCGTCCATTGGTCTTTCTGATAGGAGACTTGTGGACTTTTCTTATTTTATTTATGGTACAAAATTAAATAACTCTTGTAGCTTTATTTACTTAAGTTCATAGTCCCCTATATTTATATTGTTTTACACATTAGCCCATACACTTTAGTTAAGTACAAATTTAAATATATACTAGTGTTAAATAATAACACTTTCAGTAACTATTATAATAATAATGTAATATTGTATTATATATAAATATATTTAATAATTAAATGTGGTGTATCCCCCACATCATCGGAATCCCCATTTCTCAAAATTTAGCGAGCTCCTATATCCCCATGTCACGCATCCGTATCCCCCCAACCCGTATCCTTGCTTCTTAGGAATTTTGTATCAATTACCCTAGTCCGAAAGAAGAAGTTATGGCAATGTTCTAAAAATCCTCGCCTAGGTCCGCCTAGGCACTAAGCTCCCCCTTGGTGCCTCGCCTAGGCGCCAGGCCTCCCTTGCGCCTCACCTAGGCTCAAGACGACAAAAAAATCCTTACAGAAAATTAGGCGGGGTCTAGGCGGAGAATTTTTTTTTATTTTAATAACTACCTAAACCAGATCTTGATATATTTATTTTTCTAATGATTTACCATATTCATAATACAAGTTGTAGCATATCAAATCACAACAAGAAGTGAACAATATCAAGTCAAAATGGATAATTTTATTATAGTTGTAATTTTTTGAACTTGTACCAACTTCAAATTATATAAATAATGATACATTTGTAATATTTAGTTTAATTCAATATAATTCTTAAATTTATGTTTAGTTTCTTAAGTTTAATATTGAATTAAATTCTTGAAATTTTAAGTTTTATTATTTAATAGCAATCTTGTTTATGAGTAAAACTAATACGTTAAAAATATGTTTGAACTTTGACATTAGCAATATGGATGTGTTTGAACTTTAAGCAAAGACCTTAATTATTTTTATTATAGATTGTTTTACTTTATATTATTGTTTTGTTTGGATAAATGTAAGATAAAATATTAAAATTGGCTTAAAATAAAAAATTCTGCCTAGGCCCCCCTGGCTGGCTGCCTCCCGTATAACGTCTTTTAGTACATTGATCTCTGGCAGATATTTCATATTTAATTGAGTTTGGGATCCTAAGTCTATAAGGATCTTTTGGAAGTCTGGAGTTTCGCTTGAGACCTATTTTGGCTATCAATATTTTGATTTATGTATAGTTTGGAATTCAGCAGCTTCTATGTGTTTTATTATTGATAATTGTCTAATATAATTGTAATGATCTTCCCTGTCAAATTAATTCAGCAATTAGTATTTATCAGGAATTTTGCAAAACGACAAATGACATGGTTTCGTAATGAGCAAATTTATCAGTGGATTGATGCTTCCAGACCCTTGGTATGTCATTTCTGTTTCTTTAGGTCGACATGTTTATTTGGATAAGCAGATCTTTGCTACCTATTTCTCAGTTAACATTAATTTTAAGACACTCCACATGTATTTGAATGCATACTTAATTGCATGGACTCATTACCAAACAATGTGCTTGATGTTCCTACTGTTGATGCCATTTTGAGAAAACCTCTTCAACAATTTAAGAACTCAATATGTCTACGATTATTCTCAGTGTTTGGAGTCTTTAGTTTGATCTGTGTATTTTCTTCTTCTGTTTTGAATTCTTTCTTTATTGCAATTCCTGATTATCTTAATCTAGGATTCTCCTGAAATTGTGTATTGTTTGGCATTTAATGCAGTAATGTACTGTTTTTTTTATTGTTCTATTTGGGATTCAGTTTATATTGATTTCAACTCTACTTTCAAAAGAATGCTTGGGATGTGAAATTTCCTTATCAACTGTTTGGTTCTAATATTAAAAGCTGCTTGCTATGTTACATGTAGTCAGTCAACCAAGAAATACCATTTCTTTGTGCTTGGTCCAGCATGCAAGAACTCAAGTATTTCTAAGAAAAATCAGAACTCATTAAGAGTAAATACACTAACGACTTGTGGAATGTGATGGAAACACTTGGGAGTTGGTATCATATGTTAAACAAAATTACTTAATTACTTCTCTCTACTGAGGAGCGAGACATTTTCATTTTATTTTTTTGGGCATTTCCACATCTTCACATCCTTGTGCTAACCTTTGAGCCGTACATGTTTTCCAGGACAAGGTGATCAGCTTCATATATGATGCATACCATGACCAATCTGGGAATTTGAAAGTTCCTGAATTACTTAAAATGAAGAAAGATGTATCAAACCACTGAGAAATTTTAGAACTAAAGGGTTACCGTACTAAAAATAGGTATACCTGTAAGAAAACTGAAACATGTGGTTTTTATCATTTATCTCATCTATATTAACTAATTATTTGCATGTGCAGGCAATTCATCGGCATGAAGATTGCTCAGATATTCTAGAACGGATAAGGGAAACTCATGGGCAAATTGCTGAATCTATTTTTTAAGTACCGTTGTTTGGGCTTTGATTGTTACCTTGCTCAGACTGTATATTAGTATATCTAAAAGTTTGTTGATCCTTGAAAGGTTTGTTTTGATTTGTTGTTTTACTTGTTTTGTTCTTTATTGCACCAATAACCTTAAAATGAGGCCTTAGATATTTTTTCGTTCAGTGAAGTTGAGGAAAACTCCATTAGCGGATATTTTTTTTGAGCATATTCATCGTATTTGGTCTGAGCATTTCAGATTATGGAGCACTTCCACTGTTATAGTGTTTTATAAGAACATCTTTCAGGGAAAGCTGAGGCTGAAGGGGAAGTGGCAATCCAATTTCTAGACAAGTCTGGTTTAGATTCATTTAACTAAAGGAAACAATGTTTTTTTTTTTTGATTAGTCTGTTTTGCGACCTGAGACCACTGTACAAAGTAAAAACAGTACTTTTTATTTGCATTTACTATCTTCGGACCAACTCAGAAACCTGAATATGACCAAGTAAGCACAGAGCATATTAGATATTTCATATTAGAAGAGGTGGTAATCTGTTCTTGATTATCACATGCAAGAAAAATGCGTGTAAAGTGTTTAAAAGCAAAAATTAAAAAAAAAAGTTTTTGGAGCGGTGTTTAGGAATGAATGTTTGTTTGTATTTCCTCTTTGTTTTTATTTTCCTTTTATCATTGTCTGTGGGATTAACTAGTGTAGTGTAGTAATTTTTTGTCATTTCAATATTCGTCGAATCCCTTTTCAATCCAGGTGGGTGGGTGGGGTAAAGCCCCGGCTTTTACGTGGTGGTATATGTGTGGGTTTTTGGTTCCCGACTCCTCCTGAGTATCAGATGCTTTAAAAAGTTATTTCTCCTTTGTGTTTTACTTTTTTGATTGTTGCCAAAGGGTAAAAAAGAAGTCAAGTCTATATAATGCATGTTCGGCCGAGCGGAGTGATTAACCAACTTTGTGTTTGGTTTGTAAATTGTAATACTCCAAACTTTGTGTAGCTGTTCCAACTTGCTGCTGTCCAATCTTTATTTGTAAATTGTTTGTCTTTTATTTTTTCTTGCAAGCGCATGACGTCTGTTTCATAATAGATGAAGTTGGGTAATGCACTTTTTTTTTTCCTCTAGATCTAAGACCTCTTGCATCACATTTTCTTAAGGTCTTTTGTTTTTCTCATGTAGCAGTCAGGAGGATTTAAGAAAGTGGAGTATATTGTCTTGTGAATGGATTCTCCTAATATACGTGTGTAATATACTAAGAGTTTAATATCACTCTTGAAGGTAATTTGATTTTAAAAAGGAAACATAATTTCGAAATATCTGAAAATGCTCTTTTTGTAATATAAAATGAATTTTTTTAATAAAATAAATAAATAAAGTTACAAGTAAAATGGTAAATAGTCACTCATCGAATTAAGAAGGATGAGAAAAGTTTTAATAAAAAGAGATGAACACCTCGAGACTCACAAGTCACACCACACCCACCCACGCATTTGTTTCCTCCTTATAAATTACATTTCCTTCCCGTAAAACCCCAAACAACAAAATTCATTTTTCTCTTATTGCCTTTCCTTTACTTCTCTCTCTAACTCTAATAAGATGAAGGTAGCCACGTTGAGATCCATACAAGCATCTCTGAGAAGAGGCACAACCGCCGCCTCATCATCATCTCACATCCTTCGCCGCACTTTCTCATCTGACTGTGCACCCGACCGTAAAGTTGTCGTCTTGGGAGCCGCCGGCGGGATCGGACAGCCGCTCTCCCTACTCATGAAGCTCAACCCTCTCGTCTCTCAGCTGACTCTATATGATATTGCCGGCACCCCCGGTGTCGCTGCCGACGTCAGCCATGTTAACACCAGATCTGAGGTATTCTTTTATAGGGTTACGTACAATTTCCTGCTTGGTTAAGTTCTGTTTGTGTTCGGGTTTTGATAGGTTTTTGTTTATGTAATTGCTTTTTTTTTTGTTTTTAGATTCTCTCTTTCTTTTGAACTTTTCTTGGAAGATTCCAGTAATCATTGACTACCCTGTTTACTTATAGTGTCTTGATCACTATTACATTGGCTCAGTTCAATTTTCATGGTTTTCACTTCTGTTGCTCAGTTTAGGCTACATGATTTATCATTTTCATTTAAACGTAAATAAATATCCTTTTAATTTCTTTTGGTAAATTCAACATCAAAATTTGGATACCTTAAATATGTTCACAAGACATACTTAATTTGGGATTCCCTGAAAAGCAATTAGGACTCAGCTGAGGGGAGATTTTGTTTTTCAACTAGGGTTTCAGTTTATTTACTCATTTAAGTGGTTGCTTGTTTGCATAGGTTGCTGGGTACGTTGGGGAAGAACAGCTCGGAAAAGCGCTAGAGGGAAGTGATGTTGTCATTATTCCAGCTGGTGTGCCAAGAAAGCCTGGCATGACTCGTGATGATCTCTTCAACATCAATGCTGGCATTGTCAAAGGACTATGCACTGCAATTGCCAAGTATTGCCCTAATGTGTGTGCCTTTCTTCCAACACCATTCTTACTGCTGGTTTAAGTTTTTGAGTTTCTTTGTAAGTTTGAGGAATCTGTGTTTTGTGACTGGCCCCTTCTAATTTGCACTTAAAAATTTGTGAAATTCAGGCAATTGTCAATATGATAAGCAACCCTGTCAATTCTACGGTCCCAATTGCTTCTGAGGTTTTCAAGAAGGCCGGGACATATGATGAGAAGAAACTGTTTGGTGTGACTACACTTGATGTTGTTAGGGCTAAGACTTTCTATGCTGGGAAGGCCAATGTTAATGTTGCAGGTATCCTCACTTATTAACAGTAATCCCTAATCCTTTATTTGCTGAATTGTGTAACTTTAATGATGGAAAGGTCAACTTTACACATGTATTCTTTTCTCCAGAGGTTGATGTGCCTGTTGTGGGCGGTCATGCTGGCATAACCATTCTCCCGTTGTTTTCACAAGTATTGTCCTTAATTTATATTTATTTCTGCATTTATTAAATTTGGCTTGTGGAGCTACTTATCTGTATATACCTTGTTTTTATTTATTTGTGTTTAATGTCAATAGGCCACACCAAAAGCCAATAACTTGTCTGATGAAGTAATTAAGGCTCTCACAAAGCGTACACAAGAGGGTGGGACAGAAGTTGTGGAAGCAAAGGCTGGAAAGGGCTCTGCTACACTCTCAATGGCGTAAGTGTATATGGATTCTATATTTACTTGTTCGTTTGACAGTCTAACGGATGTAAATTATATTTAATGACGTGTCTTGATTTGAATATTTTGCGCACATAGTAGTAAAGACACTTCCGTGCAAAAGACTTCCCAAAAATAGCTTATGTTACTAGAAGCTTACTTAAAATGTTTTGACTTGGCATCAAAGGCTAATTGAAGACCTTCAATTCTAGGAATTTACGTAGCAGCATAAACTGAACTTTTAAGTGTTTAATTAAGAGCAAAAGACATTTTAGCATGTAATTTGATGTACTCATAAAACAAGAAGTTCGACTAGCCATAGGTTAATCCAATATGCATTATTTAGGTAGTGTTGGTTGCTTTAATATTCATCAGTTCCTTTGTCTTGGACATACTACTTGCTACTATATTTAATAACTGAAAATTATTCTTTGAATGCGAAGATACTTGCAATTTTTGTTTTTCGTTCCATATAATTCTTATTGCATGTGAAATGGAGTGTTTCTTATTGGTTTGCTGCAGTTATGCTGGAGCACTATTTACCGATGCTTGTTTGAAGGGACTTAATGGAGTTCCAGATGTGGTCGAATGTTCATTTGTACAGTCAAGCATTATTGAACTACCTTTTTTTGCATCTAAGGTACTTGACCCCTCTCAGTTTAACCCTTCTATATTATTCTAAGTGTGACCATGAACACTTATTTTCTGTAAAGGTGGTAGTTATTGAGGGGTAATATCTTATTCTGTTACATGAAATGCTTGATTGCTGACAATATCTGAATGTTTGTGGTTGACTGGTGAACATATCTTGTCATCTTTGTTTATCTTTGTTTTTGTTCAGGGAATTGATCAAGTATTTTTATGTAATATAAACTTACGCACATGATTTACAATTGACTCGTTACCATTACACTTGTATGCAAGCTCAACTTTGGACCATAATCAAGCTTCTTACAATGTGGAGTCATTTCTGAGATCCTTACCTAGAAAATTGTTTCTTTTTTATTCACTTTCATTGTCCCAAGTTGAACTTCAAGTAATGAAAATAAGATAAAATGTGTTACTGATATAAATTTCTTGTCATGGTTGGGTAATCAAATCATTAGCATCACATGTTGATTGATTTTCTTGCTGGACACAGAAGGTGATTTTCTGGTCTTAAGTTTATTTGATTTTCTATCTCCTATTTTGATTCAAATTTGATGCAGGATGCAAGAGGGTAACTAATGAATTCCTCAATATAAATGCTATGATCGAGTGATGCCTGACTTGTGCATTTTTAGTTACTGATAACTTAAACTGTAGTCTTAAATAATTGAATTTGTAAACATTCCCAGTGGAATAGGTGGTTTTATATATTATGCCCATCAACTTGGTTGAATAGTTTTATATTAAAGATGTTGAACAAGTCTTCTAAGTTCTTGATAATTTGTGGTATACATTTAAACCAACTATGCCTCATCGAGTGTTTGGTATTAAAACCCTCTGTAGCTATCTGTGGTGTTGGATATCTACTTTCATGACAACACGTGCATAAGTTTGCATTGTGGTGATAAGATTACTTTTTCCTACAAAGAAACTTAAACAAGCATGCTTCAACGGATGTGTGTATGCTCTACTAGGCTCATGATATGATTGTGCTTCAGAGTAAATTTTTAGTTATAGAAATATTTTCAGTTATGGTTTTTTCTTGTGATTAGGAAGTGAGTATTTAATATGGTCAACTCTATGCTGTGCAGGTGAGGCTTGGGAAGAATGGTGTGGAAGAAGTCTTAGGGTTGGGTCCACTTTCGGACTATGAAAAGCAAGGATTGGAAGCTCTCATTCCCGAACTGAAAAGCTCTATCGAGAAGGGTATTAAATTTGCCAACCAGAATTAAATGAATCCTGCAAAGCTCTGATGCACTATTAAAACACACCTCCCAATTTTGCATCTGTTACTCGAGTGTGTTGCTCCCAGAGGCATTGGATTTAGCTGATCCAGTAAAGTAGGCGTAGGATGGTCATAATACCTTAGTTAATAATTCCGAAGCATTTCACTATGAACTATAAAATTGACCTGATGTTTTTCTCATGATATGGTCCAATTTACATGTATAATTTTTAATATTTTTTTACGAAATATACCCATTATGATATTGTTGAGTGAGAAAAACAATTAAGGGCATTCTCCTGTGTTTGTTATACCTTGTTTAGTTTTCTTATTGTGATGGAGTAATGTTTAAAGTTTTTATTGAAGGAGTAATACATACATTGATAACCTTGATGGATGATAGAACTGCCATTTCTTTAATTTCCAAAATCAACAAAATGGAAAATACCACATCTCCTGTAAACTGCGTAACATCATCCTCCTAGTTTCTTACAATTCGGCAGACGGAGTAGGCAACCAAGTATAAATGACTACATTACAACTGGATTTCATTCCGAGTTTTAAGTCGGGGAAAGATGGCACTTTAACCCCTCGGATAAATAACAGTCCTGTGGTATTTAAATATGTACGAAATTAACCTCACGTTTTATCCCAGAGGCAACATTAACCATTTATCCAACTTGGGAGAATCCGACTTGCACTGTCTGTCTCTCTGTCTCCCTCCAGATTAGATCTTCCTCTCCCTTAATATAGATATCTCCATCATTGATAGGGAGTTTTCCCCCATTACATCTCTCCCTATAATACATCCGGATCATTTCTGCAACTAAATTTTCAAAAACCCAAAATTTAAAAAGAAAACGTCACAAACATAAGAGTGAAACAGAATAAGAAGTAAAAATAGAATGGAACTTTTAGGGCAGTGGTGATGGATTGTGGTGACATTGTGCTGTTATGGAGTGAAATATAGATTTGGGCCGAGGGAAAATGACAGCAGAGAAGAATTTGAGAAGAAGGTTAGTAGGTCAAAGCCAAAGGTCATTTACATATATTAAGAATATTTGTCCTTTGGAATTACATTAGGAAATATATTTTGGAACCCTAACTGTTGACCCTATATATCCTATAGGCAAGTCAAGTGCAATTTACCTCTTAGGGTAATAAAAAACCAAAGAAACACCTGTGCCTATGAAACTAAATTCTAGAAATAGAAAATGACAGACATCTGTAAATTATACATATCCAGGACCTTGCGAAAACTGTATACACTGTCATTACTTTGGTTTGACAACTAGTAACAAGATACATGCAAGAAAAAATGTAAGTGCAATCGTTACACCTGAAACTAATCTGATCCTGCCATTTTATGTTCCAACTACTTCAAACTACTCTACCATTGGTTGCCCTTTCTCGAGCAGATCACAAACTGTGATTCAATATCATAATTAAAATCTAGTAGGAGTTTCTCATAACTAAAACTTGTAGCAATTCTTGGCAATTTACATCTGCTACACAAAGGAGTCTCCCTTTACCACCATCTGGTCGAGATTATCATACACATCGCCTCCATCTAAAGGAGCCACCTTAAAAAATAGATCAACAAGTTTGAAGGTGATAGCTAGGAAGGAGAGTTCCATGTCATACACCCTTCAAAACTTCAAACGAAAAGGCAAACTATTCTCTAACCATAAATTAATGCACCTGGAGGTTGCCCATACATACCCCTCGTATCAAGAAGCAGAAGCTGAAGCATTTAAGAGATCACCAAGAGTAACTGTTGTTCCACACCTCATAGCTGCAAAATAAAAGAGAGACAAGTATTAATAATATTCTGAGTTATCATATCCAGCTAAACATTATAGTAAGTATAATTTGGAAACAGAAAACAGATACAAAGAACATTCTGAAAACTGAAAACCAAAGAACCATCAAATATCTACCTTAAATTCTCTCCATATTCAGCATGATTTGTACCTTCATCCAGTTTCAATATCAATTAAAAGGTTCATACCATTCTTTTGCTGGGGCCCAACATTATCATAAATCAATCTTTAAGGGATCAAGGGTATGTTCAGTTACCACCAATTGTATTTGGATGTCCAAATGCACCAATTTTGGTGTGTTGCGTTTGATCCCCAAACATTACGTTTGTGAGTTAACATAAGCTGCATTTGAAATACAAACTTTGTAGATGAATAAGATTCTCAAGTGCATTTGGACCTCTAAAACACTCCATAAGCTGGTAGCCGAATAAACACTCACTAGATATGTGCAACCTTTTATTGGTATATCAATAGCTGATTACACTCGTGACAGAATCGATATCGTGAATAGCTGATATTCATCTGACATATTCTATCCCCTATCCAGAATTAAATAGTACAAGAACGTAAAAATGAGAAGGGAGGGGAATCCATCCTCTACAATAAAATTCAACCATTTAATGCCTTCTATGTGCATTTTAAGCAAATTAGGTAACTCATAATTTCAAGCATTGTGATCTTGTAGACACATGCTTAGAAATGAAAGAGAAATTAGTCTTATGACAAAGATGAGGAATTATAACGAAGATACTCAATGTATCTAAAATTATAGTTGGTGGTTGGCTTAAATCAGTAAAACCTGATTGATGACCGATTTCAATCAGCCATGAAAAGTGGACTCCCAAACAATTTTATTGCTGCAGCAAAATCAAGTATAAAGGCAGCCTTCATCACCTAACTAGAAATGTCAGCTATCATGAAAATTATATCTTTACTACTAACACCAGAAATAATCTTAAAAAGCCGGATCCAAGAATAAGTTCTTGCTAAATGATCCGCTGTAAATCATTCATGACAATAAACCAGGTGCAGTTATACTTCAAGGGGAAACAGACAATATTAACATCACCTTCATAACACGACACAACATCATATTTTATGAAGGCAAGATCAGATAGAATCTCTCAGAATGTTTAATATGCATGGAAAATTCTAATATGACCGTTTCCTCCCAAGAAAATGGCATATAAATAGATGATAAAATTTTTACATAGAAATGTGGAATACAGACTTTAATCTATAAAAATAATGTGCAACACAAGATCTGTTTTCCCATTTCTATTACTTCATAAAAAGGAACCCACTTCCCTTCCCTTCTTCCTCTCCCAGGAACATTGAAAGATGTTGTAGACTATAACCTTAATCAAAATGTATTCAACATCTTAAATTACAGTCTTATAGAGTCAAAAAAATCTTGTTATGGAATGATGTGGAGCGAAGAAGATCAAAAGATTGATTCATTATTACTTTATGTTATTATTTAGATATACATTTCTGTAATTAGTTATATAATTATAGTAGTGAATAATTATTAGGAAGTAGATAATTATTGGAAAAGGTTTCCTTTTCTATATTAAGGTTTTTACTTGGTAACTAAATCGAAGGTATCCTATATAAAGATCTGTATTTATTTTCCAGATTATGAATTGATTTGAGTAAAACTTTGTCCTTTTACGTGTGTCTACTGATTCTTTGCGGGGTAAAGGTTTTCTTATTCTCTTTTTCCATCTTGCATCTTGTCCTACATCATTGAAATTCAGGATTTTGAAAGAAGGTACAATTCTACCTCTAGTTCAGTAATCAAACAGTTCATAATGGTGGAATTAAACCAAATGCTTCATGTTTGGGCAAAAGTTGCCTAATGGAGCTTAGGTTATCAAACTAGAGATACTAAATACTCTTACTGACCTAACCAACTGCGTTTCAGTACTTCCACAACCAAACATTATACTCTTACATTCCAAAACTCTCATCTTAGAAACCTAAATATTTCTTAGTTTCTTCATTTAATTGCACAAATATCAATATTCTAACTTAGTATTCAATACTCAAACATCAAATTTGTACTATTTGAAATTTAGTTATTGCATTTAGAAAATAAGAGACTTCCTAACTATTAATATTCATATAAAACTACCCTAACATACCACGTCTTACCCTAAGTAGTAGAATAATGCTTTCTTTTGTCTATCCCACCAACCGAAACGGTAAAACGGCAAAATGAACGCATTCCTAGGGTACCATTGACTCAATAATTTACCCATAGCCCCAATGGACAAATAAGTCGATAAATTCTAAGCAATTAATTTTCCTGAACGCATGTTCTCCCAGAAACTTACTAGATAAATACATTATAGAACAACTTACCAAAAGTTCTTAATTATTCCATAGCTTCATAACTGAAAAAATTCATTTATATGCAGCACTACCTGCATGATATCAAGCACACTTCGATTCAGCGCTTAATTATCTCTTTTCTCAGTTCCTTTTTTTCTTAAGTGATAAATCACTTCTGTTTGAGCACTAAATAGATTTAACAAACAATCCCTTTGTCAATAAATCTTTTAGTTCAAAGGGTACGCAAACAGCAACATTCAACTGGAATGAACTCATATCAGCAATAAACAGGAGTGACCTCTTTTCATGTTCTTCAAATCAACAATAATGGCTTCCATGAATTAAAAATACATTAGAAATCTTGGGACTCCAAAATCAACCTCACAGTTTGCAGCATATTTAACTCTTACGCTCTGTTTCTGAGTTTTAAAATGGACAGAAAAGAAAAGAAATTGACGGAAAATTTAAGTTTTCTTTTCAATTCTTATGTTTCTGAGTTTTTTAATAAAGGGAAAAGAAATGGATAGAAAACTTGGCCACTTTTCCTGCCAAAATTTTCCATTCAAAATTGGCCTGATTTGGACGGTAAAGAAATTGGAATAAGTAATATTTTTATAATTCCCATATTATTCTCAACTTTTAATATAATATATTTTAAATTACAACTCATGTCCTCAATTTTAAACTTTCTATCATTTTCTATTAAAAACTCAGAAACAACACAAAAAAAAACTTCAAGTTTTTTATTCTTTTTTTTTCTGTTCTAATTTAAGTTTTCTATTCTTTTCTTTTCTGTTCAAAACTCAGAAACAGAGTGTTAATTCAACAATAGCAAAATTGAAAAGAAACGATCATCTTAAGTAGGGATGCACAAAAGGCCCAAGGGCTGTGACTCGGCCTTGGTCAAAGTCCCGCCCGATCAAGGCTCGGCTCGGCCGAAGCCTCGGGCACGGAAGGCTTGAAAAGGCCGCTTTTTTTAGACAAATATCTGGCCTGCCTAGGCCTGGCATGAGGTCTGGCCTGGCCTGGCCTGAGACCTTGAATGATTTTTTATCCAATTATTTGTAATTTTTGAACTTTAAATTTATAATTATTCATCAATAAAGTATAAATTTTTACTTATTCATTATTGTAATTTATAAATTATAATACATTAGTTTTAATTAATACATCAATAAAATTTAAAATTTTAATTATTCATTCTTAATTTCTTGTTGATACATTTAATTAATATACATCTTCAATGAATATAACTAGTTAGTATATTTAATATTAATAATAAGTTAGTTACTTAGTTGATTAAATATTAATAATAAGTTAATTTATTGTAAATACTAAAGTACTAATATTTAACAATAAAATTTTATTAATATTCTTTGTTACTTTAATGTTAAATATTAACATTAATTAATACATCAATAAACTAATTTTAATATTAAATATTAATAATAAGGTAGTTTCTTGTAAATACTCATGTTCTTCATTAATTTGGATATGCTAAATTCTTGGGGATTTATGATTTTAGTTATTTTTAGGTATTAATTATGTTGTACCAATTTAAATAAAAATTCCATAAAGTATTAAGAAAATTAACTGGAATTAATACTTGAGATATAACCATGTAAGAGTTTAATGATCATAAATGAAAAGATATATGTGTGTTTAAACTTTACAAAATATATGTTCAACCGATCCTAGTACGTACTTATAAAAAATAAAATCGAAACTAACTTTATATTCAAAAAATAAAAGTTTAATCTCTGATATTTAAGTAATCTACAATATTAATATTTTACAAAATTTATTAATTTATATTTTATTATTTATATTTTTAATATTTAATATGTAACATTAAAAAAAAGGAACCAGGCTGGCCTTGGTAGGGATCTGCCTAGCCTTACCTTAGGTCCGGCTCGCTCAGCAGCTGCAGAGCTAGCCACAGCCTGACCAATGACAAGGCTGGCGTGGCCTGGAGGCCAAAAGTCAACGGCCTGGCTTGGTCAAAGCCTAAGGCCTGGCAGGCTCAGGCCAGGCCGGCCTGTTGTGCATGCCTAATCTTAAGCTTACAAGTTTTAACTATTTCAAGAAGGTAATTATGATGCCTTTGGATTTGTTATAAAAAGTTACAGGATAATATGATCCTTCAATAAATACGATGGAACCAGAGTCTGTACATCAATTGATCATTAGATTTGGCAAAATTAATAGGACCAAGTGTATAATTGCTAGTGTTCTAAAAATCCCCGCCTAGTTCTCTGTCATCTCTTTCAAAATGGTAGAGAATTTGAGTCCGTCAGGGTCAAAACATTAACAAGCTGAATTCATCATATTGCCAACTAAAGAGGCCTTTTGGATTTAGTAAGTTCATTGTCCCATATTAGATTGAAGTAAAAAATTCTTCCGACCCTTAAAAGATGGTATTTTGCTATTGTACAGAGAGTAAATAGAGGCAGTTATATTTCACATCTCAAATCTTTATGATTATGTAAAGAGTATTACACAGGCCAAATTGAAACCCAACCGAACATGGGTAGAGAATGCTGGTGCAACCACAAAAACTTGTGCACTAAAGCAACATGCCCAAAAATAAATTTGAAAAGCAAAATTTGATGACATCATGTGAGAGACCAATAAACAAATAAATCATTAGCTAAGCATTGTTCCTACCTTAATCTACTCTTTTCATGTCCTAGGTGAGTGCCCTGCATCCGATCCATATGCAGAGGAACTATCACTGTCCGAATCTGCATCAAGAGTATCAAGCTAATAAGAAAACGTATCAGACAGAGGATATACATCTAGATGGCAATATAATGACCACTATGTCAAAGCAATAGACTAAATAAAATTAATTAACACTGGGTTGGGAGGGTGGAAGTACCACTTGAAGAGGATCCAGAGTCACTACTAGAACTGCCTGAACTGCTTGACCTACTAACATTACCCCCTTGCTTTTCAGCTTGAACAGGAGAAGCAGTAGCAGCATTCATTTCATCTGCTAAAAAAGAACATTTAAAAATTCATCAATGAATAATTGGCAATCAGAGCCAGCATACAAACCAAAACAAAAGACTAAAATACAACTACTTCAAAATTTTCACCTGTTCTACTTTCTTTTGCTGCCACCATAACTGCAGCAGGGCCTGGGTTCTGAAATGGTGAAAACACAAATAATCTTTTACAGTCTGATTTCATGTGTAATGTACACTTTTATTATTCAAGATCTTACCAATGCTGGAATGGCATGACCAGCCTCAGCTCTTGCTTGGGCAAGTTCAGCTTTTCTCTTGTTCTTGCTCAAACTCTTCTTGTAATTTGTAACAAACCTATCCAGTTCCCAAAGTGTTTCTGTATCAACACTGTCTATATCCACTTCAATCTCGTCATCATGTTGACTGAGTGCAGAATTTCTCTTCTTAATTATTTGAACAATGTTGTCAAGCTTTTCTGAGGGTAAGCTCTGAAGATTTGTGCTAAGCCTCTGCTTTTCCTCATAAGTCATGTCCCTCTTATTTGGATCCTTTGCTTTAGGCTTCTTTGGAACAGGCGTCCTGCTGACTGGAACAAATGAGTGTTTAGGTCTGGAATCAACGGGCAATATCATGGACTCAGACCTATCCAAAGCCCTCATTGGCGGGACATGTAACTGAGGTGGGAACTTCCTTGATGTGGGAGTTGGCAAACCTGCATAATGAATCATGTCATACCTCCACTCAGGATTATACTCGGCATCTATAACTGCCCATTTCTCTTCAAAAATGTTTAACAACTGTTCTGCCATAACATGAACATCTTGTCCCTTCGGATTATATGTCATGGCATTACGAAAAGTGAGCCTTACATCCTCAGCGAAGTCCCTAGGGGACTTATAGAAGTTCTGTGCTAGCCTACTCTTAATGGTTCCCAAATCCATTGGATGTTTGATAATATCATAATAATCATGTAGCCCAAGCAACTTGGCGTTGACAGGTTCATTAAACACCCAACCATGTTTGTGCTTCATTAGCCTCTGGAGCAAATTACTACAATTCTTAAAAACTTGATTCCTATACCTATCCATACCAAAACCATACTCCATTGCTCCTCCATGTTTCCTCCCACCATTGGACTTCACTTTTTTGTTGCTTTCAGGAGGTAATCTGTCCTTTCCAAGAAGGAAATCAGAATTCCGGTAAAACTGATTCGCCTTTGGGGTCCTCTTCTCTTTCTCAACGAATTCACCAACCCCATGAATATGATTATTGTTCTCCATCACAGAGATGCTTAAATGCCGAAACGGCCTATAATCTTGACCACCCACCTCGGAATTCACTCTCAATAATGCTCTTCTATCTCCAGAATCATTATTGTTCATTGCAGAAAGACTTCCAGGCCGGAAAGGTCTCGACTCAAGGTGACCAACTGAACCCACCTCTGAGTTTACTCTCACTAAAGCTCTCCTCTCAATCACATCATTCCCTGAATGCCCTGAATGTTGTGATTGACTACAAGCAGCAGTATTAGAATAAGAAGTAGTAAACTGAACCTCCTTTGCTTCGAGCTGTGTAACTAAACTCCTAACTTGATCAAGTTCACTAACTAACTTCCTCCTAAGCTCCTGAATCTCGTCCTTTGAATTTGCCGCTGCCAAATTAATTCTGACCCGATTATCAACCCTAGTTACAACCGGCTTAATTACCCCGTTAGCATTCTCCACTACCACGGTCACTTCTTGCCGCCGATTATGGCTAGATGAATCCTCTGATACCGTATTCAATCGCAACAAATTCTCTTCTTGCTGCTGCGGCTGCTGCAAAGAATTCCCATCTTCAGTAGCTAGGGCTTGTGAAGACTGTTGAGGAATCGTGTTGTCACAGTTCTCAGCAATATTCTTTTCTTCCTTGTCATTATTATCGGCGGTCGTAGCTTTAGTCGCGGCGGCGTCGGAGGTGGTGGCGACAGCTTCGGTGGCGCTGTTCTTGAGGCGTTTGTTGCGAAATTTTCTCGTGTAGACTTTGCTATTCTCATCCCACCGTCTCTTTTCTCTGGATTCGTCGGTGCCTAATGTCCCCGAAGCCATACATGTAAAAACCCTAGATTTTTTTTTCAAGAATCGAATTGATTTGAGGCTAGGGCTTGGGACATTAGGGTTTCAAGACACTGAACCAATTGAACTAGATCTGATCTAGAACGGTCTAGACTTTAGGAATTACAGAGTCGAATTTTCAAGAAATTAGGGTTTTGGAGTGAACGATCTGAATCCACAGCAGAAAAGAAAAATTTTAAAAAAAAAATAAAGAATTTTTTTTTTTAGGGTTTGGAGCTTGGGAAGAGCAAAAGACACAAAATAATGCAGGAGGTAGTCGATCCGAACTCTCCTCTCTTTCTCTCTCCTCTTCTTTCTTCTCTGACGCGCTTTGGGACGACTAACTTATCTAAAGGCGGTTAGCTGCCACATAAGCAACGAATCTAGCTGGATGGTTGGTGTTTTGACACGCCAGGTAATTGCGCGTGGGAATAATGTGCCACGTGCAGCGTGAGGGTAGAACCAAACAGAAGAAAATCAAAACTCGTAGTAGGTACTGCTGTGCAGTAGTAGTTCTTTATAAGTAGGAGTAGGGGTAGGCGTAGGGGTGTGGTTGAATAAAATACTACCCACCTAGACCTAGGCCCTACCAATTCCAAAAAGTTTTTTTATTTTATGTGTAGTTCTACACGGACAGGAGTTCTACACGGATTAAGACGGATTCTGAATTCCATCACCAGAAAATTGGATATTTTTAATGTTTTTTTTTTTTTGCAACTTTTGTGATTTTTAAAAATGTATAGTATTTATTTTTAATTGATAAATTTTATAAAATATAATATTTAAGGTGTAATTTAGATACATATTACTACTTTATTTCAGATATGTATATTTCAAATTACATCTAAAATACATATTATTTTATAAAATAATTATATTAGAATAAATACTATATATAATTTTGAATATATAAATAAAAAAAAAATTTAAAAAATATTCAATTTTTCCTGTTTATTTGATTTCAAATATCAAATTACATCTCTTTAAAACAAATAAAGTAATAAGATTCTAACAATACTTTTCCTTATTGTATTTTCTCGGATTTTCTATACTGCCCAAAAACAAGAGAAAGTAGAAAAGGCAAGAATTAAGACAAGATTCTGAATTCCATTACCTTAAAGATTACTAGTGGAGTCATATGATTTTAAGGATGTTTTACTTCTAACCGAATGATATGCAACTCCATTAGGTTGGAATCTTAATTGATAATGTCAAAATAAATGAGAACTAGTTTGCTTCTTTTTTTTAAGGAGTATAACTCCTAATGTACAAAATATTACTTTATTTGTTTTAAAATTAGAGATATAATTTAATTTTTAAAATTTAAGGAAGACATTAAATGTCAAAATTAATATGATTAATAAAAATTTAAAATAAAATAAATTGTGTAATTAATAAATTTTATTATATACTATACAATTATAATAATTGTATCAACCAAACTTAATAAATGCACATCAATTTAAAATTTAATATTTCATCGTTTGATTTCAAATGTCAAATTATATCACTAATTTTAAAAAGAATAAAGTAGTAATTATTCTAACAATATTAATGTTAGCCTTAATAATAAACATTTTTAGAAACATTTGACTTGTTGATTTGAAAATCACAAGTCCCTTCTTAGAATTTAGAAACAACCATTCCTAAAGGCCAATGAATCCCTATCTACTTCTTCACTCATTTCCCACAACCATTCCTAAAGGCCAATGAATCCCTATTCAATGGTGATCTAAGGGATGCTAAATTTCCATGGAACAAACTCTGTTTTGCCCCACCATTTGAGAAAGACATGGCCTGTTGGTGTGTAATATTCTTGCTATATACAACTTACCATAATGTAATGTAATGTAATGTGTACTGATATGATCATTTTTACACCTAGTTTTTTGTTTTTATATACATAAATTATTTTGATTCCTTACAGGTGCAGCCCCTGGTGGAATGGAGAGGCGTGCTTCAACATTATATAGTGTTCTTGCTGCTAAAGGGCACGAAATTCATGTTTTCACCGTGCCATCAAATAGGAGGCCACACAGCGACATTCATCAAGGCAACCTTCATGTCCACTTTGCAGCAAATTATCATGGTTCAGTCAACTGTTCTTTAGCATTTCATATATTCAACCAAGAAAACTTGGCAGGCGAATTTGATTATGTGCATTCTGAAAGTGTGTCGCTGCCTTATTGGCGTGCAAGAGTGGTGCCTAAAGTGGCAGTAACATGGCACGGAATATGGTATGAGATAATGCACTCAAAGTTATTCCAAGAGCTTCTTTCAAATCCAGATGGGATGTTACCAGGGCCTATGACTCAACTTCAAGAAGCAATTCCACGGCTTGTCGATGAGATTAGGTTCTTTTCAAGCTATAAACAACATATTTGTATTAGCAAAAGTGCTGGTGAGGCTCTATTAAAAATATATCAGCTCCCACAGAGAAATGTTCATGTCATACTAAATGGGGTTGATGAGGCAAAATTTGTGCATGATCCCAAAGCTGGGGCAAGTTTCCGGGAAAAACACGGGGTGCCTAGAAATGTGGGCCTAGTGATGGGAGTGGCCGGGCGATTGGTCAGGGACAAAGGGCACCCACTTCTTTATGAAGCCTTTTCATCGATAACTAAGCACCATCCTGGAGTTTTTTTACTTGTAGCAGGTTCAGGTCCATGGGATAAGAGGTATGCTGAATTAGGCCCAAGTGTGAAGGTATTAGGCGAATTGGAGCCTTCTGAGCTGTCTGAATTCTACAATGCTATCGACTTGTTTGTGAATCCAACTTTGAGGCCTCAAGGGCTTGATCTTACATTGATGGAGGCGATGCATTGTGGGACTCCAGTTTTGACTCCAAACTTTCCAAGCATCACTGGAACTGTTAGAACCGTAACTTCGTAGAGTCAAAATCATTGTTTGTAGAAAAATTGGAGAAGATAGAAAAGAGAGAAAAATCATGTGCAAAATAGATTTCTTATATTTAAACTTTCTTCATATATGCATATGTCTTATGTATATATATCTACATATACATATACACATACATACATATTTGTAAGTTATATAATATACTACTATTAAATTCTATTTTTAACTACACTTATTATACTAAATATGTAAGTTATACATTCAGTAATAATTAATAATTAAATATAATTTGAATAGTTCTCACCTTTTTTATTTTGTTCCAAAATAAAATAAGAATACATCATTTGTACTTGTAAAGTAACTAGTAATCTTTTCTATTAAATAAGACAACGAAGAATTAGTTTTATCAAACTACTTTACACTTTATTAAATGTCTCAATGTAGGTACAAATCCACAATTGGGGAAACGAATTGCACCTTTATATTTACTTAAACTATGTCCACTAATAGGTTTTATTCAAGTCCAAACTTGACAATAATTAGGTGTCCAAAATATAGAATAAGGTGCAATTTCTAACCGGAACAGTGGTTTTGAGTGAAGGGTTTGGCTATACATTTGCACCAAATGTAGGGTCTTTCATAGAAGCCATTGAGTTAGCAATAAGAGATGGTGTAACAGTGACCAAAATGGCATCGGCTTATGAGAGGTTCTTTCTCTGCACGAAGAACACTAGATACTGTCAGTACCCTCTTGCCACAGACTGTTAATTTGCTATTTGAATCGAGTTTCTTATAGTTTTGATACATGAAACAGCCTCACTAAATGTTTGGCAGATAGAAAACTATCAGTTGTAAGTTAAGAAATCATCCATTAATCTACTTCTGATTACTGAAACTCTCTCTTAATAATAGCTGCATGAGACTATGCGGGTAAATTGATCTATTCCAACTATGAATTAACTCTGTTGTGAGACGTCCAACTAACTGAATCAACTCTTGCACGAAACTTGAATATGAAAATAATATACATTATTCTTGGATGATTCAATGCCATAGCTGTAGGTAACAGTTTAGGAAAGGACTGCACCTTTTCCACTATTAGATGTATCAAATCTACCTAATCATATTGAACAATTACAAGTTTAATACATTCCAAAGCGCGCCTTAATTTTCTAAGGAAAGTCTTTCTCCTACCAACGAATCCCTCGAAGCTAGGACAGTGCTGGCGACTTAAAATGATGTTGAGGATCTGGTCCTCCAGGGCAAGTCTCCTGGGAAGTGCATCTAGCCTCGCCCTCCTTTGGTAGTACTCCAACTGAGAATCCTCAAACCCCAGTTTATTGAGTGTCTTGAGTGCATCTGGCTGTAATTGGATCCTGGAGAATGTATTAGGAATACGAGCCTCTGAATTATCTGTAACAAACATCAACCAAGTGATCAAATAAAGTAACAAAACCAGTGGCTTGCCTGAACTAGCCATGTATGCAAATTAGCTAGGAAGAAAGTAGCAACTAGGTAACCAAATTAGCCCAGCAAAGTAAGCAGAGTATTCAAGCAGCTCGTATTATAACACGGGCACTATCTCTATATATACACAGGGAGAAAGATAATAGTTAGTGGGAGGATCACAATGATGGGACTTTTTTTTCCTTCAAGTTCATTAAAACTTTCGAACTGGAATAAAACAACAGATGTTTTGTCTCCTCTCTATTATGGAGTTTTCCGTCATTACACTAAATCCCAAAACTCCAAAACACATGCGTGCGCATGGAACTTTCTATGCATTACATTCAAGAATTATTGGAGCTCACTCTCAAATCTGACCAACCTCGCAGTTTTCAGCTAACCATCTAGTCATATTTTTGTTCTTTAGTTTAGATTGACGTACGTACTGGGAAAACACAAGTCATTATAACCTTTAATCAATACTATTGCATCATTCCTAAGTGGTCTTGCTGACAAAGGATTCGGAGGATTGTCCTTTTGCATAAGTACAAAAGTATATATGTTATTTTTTAACTGTTTATTTCTTCTGAAGATTTATGTAATCTGCATATCTAACCAGACTTGTTTCTTTCATTCTTAAGTAGGAGAATTATATAATAAGCTTGCTTACTGTTTGTTCTTCTAGTGATGCCAAGAGCTAAAAGTAGAATAACACATAAGCATCAACATAGAAACCTTTTGGCCTTTGGGAGGTCAAAATTTTTTTTTTGTTGGACTACATTGTTATTTAAAGTAGAAAGAGTCAAAACTCTCTTTAATGGGTTCTTAGCACTTATTGTTCTTCAACTTTAGTTTAGATTGACGTATTGGGGAAAACACACAAGTCATTATATGTGACGCCCCCAAAATTAGGTATACGTCACCCATCTTGGCCGCCACTATACTAATATACATAAATTCAAATACAACTTACTAATATAACCTGCCTTCAGATAAATCTGACATAAACTGTGAGTTTAAATACAAATATCGCTCTACTAGATATTATACAAACTCAAACAAAAAGTCCTCATTACAATTATTATCACACTATTTCACGTAATAGTGAGGACCATCACTCGCTTCCCGACTCGTCCCAAATTTATATTCTCATTTCTCAAGAGAATAAATGTGAAGAAAGGTGAAGCTCAACTAAATTTCAAAGAAGAAATATTATGACTAAGATAATGCGAATAAATTATCAATAGTCTTCAACAATGTTAAACCGATAAAATACAATAGACAACCGGTTTAATCTGCAATGGAATATGCAATCCATTAAAAAGAGTCAGTAGAAAATAAAATCTACTATCTTTTATGATTTAAAAGTTTTTCATCATTTATTATATAATTTTGAGACTCAAACTTTAATAAATAATCCACATCATCGAATCACCCCCAAGACTACTACCAAGGATATTCTTTAGTATCACGACCACAATTATTCCCGCACTACACGGCCAAGAATAGTTGTGTATTCATTAAATGGTCATGATCACGCCAACAATCGTCCATCAACGCACTACTACTTAATCGAGGATTTTTACCACATCATTTGTAACATTACTACCATGATTACACCGAATGATCCTCGGTCATAATCATACCAAGTCCATCCATGCCTACTGTGCCACGATGACTTTAAAAAATATAAACATGAGGATGATGACAATGATATAAGAATTCAATAAAACAAGTTCAAGAATTATTTTATCCAAGAATTATTAACGCCCAAATTGTCAACACGACATCGCTTTGTAGAGTAAAATTCAAGAATGATCGGAAGAATATTTCCATGAAAAGATATTGGATGAAACGCAAATATCGAGGATATTCTACTAATTTCATGGAGTATAAGTCAAAGTTTTAACCATTTGGGTATAATAAAGAATGGAATAACAAAAGAAATCACCACGCATGCAGATTGTGTATGCATGGTTATTCCAATGTAATAATAATAATCGGAACAAAGTCGGGTGAAATTCACACAAGCAGGATGTTCCAATGTAATAATAAAGATGGAACGGATCCGGTGTAAAACACACGATAGGATATTCCAACAGAATGATAAAGAGCGGAACCAGTCCGGTGTAAAACACATGCATGGATGTTCCAATGAGAATAATAATAAAGATTTTAACCAGTCCCGTGTGTAAAACACATGCATGGATGTTCCAATGAGGATAATAGAAGAATGTCACCAAGTATAGGTAAAACAGCAGTATACAAAAGTTATTCCAATGTAATAATAAGCAATGGAATAACATAAGGATTTCACCAAGTATAGGTATGTCTGCCATGATACAAGTTATGTATAGGGTATGCCACTTTTTTGAGTTATTCCAATGTAATAATAGTGAATGGAATAATGTAAGTTCTCTTCAAGAAGAAAGAATAACACCCCTTACCGTAAAAGAACCGAATATAGAAGTAGTGAAGTAGCGGAATACTCTTCTTCTTTCTATAATTTTCTCTATACTTCTCTCTATAATTTCTCTCTCTGTAGTTTCAATGAATTCGTAAGAAAATAATGAAGGAATGATTTTCATTTATAGGAAAATGGAATGCATAAGAATTAATCCATGAGCAGTCAGATTGATTTACTTTAATCTGACTATCCATATTTAAAAAAAATCTTTTAAATAAAATATAATATATTCTATTTATATAAAAATATTTTACTACGCAATACTACGCAAAACACTACGCAAAAAACACTACGCAACACTACGCATAATAAAATATAATATATTCTATTTATGTAATAACTTTAATAAAGTATTCTATTTTATATAAAAGATGTTTCGCTTTTATTACGTTAATAATCTTTAATAAAACAAAACGTCATTATCATTATAATAATTCATATTATTAATCGACAATAATGGAATCAAACCGTGGTGACTTCACACATAAAGATCAATAATCAATACCGCAGGTGCTACTATGCAACCACACGTACATCGTATTTTTTACTACTGAAAGTAGTTCAACAAGAATCACTTGGTAAAACTTCCGCCGTTATTTCAATAAAATATTTTTGTCGTTTTCAATCCCGATAATAATTACATTATGTGGTCCACCAATGATTGAAAGTAGTTATATTTAATATTCCCCTCGCTAAACCTAATATTAAACCAATCGAATATAATATAACCACTGCATACTTTTGCAAAATTTATAAATACTACCCACAACTATAATATTTATCTCAAATTCACACCATAATATTAAAAATTATTTCGACAAAATTTAAATCTTTATTGATAAAATCTGGGGTCTCACATTATAACTGCTATTGGATTTTCTGCAGTTTTACCTTTGTACTGATTAGTGATTATTGTTCGAACAAGAAGATCAAACTCCTGCTCTCTCTCTCTCTTCACACAAGCAATCTGCATGGTAAAGGTCTAGTCCTTGTTAATGGATTAACAAGATCATGAAGTACCAAATTTTAAAAAACCAGCTCTATGAAATTCTCAAGTTTAAAATTTTCTATTTTTGTTGGACTACATTGTTATTTAAAGTTGAAAGAGTCAAAACTCTCTTTGATGGGTTCTTAGCACTTATTGTTCTTCATAATAACCAAGATGTCTTCATGTGAAGATGCAGCTGCTATTGGATTTTCTGCAGTTTTACCTTTGTACTGATCAGTGATTACTGTTCGGACAAAAAGATCAAACTCCTTCTCTCTCTCTCTCCACACAAGCAATCTGCATGGTAAAGGTCTATTCCTTGTTAATGGATTAACAAGATCATGAAGTACCAAATTTTAAAAAACCAACTCTATGAAATTCTCAAGCCTAAAATGTCAATAGTTTTGGATTAGAAATAGTTTAGGGATATGTATGTCCATTACTTTGAAGTGTGTGCAAAATTAGTAACAGATTAAGTTCTGTTTGGTTTTAATCTTTCAGCTTCCAGCATCGCGTCACGATTCCTGATTTCTATTGAAACCAAACTATCCATATTATCCTACATTCAATCTTGTTCTTGAAAATTTCTAGATAATTTTCACCCATGTTTATTTTAATGGCTTGCACCACACTATCCCTTGTTAAACCTGTCCTTTTTTATATAATTAATCCCATGTAAGCAATGAAATTCCGTCTAATGTTATGTGACCAATGTTGTCAAATAATATAGATAACTCCACTGAAGGAGCTCCACCATCTATAGAATAGATGATTTGGGAAAACAACAAGAAACTACCATTATCTTATTCTGCTTGTTCTGTTTTGTGTATTTTTCTTCTTGGAGCAGCGGCAAAAATGTGATGATGAAATATATAAATAGTTAAATTTCCACACTACCAAGAAGCCATACTCTTTATCATTATAAAACAGAACTTTTATGTCCTATAAAGTTTCCCTTTTGAACAACATTATTGTAAATAGGAAAAGTTGTAGTACTTATATAATTCTCCACCGACAAGTTGCATCTCAATAGCAGCCAAATGATCACCTGACCTCTGCATTCACTTGAGAGAAAAAAGAGAAAGAAAAGAAACTTTTACAAAATGAATCTTGTTTTACCATATCCCCCTACAGGATTAATTCTATCACTGCCACTGGCTAGCTCTACAGGATCTTCTAGTGATGTTTGGGATCAGGACCTCCAGGACTCAGCCGGTTGGTCTCATAACGGCTTACAGTACTCAAATCCTGTCTTCGCATGCTTACCCTTATGATTTCTTGAGCAGTTTTGATCAATGCCAGTTTCCTTGTACTTGAAAATGGATGAAGGGCACGAGATTCAGATAAAGTAACCGGAAGCAAGAGTAGTACAAGGCAGAACCAAAACCTCAGGCCAGCCATTAATTTTTATATTAGCTACTGTTCTCTAAAATTTAGTCTTGTGCAAGTAGAGAGATGTTGAGCTAGGATGGCTGGATGAATTTATATAGACCTCCGAATCATTTTTTTTCCATTATATATTTTAGTGGAGGCCTGGAGGGGGTCCAAATAAGACAATTCATACCGGCGTAATTTCCACTTTGACACTTTATTTATCAAGAGTAATTCATGCTTTAGGATATGCAGCTAATTGTTAACCTTCAAAGTGTGGACAGTACAAAAATATATGAATTGAATTCCAAAGTAGTTAGGTTCATTATTAGGCTACGAAACCTTTTGTTTTGGCTTCTTCCGATAACCGGTATTGGATTTTTCACCAAATGTATTTCTAGGTATGTGGTTATATAATCACACTTCTTGTCCAACACAATACTTGTATTTTCTGATGCCTTGCCAAGTATTTGACAAAGAGGTCTCTTTCCTAGTCATGAGCTTTGGTATTATGTAGTGGCTGATGTTGTGAGGCCCATGCATGTATTGGCTTCGCATTAAAAGGCATACTTGTTCCCTTTTCTTTCCATATGCTGAAGCTGTTAGCTTTCAAGTTTAAAACTTACCATTGGCTTAAGTAAATTCTGCTCTTTCAGCTTCTTCTGAATTTCTGGTGTAATTCTTCCTTGTGAGCATTAATTATTAGGATAAAATTAATTAGCCATATATATATATATATATATAATGGCATTTGGAAGCATGAAATGACACCTAGAAATCGCAATTTGGCATTACAAGATCCGTAATGCTGCATAACTTAAATTTACATTCTTCCGAATTTCTTGGCAAAACTATCTAACAACCATGCTGGGGATTTCTTAATCTGCAGAATAGTTGTAATTCCAACAGAAAAACTAGTTAGTTTTTTTTGATAATGTGGGGTTTCCAATCGCAGTCGGACTAATCCCAAACCCGCTTTTCTTTGAACCAGTTTGCGTTGGTGGTCCGTAGCCCATGAGCATTTCTGCCTCGACAATTGTTGCAAATGTGAATCAACCTAAGCTCATTCCAGGAGACCTTAAAACTAGCTAGTTCACTACTGTTACAGTCATCTTTCATGAATTTGAAGGGAAAAACATGGAACTCGTGGTTACACCAAGAAGGGAGAAACTGAAATGGCAGTAAATCAACTTGTACGAGGAAAAATCAAACCGATCGATTATCCCACAGATTGACAAAGGAATTTGGTTTAAAAATCATGTTATGTAAATTAAAATGCAAAAGTTTTTTTTTTTTGTGTTGGGTGGGTACCAGCTGCTGCTACTGTGATTGTTCATCTTTAAAAATAACCAACTTGTTGCTAGACCCATAATGCTAAAGTAATGTAATGCCAATAAGTCCAAAATTTAAGCCTTGGCGACTTCTAATTTATGCAAAAAATGAGTTGCTTTAGCATTAGATTTGTCAAGGTTAGGCTAGTGCTTTTTATAGAGAGAAGCATTACATTTGCTTTCCCATATACTACTGCCAAAAAGTGCCCGACCAAATTCACAATACCTACATTCTAGTATTAAGTCCACCATCTATATGATTCTTAATATTATTTTTTTTTACTAGTTTGAGATTTAATTTACTAACTCCCTCTCTCTCAATATACACACATATGAGAATGATTTATAGTCGGAAATGAATAATCGAAAGAAACAATTACTTAATTACATCATTGATTTTAGAATATGTATATTTTGTGGGAACTGCGTTGAATATTGTCTAACAAACTATAATAATCGAAGAATATGAACTTTCTACATATGATGGTCACAGATTGAATTATAATCAAATTGTTTTGGAGATTATGGATGTTAGTAATTGATGATATGTGAGTAGCCGCGTGTTTAAATTTCGGTTACAGATGAGATGTGATGATTTTCTTGAAGCATTTATTTCTCATAATTTCTCTCTCAATATATTTTGAACATCACATAATAATATTTTTGATCAGCTCAACGCATCATCTCAAGTAAGATTATAATGTCATTTTCTACCACCGTCTCTCAGTTGACTCAATTTTATTTTTATTTATTTATTTTTTATGAATTTGACTTTGTAATTCTTTAAGAAGCACTTGAAACCCACTCTTAAAATAAGATTTTGACTTAAACAAATAGAAAATGTAGACTAAAATTTGTTTTTTTGGGGGGCACTTTCTGATCATTGACATTGGAAAACTAATCATACTTTTCCATGATAACATCAAAATTAATCTTTAATTTGTTTTTGGATTATGTATTGTTTAAACATTTTTTTTTAATTTAACAAACTAACCGTTGTCAAATCAGTTTTATAATACTAAAATGTACACTTGTTATCTGCTCTAATTTTACTTGTAATAATAAAATTTAAAGCGTCAATTTCAATACATTTTAGCCAATAATTTTAAATTTTAAATTTTAAATTTTAAATTAGCATTAAGGATTACGCACTTTTATCAAAAGTTAACTTTACAAGGGGATTAGCTTAGGGTAGGATTGTACGGAGTTAATATTTTTTTAAAAAGGAAAATGATTTTCTCTCATCCACATACATACACACATTCGATATTTTAAAATTCATAAAAATTAAACTTTTCAACATACATCCCATCCCATCCCATCCCATCCCATCCCATCCTGATGTTAAACTAAGAAAATACAAGTCTCCTAAAATTTTGTATAGTCCAAAGTGAATGGACCAAGAAGATTTGAGAATACAAATATGACTGTCGGGCCTAGGGAGTAGTTAGTTGTATAAGAAGTGAACTTGGGCTTCTCCAAAGGCCCATTTGAAAAGGTGAACAATTCCGGAGCTTGTTTGATTGAATTTCAAAAATATGAAACATTTTAATTAATAAAAAAGTAGAGAAATCAAAACCAAATTCTGATTCCAAGACATGTAAAACAAGTTCAGGCTCAGGGCGTGATCAATCTCAAACCTTCATTCATTGCTTCTCCCTCCCATATCTTTATTCTCACAAGTTGGATAAGAAATTTAAAATATATCAATACCTCACGGTATACTTGATTTTTGTTGAATACTAAGCCCGCATCAATTGGACCTCCCTACACGGACTGGACTGGCACCTTAAATATGATCTCTAGGGGTTAAAAGTACCAACCTAGAGCCCATATGAGGCCCAACATCATTTCAAAATTGATGATTTTTTATTGGTTGATTTTATTCTTTCAAGTTTAATTCTAACATTGACTACAAATTTAGTAATGGCGTAATGATTTTACTCAAGCATGTTTGTAATTTCGTATTATTTTATAGATAAAAAAATAACATTATATTTTAAATTTTAAGAATTGACTATAAATAAATATATTTTTAATGTTAGAATGAAGAGAGTATTTTCTTAGAATGAAGAGAGTATTTTCTTAGAACGAAGATATGATAGAGAGAATCTTGTGAACATATGTATATATAAATGCTTAAATGTGGTTTTCTATGTATACCTGGTAGTATATCTAACAAAATCTGGACAAATTTAAATAACATAATAATATTAATAGGTGCTGTCAAGTATGCTGGGCCAGGCCTTGTTGAAGGAAAAAGTTCTGTTCGTTTGTTTTTAATGAGTTGGGGGTTGTTGCTAAAGGCTTGTGGGCCCATTTAGAAAGTCAATCCATACATATTTCAACAATAATACTATGCGCAATAATGAAATATTTTCTGTCTTCAAAAACATAAAAATTCATTTTGACTTGACTTTTATAAAATTTTAATTTCAAAAAAAAATATTTTAAGATTTAATTTCAAATAAAAATACTAATTTTAAAATGAAGGTAGTAGTACTATATATATATATATATATATTTTATATTTGGAAGGCTTTTATATAATAAATAAAATATAAGGTTCTTATCTCAATAGGAGTACAAATCATTGTTATGCTAAAAACTTGTGGAGTTATGGTTGTGAATTATATGCACCACGGTGAGTTGGTCCAAAAAGCTGCGAAGGGATACGGATACCCTGAAATTGAATAAACAGGGCGAGGTAATATTGCTTATCTATACTGGCATTTTGCTCCTTTTGGAAAGAGAAGAGAGAGAGAGCCGAGAGAGAGAGAGAGAAAGAAGAACAAAATTTCAATCTTTGCTGAATGATGAAGGTGTTATTGTTTCCAAATAAGTTGCCGATCTCGGCTCGGGGATTTGTTTTTCATTGTGATTCATTCCTTTAGATTTTACATTTGGGTAATCTCCCAAAGCCTTGGAGATTTTGATTTTGGGAATGATTTGGCTGATGAATCATGGTAATATATATACTAGTTTGGGTTCTTTTTTTTGTAATTAGATTAGATGGCTAGTACTAAGAATGGCTCAAGAAGAACAAACCCAGAGTAGCGGTCGTTGTGGCAGTGGTAGTGGTAGATTTTCAAAAAAGTTGAAGCAAAAAAAAGTTCCACAAAGAGGACTTGGTGTTGCTCAGCTTGAGAAGATTAGATTGGAGGAACAACAAAAGAAAGATGTAGCTACTATTTTTTCTCCCAATTCAATCATTTCGCCCACTAACTCTTCTTCTTGTTTAGCTGTCCTATGTACCAATTTTAGGCCTACACTAGGTTCGCCAGCTGATATCCCCTCACCCAATTCAATTTTCAGACCACCCCCATTTACCCCAACCGTTGAGGCAATGTCTATCTCAAACAATGTAGGTGGCTGTGAAATGGGGTGGCAGGCAATTTCAAGTTCAGGGCGTGGCCATTGGTCTAAATTTGGTGAATACAATCTTCAAGGAGAGCATAAGTTGGATCATCAGGGATCAGCTTTTCGCTCTAATGTGAATTTGTCTTACAAATCTAATACCCCCATTTGTCCTCTGAATGGTATGATGCAAAGATCATAACAATTTCAGCCATCTTGTCTGTTAACGCCAAGATCTTCTCCAACGTTCCAATCACGTAAGACGCCTTGATCCTGCACACTAAACACAGTCAACACCAAAAGCTTGACGGCTTCGACCGATCGTCGGGGATAGCTTTCGCGCGAGAGTCGGTCTGCATCACATGCGTTAATAAAACGATGGGATAAAATATCTAGTGTTATTAGAGAAATAAAATTCTCAGTTGTGTGTACGCTGCACTTTTCTTGGAAGATTCTTACAGTGGGTTATCTTTCTCTTTTCGGTTTATCGCGCTACCTACTACTGTCAGTCACACATTTCACCTCAATTGATCTCTGCCGATCGCATGCAAAGTTGTCACCTTTCTTCCCATTGCAAGCATACCTGGTACCGATAATTATAATCCCATCCACATTAATGATCTGCAGACTTTTAGTCAACAACCATCTTTTTCATCATTACAAGTCAAAGACAGAGATATTAAAAGATCTAATGGATCAGTCCATTTGACCCGGCCCAATTTTGTAAGGACTAAGCTCAAATAACCTTAGGCCTTAATATCAATGACCCAATGAACTAACTAAATAAGTAGGTCCAATCTGTTCGGTCCAATAGGTGAAATATCATGACCTAACATTGTCCTTCATCCATGGTCAGCCAAAAACGTTTTCCAAGTTTTTTTGGGGTTTATATCTTCTTTTTTCTTCTTTTTTTGCGACTGAAGATGAAACTTAATGTGCGAAATTGTAGGTGAATTTTCCATCAGGCACTTCATCATCATCTGTAATGAATTTTCAGATAGAGCCCCCTTCAAACCAAATTTATCGTAGCAACAATTATACTCCTTTATGGCCAGAGGAAGAGAGGGTAACTTTCTTTTATTCAAATTTTCTTAGCCAGTATATCATTTTTTGCTTTCTTGTAGAATTGAGGAAATTCTTTGTCTACACCTGAAACTTGGGTTTCTTGTCCTAATTAATGGATATATGTTATGTTTTCTTGTCCAAATAGAATTACAGTAAATAAGCTTTACTTCGACAAAATGAGGACAATTGAAAGTCTGGAATTCCTTTTTTCGGTATTATAGTTTCAAACAGTAATTCTCGTCACTTGAATATAATTCCTCTCTAGTTTTGATTCGATTCATGGCTTACACATTCTTCTAAATTAGTATATAGAATGGCTAGAGTCAGAGTTGTGCAAATGATTGATACATTTCAATTATGAATCGTCAAAATGTGTTTCATTAAGCAATGGTGAATTTGTATGATGCTGTACAGATGGTTGGCATAAAGAGGTCATATCCCTTCTCAATAGATGATGCATCAGGTCCCTCTTTCAACTCTAGATTTCCTCCAGCATATGCTTCTCCTACCCCTAGAACAGATGAAACAGCTTCATGCAGCAATGAAGGTACTTTTAATATTAAACCTGCAGCCAACCCAGTTTTAAGGTAAGCTTATTTTTATTATCTATAAATCCCACTACAGGAATATCCCTTCCCTGCAATTGATGCATCTTTTTGGTACTAACAATTGATGCTGGGCTTTTGCATCCCTTTTCAGAGAAGGCCCTTCAAGCTCAAGTGGTAC
This sequence comes from Panax quinquefolius, assembly GCA_020205615.1. NCBI lineage: Eukaryota > Viridiplantae > Streptophyta > Magnoliopsida > Apiales > Araliaceae > Panax > Panax quinquefolius. The sequence continues at coordinate 128,174,527 of CM035170.1, forward strand.
GTCAGAGCCAAAAATGAGGAAAGTTGTCCAAGAAAATGGAGATTTTCTCACCCTGGCGCTTCCAAAACCAAAGCATCCTTCATCATATCTCATCCCACATCATCGAGAACTACTAGACTTTGATGATCTACCTTATCAGGTGAGAGACTAAGCAACAATGGAGCATTACCAATTTTATTCTTGTTTTTAATCATTTGCAACCACCGCATATTTCTTGATTCCATCCAAGTGGAACTATCATTGAATCTGTTAAAATTTCAGGGAACCACTGATGAGATAGTTAAGTGGCCAGGACCAGGTCTATCACTTCAACAGCCATTCTTTAGCTTCTTACCATCAGCAAATACACAAAATGATCAATCAGCATCCACTATAAGCAACAGCAACGGCATAGTAGAAAGCCTCGATCTCAATTTGAAACTATGAACACCAACTTATTTCATATGCACTCACGGATTTATTATTTTTCTTGTTTGTAATATCCATTATGATGTTTTTATGATATAGATAAAACTAGAGATGAATCTCTAATGTAAGCATGAGTGTAAATGAACCAAAATATTGGTCACATGGGATTGGCCAGAGGAGAAATTAAAGATGAAGTGAAAATGTGAAATTGGTTAATTGTTGGAAACAGATTTTTCCAGAACATTTGTCAAAAGTGAGGTTTAACTACTAATGCACGAAGCATACAACATAATTTGCATTTCATTTTGACAGTAGAAAAGATATTTCTATTACATACATGCGTATAATCAGAAAAAAGCAGTAACAAGTATGGGTACACCAATTTCTCCAATTTCTAGCAGTTGCCAGTTTGGCTACCTTTGAAAAAGAAAATATATAAAAATAAAAATTGAATATACTCTAAATTTTTAATAAAGTTTCACAATGGTGATAGAATCTTTTGATGTTTCTAGCTAGGAATAGATCATTGGTGTTGTATATAATACAAAATGAAATCAGTTCTGTACAGCACGAGAAATCCATTAGAATCTCAGATGAATCTTCAATAATAATGGCATAAAGGAGAGGCACAATAAAGAAGAACTAATCAGAAACCCTAATCCACAAGTAATAAACTAAACACCGAAAACACATACCATTGCTATCTATAAAATTAAAAATTACCTACTAATTTTCGCGGCCATCAAATAGAAAAGGCGACTGCTGTCACTAGAAAAATGTACACATTTGAGAGAGAAAGATGAAGAGCAGTAGTCATGTAATCACAGAGAGTATCACTATCTCTACGAAGAATTATGACCAACCGAAAACGTAGTCAAGAACGTAAACCAGTGCCAACGAGAGCGGGTATAGCAGGAAAGCTAATGAAGCTGTCCAAAGAGGGAAGGTAGTGCGGATGCTGCCTAACACACCCATTACAAAGCAAACAATAAGGATAACCAAAACTTCAGAAGAGAAGTCCCATACCAACCCTCTGCTATAAACAAGGGCTAAGAAGACTGATAGACACAGAGTATTGTTCATGGTTACCGCTCCATACAACTGCAGAAATGTGGAAGGAGAAAAAAAAGAAGATGACGATGACGATTATTAGTTAGCTGCAAGGCAAACCAACTTTGATGCTCGCATAAGTGAAAAAATATGCAAATAAAACTGAAATTATATGGTAGTAACATCTCATATTATGAACCATTTAAATTTAAAGCCTCGTAACTTCTATCTAGGCCATTCAAGTGGGGCAAAAGAATATTTTGTCCTTGTCAGAGAGGCAAGTTCCTTTTCTTGTTTGAGAACCTCAAAGGCAAGTTCAGTAGAGTTGCTTTCAAAAAATCAAGACTTGTATATATATATATATATATATATTAGTGAAATTAACAAATAAGTAATATATAGCAAGCAGCTAATAAAAATATGAAATATAAATTCAGGGGAAATATATGAGAAAACCAACAAAGAAACAAACCTCAGAAAAGGTTAAGGATGCAGTTCTCAGCTTCTTTCGGCTAGCAAAGATAATTGCTGACACTGCCTCACTAGAGTTGGTTGCCAGGGGCAGAGCAATGAATGAGATAAAGAAAGACGGGATGCTTGTTGCACTAGAGAAATTATCAACAGCATCTACCAAAGGATTGGCGACTAAAGCAGCAATAACAGTCCCCAACAACAAAAGTAGTGCAGCTTTTATGGTTGTCCACTTGGGGTTTTCGACACCCTCAGACTCATCACTATGATCCCCTAAAAGATCATGTTCCCTCTTTGTTTGCTGCCAATGCATTCAAAGATATCACAATCCAAGTAGTAAAGAAAGCTCAAGAGAAGGTTGTGTGACACAACAATGCCACATACCTCGTGATAGTGAGTAAGGTACTTCATTGTTTCAGGACCAGCCTCAAGAGAAGAAACCTTTGAAGTCCTTGCTGCATCCTTGAGCCATTCTCCAATTCCATTGATGAACTCACTCAAATCAACTCGAGCATCACAAGACTTGTCAAAATCTTTCATTACTTTATCTACAGCAGCATCTTCATTCAAATTTATCTCGTCAAACGAAATTCCTAAAATCAGGGCTCTCAATTCAGAAGCTGAAAGATATCCATCGTTGTTTTCGTCAATTGCCCTAAAAAGCCTGTCACAGGATCCTTGACAAAATCAGTAAAACATTGTAAGGATTAATAAAAGGAGAATGGAGATGGTAGATGAAAAGAGCGTTAGAAACCAGAAAGTATAACACAAACTTTTCTATAACTTCTTCATTGGGTTTTCCCTGAGCATTTGACAGCCTTCCAAGTGACCGCATTTTTAGATGTTTTAGAATTCCAGATTTTACATGCTTATGCTTTGCATAATCAAGCTTTCTATTCTGAATCCAAGGCTGGAATACCTACATATGATTTTTAAGAGTAAAATCAACCGCAGTAAAAGAACTGAGCTTCAAAAGGTATCAAAAACAACAAGAGTAGTTAACAGTAATGAAGGTACAACTCAAAATGACAGGTTGTGGTTCCCAGAATAAATATTTAGATGCTCATAAATAACATTTCCACTGACCAGGACAACCCCGCTCTTCAGAGAGCCTACATCGATATTCAAGTAGAAAATGATAATCCATATGCACATTTTCTAATACTCCCTCCGTCCCATGATAAAAGTCCTTATTACTATTTTGAGTAGTCCCATGTTAAATGTCCATTTTTCTTTAATAACCAAACTTTTATACATATTTTCCTATTATACCCGTAGCATTAAATATCTCATACTTTTTCTTATTCTAATTCTCTCTCCATATTTAATGACATTATTATGGACAATTTTGTCATTTTATTCATCTTCTTAATATGCGTGAAAAATCAACCAGGACTTATCTGGGACGGAGGGAGTATTAAATAATTTTTGTAGTAGTATTATAGTTTTAATGTTCTTTTGAACTTGTTAATAGTTATGACTGGTTCTCGTAAAAATACCCGAGTTTCCAAAATATAAAAGTGGGCTTACAAGAAGAGGTAATACCAATTCTCCTCAAGCTATAGAAATTATTATTTCTGGATTTTGTTAAAATAACCATGCGAAAGATACAGTTAAGATGAGCTACAGAGATACACATATACCTAAATACATCTACATATTGACATGTATAAGTTACAAGTATGTAGGTATATGTATACATGTCTAGTTACCTGATAAAGGCAATATGAAATTAATAGCAAGACAGAGATAATAAGGGCAATCAAGACCGCCAAGTGTCTTCCGGAAGTTGAGTGCAAAAGTTGTGGAAACTGTACGACTATAAATGGGATTACAGACACAGCCATTATCATTGCGGCATAGCTTGTCCAGATATCAGTACTAACACCAGAACCTGAAACAAAGGACTAATTAATCAATGATAAAGCGTCTTCAAACTTTCTGAACTGGACACAAAGAGGTAGCAAAGCTGATCAATATTTTATGACACATATATTGATGCATAATTATGACTCCAGTCAGCGGTTTGGAGAAACATAAACACAAAAAACAACCCATCACAACAAAAAAAATTTCATATCAGGAATTATGAGACAAAATTCGAAGTAACATTTAACCATATAAAGATGATGTGCTGGTACATTCAAATATTAAGTTCTTGGCACGTGTTTCAAGTAAATGCATTGCATTGGTGGTAAAATTAAAGGTTTTATAAGGTGGAGCAGATGCAAGTTTTTTGGCCCTAAACGCGTTAAGTTCCACATCATCGTGCCACGTAGGATGCTCAACGCAAGTTGGCATCAAAGGGTTCATGATCTAAATTTTCAAAGAGTAGGTTTGTTTTACATTGACAAAAAATAGTACAATCGCCAGTATTGCATTTTACTCCATCACAAATAGGAAAGCTAATTGCAGAAAATCTATGGCATCAAATGGTTGTCTGTTGTTTCATGCATCACTGATGCAATATTATTCTCTACTATAGATTCACAAGACACAGTCAAAACAAATTCATGTAGATGAAATGACATTGTGTCTATTACCAGGAATCTGTAACAGAAAACAATAATATGAGCACACTAGTTTGTCATTGTTTCTGGAGATGGTAAGAAGAGGATAGTGAAAAGATGCACCAAACGTATACAAGTAGATATTATTGTCATGGATGTGAAATGAAGATCCAAGGTTGAAAAAAGTAGAAGCAGCTTTTCAGTAATCACAAAATGCATGCAAAAATAAGAGTTCAGTTTTTAAAAGTGATGCAACATGTTTCTGCAAGATATAGTGAAAGGACAAACCAGTTAAGCTAAATCGCTTAGTATCTTTCCCATCTATGGCAACATAATTTTCTAGGTCGCACTTTCCAACAACAACACAGGTTCCCCATATTACTGTAATAAGCATAACAGTGGATCCAGCTAGTAAGCCCATTCCAACTGAAACCTGACTTTGAGCAGTTTCCACACTTCCAGATAGTCCAGAGACTGAAAAGCCACAACATAGATCAGATAGAATGTAAAATTGATCATCAAAAATATCTCAAATGGTATGAAATATTAACTAGTAATGCACGGACTTTAGGGGGGTGGGGCACAAATACAAATAGTCGTAGTGAAGTAGTCGTAAGAAAGTATCACAAGAAAATTTAATTTTTCTCTGAAAAAGAGTATGCAGCTTCAAATACTGCTCGATTCACGTCGTCTTATAGCCTGTGATTCTTTCATTATATTTTTCAACCTTATCTATATTATACTACTGCATTTTCGCCAAATTCAGAACCAAGATGTTAATGTTGATTATAGCTACTTGATGCCATGTTAAGGCAACATTTATGGGCAAAAAAAAACATCCACCAGTAGTTTAAACTTCATACACACAAAACTAACAAAGAGGAAAACACCAAACACAATAATTAAGATAACATACTACCCTCTATAAACATCTTTAAGTTTCGCAAGCCAAATTGCAAGACAAAATTAGGAGAATTGATTTGAAAGAGCCAGTAAACAAAACCCTCAACCGAACAGGGACTAAGACAAGTATATCTGTATATGTGCAAATAAGAGATATTTGATGAACCTAACTTCAGGTCATATTATCGCCAGTGAACCATTAATCGAGTCAGTCTTGATTTGAACTCAAGCAGCTTTATGCAATATTTTGTAACTCCAGCAGCTTAGCTTGTTTCAAACCTTAAATAATTCTATTATTACAGAGTAATAATCGATAAGTAGTTAGACAAGCTGAGCTCGGCCTTGCTACACTAAGTTCATCTCAATATCTCATGTTTAGAGTCTTTAGGCCATTCAACTCGCCAGCAGATTTTGAAGGAGCTCTACCGAAAAGAACTCTAAGTACTCAATTGCATTTTACAGTCCAAAATACAACTATTCACTTACTAGCGTGTATTCAAATTATTAAAAAGTAGAGAACATAACAAGAAGACATTCTACTACAATCGTCTTTTGCTTTTTTTATTGTCTTCACACAACATTCCCCTGCTTGTAGTAATGCTGTTTGAAAACTTCTAAAGCAAAATGAACACCAAAAAACAATGCATCACATCATAATCTCAAATGAAACACAAATTTAGCAGCAACATGCAGGGATGGAGCTACATGGTTGTTGGAGGGGGCCACGGCCCCCCAGGTTTGAAATTTTTGTAAGATTCACCCCATAGTTTGAAAATTTTATAAAACTCATTTGTACATTTGGTTTGTTTTAAAATTTTTGTAAGACTACGGCCCCAAGTTTTGACGAAGTTTTGATATGTTTTAAAAGACTTTTTTTTTTTTTTTGCTATGTTTTATTATTTTTGTCAAAGCAAATTCTATTACTATATTATTTTTGTTTTAGTAAAAATATGTTTTATAATAGTGAAAATTTATTTTTTAGCGATGAATATATTTTATGATGTTAAAATTTTTTTGACCCAAAGAACAAATCCTGGCTCCGTCCCTGCAACATGAATGATCGAAGTAGGACATATAACTAACACATCAGATATTTGAGAATAATCTGGCTTACGAGATTACACAATTTTAGCAATTTTAGAAAAGTAGCTTGAAAAATTCAGATGAATTAATAACATATTCGGATCATCATCATTATGTTATTGATGAAATAACATTATTAATTCCGAAAAATTCTCAGAACATATTGTACTGCATGCTTTAACAGTAGCAATTTGTTGATAATACTAACATCATTTGAGCAAATTGAAATGATTAAAAAGTTACCGAGAATGAGCAGGGCATCGGGAAGAGCGCCGAGAACGGGAAGAAAGAGGCCGCCGACGATTCCGGGGCCGAGAATTTCCAGCAATAGCTCGCTGCCACCGGAGAGATAGGTAGCGGCGAGGAACATAAGATAACCATAAACAAGAATTAGAAATAGGTTGCCGAATGCAGAGGTGGTGCAAGGCATGAGGCCGTAAGTCTGCTCGCAAGCTTCCGATGCGGAGAACGGGTTGAGCCGGAGCACCTGTTGGAACCGGAAATCATGGTTGAGACCGTCGGAGATAAGATCTGAGGTGCGGTTGGTGATGAGACGGCCGGAGCAGAAGGCGGAGAGAGAGAGGAGGAAGAGGATAGAGAAGAAAATTTTATTAGCCATGACTACAGGACTGGAGCCTAATATTGTATTCGGTAGGAGTGTATTACTATATACTACTAGTATATAATAATGGGTAATGTTAGGGTAATGCTGATATATAAACTATACATGCACAGTTCTGTGGTTTAGTTGTGTGTGTTGTGCCGATGGAGTGTTTGAACCGCGTTGGAGTGTACTGTGGTTGAAAGACATTCAAATTATAAGAACACTAGTTTGTAACGAATTTTTTCTAATTTTTACTTGTTGTCCAAATTTGCCCCTAATATTTCCTTACAATTTCGATCTCTCACCTCACGTGTACTCTCCTTATCCAAAAGTAAACTCACACCGCGTAGAACGGTAGTAGTAACAACCACGCGTGCCAAAACGAGTCAACCGCGTATGACATGATATGCTAGTTAGTAGTTACTACTTACTACTACTATCTTTTTGTTTCAACAAAATCTACTACTAGTATTTGATTCATACCTTTATACGGCAATATATTGGAAGGGTAGTCGGCATAAAGTTATAATAAAATATTCATACGTAGATTGAAAAGTGATGTGTCAATTGACCAATTTATCATAAAAATTAACTTTATGACAACCATATTCCACCGAAAATTATACGACTATTTATCATAACAAACATAATAATAACTCATAGAAATCAGTCAACAAATTTAAAACGATTTATTGTGTATTTTTCTTCACAAAATGTTACATGTATCTCATTTTCCTTTAATTTTTTCATAAAATTACTTTTTTTGATTAGGTCTTAGAATCAAAAGTATTTGTGGATAATGTGTAATTGGAATGAAATAATTAGTAACATTTTTAATACATGTATGTTATGCTAGCATTTAAAAAACAAAAGTATTTACACATTGAGAAATTGATTAATAGATTAAAAAAAATTACATACCTCTTCATCCAACAGGATAACATTGATGTTGTCAATCTTGTTTGCTTTTGTATTTATTGAATTCCAAAACTAAGTGCCTCTCACTTTGACAGTAAAATCATATTTTTAAGAATATAGTTGATTCAAATGAACTAACTTGTGGGATTTTTGTGTGTAGATAGAATGTTATTTATAGTGAATTTAGAGTGAGTTGAATGAGATAGGTTCTACTAATTACATTCATGAAATATCAAGAGTAGTCAGAATTATATCAATCACTAATTGAATATATTGGTAGATTATATGTACTGAAATTTGGAATTTTTTTCTTTTTTGAATATATATATTCGAGATATTTTCTAAACATTTTGTACGTGTTATTTAATTTTTATTCGTTTGATATAAAGGTTATTTATAAATTATCACATCAATTAGATTAAAACTGTAGATCTTCTTGGTTGTATATATGCTTATATAAGTCAAGTATTTTGTGGGGGGTTTTTAAAACACTGTTGGGTTGGCTAAACAGGAGAAGTAAATTTTTTGGGTTGACTTCCTCTTTTTATGTCAATAATATTTAGTCGTACTAAAATGGTTGATTGCTAAAAAAGAAATTAAAATTGGAGATTCTAGCAGAATCTGTAACGTAGTTTTAGAAGAATCTTTAGGTTGGAATTTCCGTTCCTTTGTATATTGATTGTATTATCTCTAATATCATCAGTTCCCAAAATTTGTCTACTGAGTTAGGTTGGCAGTGTCTGGCAACTGACATCCGCACCTACCAGAATAAAAATTGAGGCAGGCAGGCTGGCAGGCCGACCCATATATCAAACAAATGATTTTGACCATAAGCCTTAATTCAATCTGACAATTTGAGAGGCACATGATATATCTCGACCCCTCACATGCAAATTGCAATGCGATCCAGGACACGCGAGTCTCCAAGAGATAAGCAGACACTGACACTGAGAAAAGAAAGCTAGGAGATTAGATACCCCACTAGTCATACCCATAGCCGATAGGCGTTGAGCGTGCAAGTTATAGCGTTAAGTTATCATGGGACAAAAAGATAGAGTTAAGAGCAATGTAGAATCTTTTAATTATTCTTCATACCACTCCCACCTTTTAATTTGAATTCTTCCTTCATTGTTTGAAGAGTTCAATGGGCTTAATTAAAATAGATGATTTTAGAGTCTTTGAGGATCATACATACTTGACACCCTTGCTTATTGCAAATTTTCTATCTTTTATGCAGCAGCGGCAGCTGGTGATTTAAGCGAAACTATAAGCTAAAGCTATCCGGATGAAGAAGCACTACTAACCCAACTGCTTAACCCTGTCAAATGGTGGCAAGGCCTCAGAAAGTATCTGATTCCGCTGGTGTTCAAACAGAATGTAAGTACATAAAATGAATATTTAGTTTATACATGTTATGTATGTGCCCCTTCATGAATTTAGCAGCAATGTTGATGCATTTTCCAATCCAAATAAGGATTAAACTTGTGTTGTTGAATGGAATTTTGTGGATAGCTTGAACACCAAAATTCTTTTTGATAAACTCTCTTGATACAATATTTGAAAGTTCTTTAGCAAAGTATTACAGTATACTTGCATAGAGAATTGTGTGCTTATATAAAATACCAAAAAAAAAAGAAGAAGAAGGAAATCATCATTTACATGTATATAGTGGTGAGATCTACATATTCCTATTCTATATATTAATTACCTTGAACTAATGACTAAGCCGGAGTCTATGTGTTTGATTCAACCGGGGGACTTCTGGGACTTTCTGCATCATAGACTTTGCTTGAGAATCGTCTTCTTTGATACCCCCATTGTTTAAACATTATTGACAGGATGTTACTCTTTTCTAGGATAGAATTGTAAACTATCCTCAATCCACCCAGAGCATAGATTACTAGAGCGCATGTTGAAGTGCTTCCCGTAAACAAAAATAGTATCCAAAAGCTGTCAAGACTAAGACTAACTTCTTCATCACCGCTTGAGTCCACTTCAACACACTTCTCAGATCCAATCATGCTGTCCTCTAATTGTAGAAGCTTCCCACTTTCAAACACATCCAATAGTGCCTTGTTAACATCAGCAAGCATTGAAGAACCCCTCGGAAATGCAAATCCAAATCCACCTACTTTATATGTTGGTCCTGCTACAATGAAGCTCATGCAGTACTTGGCAAGGAAAAGTTTAACATAAGCACCATTTAGAAACCCAGCTGCTATTTCTCCTGTTTTCAGGGCTTGAGCATATTCTTGAGGTGAGCTAAAATTCTTGATGTTACTTGATTTGAAGCCTAACACATCTTCCAAATATGTTGCGACAAAGGCTCCTTTCCCATATCCAACTATGGCATTGTTATTCTTTAGTGTCTCAATGTCAGCTACCGTGGGTTCAAGCTTCCGAACAGTGAGCATACTTGTAAGGCTAGCAGTATAACTTTGTGTGATGACCAATGACACAAAGAGCCAGACCACCATAGCCATTCGCGACAAATTGCTATGAAGCTTTCCCCCTATATATGTGTAAACAACCATATTATAAATGTTATACTACAATTTTGTATGAAATTTCATCCTAATATGTGTAAACAACCATATTACCATCTAAAGAGAATAGTGTGGTAAAGGATAACCAAATCATAATTCCAATTTGATCCAATGCAGAACTTCTAAGTCTTGAGTTGTGATTTCTCTCTATCAACCATATGACAAAGCCATTGTAAATGGTTATAGCTAATATAAGTGCCCACATGGCTTTTGTGAAGGGCTTCATGAACAGCCAAGCTTTATGAGGCATTTTTGATTGAACTGGTACTATCATCATCAATGCTGAATCTGCGTAGGTTTGTGTGAATTCCGCATACTTACATCTTGGGGCTATCACCGCCACATCACCAACTACCGCATCAAATTTCTGCTCCATTGCATAGAATTCCAAGTGAGTGTTACAATCCGAAAAAGAAAAGTAAAGAGAAAGGAAAGTGAAACGAGAAGTGAATCTCACCTTTAAATAAATTTGCTCTACCAGAGAATCATATATGCCATGGAAAGGGAAAAATTCATATGGCACATAATAAGGCAACCGGGCCATGGTTTCTTTGAAGATTTCAATTGCATATCCAGTGCAAGAATAATTTCCAGTCAGCGGATCATATGAAATGTTCACAAATTGTTTAAACATAGACTCAGCAGGCACACCAATTCTTAAAGAATTAGTGCTGGTGGGAACAGTCCATCCTCTGGGAGTATACCATGGTTCCCCAGGCCAAATTACCTGTCCCAAATATTGCATAGAAGAGTTGTAGATAGCTTTGTCATCAGTGCTCTTTGAATAACCTAATCCTTCAGACCAAAATCCAAGTTCTCTGAAATTCTTTCCAATCACATTGACAACCCCAAATACTTGTGATGGGGCTAATTTCCTTTCAATGAAATGGACTCTACCGGCCATGCCATTGAAGTCAATTAAAGAAACTCTCTCTAAAAATTGTTGACCTTGGCTATCAACCCGTGTTTTCCCTCCATCCAATGCCAATGCGACTACCCACATAGCATCATAGGCCTTCACCGCGGAGATCCCAGGCTCATTGTTTTCTTCTTCAGGATACTCTGCACTGAAATTTTTACGAAATCTTTTCTTGAAATCTAAAAAGTTTGGCCTGCTCTCGGGGAAGTATGTCTTTAATCCTACAACGCCGTGCATTGAGGAAATGGTGGAAACATAGAGGGAATGGACAAGATCAGTAACTGTGTTCGTAGTGATCCATACATAACCTTTTTCCATCATTTGCATTGCTTTTGCAATCTCAAATAGGAGAACGGCCAGTTTCAAAGATGTATGAACCACAAAAACTCTACATTGGTCTGTTTTAAGCCTCTTAAGCTCTTCAGATATTGAAGAAGAAAGAAAAGGTGGCAGTGGGACAAGATTGCTTATTTCTGCTCCGGCTTCTCTTAAGGCTTCAAATAGATTAGGAATGACTCTGTCCGAGGCAGAATCGATGTTCTCCTCGTAAATTATGGTGACCCGATGCCAGTCATAAGACTGCACAATTGCAGCCACAGCTTTCATTTGTGCATCTTGGTTGGATATTGAGGTTTGAACAAGAAAGGGCCACAGCTCTGTCGCCCATTTTGGAGTTGAACCAGCGAGTGAAAGAGTAGGAATATAACTTCGGCTAGCAACCTCTGCAACTAGTGATGCTTCTTCCCATGTATGTGGTCCCAAAATGGCTTGCACTTTCTCTTTATCTATTAGATTTCTTGCTGCATTATTATATCAATAATTAATTCAAAAATGCGTTATATATCATGCATCTATGTTAAAGTTAACTATTAAAAGAAGATAGCATTATTTTCATATTTCTTGGTGTTTCCTGTTAGTACCATTATGAGGATTTCTTACTTCAGTTTCATTTTGTTCCTTGTTTTCTAGTCAGTATTACTCGATGTTCTCATAGTTACAATTATACCAAAAGGGTGATTCTATGTTTTAATATTACGCCCTGATATATGGCATCTTGTGCTGAAATGAAGCATATAATTATTTATTCAATTCACACAAACTCAACGACGAAAGCTGGACCTTTTCTTGATCCATATTGATCACTGACGGAGTGATCATACATCAAGTTTCAATGTAATGAAATTTGTTATTGGGGGCCTTGAAGACCAGTGTTATACATGGTTTGGATTAGTGGTGAAAATAGTATGTTTATTCTGTTTTTCACTTCCCTTTAGTACAATGACTTGATAAATATGAAGGTCATATATAGATGATATAAATATATGTATATAATCTACCTGCTAGAGCTGCCAAGACAGGTTCCCCTTGAGAGTTGATTATATGCCTGTGAAAACTTTGATTGGTCTTGCTGCTGATATCATCTAATGCCATCTCTATAGAAACCTTTGCCTCTCTACCAGCACGAGTCGTGTTGTCTATAATGACACCTATAACCGAGTACTCATGACTGCTTGTCGCTGCTTGTGTAGAAAATAAGGCCAGTGCAGTGAATGAGAGGATGAGGCATCTAAAGAGTATGTTCATTTTGTTTTGGTGGAATGGAGGCCAGGCCAGAACTAATAAGAGCCTACTGAGTTGTGGACTAATAATACAGTTGCTAGACCATTTCAACAGCTATTTTCGATATTGAATTGAATTGCTCTACTCAAGGGCGGTTGTTGAAACTTCAACGAATTTTCTGATTACCAACTGCATGACACTAGGATTAGATTCCATTTGTTTGATTATTCTTCCCACAATAATATAAATTAAAGGTCCAAACACAATGGAAATTCACTGCAGCTTTCATGAAGTTGACTACAAGAGTTTTCATCGACTCTTGGCATCTCCCTTATGCTTCATGGTTAGCCCAAATAAGTGAAATAACCTCTGATTGGATCGCCATGTAGCTCGAAAAACTATAGGAGCAATGCATATATATATGTGGTAGTCTGGTAGACCTTGTAAAGCACATGCAGCTCTACTCTCCCACACATGAGATGGGGGACTGGGTGTTAGACAAACTCATTGGCCACCGAATGGACTTTTACACACTGATCAAGCGCGCATTAACCAACTGAGCAAATGGCACTATTTTTTTCGGATAGATAGTAAAATCAAGTTTGGTCATAGTTTAAGCATCCAGTCATATCAGATATAGAGTAGGGATCCTTCAAAAAAAAGATACAGACTAGAGAATATGTGGTCATAGGTCAGACTAGACCAATAGAAGCAGCTAATAGACAAATATTTCACACTCCTTAGATCTTACCATGAAGTCCTTATACGCGTGGTCAAAATTGAATATTATTATGAAATTCCAATCTCAAGGCAGCAGAACTTTCACGCTTCGTATTGACAATAACTGAAGATTTTTTATGCCCTTTATACTGACGTGGATGATCTTAATTTAACTACCATGAGTAAAGGAGAAGAAGTAGTATGATCTCAGTAGTCTGAATATTATTTAGTTGAACAAGTTGACATTTGCAGAAGGAAATAAAAAATTTGATCATTGCACATTTATGAACTTCAGTTACTACTTTTAAACAAGATGATTCTGTTTTTGTTCATTAATTTCGGTTAGACTGATATTTTTATTCCCACTAATCTGCATGGGAAGACCAATTCAAAATGTGCTGACCATACTTCTGGATTATTTATTTATTTTTCCTTTTTCTTTTTATTCTTTTCTAATAAATAATTAATTTTCCTACCTTCCTAAGGTCCTGTTTGGCAGAGTTATTGAATAAGAAATAAAATGGTGCATTCAATGCAGGTAGCTACTCCTATCAGTCAATTGAATATTTGATTTAATAATAGGCAAGTTGAAGGAAATAAAACAATCCATAGCAGCACCGACTAATTGCTCTGCATTTTTATTGTCTTATATGAAATCCCCTGCCCTGATAGAAAGGGAAAGCATTTACCATGTTATGTAATTATCCTAACTTTTGATATTTTTACAATTTGGTAGTATAAGAAAATAAATTAAATAATCATACAACTGAACGCAACAGCTTAACCCTGTCAAATGGCAAGGTCCAGCTAATCAATCTACTGAAAAACAGATAAGTAAATAAATTGTCATAGAATGAAATCCGTACACTTGTTAATACTTTCCCGTTCCAAAATATAAAATTAACTAGCTGGTTTTCGTGCTTCCGACACTTACATGAACGGTAGGATTTATTTCAAACTTTAAACGACTCAGATAATTTATTGAGTGAGCGAGAAATTCAAAATCATTTGTATTTTATTAGATAGATTTTGATTTTTGAAAGTTAATATAGAATATTTTCAAATTTAAAATTAGTATGTGTTGGGCCATAATCCTTTTCCTTATCGGCTTGACTTAACGCCCTCCTCATGGATCATATTACATTCTTGTCCTAATTGATCCAAGAATGATTTGGTACCAATTATTTGATTATTTCGTTGGGTCCTTTCGGTTGGATCCTATTCGCCGGGTCATTTTCGTTATTTGGGCTTGGTCGTTGAATTGACCCATTATACAAATTGCCACTTAACCCAACTTCGAATTTAAGAATCATTATGACAAATGATAGTTGATTACTATGTCTCCGCCAATTTTCCGCACGACATTAATGAGGATGGGGACTCGGATGAATCCATGCAAAAAGAGTAGTAAGTGGTGAGGAAGAGGTACATACTTTGAAGTAATGACCGGAGTGGGAAAAAGGTGTCGAGGAGGTGATGGGTGTAGATGCATGAACCCGGATTGGAGTGCTTATGGGGCTAAGATCACAAAAGAGGTAAGTAACAAAACATTACACAATCATATGATTATTCTCTCTCGAGCATTAGATATTATTTTCCTCCATTGTTAACCTCATGATCGCCGATATCGATCTCTCACACGAGCTTATCCTCGTGGTTGCGGTTAAGCCATCAAGCTTTTTTGGTGTTGATTTGAATCAAGCATCATGAGGATATCGGACGCGTCTTGGTGATTGGGACGTGGAGAAAGATCCTGGCGTTAACAGTATGCTTAGAATATAAGGAGATGTCCGCGGTCAGATCTGACTTTCCCGCCTCTCTCTCTCTTTCTCTAGTGGTCTAGTATCATACTCTTATTTGGATTATGATTTTCATTCATTCAATGAAACTTCAATTTGTTTGTCTAATTTTAAGGCATGGAACACCAAAGATAGGTGAAATAAGTATAATGATTTATATGTTGACAAATTTGGATTATGACTAACGTGGAACTTAAGCAATAAGATAGAATAATATGAGTCCTCCCCCCTCTTCATATATATGTATATATTCCATGTACGTATGAGAATGAATGTAGTTTTGTAAAGGTTTATTTAGTTAGTATGGTAGAATTAGTCGTTTGTTATTGTAAACTTGTAGTTCATTCTTTAGTGCTGAATGAAGTTTCAATTACCCAAAAAACAAAAGAAATCTCAATAGGTTTAGGAGGGACTCAAGGAGCAATGTTAATGCAGTTTTCATTCATTAGGGATGCAGCACTGTAATGCAGATTCCATTCATTTTCCATTTCATATCATGATTAATTCTGACCGAATTGCTTCATGTACTAATAATTCATGAACAATCTAGAACATATTTATAAATTTGGTTTAATTTGCTAACAACACCTCCCGTATATTAAATTTATTCTTCATTTCGAGCTTAGCGATTTGTCACTTGAATACTTCTCAAGTCTAAAAACAGATGCAAATACCTCGTTAAAATCTTCTCCTTCCTTCTGTGCATACCCTTTTGCAATGAGCCTCGCTTTGTACTTATTGACCGAGACATCTGAATTTAACTTTGGTGATTAACTGACGAGCTCCTAGGTACGTCATTCCTTTCAATAGCCATTATGGATCTTCACCTGTATAAAAAGCAAAGAAAATAGCTCTTGCATCTATCGATTATGTAGTATCATAAATCTCCTACAAAATCCTTGTCTTATTCCTTCAAGACTTCTACTAGAAAACTCTCCTGTTGAGGAAGGTGGAGCCTCAGATGGGTTCAAGGATGGAGCATCTTCACTCCACGAGCAATGCCCTCATCTGCAATGTTTATTTCGGCATCATCAAAACTTGATTTTTGCATCAAATTTTACATCCTTTCTAATAATAATTTTCTTTGTTTTTGGATTATACAGCTTGTAGCTTTTGACCTTTCACTGTATCCAACAAATATACATTTTTCTGCCTTGTCATCAAATTTTGTTATAATTGCATCTGGCACATGAGTTCAATACCAAGCTTCATGAGTAGTACAGTTTCTAAATTTTTGTTGGTGACCTGTTGATCAAATAAATTGCACAAGGAAAGGCCACTGCTCTTTAGCCCATGTTGGAGTTGAATCAGCAAGGGAGAGAGTAGGAATATAACCTCGGACGGTTACCAACCTCTTATACAACTCGTGATGCTTCTTCCCATGTATGCGGTCCGCCGGTCCCAAATGGCTTGCGCTTGCTCTGAATCAATCAGTTTTGTTACTGAATTATTGTGTCACCAAATGATTCAAAACACATTATATATCGTGCATCTTTGTTGAAACTAAAATATTAAAAGAAGATAATATTGGTGGTATTAGCTAGTAATAATTTATATGAGTATTAATGTCGTATTTAATGTATGTTTTTCTCACATAACTAAAGTCTAAGTTGAAGTGGAGCATGGACAATCTCTTTTCTGATTCTTCTATAAATTAATTAACTGATATAGATTATGATACCTATTATGAGAGGCCCTTGGAATTTGAATTTTAGGATTTCACAGAGTATAGTATAGTGTACCTGCTAGAGCTGCCGAGGCAGGGTCCCTGAAGAGTTGATTATGCGCATGACAAAACTTTGGTTGGCCTTGCTGCTGAATTCATCTAATGCTATATCTATAGAAACTTTGGCCTCTCTACCAGCCGGAGTCGTGTTGTCTAAAATGGCACCTATAATCGACTACTCATGACTGCTTGTTGCCGATAAACAAGGCCAGTGCAGTGAATGAGAGGATGAAGTAATTAGGAATTATGTTCATCTTGTGTTTGTTTTGGTAGAATGGAGGACAATCCTACTGAGTTTGTGGACTAATTGAATTGCACTGTGCCACTCAGAGCTGAGCTGTCTTCGAAGCTTCAACATTTGACTTTTCGGTTTCACCAACTGCATGATACTAAATGGAAGGTTACATTTCAACGCATTTTAAATTTGGACTATGAAATGAAGATTCTCCAATTTATTTAAAATGGAAAGAATCCTAATTCGAAATAGAGAGTCTCAATTTCATTCGAAATGGAGAGGATCCTAATTCTAGAGTTCCATATTACTCCTTGGACTCCAAAGTTTGAGATTTATTTTATTTTGTTTGAAATTATAAATATATTTTTATTTTTAAACACTTATTTATATACTAGGTATCACATGACTGTTACTAGTACCGTAATACCAGCAAATGTAAGGAATATATTTTGGAAAAGTTCTACCAAATAAGAAGGAAAATAACAATCATGTTGTGACTATAATATTCCAAGAGTCCACGTGTCCATTTCGCACACTCTTCGAAGCTTGAGAGGGTGGTGTTCATGCCTAAAGTCTTAATACACCAATCATGAGTATAAATGAAATGAGTCGAGTTGAATATTGAGTTTTCAAAGTTGGTTAATAAAATTTATCATGTTGAAAATAAAGTTTGATTGAGATTGTTTATTTAATTGAGTCGAACACGATTTCGAATCAAGTTCGAACAGTTTGAATTATTCGAGTAAATATAATCCAATTATTAATAAAAAATTATTATTTGAACAGACTCTTAAATTTGCTTATTTAAATCGTTTATATTTCGAAGTGAATTCGAATCAAACTTTTAGTCGAATGAATATGAATCAAGTCTGAACATTTTGGTTCATTTTACAGCCTTAACACCTGAGGAGAAACACATCACGTGAGTGCGCATGTTAGCCGAAATGCGTACTACTAATGCTGTTATTGATGATGGTTGTTAGTGGCGCCGTGGCGGCAGCCGGTGGTGGTGGTGCATTGGTGTCGTTGTTGCATCACTTGAGGCTCTGTTCGTGATATATTTTTCTTAATCTCTCTAACTCCTTTTTCAATGCTTCTTGATGTGCTGTCATTTTTTATTAATTATTTTAACACCGAACAAAAGTATTAGTAATGATGACAGAATATAAAATGAGAGGACTGGCTCAGCAATCTCGCAAAAAATATTATCAATATCTTGTACTACGTACATATATAAATAAATCCCATGCAGATAAAATCATATTTTCACGAGTGTAACTAATAAAATAATTGAGGCTTCTAAAAATATTTGTTTCACAAAAAAGTCTTTTTTTATATAATAAAGCATATAAGCACCCCTATTGTCAACACATATTGAAGTAATAATTTAATAATTTTAAAAAATTAAACTTGGAATAATAATATATTCTTAATATTTTAAATTGCTAAAAGTATGCTTTGCTTTTTCACATTTAAGAAGGTTTAATTTGACATTGATATGAACCATAGAATTTCATTTATTAATATATATGTTGGGGAAAGGTAATTAATTGGTAATCTAACAAAATATTTAAAATTAAAGATTTTTTTTATAAAATCCAAATATAAAATTTAACCCTAAAGATATAAAACTAGTTTGTTTTATTAAATAACCTAGCTTAACCAAGTTGAGAGATTGCCTTATATCATAATATTTTTCCCGTAGAGAGAAATTGAAAAACTAATAACCCGGTTAACTAATTACAAACTATATACGTAGTACTGGTATATGTAATAATACATGCATGCATGCATGCAAACAATGTACAGTTTCTTGAAACTGAAGAAACACGTGCATGTATGGTTTCTTGAAATTAATTACTACTAGTAGTTAATTAGGTAGGTAGCTAGGTCTAGTTTAATTACTTACCATCTTTGAAGAGCTTGTCTTGAGCTAGAGCTGCAATCCGTTGTTTAAGCGCGGTATTGTCCACGTTAAGTATCAACCTGTGCTGGTCTAAAAATGCAACCTTCGGTGATAATGATGATACCTCTCCCTTCATTTACAATTAATTATAACCAACAAAATTTTAATTGAGTCATGAGTCAGGCCAAATGTCACCCAAAAAATATACTACTATAATTTAAGAAATTCAAATTATAGTGTATATATATACATGTGTTGATAATATGCGCGCATCTACCTGTAATGATGTTACGGTCCGTTCCAGTTCTGAAATATATTGTAGCTTTCTCACCCTTGATCTCTGAGCTGATTTCCGGTTGGCTAAAATTCTGATAATAAATTAAACATATGAAAAAAATTTATGTATTAAATTAGATTAGATAATAATAATCCTAATTATATATATATATATATATATATATGTACTCATAATTTAGATCAAACTTTTAAATTCTCATGCCATTGGATTGCTGTTATAATCCAGCTTTGTTAATTAAACAAGAAGAAGGAAGAAGATGCATATTATTAGGCCGGGAGAGTACTCCAATCGGTAAAATTAGGTTTAGCAATTCAATAATTGGAATTGAGCGTGTCAAATTTTAATTTATGTAATAGTAAATTTTGTACTTTCAGTTCAAATTTTCGGAGCTTAGAATTAATGATGTGATCATGTTTTAAGGTTTTTATGAGATGGGGTTACAGAAATTGTTTACCTTTTAACCCTCTTTAGATCGAGGATGATAGTTCCGCCAGAATTTTTACCGGAAGGCTGGCCGAATTGTTTTTCCGTTTGGTATTCACTTTCCACCTCTCCAGGCTCTTTCTTGGATTTTTCCGGGCTGTTTTCATCATTTTCGCTGCTCTGATCGGACAATGTGGACGGATTTGACGGTGACGGAACGGTCGGAGGAACCTCGTCGGAAAACATAGAGCAGAGTTGCTCATCGTCCAAACGCTCAAACCCAATGTTGGTGTTGGAGTTGTTACATGGCATTAATAAAGAGTCGTTGCGGCAATCATCTTGAACTTCGGCGAAGGAAATTGGATCGCTAACTTTCCGGCGGTAAGAGTTCCGCCTGGAAAAAGAGAAGTCGAGGAATTCGTCCACCCAAAACGGCGGTGGAACGGCGGTGGATGGCTGCTGCATTGGGATCATGGGTTGGTAATTAGGGAATGAATTAGGCCAATTCCGATTATGGGTCATCACGGTAGGAGCTTTGGGTGGTAATTTTGCCATGCATAAACCCCAAATGAATTGAATTAATCCAAATGGATTTAGCAATATTTAGCATCTCCTTGGCCTCTTCTTCTATCTCTCCTTTCTTTAACTCTATCACTATATATATAGATATATAGGGTTAGTTTAATTTGTTTGTTCAGTGTTGCCAGAGGTTTTGGGGAGAGGGGGTGGTGAGTCACATGGGGAGGGATTAGGACAGCTAGCAACAGCTGTGGTAGTGTGGAGAAAGGAGGAGAGAGATTCATTTATGTGGGAGTATTAGAATCTCAAACCCAACGGTTTCACCAAAAAGTCCGGGGTAGTTTATTAACGGGTAGAATCAGTCACCACGTGCTGATGTGACCCTTTCCCATGCCCTCTTTCTTTCTTTGTCGCAGCTTATAGCTTTTTTAAACAAATAAGCTGATTTTATGCAGTATTTTCCCTGTTTATTAGTATAACTTGGAGTTCTGCCATGAATGAACGGTAATAAATTTGTGTCAAATTATTACCTCCATTCTAAAATAATTAATTTTTAAAAAATATTGTTTCAGTTTATTTATTGTTTACCGTTTTCTAAAAAAATAAATTACTATTTACTTTATATATCGCCCTTAATTTTTCTCATTGTCTCGAGAATTTTTCTCCCTTATATTAATAGTCTTCAACTTCTTCCTATAAAGGGGTATTTTAATTTTAATTATTAAATAATTTTTTTAATTCACGTGCATGAAGTTAAATAGATATTATTATTGAATGGAGGTAGTATAATTGTTAAATATATGAATATATATGATTTGATAAAATTATAAAAAGGTCTTATTAATTACACATTATCTATTTTTAGTCACTAAAATATAATTGATAAGTTAAAACTAAATGTTATTCTTTAAAGAATTTAGCTGCTCATTTGATATTTTAAGTAAATATTTGTTACAATTTTTGTTTGCAAAAAAGTTGTGTTAAACATAATATTAATTTCAACCTATTAAATAGTTGTTAGATTATAAAAATAAATTAGCCCTATAATCCTCCAAACGCATATTCCGCTGTCTATACTAGCCTACTAGGGATAATCTACGTATATTGTTTCTTAATTTTCACAAATAAATGAAAATTAAAATTAAAATAGCTAGTATCAATGGCCTTGGGATTATTATAGATAGAGGGAGACTGGGAGAGGAGAGGAGAGGAGATGCATGTGAAGAAAAGGAAGTGAGGGAGTGGGGGCTGTTGCATGTTAGAATCATATCATATACGGAGTGAAGTTCCTGTATATGTAATTATTATATGTGTCCTCTTTTCCCCCATGCCATGTGAAGTGCTTGTAAGTTGTAAGCTCGCCCCCACCTTTGTACCCCTCACATGGAAAACCTATATATATATATATATATATATATATATATATATATATATATATATATATATATATATATATCGGATATTAAGTTTATCATTTATCCAATATACTTTGTATATCTTCATTTAATTAATATATGAATGGGATTAATTGTTTTGATTTATTGTTATATATAAAGTAAATGCCTTAATTTTTAGCGACAGATCGAACCGTCCCCCGGTCCGTTGCTAAAGAGGTATGTAAGATATGTTGGATAAAAGGTATATACATAACCATAGCTTAATTAACTGATCCATCATTAAGTTTCTTAGTAGTTTTTGGGAGTGGTTAGTATGGAATTAATTTTGGTCAATTGATCAATACAGTGTCGACACAGGTCGGGAAGTGATCTCTCTGCGTGTCAACATTGTATTGATCAATTAACCAACTAATCTTGAACCTAATTTCCTGATAACAGAATTTGTAATTTCCATTTTGTATATATCTTTGTTTTGTTTAATGAAAGTACGTACGTACTTAGGAGAGACACTAGCTAGTAGTTGATTAGTGAAAAAGGCATGTGTACGTACCTCTGTCACTCAAAACCTTAATTAATTATACACAACAATGGCCATCTGCATGTAAAACCTTAATTGTCCATGTTATTATTATTAAAATTCCATTCACACCAACCCCTAAATCCTAATCCCGGCATTTTGTAATGATATCCCATGCATGTATATAGCTAGCTAGCTAGCATCATTTTTACTTTTTTTTTCCTTTTTCAAAAGATCGAATCCATTAATTAGATGAACTGTTGTGATCTAATTATCACGTTACAATGTCCTAGTGGTCTAGTCATCGATCTTCCATTATTCTGTACTTGATTTAAAAACAAAACCCTGTGAAGTGTGATGTGCAATCTATCATATCAAACTCAAATGGAACTCAAAACATTTTTTGTGAAATGGAAGCTGGAGTAATTAATGACATTGTATTTGACTGACTTATGTAACATGCATGCAATATCAGCCAAAAACAAAAGAATGAATTTGTTTAATTTTTACTATTATTAGGTCTAACAAATAGTGAAGTGCCTAGACGTACGCACGGTTCTCTCTATATATACACGAGTACTCCTGCTACAAACTAACAATAGCAATTAATGGGGTTTTTCAAATTAAATTATAGATTGAAAAAAAGGTGAAGCTCAGGAGAAGGAGGTGCAGGCAGGCATGAGGGGAAAACATGTTCATGACAGAGAAGAAGAAGAAGAAGAAGAATTAAGAGGAGGAGGTAACTGGGACTGGCGACTGGGAGCGGGAGTAGTCAACCTCAAGTCTCTATCACGCACGCATGCATCCGGATGATAATTAATTTCCCACTTGTTTTACTCTTTAACTCTCAAACAAACAAAAATGCACAGGAATTCACTCCTATGCATAATGCATGTCTCACAAGACAACAAGATTGTCGAGATATATATATATATATATATATATATATATATATATATATATTTTGAGGGAAATCAAATCAAATGCTTCAGTTATTCTTCCAATATTTATTATATATGTTACTCTCAATTCCTGTATCTAGTAGTATATCTTAGATCCATCTGTTCCCACCACTATTGCATCATTGTATTGTATGTAGTACTTGCGCTACGCATGCATTCCCTGTCCAGAAAATTCTTAAATTTGTTTCACAATTTTTATATTAAATTTATTCACTTATTTTAAAAAATACTTTTGCATAAAAACCTACTTATTTTCATGTTCATTAAAACTTATTCCCGATGCAATTATAAACCCGGCCGGGTTCGTAGGAAAATGGAACCCTTGATCGATTTTCTCTCTAATCCATCGGCTTCGTGTGTGTATGTATCTCCTTCATCAAGCTTAATTAGATCGGTAAAATATTTCATCAAGCTTAATTAGATCGGTAAAATATGTCACAAGTATTCACGACGAATCAAATACCCAAAAAAGATATCGGAACAGAATCGCAAGGCATTGTATACCTTATGTTAGAATATGCAATTGAGAGTAATCTTCTCTTATAATAATGGAGTGATTATCCCCTAATATCATTCAAATATAACAATAGAATATCTTATTGTAACAATATCGCAGATTATATATATATATATATATAATTTTGCTATCCCAATCGAGGTAGAGATCCTATTTGTTACTCTCTCGCGGGTTCCATAATAAATCTTTTTAACTTCATCCACATAAATTACGAAAGCCATTTAATACTAAGAAATTTTTAAATTCATGACAGAAAATGTTATTTACACAATAAAAGTGTCGTTATAGTTTTATAGCGACAGTACATTTAAAACGACATTTTTATTATGGAAATAACAAAAAGTATTGTGAATTTAACAATTCTCTTAATACTACTCCCTCCGTTTCTAAAAGATTGTCGTTTTAGAAGAAAAAATGTGTTTCAAAATGTTTGTCGTTTATAACTTTCGAGAAGAATAAATTATTTATTTTCCTATATTACCTCTACCTTCTCTTATTGTCTTAAAAATTCTCTCACTTGTATTAATAGTTTTCAACTCCCCATAAAATGGTAGTGATAGAATTTAAAACAATTTTTAATTGTTAAATGATACTCCCTCTGTTCCTAAAAGATTGTCGTTTAATTTAAGGTTAATACACACAGATTAAGAAATATAATTAATACCTAGCGAAAATACTATATTACCCTTATTAATTGTCTCAACCAATTATTCTCTTCCCAATGTTTGTTATTCAATTCAACCAATTATTTCTTATTCAACCAATTACTATTTGGATTATAACATTGAATTGAATAAGAATCATTGGGAAGGAAAGAAAGTTTTAAATAGGAGAAAATTTTAAATAAGGGTAAAGTAGGAAAAAAAAATAGTTGATGTGTATTGATAAACTTAAAACCACAATCTTTTTGAAATAAAAATTATTTTCTAAAACGACAATCTTTTAGGAATGGAGGGAATATCATTTAAGAATTAAAATTTGTATGAAATTTCATCACTACCCTTTTATGGAAAGTTAAAAACTATTAATGCAAAAGAGATAATTTATTGAGAAAAAAATATGGGTAATATTAAAAAAAAATATATATTCTCATAAAAAATAATAAACTACAAATAAATTAAAATAAATATTTTTTTTTCTAAAAAGACAGTTATATCTTATATGTACATGGATCCGGTTAGCATGAAATTTATTTTTTAATAAGTTGGTTAATTGACCAATAGAATACTGACATATATAGAATCTCGGCTCGTCTATGTGTCAATATTCTATTGGTCAATTAACCAACTTACCCAAAAAATAAATTTCATCCTTACCGCCTCCTATAAACATAAACAGGAGACTTTGTCGTGTGGCCAGCTATGCTGCAGTGCTGCTGATTTAATTTCCCCCAATTCATCACACTAGCTACCAGTTTCTCTTCCTTTTCTCCATCTTCTTACATTTCTCCCTCTACAGTAGATTATTCATTACTTATAAACAAGATTATTCTTTCTTATCTCTCCCTCTCTCGAAGCCATTGTTAGAGAGAGAAAGGTTGGAACTTTGAAAACACAGTACTACCTTACTTTATATATATGGCGGCATACAGAGCCGACGAGGACTATGATTATCTATTCAAGGTTGTCCTGATCGGAGATTCAGGTGTCGGAAAATCCAATCTGCTCTCCAGATTCACCAAAAATGAATTTAGTTTGGAATCCAAATCCACCATCGGTGTTGAATTCGCCACCAGAAGTATTCGCGTCGACGATAAGATCGTCAAGGCCCAGATTTGGGACACAGCTGGCCAAGAAAGGTTTCATCTTTTTTGAGATTTCAGCTTTTAAATTGAAATGCTAGGGATTTCAGATCCAGATTAGTGTTCAATGGAATTTTGTTTCATGTTTAACACTTGCAGCTGCTTTATTTACAGATTTTTATTCCTATTCCTTTTACCTTTCTATGTTATGGATGTTTATACATTTATGTATGTGTGAGTTACAGAAACAATTCACTCGATATCCGCTGGTGAATATGTAAATTGCACTTGAGAAATAGACCTCTCAAGAAGATAATGCTTGCCAATGGTTTATCTGTTTATCCGCTTTTAGTATAAGCTTTTTTGAACTTGAATCATAGAATTTTTGCCATTTTGGGTATTTAAAATGTTTTTGGCAACTTTCCACTTTTGCAATGACTAGTGAATTTAACAGAGATAAGCTTATGATTTTGGTGTGCAAAAGAAAAGAGCTATAGAAAGGCGAGTAACCACCACTAAAGGAGAATGGTACAACACTTCTCTAATATGAAGCAAACAGAAATCTTTATTAAGGAACTTTAGGTTCCTCTATATATTCTCATTCAATATTCGCTAGTGACCAACTTATATCTAGTTGTATCCTTGTGCTTACAAATTGTTAGAATGCTTTGATAGGTATCTTTGGTGGAGGATCGCTGCAATAATCCATCATGAAACTGAAAAAAAAAACTTTATTAGTCTTGTAGAAATATTTCCTTGAAAAACTTATTTTTAAGGAAATTTTATGGAGTTTTCTTGTATGGGATATATTCTGAGTTTAATATTTCCCCTTTAGAAAATAGCTCAAAATATGAAAATCTTAATTGGACACACGAGAAATTTTTGTGGTAATGACAATGTGTAGAAGACCACTTCTCTCATTATTCATTTTGGTGTGGAACAAGTGAAGGAAGACCTTTTCTTTTTGAGGTGGCAACTAACAAGTTTCTATGGTCTTCTATTTTTGGTGTTCTCCTTTCTTATTCGACATTTGTTTTGAATCTTGGTACAAGTGTTTATTAGGTTTTACCCTTAAATATTAAAGGCCATTACATTATGATATTTCTTAGCAATACCTACAGCTTGCTTATACGGTAAGTCTTCGACTGTGAAAGTCTTTAACGGGACTTACTGCTGAAGGTTGGGCTTCTTTGTGTGTGCACCAAACATAGTAACTGCTGTCTTAAAATGTTGTCTTTGTACTGCAGATAATGATGCCTATAAGTATGATATTTAAGACTAATTAGTCCATTTTCTTTCTCAGATACCGTGCAATCACAAGTGCATATTATCGAGGGGCGGTTGGTGCATTGCTTGTGTATGATGTCACCCGACATGTCACGTTTGAGAATGTTGAGAGATGGTTAAAAGAGCTGCGAGACCACACAGATGCCAATATTGTGATAATGCTGGTGGGAAACAAGGCTGACTTGCGTCACTTGCGTGCTGTTTCCACCGAGGATGCAAAGTCCTTCGCTGAGAGAGAAAACACTTTCTTTATGGAGACATCGGCCCTTGAATCTTTGAATGTAGAGAATTCATTCACTGAAGTTCTTAGCCAAATATATCATGTAGTCAGCCGGAAAGCACTTGAGATTGGTGATGATCCTGCAGCATTGCCTAAAGGGCAAACAATCAATGTTAAGGATGATGTTTCAGCAGTGAAAAAAGTTGGCTGCTGCTCTGTGTAACTACAAGAGTAAATCATTGGTGAGTGAGAGAACTTTTCAAGAACTCCACTTGGCAGCTCTGGTTCGTCCCAAATATTCCTATGTTTCAATAGTTGGGATGGTTTGAGATAATCTAAGGCTAACTGCTAAGTTTGGAGTCTACGAAGAAATACAGCACGAGGGATTTTCATTTATCCTAGGCCAGTTCATTGGTACTACTATTTATTTAAGGGGTTTTTTTTTGTCAATCTGTATTGTTTCATTTGTTTACGGCCGTAGTTTGTATTGTATTTTATCGAACTGAATTAGTTTTTTGTTGATAGGTTGAATTATTTACCACACCGAGTAGTTGAGTGTTGATCTTATAAAATGATGAGTTCCTCTAGCAAGCTACTTAGACATCTCTGGCTATAAGTACAGAGGAAAGGTGAAATAGAACTTTGGATTGCATCCTCCAGGCGCCAGGGGTCTGAATCATAGGTGTTATATGAACTATTTGAGTCGTAAAAAAATAGCACTGGTACCCTGGGATTGACCTCTTTTACGTATCACTTTACTAATAAGTATTTTTCTAGGCTTTGTTTGTTTGCAAGGATTATGCTTGAGATATGACTATTAATCTCAAGTGTCTTGTTTGTTTTCAAATTTAGAATTGTGACTATTAGTGTAAGAATTATAAAATGACTTAATAGTCTTGAGATTATAATTATATTATAATCCTAAGATTATAATTCTTGCAAACAAACATAGCCCTAATGCATTAAGTTGTGTAGGAACATAGGAAATAATCAGTAGATGTATTTGGGTGTTGGGTTTAATTGTTTCTGTTAGTAGCTTTCTGTTTTGAGGATTTGGCTTGATGGGGAAAGTATTACTGTGGCTTTTGTGTCTTATAGCTGAAAGTAGAACGCCGCAAAATCAATAGGCTAATTACCTCATATCAACTTCTTGGGGATAGTTATCAACAACAACAAAAAGTCTTGGGGATAAGCAAAAGAATCTACTTTATACTATACATTTGAAGAACACCTAAATACAAACAAAAAGATGTTAAATTGATCAGACTGATAACAATCCAAACAAAAACTATCTCCATCTTCAATGGAAAAGCAATATTAATTGTTCCTGAAAACATTATTGATTAGAGGTTTTTGTTGCTGTTCAATCTTACTTATCCTCCGAAGACCTAAACTCACATTGATGACAGATTTTCCCTAAGCAATGCCTGAACTTCTTTAAACTCTTGATACCCGAAACTTTTTCAAGAACTTGATTCTTGAAACTTTTCAATCCCACATAATCTCGTCTCATATCTTTCCCATCCTCATCCACAAACAAACAGTGCAACACATTTAACTCCTTAATGCATTTCAACCTTCCATCCAATAACATCCTCAAAGCATTAGCAGACACAGTGGAGTCTGAAAAATCCAACACCTTGAGGCCAGGAAAACCTTCAACTATACAAGAAACTTCTCTCTCCATAAATTCTCCATGAACACCGAGCTCCACTATGTTCTTGCAGTAATCCACCAATTGTGTCAGAAACTGAAACCCCTCGGCCGGGCGAATTGGGGCATGAAAAGCTCTAAGATTTCCCCAATACATCAAGGACATAAAGATTGGGTAAACATCCACAGAAGCATCTGAAGGCAAAACCACACTTGAAATCTTGGGAGTGTTCTCTGCAATATGCATTATTGTAGAGAAATCAGGCATGTTTTTAGGAGGAAAGAGAGAAATCCAGCCATGGCAGTGCTTGATTGCAAGTTTGAGAAGATGGGTATATCTTGAAAGTTGTTGTCGGCACAACTGGTCATCTTCATCATCAATATTTTGGATGGAGGAAAGGTCTAAGTTTGGGTTGTTGAAGAGGGTGTGTAAGGATGCAGAGAGCCACGAGCGGCATACATATGGAGTCCCAAAAAGCTGGTCATGGAGACTTAGATGGCCAAAGACTTGGGACAGTATGAATGGATTTAAGTCTTGCCATGGTGGGGGGTTCGATTTCTTCATCTTTTTCCTCTTCTTTGAGCTTGGCTTGGGATTGGTTCAAGTGCCGTTTCACTTTGGTTATATATATATATATATATATATATATATATATATGCCGAAACAGGGGGAGAATATAGAGAAACTCTGAAACTGGATAGAGAGAAGAGAGAGAAAATGGGAAATTTGGAGAGAGAGGTGACTTGATTTGTAGTCACCGTCTTGTTTGACTAATTTATTTTGGGAAATTATTTTCACATGAATTTTACATGAAGATGAACTCGGCAGAAGATTATACGAAAATATTAAAAATATATATAAAAATATAAAAATTTTAAGTTAACATAAAATTAGGCATGAAGTGTATTTAAATTTTATATATTTATATTTTGATTCTTAATGAAGATAAAAATATAAATATGTGAAATTTAAATACACTCATCATATCTAATTTTATGTCTACCTGTAATAAATTTAATGAAAATATCAGTTTTATTTATTTTGGAAGTAATCTATCCATTTCATAATTACACATGCAAATTTTTTTAATTCATCCCAAACTTCGTTTTAACTATTTATTATATAATAAAATTTTAAAATGCTACTCCGTATATTTATATTTTGGGGGAATTAATGTTATTATGTTATTTTTAATTTATTTTTGTAATAATTAGAGATATATTTTTTAAAAAAAAATTATAAATGGTCATTTTTAAAATTTATTTTTAATTTTGAAAGGAGTATGTTATACCACGTGGATCCTATGCCATTATAATTTCGTAACATCCTATCCTGAAGTTACACGGCGGGTGGCATGATTAAAGATTTAAAGCTCGTCGAAAAGAGAAAATGTAGCGTGAGGTGGAGGTCTATCAAACCGCCCATGCATTTGCATTTTCATTATTCTTTTTTTTAATTAATACAATAATAAATATTATAAACTATCTAAAAAATATTATTCATTATAAATTACAATATTTGATAATTTATAATGAGTCATCTCGATTTTGAGTTTAAAAATACATTAAATTAATTTTTAAAAGTCAACAATAATTATATAATTTAGAACGGAAAGAATATACTATATTCGCTATCATGTCATAAGTAAAAAAATTGAAATAAACATGGAAGAAATGTTTAACATTTTATAAATTCAACTATATGTTGAACAGATTAATAGAAACGTTTCAAATTCAAACTAACTAACAAAAAAATATCTCATCTAAAAGTGTATAATATAATAAGCACTATGTGACAAGTATTTAATACCAACCAAAGTCATATTAATTTTTTTTTGGTAACAATTCTTTAATCATATTATTGCATTTCATAAATTATATCTGGTTCTTTCTTCTGGTGTGAAAGAGGCAAGTGGGTGACCTGCAAAATAACTTATCACTGTCAAACAAACAAACTAATGATAAGATTACCTACTAATCAATAAATATTCACATTGCATTATTACAACTTGTATCAACAATCTATTTTTATGTACTAATAATAATAATAATAATAATAATACAAAATAACATGTCCAAGAGGGAGAGGGAGAGGGAGAGGGAGAGGAGAGGGAGAGGAGAGTCTGTACAACTTTGAGAGAGACAAAAAGAGGCCAACGAGTAGATTGTTTTAAACAGTTGTTGACTGACTCTTTGGCAAACTCCAAAAGCTTCAATTAACAAGAGTGAAAAATCCCTCTTTTTTAAATATATATATATATATATATATATATATATATATTAATACGTAGTAATTAGAAAGAGTAGAGCCAGAATGTTCCCCCAACCCTCATTCTCATGAGGACGACTCCTTGCTGTCTGTGGTCAATGCCGCAGATTTGCAGATGGGACAACTATTCTTCACAAGCAGCCATTTCTTTATGCATTCTAAATGATAATCGTGCCCGCAATCTACAACTCCCATCATCTCTTGATCCTTATATTCGGTCTAGGGAAAAAAATGCCATCAATTATCAAACAGCAACATGGTATAGATTAAGGTTAACTTGTGATGGATGAGGATAAACCAACGAGACACCTCAGAAATAAGTATACAGCATCACATAATTCAATCAGTGAAATATATATATATATATATATATATATATATATATATATATATATATCTGCATATACCTGCAGTATACCTGGCATATGACGCAGAAATTAAGTTCCTGATCAACAGATGCTGTGTCTTCCATATTAGAACAAGATGTGGACAGAACAGATGTTTTTGATTTTAGATGACCTCTGATAATTTCTTCTGACAAGCCACTGCCTACACTCCCAATCTGTTCCCCCAATGCAAGAAGCTCCTGGCATAGAATTTCGAAAAAACTGTAAGTATCCGCCAAAGCATAATTTATCCAGAAAAAAGAAACAAAAGAAATCAATGTCAAGGATCTGCAGTATCAATAAATGTTCAAGCCACTGTTCATACACAAATCAAACAATTTAATGATTGGAACCTAGATTGAGAGAACTAAAAAATAAGGAAGGAAAGAAACTGAGCTCTAAATACAGATTTTTATACACTTTAGTCTTAATATTCTTTAAAAAATTCTAGTATTAATACCTATTTTATGTAAGAATGACTAGCCAAAGCTTCCTCAACCTACCTCATAAGACATGTGATCTATATCCAAGCGCATATCTCTGTGATGATCAACAGAATCACCCATATCATGATAGTCGGAAAGCTCCAGTAGGGCAACACCCTACATATGTCACACAATCAATAAAGTCAAAAGTTTAGCATAAATTAACAACTCGATCATCACTAACGAAAGATATACAAAGAAATCGAATAAAACAAAGTCAATTACGATCAAAACAAAAGAAAATGAATCGAACTTCAGTAAACATTACATCTTCTGGCAGAACTCTCAAGTGAGGAAGGTTGCGCTGCCTTGCAGTCGCATCAAGCATTAGTTCCCTTCGATGAGGCCGGTATATTCGTAGGCCAGTTGGTGGAGCAGGTCCCATAAATCTAGACCCTGTTTCTCCACAATCCTGTAAAGGATACATGCTGGTGTGTGATGTGCTACTTGTTGAAAGTCTGCGTAAAGATGTTGCTACTTGGGAATGCAATTCAATATTGTGACCTCGGGCCCCTTGCATAGGTGGTGGTGGATGATGAAGATTAAAGTGTCCTTGGGGTATAGGAGGAGGAGGTAGAAAAGCTGCAGAACTTCTGTTGCTAGCTGTGGCTTGATATGCCTGTACACCCATGTTGGCAGCCTCCATACAACCCCCATTGAAGTTCCCTGAAAATGTGTGAGAGAGAAAAAGTAAAACAAAAAGCTTAATTTAGGAATGGCTTGCTTTTCCTACGTTTATCATTCGAGAAATTATTTTAGAATACCAGCATGACACTTTAACCACTACCACTAAGTTTGTTGGACTCCGCTTCGTCATTTCTTAGTATCAATAGAACTTTCAAAAGAACAGTTCAACAAGCCTTTCCACTCGTTACATTAAAAAAGCAAATCCGATAAATAACTTCAAAATTTCAGCGAAAAATTGAACATGAAACAAGATATTGTTCCAATGCTTTTTTTGCTGTCATGTTATTGGAAATAAAGCATATATAAGATAAATAAACAAGAACCAATACAAAAAACAAGCAAAAAGGAAATAAAATGAAAAGATTCCAAATATTTATATATATATATATATATATATATATATATATATATATTAAACGAAATGATCCCAAAGATTCTTAATGTAAGAACTCAATTACCATGAAGATAGGGTAAAGCATGTGGCTGATTCCAGGACAAAGTGCCAATATCACCAGAAGTGCTATTAAACTGTTGATCCATCCAAGGAGTGCCGGCAATCTGAAAGGGTTGACCTGGATAGTGTACTTGAATCAAATGGTTAGTGTTATGTGGCAACAGTGAATCCACAACAATGGCACCAGATCTGTTTCTCACACTTCTGTGAGATCCAACATCCATCACAGCTGGTATGTCATTCCCTCTGCCATCAGGAACTGCAAAAGATGCAACATCCATTGAAGTAACATCAGATTCAATAGGTCTTGCAATAATAGGGGAAGCCGAAGAACTGGAGCCTGCAGAAGCATAACAGTACTGAAAATTTCTTGAGAGACCTTCAGCATTCTTTCTCTTGAATGAACCTCCAGCGCCATCCATAAAGTGACCACTCCAGCCGTAGCTGTCTGCAGAAACTTCAACCATCCCAAGGTTGCTAGATAATGGAAACTGGTCATGAGGCCCATGATTTAGTGGAACTGGAAAAAATCTGGTACCAGAAGAAGGGGTCATGTACATATTATAATGATTGGATGCTGTAGAAACAGCTAACTCAATATTACCGACAGGATATTGATGCTGAACACCATTATACTGAGCCATCCCATAGGATGCAGCACCGTGATGCTCGGGTAGATGATGAACATCAAAGTTAGTTCTGTTCCCTGTTGCTGGTAATACCGTGCTAAAATTTGGCTGGGGAAAATTTGGCATGCTCCCATAAAAAACGCAAGGTTCAGGATATTCCGTATCAATCATTGGACCAGTGTATTGCATATTCCGATGTCCCATCTTTTTGAACAGTAAGTTGTAGGTATCCTGGCTAAGTGATAAAGATAATTAAAGAAAGGCAGTCTGAACTACAATTCATTTGTACAAATTTGACTAACAATATTCCAGTTACATAGGATAATTAGTACTTTAATTAAATGAATAAAATTTACTGAGAACTGTAAATAAAGTGAACCAACTCTTTTTTAAAATAAGATATAAATAAAGATTCTGTGGGTCTGAACCAAGAAAAAAAAATTAGTTAATACACATTCATAGAGAGTGTGGCAGAGGAGAGGAGAAGATCCACAATGTAGAAATTTTTCATTGTGATCAAGTCCCACAATAAAATTTTAATTCCAATGTCAAGACACAATTTGCTAAGGTACAAATAGAAGTTTTTCAGTGTCAAGTTATTCATGAAACTAGCAAATAGGCTCTGAGTGAGGTTATAGACCTCACCAAGAATCTAATACAATCTGCTATAGAACAGTAATACTGTTGTTTGCTATCAGTTAAGGACTATCAACAAGACAACAAGTTGCTTTTGGAAGTAAATTTCAGACATAATAACCTTTATCTTCCTTAACACTTCATAATAGCACAACTAACCAACACAATAGTTATCCCAACCCTCGGAAATACTAGCTGGTGAGTGGTGTCACTGAAATACATCATTTAAATTATGCTTCTAGCACTCTAATGAACACAGATCATTGACTACAAATGCAGCAGGTGGACAACATATTCCTGACATGTCTCACACAGTTCAAAATTCCACTACAAATAACTCTTCAGTTTGAAGGATTTCAGAAAAACAAAAGCAAAAAAGTATATCCCTGAAGTAGAAACCAAAACCTGGATTAAAAACTGCCGAAAATGAAAATGCCCATATGGCTATACTTTTATTAAAACAAATGCCTATCACAAAGTCTGTACCTGACGTGGTGCGTGGAGGTGTAAACAAGGCCAAAGAGTCACCAATGCATAATTCAACTCCAAACAGCCAATAACTTTTGATCCACAAGGAGTTAGAAAACATGCAAGTACAATTCACAAAGGTCTTTTTGAGATTTACAAACTGGGCTAGCCAGTTAGAGAATTGTTAATGTCAAAATCCACTCCGAAGACTTTTTTCAGCAGACTGCTTTATTTATTCCTTGCAATTATTTCTTCTAAGGTTTAGGAAGTATAAATACTACCTTAAGGTGTTTGTTAGAGGCAGGTGATTATTGTTATATTTCTGAAATTACAACGGTTTGTTGGTTTTCTTTTAATTCCTTGGATTGAAGGTGCTTTGGAATTAAAGACTTACTCTTCTTTCTTATGTTTCGCTTCAAGTTGTGCCATGACCCTCACGACTAGATATTTCAAGTTCAGGCGTAGAGAAGGAAAGAAAGGACATCTAAATTTTGAATATTATATATAGGTATAAAGCTCAATAACACAATAGTGACGTCAATGCAAATACATCTAGATGTCAAACAAATTACAAATACATTTTTCTTTTTTTATACTTCCAGTCAAATTACTTTCTTACAACATTATAATAAACATTCCAACATGCTCTCAGAAAATTCAATTACAAACCTAACAATAAGAATCATAATCATACCAACCAATAGCTGCTAAATGTACTTTAAGCATCTAACAGTAAAAACATCCAGACTATAATTGCCTCCAGAAAATAATTCCAGTCAATCTCACACAAAGATAATCAATTCAAGTTAAAGGCTCCAAATACCAAAAGGGAAATCGCAATCGTGGGCTTGAAATACATGTTCCAAAATAGCTATTGTTGGTGAAGAATATAAATAGGTCCAAAACAAAAAGTAAATTAAATGTTGGAGTAGAAAGCCCCAGCCTTGGAATTATGAACTAACAGTAAATTAGTTAAGTATCTGAAAGTAAGTTATTTCTTCTTATTTCATTTAACCAGATGATGGAGTTTATCATTATATCAATATACCAGAAATGGCTGAAAAATTCTATGGCTTTTCCCCTGAAACAAAAAAGATGGTAACAAAACCCATCTGGAATACAGGAAATACAACCAAAATTTGAAAAGATATAACTCGACGGGCATACTACCATAAAATACATAAATTTAAAACAAATACAGGAACAAAACCCTACCTTTTATGAGTTTTATCATCAACAATATCCAGAGCTTCCAAACCTCACCTTGTAAATGCAATAATATTATGGTGCTTCTGCAAAAATAAAAACCCTAATTTTGAGTCGGAAATTAAGTTGCGATCATCCAAATTACAATCAACTTATAACCCATCAAGATAATTACTTTCAACGGCTAATGCATGTACACATGTGCAAAAAAAATCTTTTTTAAGAATTAAAAGGATAATAGAGATGTCAGATAAATACTGGGAATCAGAGGCTGTGAAGGGAGAATATAAGTAGTGATTATTGAAAAAGCTCACCCAATATAAAGGATGATCGAAGAAAATAAAATCAAGAGATCTCTTAGACATACAAATCTCTGCAATATAGAAAGGGCAAGGGAGGAGAGAGAGTTTCAATTGGGAATTTCCTTTCCTTCTTCTAATCTGCAATTTACCGTTAACTGCAACGTGGCTGTTTGTATTTGCATTAATACCTAAATTAAAATTTGATTTTTAATTAAATTTTAATTTTAATTTTGGTATTTGATTTTTGTATTTTGGTATTAATTTGATTTTTGATGTTTGTATTTGTATTTGCAACGTTACGTGGCTGTTTCTATCCATGATTAAAATTTGTTTACCTTTACTAAAATAAAATATACTCTTTACTAAAATAAAAGATACTCCCTCTATTTCAAAAATTAGAGATATAATTTGTTTTTTGAGACCAAGTTTGCATATCAAACTTTAAAATTAATATAACTCATAAAAGACTTTTATAATAAAATGAATTTTATAACTAATATTTTTTATATACTATATAATTATAATAATTATATCAACTCAAATTAAATAAAATCATATTAATTTAAAATTTATTATGTTGTTGTTGTCATGATTTTTGAAAATTATGTGATACGCCACTCATGGGTCGGTCATCACTATACTGAGACATAAATTCAAATACAAACTTAATTATACATCCGTCAGATAACATACAATAATACATAAATCGAGTAGTTTTAATAGGAATATTGTTATTTAGACAATATCCATACTCGCGAAAGTCTCATTACATTTATTGTCACACTATTTAACAGAATAATGGGACTACTAACGCTTATCTTCGGGACCATCACTCTTTTTAAAACTCGTCTTAAAATTTATATTCTCATTTCAAGAGAATAATGAAAAAAAATTGAAATTTCAACTAAATTTCAGTAAGTTAAATATTATAACCAAGATAACGCAGAATAAATTATCAATCGTCTTCAACAACGTTAAACCGATAAAATACAATGTACAATGGGTTTAAAGCTATAGAATACTCAATCCATTAAAAAAGTCAAGTAGAAAATAAAAGCCTACTATCTTTTGCGTTTAAAAGGTTTTCATCAATTTTATCACTAAGACTCGGTTTAATGAATAAACCATAATATCTAATCATCCATGTATCACTGGCCAAGATTTTCATCAAATTATCAATAATTACGACTATACCAAATCACCCCCTGGCCATAATCATACCAAAAACTATCCATCACTACATTACTGCGCTAATCGGCGACTTTTATCACATCATTTATAACAATGCTCACGATTATACCGAATGATCCCTCATCATAATCATACTAAGTTTCATCTACGCATCGTAAAGTTCAAAAAGATAACATAATATAACGTGAGGATGATGACATAAATGACATAATAATTCAATAAAAAAGTTCACTTAATTAATTTATTCGGGAACTAATAACGTCCAAATTGTCAATACGACATCGCTTTAGAAGTAAAATTCAAGAACGATCGGAAGAATATTTCCATTGAAAAGAGATCTTTGGATGAAACACAAATATCAAAAGATATTCTACTAATTTCATGGAGTATAAGTCAAAAGTTTTAACCATTTGGGTATAATAAAGAATGGAATAACAAAAGAAATCACTGGTCAAAAATTGAAATTACAACCGATGCGAGGATGTTCCAAATGTAATAATAAATGCGAAATAATAAATGATGGAACAGAATTACAGATAAGATGCATGCGATATTAAGACGTAATAACAAAGAGCGGAATAATAAAAATGGAACCAAAATGCGGTGTAAAACACATGAGACAGGATATTCCAACAGAATAATAATAAAGATTTTAATAATATAAAGGATTTCACCAAGATAGTGAAATCGCGATATACTGAGTTATTCCAATGTAATAATAAGAATTGGAATAACATAAGGATTTCACCAAGTATAGAGATATCTGGCGATATCTGAGTTATTCCAACCGAATAATAAAGAATGGAATAATGAAGTTTCTTCGTGAATAAGAAAAATAATAACACTCCTTACTAAGACAACAAATAATATCCCTTACCTAGAAGAACCAATATTGGAAAAGTGAAGAAATAATATCACTTTTCTTCTTTCTCTATAGTTTTCTCTGTAGTTTAAATGAATTAAGTAGGAAATAAATGAAGGAATGAAATTTTCTATTTATGTAAAAACCGGGGTGACTTCTTGGCCTTAACGAAGGTCAAAACGACTCTTGTAATATCAAGAGACAACTACTTATTCATGAAAGGTAATTAACCTTGGAACAATCAAGAAAGATAGTTAACTCTTGAAGTAATATGAAGGACAACTACTTATTTCATGGGGGGGTAATTACTATCGACGAAGGTAATTACTATCGACGAAGGTAATTACTTATTGAAGAAGGTAATTACCATTATCGATTCGAAGGTAAATACTATCGTGAAGGTAAATACTATCGACGGAAGGTAATTACTATTCACAAAGGTAATTACTATTCACAAAGGTAAATACTATTGACGGAAGGTAAATACTATTGGACGAAGGTAATTACTATTCACAAAGGTAATTACTATTCACAAAGGTAAATACTATCGATTGAAGGTAATTACTATTCACAAAGGTAATTACTATTCACAAAGGTAAATACTATTGACGAAGAGATTTCTTAGATGATTACATATGGGCTCCCCATAAAATAATCAAACTTACCACAAACGCCTCATATAACAATTTCTTTATATACATCAAGGATTGAATAAATATTACCACAAATCATTTTATTTTTAATCAACACATATTTAATCTTTCAACAATTATTAATCATTTATAACTCGTCAGTCTCAATTAATAATATAACATATTATACGGATGATAATCGCTGATAATAATTGAATCAATAATATAGAGATATGATGCAAAGAATTATCAGAAGAATAATCGAAAGATAATGGTAAGTGACTTCTCACGTAAAGATCAATAATCAATACCGTGCGCTACTACGCAACTAATGCCAGACATCGTATTTTTTTTTACTTCTTGGGTAGTTCAACGCTTTTAACTGTAACACCTTTTGCTAGTTATTTTTATAGAAAGATAATTTTGTCGTTTTTCTAACTACGACAATACTTGGTTAATGGGGTCCACTAATGATTGGTAGTCGTCGCATTTAATATTCCTGAAAAAAGAATATTTCCACCAAACGAATATTTTATAACAACTTCGCTTACTTTGCAAAATTTATAAATATTACCCACAACTATAACATTATATCAAATTTATTCCATAATATTCAAAAATAATATTTATAGAAAATTCATCTTTATAAAAGTTCGGAGCCTTACATCGTCATTTGCCCTTCAAAATTAAATTATATCTTTAATTTTAAAATTGAGGGAGTATTTGAAAATTTATGATTTATATTCTTAATTATATAAAATATGATGTTAAAATTATAGAAATAAGAAAATGTGATTTAAATTAAAATTAAGTATCATACATATTGATTTAAAAGAATTTTATTATTGTATTTTTGCAATTATCTAATTTTTTTTTTACTCTCTCACTCTGTCATAATTATTTCTCATTCAATTTTTAACATTACTTTTATTTTTGTTTTTCTTAATTATTTACACACACATAGTACGTGTGAGATTAGTTGTAATATAAGTGATTCAATACCTTATCATCTAATTTGACTATTTTAATATGTATAACGAATTGCCTGTAAATTAATGTCTTTACAAAATTTAATAAGAATCATATAATTTTATATTTTAAAAAAAATTAAGGAGTTTTGATTTTTTTAACAAATTATATAATATTATTTATTATGGTAAAGTTCATATAATAATTTTAACATAATTAAAAGTCTTTAATTTTTTTCTCAAGAGTGTAGAGTTGACAGATTTTCTATTAAATGTTATAAAAATACCCGTTTATTTTTTATTTTATTTTATTGGTGTGTTGCATTTGGGTTAATAAGATGTGGAAATACCAACCTAACTAGTAACTACCTAATTACTTTATCAACCTTATCCTACTATTGGACAAGTTAATTATTTTTATTTGGACGAGAAAAAACAGCCTTTGACAAGTTCAATGTGCTAAACAATATTAACATCACATGTTCTTACTAACACTCTCTGAGTGGAATGATTATGATTAAGTTAATTTTGGTCAATTGATTAATAGAGTGTAATCATATAAATCGGGAGGTGATTTAGTAATTGATAGACACATAATTCATACATTTTATTATCTCTAATTTTATCCTTTTAATTATATTAGTTTATTAAATTAATATGTTTTATTTTATTTTATAGAATTTAATATTTGTTGCAATAAAGTCAAAATCTTGGCGATATTTAATGCTTTTATTCATGTAATGAATATCCAAGAAGAATTCTGCAAAGAGAAGGGAAGGGGTGGAACAATCTTGGTGTGCATGTTAAATCCAACAAGAAAAAGAAAAGTTTATCTAGAAGATCTTTCTGAGAAGTTGGTTACTAATAGGAAATTGAAACCTACATGGAAAGACAACAAAAGTTTTCAAGTTCAATAAATCTAAATTAGGGTTCAAAGTTATTTTTCCTATAAATGGGTCGCTTGTTTTAGAGAATATGTAAGAGTAGATTAAATTACTTATTCATTGTATGTTCGTTGTATGATCCTTAATTAAAGAGAATTTTCTTATTTATTTTTAATCTTCTTCTTTTCTTTATTTTAGTTAGTTTAATTATTTTTTATGTCTAACTAATTTCTTTAATCTAGGATGAATATGAAGTTAAATAATTATTCATAATAATATTTTTCATTTTTTCTATTATTTATGCTTTTATGGTTAATTGATTTCGCCTTCATGTTTCGTTATTGAAATACATTCGTTTTATAGTTCTTATGTGATTTTAAATTAATTAAGAGGTTTTGATATATTATTGTTAATATATGAGACTTTCATAATGCATGCTTGTTCAAAGAAGTTTTGATGTGTTATATTTAATTCTTAAAAATTCATTGTCTATGCTTGCCCACAATAATTATAAAATTACTAAATTAAAGTGTGACGCCCCCAAAATTAGGTATACATCACCCATCTTGGGTCGCCGGATACATGGTATGTAATTCAAATACAACTTACTAATACAATCATGTGGTATAATCGACAAAACATAAAGCTGTGAGTTTGAATACAAATATTATCTACTAGAGAT
Source organism: Panax quinquefolius (assembly GCA_020205615.1). Taxonomy (NCBI): domain Eukaryota; kingdom Viridiplantae; phylum Streptophyta; class Magnoliopsida; order Apiales; family Araliaceae; genus Panax; species Panax quinquefolius. The sequence continues at coordinate 128,216,160 of CM035170.1, forward strand.
TATACAAACTCAAAAGGAGTCCTCATTACAATTATTATCACACTATTTCACGAATAGTGAGGACTACTAATCTTTATCCTCGGACCATCACTCCGTTCTGACTCGTCCCAACTATATTCTCATTTTCTCAAGAGAACGGTGAAAGAAAGAGTGAGCTCAACTAGCCAAGAAGAAGAAATATTATGACTAAAATAATGCGTAATAAATTATCATTAGTCTCCAACAATGTTAAACCGATAAAATATAATAGACATCAAGTTTAATCTGCAATGAACAAGCAATCCATTAAAAGAGTCAAGTAGAAAATAAAATCTACTATCTTTTATGATTTAAAAGGTTTTTTCATCATTATTATCATTTGAGACTCAAACTTAATAAATATTCCACATCATCGAATCACCCCGCACTACTTACCAAGGATATTCTTTAGTATCGACCACAATTATCCATGCACTACGGGCCAAGAATATTTGTGTATTCATTAATGGTCGTGATCATGCCAACAATCGCCCATCAATGCACTACAGGCCAACGAGGACTTTTACCACATCATTTGTAACATTACGATTCATGATTACACCAGAATAATCCCAGTCGTAATAATGTGACGCCCCCAAAATTAGGTATACATCACCCATCTTGGGTCGCCAGATACATGGTACGTAATTCAAATACAACTTACTAATACTGTTGTCAGGTACAATACGACAAAAGATGTATTCATTTTATGAATAACTTTAATAAAGTATTCATTTTATATAAAAGATGTTTCTATTTTATTACGTGAATAAAACAAAACTTCTAAATCAACAATAATTGAATCAAATAATGTGAGATACTACGCAAAGAACTATTGTAGCAATAATTGAACAAAAGCGGTGACTTTTCACATAAATATCAATAATCAATACTGTGTAATGCTACTACGCAACAACGCCAGACATCGCTTTTTACTAATGAGTAGTTCAACAATATCAATTCAGTAAAACTTTCGCCGTTATTTTTAATAAAATATTTTTGTCGTTTTCAATCCAAATAATAATTCCGTTAATGGGATCCACTAATGATTGTGTGCCGTCGCATACGAATATTTTACTCGCTTAAAACGAATATTCCCACCCAATCGAATATAATATGACAACTTGCATACTTTTGCAAAATTTATAAATATTACCCACAACTATAACATTATCTCAAATTCACACCATAATATAAAAAATTATTTCGAGAAAATTAATTCTTTATTCATAAAATCTGGGGTTTCACACATAATCATACCAAGTCCATCTATGCACTACAGGCCACAGATGACTTTCAACATAATATAAACATGAGGATGATGACAATGATATAAGAATTCAATAAAACAAGTTCAAGAATTAATTTGTCCAAGAACTACTAATGTCCAAATTGTCACATAATACTGCTTTGTAGAGTAAAATTTAAGAATGATCAGAAGAATATTTCCATGAAAAGATACTGGATGAAGCACAAATATCAAGGATATTCTACTAATTTCATAGAGTATAGAAGTCAAAACTTTAACCAACTGAGTATAATAAAGAATGGAATAACAAAAGAAATCGCTATGTCATGCAGATTGGCATGTATACATGTTATTCTAACGAATACTAAATAATCGAACCGAAGTCAAAGTAAATTAACCGGCGGGATGTTCTAATGAATAATAAAGAATGGAATAACAATGAAATCACCGTGCATGCGGTATTTCGCATGTAATATAAAGTTATTCCAATGAGAATACTAATAAGGGCGGAATCGAGTTTCGTACAGAAACGCATGTATACGTGATATTTTAATGTAATAATAATAAAAGCGGAACCCCAGTCCAACAGAAACGCATGCATAAAGATATTTTAACATAATAATAAAAAGCGGAATCAGTCCGGCGTAAACAAAATGAATGAGGATATTCCAATAGAATAGTAAAAATAGAATAATAGAAGAATGTCACCAAGTATAGGGTCGATGGCACAGATACACGAGTTATTCCAATAGAATAATAAGCAATGGAATAACAATGATTCTCTTCATGAATAAGAAAGAATAACACCCTTACTTAATACAACAAATAATATTCCCTACCTTAAGAAGAAGAAAGATTGGATATATAAGTAGTGAAGAAGATAATACTTTCTTCTTTCTCTATAGTTTATCTCTCAGAGTTTCAAAGTGAATTCGTAAGAAAATAATGAATGAATGAGCTTCTATTTATAGAAAATGGAATGCATAAGTAACTAACTCATGAGCGGTCGAGATTGATTTACTTTAATCTGACTATCCATATTTAAAGCAAAATAAAATATAATATATTCTATTTATAATCTAATAAAACGAATAACTTTATAAAAGATTTTACTACGCAAACACTATGCATAATAAAATATAATATATTCTAATTATTGTCTAATAAAGCAGATAGCTTTATAAAAGTATTCTGCTTTTATATAAAAAGATTTTCATATGAAAAACACTATCGCGTATTAATTTATCGCAATACTATACGTAATAGAATATAATATATTCTATTTATGAATAACTTTATAAAAGTATTACATTTTTATATAAAAGATTTTTTGTATTATTACATTAATAATACCAACAAAACTGAGTGACTTATCACTTAAGCATCAATAATTAATAAAGTGCGCTACTTACGCAACCACGCCAGATATCTTGTATTTTTAACACCGGGTGTTTCAACGATTAACGATAAAACTTCCGCCGTTATTTTCATAAAGTATTTTTGTCGTTTTCTCGATCAATCCGATAATTAATTTCGTGGGGTCCACCAATGATTGTGTCGTTGTACTAATATTCCTGTTAAAGCGAATATTCCCCGAGCAATCGAATATTATATAACAACTTGCGTACTTTGCAAAATTTAAAAATATTACCCACAACTATTATATCAATTTCACTCCATAATATTCAAAAATAATATTTATAGAAAATTCATTTTATTCAAAAGTTGGGATTTTACAATCTCCCTTCTTATGAAATTTTGCCTCTAAATTAAGTACGCATGCACGGTATGTCGAAGAAGTAAGGATACCTTGATTTCATTTGATTCTAACTCCCAAGTCGGTTCCTCAACATCGTGATTTCTCCACAAAACTTTGACTTGAGGTATAACCTTGAGTGCGTAGAATATGTTCCTTCTTATCCAAGATTTGAACAGGAACCTCTTCATACGTCAAATCTTCCGCTATTTCGTCCGGTGCCCAACTCAATAATGTGGTTCGGGTCTTCCACATATTTACGTAACATGGATATGTGAAAAGCGTTATGAACACGAGACATACTTGGCGGTAAAAGCGAGTCTATAGGCCACGATTCCTACTCGATCAAGGATTAAAATGGGCCGATAAATCGAGGATCGAGCTTTCCTCTCTTTCCAAATCTCGTAACCCCTTTCCGTGGAAGCAACACGTAACAACACATGATCTCCTATATCGAATTCCACGTCCTTTCGATGAAGATCAAGATAACTCTTTTGTCGATTTTATGAGTTTTTATATACGTTGTCGGATCGTTTGAATCTTTTCCGTAGTCATACGCACCAACTCCTCGGTCCCAACAACGTTGCTTCACCCACCTCATCCCAAAGATTCGGAAACGACACTTTCTTCCATACAACGCTCGAATGGAGCCATGCCAATACTTAACGATAACTTGTTGTTGTAAGAAAACTCCACCAATGGTAAGAACTTGTCCCAACTTCCTTGAAATCAAGGACACGAGTCTTAATAGATCTTCAAGAGTTTGAATAGTCTCTCCGATCGTCTGGTCTGTCCCAAGGATGATACGCCGAAGCTAAATCATAAATCTGTGCCCATAGCTTTTCATGAAACTAACCCAAAATCGTGAAGTGAATCTTGGGTCTCGATCGAAACTATGGATCTTGGCATACCATGCGATCTTACAATCTCGTTTATATACATCTGAGCAAGGCGTTCAAGTGTACAAGTCTCTCAGTCGGTGAAGAAATGAAGCGCAGACTTGGTCAATCTATCAACAATGACCCAAATCACATCTACGCCTTGAGAAACCTTGGGAAGACCAAGATGCTTGAAATCCATGGTAATGTGCTCCCACTTCCATTCTCGGAATTTCAAGTGGTTCTGAATGGACCTTTTGGTACTTGATGCTCTGCCTTGACTCGTTGACACGTTAGACACCTTGAGATAAGCAGCGTTATCTCTCTTCATATTGCCCCACCAAAATGTATGTCGAAGATCATGATACATTTTGGTACTCCGAGATGGATTGCAAAGCGGTGTTTTGTGCGCGCCCATCATAATTTTATACTTTAAATCGTGGTCGTTAGGAACACAAAGTCCGGAGTTGACTCAAGTATTCATTCTTCATCGATTCTTGCTCCGACATCGCACCTTCTTGCACTTTCTTCCTCATACGCATCGCCTCCGGATCGTAATTGAAAGCGACTTTTAATTTTATCAATTAAAGTCGGTTCTACTTGTATATTTGCCATCATCACGTGGGTCCACTGAGTCTTTATCTCTATCTCCATCCTTTGCAAGTTATACAAAATGGGCCTTTGCGTTGACAATTTGCACTCGTACCCGCATATGATCTTTTACTCAATGCGTTAGCTACCACGTTCGCTTTTCCAGGATTGTATTGGATGGTATGATCATAATCTTTCAACAGTTCAAGCCAACGTCATTGTCGCATGTTGAGTTCCTTTTGAGTGAAGAAATATTTGAGGTTTTTATTATCCGTAAAGATCTCCACTTTCTCTCCATACAAGTAATGCCTCCAAATTTTAAGTGCGAAGACAACAGCTGCTAACTCTAGGTCATGTGTAGGATAATTCCTCTCATATTCTTTGAGTTCTTGGTGAGGCATAAAGGCTATGACTTTCGCGTGTTGCATGAGAACACATCCTAACCCTTTGCCGAAGCATCACCGTAGATGACAAATCCTCCGAACCAGATGGTATTGTCGTAGCAGTCTTTGAAACGAAGTCTCTCTTGAGTTCTTAAAACACTTTTCACATTCCTCGCTCCAACTGAACTTTGTATCTTCCGAGTCACATTTGAAGTTAGTGGAGTAGCGATTCGAGAAAACCCTTCTACGAATCTCCGATAATAACCAGCTAAGCCGAGAAAGCTACGTACTTCGGTCACTAATTTAGATTGTTCCCAGCTTTTAATAGCTTCAATCTTTGCTGGGTCAACAGATATTCCATGACTTGATACTACGTGCCCAAGGAATGCTACTTCCTCAAGCCAGAACTCGTATTTCCTTAACTTGGCATAAAGCTTGTATTCACGAAGCTTTTGGAGTATCAGCCTCAAGTGTTCCTAATGATCTTCACGGCTTTTGGAATATATGAGGATGTCATCAATAAAGACGACCACGAAATGATCCAAATATTCCTTGAATACTCAGTTCATCATATCCATGAAGGCAGCAGAAGCATTAGTCAATCTAAAGGACATGACTAGGAATTCATAATGCCCGTAACAAGTTCTGAAAGCCGTCTTTGGAATATCATCGGTTCTAATCTTCAATTGGTGATATCCGGAATGAAGATCAATCTTTGAAAAGAATTTGGCTCCTTGTAACCGGGTAAAAAACAGTCATCAATACGTGGCAATGGGTACCTATTTTGATGGTGACATGATTCAACTCCGATAATCAATACAAAGTCGATACTCCCATCTTTCTTCTTCACGAATGACGGCAGGAGCACCCCGAGGAGAAGTACTGGGACGAATAAAGCCGATGTCTAACAATTCCTGCGCAGTTGAGTCTTTAACTCACGAAGTCAATAGAGCCATTCGATATGGGGCATTGGAAATGGGTTTTGTCTGGGTTCAAAGGTCGATACAAAATTCAATTTCACGCCTGGGTAGGCGAGGAAGTTCTTGGGAATACGTCGGAAATTCATTAACAATAGAAATATTATTCAAAACTGACGTATTTTTGTTTAGATCTGTGACATGAGCTAAGAAAGTTTAACATCCATTTTTCAATAAACGAATAGCTTTATGGCTTGAGATGACAGTGATTGATTTTAATGGTTTGTTTGCTTGAATTCTGTGACAACACGAGAATTTAGACAATTTTACAAAATCTTAAATGATTGATTTAAGGTCAAATATTAGACCTAGACAGAAAATAAGTGTATACGTTTGATGTTATTAGGATTGAATTTTGAGGATTTCAAAATTCTGTGAAGGATTTAGGTGAATTATTCAGGATTAAGGATTTATGTGATTAAGTTCTGTGAAATTTGTTATGTATGTGTACAGAATGTGGTTAAGGGTCAAGGGTTGATCAGATAAAATTATATATGTGTCAAACCCTAAGTATATTTTAAAAACATCAACGTTCAGTTAGAAAACCCTAACGCCTCGATAAGAAAAACCTAGAAATGGGTTTCGAAAACCCTAGTTCAGGTTAGGAATCAAACCTTAATTCGGATATTAAAAACCCTAGATTGGGAATGCAATGCTATATATAAGGTTTAACGTTATTAATTATAAACTAATTAGGGAAAACCCTAATGAATTACTGGAAACCCTATTTGAGTATTAGAAAACCCTAATACCATATCTGAAAATCCTAATTTCAGATTTCGAATATTTGAAACCCTAATCTGGGAATATAATGGAGAATTATAATGCTCAAGTGATTTAGATTATAAGCTTAATAGGGTAAAGCTTAATTATTTAACAAACCCTAATTTTCCAAAATTTGAATCCTAATTATTCTGTCTGAAACCCTAATCGGGATATTAAAACCCTAAGTGGGAAGCTTGAAGATAAGTATAAAATTTTTATGTGATTAATTGTAAGTATAATTAGGTATAACCCTAACTGATGAATTGGAAAGCCCTAATTTCTAATGTTAGAAACCACAATATGCATTTATTTAGAAAACCTAATTATTAATTTATAATGTTTAATGTTAATTAGGAAGCCTTAACCCTAATTAGCAAGCTTGAATGTGATTAGTAAACTTTATTGTAATTAGGGAATACTAATTATAATTGTAAGACCCCAACTTATTATTAATGAAATTTAATTTTCTATTTATTATTTTGAAATAATAAGGGTTGATTTGATTAATGTTGATAGTTAGGAGTAAAATACGTAAATATTTGAAAAAATAAGCAAGTGGTTATAAAATATTCATTGTTGTCGGGGAATATTCGTTTGGTAGTGGAATATTAAATGCATGTCGGGGAATATTAAATGCGGCAATGTGACCGTGTGTGGGCCCCATGTGAGGAAAGCGATTGGATGAAGAAAAGCGACAAATATAAGTTGTTTAAAAAAATAGCAGAGGCGTAGTTATTCTGAATTAACAATTGTTGGAATACCCGGTGGTTAAAACACGATGAATCTGGCGTTGTTGCAAGAATGAGCGCAGTATTGCACCAATTATTGAAGGCACTACTCAATAATGGTTACGATAATTCTTATTCAATATTTTATTTTATTGATTCGATAATTGCTACGTTGATATTTTATATTCATTGTTGTTTCAATAATTGTCATTATTGCAAGTATTTTCCATTATCAGAGCAATAATTCATATTATCGAATAATATTAGATAACATTATTGACAATGTCTAGAAAGTTACATCCAAGGAGAGGTTTGGTCATCTAATCAAGGCCGAAGTAAGAGAGATCCTTATTGGAAAGCCCCCCTCTATCCCTGGAAGCGCTGGTTGTCAATAATGTGATTTCGTAATATTATTTATGAATAATTAATTATTGATTTATATGATGAGGAAAATATTGATTTTATGAGGATATAGATGGAGAAAATTTTAATGTGACAATTGTTGAAAATTAATATTTTATCTTTTTACGATAAAATAATTCATTTAAATATATTATTTTAATAATATATTAACGATGATATTTTACAATGAATGTGGGATATATGAGTATATGAGGAGGAAGAGTATTTTTGTGGCATTAAATGTTTAACACATGTTTTGTGTGTTGGTGGACACAATTATTAATAGAAATTTGATTATAATTTTGTAAAATCGCTTGGTTGTGGATTTCGGTCCAATTTCATTTGGAATTCGGTAAAACTTTCTTCCGCAAAGTTGTAGAGAATTGAATTTCCTATAAAAACTCGCGAGATTTGAATTTTCTGATAAAAGGGCTATTTATTATGAATTATTGAAGTTCAAGTTAGAAATAATTAATTTTGGGAGTTTTAGTTAATTATTTTGAGAAAAACGTTTTTTGCAACTAAGTTGGCCTCACATGTGATTCAAATGGGTTGAGATCAGTTGTCTAAGGTGGGCTAAAGAAAATATGAAAATATATTAATATTATATTCAATTTTCTACTTTGGTGTTCTAAGCATTTTCCTATAAATAGGTGCTTGGGTTAGAATTGAAAAACACACCGTAAACCGAAGTTTCTCTCTATTTCTCTCGATATATTGAGCGTATTCTTGTGAGTATACTTTGAGTATTGTTAGGCAGTGCAAGTTCCTTCAAAGACTATATACGGTATTCTGTTGTTATTGACTTTTCCGACGTATTTCGAAGAACTTCCTTGCCTACCCCGTAAGCGTGAAGTTGAATTCTTTATTGATCTTGAACCCCAGTACAAAGCCCATTTCTAAAACCCCATATCGAATGGCTCTATTGAACTTCGGGAGTTAAAGACTCAATGCAGGAATTGTTAGACATTGGCTTTATTCGATCCAAGACTTCTCCTTGGGGTGCTCCCTGTTATTCGTGAAGAAGAAAGATGGGAGTATGCGACTTTGTATTGATTATCTGGAGTTGAATCATGTCACCATCAAAAATAGGTACCCATTGCCACGTATTGATGACTGTGAAGCGTACCCATCCAAACCGCACTCAAGATGTCTTGGGAAACGTTTGAAACTATTTAATGACAAATACTTTCCGAAAGTGTTCGTATATATGAAGGAAGTGGAGTTCATCGATTAGAGCAAAACAACACGATGGCGGTGTCTCGAAGACGAGGCAAAGTTTGCAGAGTTATCCAGTTTCAGACCTCATTTGGTGGAGAATGAGGAACGATTATACACGGATGTTTCTTAGAGGTTTGAAACCCTAAGATACGTCAAGATCTCATTTCTCATAAACTTTCTCTATTCAGATGTTGTAAAATGCAGGCTCAATTATTAGAGCGAGATAACTAGTACGGCCAACCGAGGACCACAACCGAGGATCGTACCGTAGATAGCGATCAACGAATAATGATAACCAAACGGAGAAAGAAACAGACGGACAAAATGGTAACCACTACGGTGGTAATCATGGCCATGAAAATAGAAGAAGCGAGTCGGAGGAGATTTTAAAAGAGGAGATTTAACAATGACCATGTGAAGACGAGCAAAGGCGGTGAAGAATCGGGTTCTAAGGAGGAGAAACGACCACCCATTATATCTTATAAATGCGGAAAGAGGGACATATCATCAAACTGTCCCACAACAGATTCAAGGTACGCTATAATTGTGGAAAGGAAGGACATATCGCCGAGATTATGCACGTAGCGAAACCTAGTTCAATGGGGACGGTGACTCAAAAGATCATCCCGTAGAAAATTCAAAGTCAACGATTCCGGAAGAAAGCGTTTGTTGTGGATTTGGTCATAATGCGAGAACCCAAACGAGGTGATCACGGGTAAGCTATTTATAAATTCTTGCGAAGTTTATACCTTACTTGATACCGGTCTTTACCCATTCATTTATCTCTCCGCTTGTGCTCAACGTTTAAAATTGACTCTCGAGAAATTAGACTTTGACCTATCTGTGGAAACTCCGTTAGAGAAACTTTCATCACATCCACTTTGTTTATAAATCTTGTTTGATTCAAGTTGGCACCATTACCTTACACCGTTGACCTTATCTCTTTAAAGATACTTGCTTTTGATGTGATTTTAGGGATTGATTGGTTAACTACTCATCATGCCAAAATTGATTGTTTTCGTAAGGTTGTTAGTTTTCATATTCCTAACCAACCTTTGTTTATTTAATTCAAGCAACTAAACCATTAAAATCAATCATTTGTCATATCTAATCATAAAGCTATTCGTTTATTGAAAACGGATGTCAAGCTTTCTTAGCCCATGTTATGGATTTGAATAAAGACACGTCAAATTTGAATAATATTCCTGTTGTTATTGACTTTCCCGACGATTTCAGAAGAACTTCCCTGGCCTACCCCGTAACGTGAAGTTGAATTCTTTATTGATCTTGAACCCGTACAAAGCCCATTTCTAAAACCCCATATCGAATGGCTCTATTGAACTTCAGGAGTTAAAGGTCCAACTACAGGAATTGTTGGACATCGGTTTCATTCGCCCCTAGTACATCTCCTCGGGTGCTCCTATTTTATTTGTAAAGAAGAAAGACGGAGTATGCGACTTTTGTATTGACTATCGGGAATTGAACCATGTCACCATCAAGAATAGGTATCCTCACCTCGTATTGATGACTTGTTTGACCCAGTTGTAAAGGGCACAATTCTTTTCAAAAATCGATCTTCGTTCGGATATCATCAAATTGAAGATTAGAAGCGAGGATATTCCAAAGACCGCCTTCGAACTCGGTATGGGCATTATGAATTCTTAGTCATGTCTCTTCGGATTGACTAATGCTCCCTGCGGCTTTCATGGATATGATGAACCGAGTATTCAAGGAATATTTGGATCGATTCGTTGTTGTCTTTTTTGATGACATCCTTATATATTCCAAAAGTCGTGAAGATCATGAGCACCATTTGAAGTTCGGTACTCCAAAGGCTTCGTGAAAACAAACTATATGCCAAATTGAAGAAATGCGAGTTCGGGCGAGGAAGTAGCATTCCTCGGGGCACGTGGTGTCGAAACATGGAGTATCTGTTGATCCGCCAAGATTGAAGCAATACAAAGTTGGGAGCAACCAAGTCGATTGGTCAAGTCACGTAGCTTTTTGGGCTTATTTGGTTATTATCGGAGATTCGTGGAAGGGTTTTCTCGAATCGCTACTCCATTAACTCAAATTAACTCGGAAGGATACAAAATTCGTTTGGAGCGAAGAATGCGAGAAGTGTTTCCAAGAGCTTAAGAGAGACTTATTTCTAAGACTGTTCTAACAAAACCATCTGGTTCGGATGGATTTATTATCTACAATGGATCTTCGTGTAAAGGGTTAGGATGTGTTCTCATGCAGCGTGGGAAAGTCATGCTTTATGCCTCGCGATAACTTAAAGAGTATGAGAGGAATTATCCTACTCATGATCTAGAGTCAAGCGAGATTCATTTTGCGCTAAAGATATGGAGGCACTATCTATATGGGAGAAAGTGGAGATATATTCGGACCATAAAAGCCTTAAATATTTCTTCACTCAAAAAGAACTCAACACGCGGCAATGACGACGTTGGCTCGAAAGCTATTGAAAGACTACGACCACACTATTCAATACCATCCGGAAAAGCGAACGTGGTAAATGACGATTGAGTAGAAGATCATATGCAGGAACGAAGTGCGATGATGTCAAGTATACGACAGAGCCAACTTTAATAGAAAAAGTTAAGGTTGCTCAAGCCACCAATCTTGAAATGACGCGTATGAAGAAGAAAGTACAAGAAGGAGCTATCCTAAGCGAGAATTGATGAAGAAGGAATACTTCGAGTCCACTCTAGACTTTGTGTTCCTAACGACTCGATTTGAAGTACAAGATTATGATGGAGGCACACAATACACCATTTGCAATCCATCTGGAAGTACTAAAATGTATCGTGATCTTCGACATACATTTTGGTGGAACAATATGAAGAGAGAGATTGCAAAGTTTATCTCAATGTGTTTAACTTGTCAACGTGTAAAAGCGGAGCATCACGGTACCTAAGGGTCCGTTGCAACCACTTGAGATTCGAAATGGAAGTGGGAACACATTACCACGGATTTCGTTACGGGTCTTCCTACGGTTTCTCGAGGCATCAATGCTATTTGGGTTATTGTTGATAGATTAACCAAGTCCGCTCATTTTCTTGCCGACACGGAGACTTATTCACTGAACGTCTTCTAGTATGTACGTGAATGAGATTGTGAGGTTGCATGGCATACAGTATCCATAGTTTCGGATCGTGACCCAAGATTCACTTCAAGATTTTGGGTTAGCTTGCAAAAAGCTATGGGCACGGATTTACGATTGGCTTCGCATACCATCCTCAAACAGACGGACAATCGAAAGGACTATTCAAACTCTTGAAGATTTATTAAGACTCGTGTCCTAGACTTCAAGGCGGTTGGGATAAGTATTTACCATTGGTGGAATTCTCCTACAACAACAGCTTATCGTGCAAAGTATAGGTGTGGCTCCATTTGAAGCATTATATGGGCGAAAGTGTCGCTCTCCGGTATGTTGGGACGAGGTGGGTGAAGCAACCTTTGTTGGGACCCGAGTTGGTACGTATGACTACTTTAAAAGATCCAAATGATTCGACAACGATATACAAACCAGCACAAGATCGACAAAAAGAGTTATGCGGATCTTCATCGAAAGGACGTGGAATTTAGTGTAGGGGATCATGTATTGTCATGAAGTTGCTCCATGGAAGGAGTTACAAGATTTGGGAAGAGAGGAAAGCTCAATCCACGATTTATTGGTCCATTTCAAAATTCGACCGAGTAGGAAATGTAGCCTATAGACTCGCGTTACCTCTCGAGTATGTCTCGTGTTCATAATGTGTTTCACATATCCGTACTTCGTAAATATGTGAAAGACCCGAACCACGTTATAGAGTTAGAACCAGGACGAGATAAGAGAAGACTTAACGTATGATGAGGAGGTATTGTCAAGATCTTGGATAGGAAAAGAGCATGTCCCACGCCATGAAAGGTCATACCACAAGTTAAAGTTTTGTGGAGGAATCATGCTATAGAGGAAATGACATGGGAATTGGAAACGGAAATGAAAGCGAGGTATCCTCACCTTTTCGAAACACCAGGTACGCACGTCAATTTCGAGGACGAAATTTCATAAGGAGGGGAGGTTGTAAGACCCCAACTTATTATTAATGAAATTTAATTTTCTCTATTTATTATTTTGAAATAGTAAGGGTTGATTTGATTAATGTGGATAGTTAGGGGTAAAATACGCAAATATTTCAAAATAAGCAGGTGGTTATAAAATATTCATTGTTGTCGGGGAATATTCGTTTGGTCGTGGAATATTCGTACTGTCGGGGAATATTCGTACGACGGCGCAGCCATGTGTGGGTCCCATAACGGAAAGCGATTGGATGAAGAAAACGACAAATATAAGTTGTTTAAAAATAACGGCGTAGTTATTCACGCTGACATCGTTGGAATACCCGGTGGTTAAAACACACGTAATACGTGTTGTTGACGCGAAGATTGCAGTGATTGCACCAATTATTGAAGGCACTTTACTCAATAATGGTTATAGTAATTCTTATTCAAAGATTTTATTTTATTGATTCAATAATCGCTACGTTGATATTTTATATTCTTTGTTGTTTCAATAATTGTCATTTAATCAGTATTTTCCATTATCGGAGCAATAATTCATATTATCTGAATAATATTAGATAACATTATTGACAATGTCTAGAAAGTTCTATCTAAGGAGAGGTTTGGTCATCTAATTGCGCGCCAGTAAGGAGAGATCCTTATTGGAAAGCCCCTCTATCCCTGAACCGCCTGGTTGTCAATAATGTGATTCTCATAATATTATTTATGAATAATTAATTATTGATTTATATGATGAGGAAAATATTGATTTTATGAGGATATAGATGGAGAAAATTTTTAATGTGACAATTGTTGAAAATTAATATTTTATCTTTTCTCGATAAAATAATTCATTTAAATATATTATTTTAATAATATATTAACGATGATATTTTACAATGAATGTGGGATATATGAGTATATGAGGAGGAAGAGTATTTTGTGGCATTAAATGTTTAACACATGTTTTGTGTGTGTTGGTGGAAACAATTATTAATAGAAATTTGATTATAGCTTGTAAAATCGCCCGTTTGTGGATTTCGATCAATTTCTGTTTGGAATTCGGAAAAATTTTCTTCTGCAAAGTTGTAGAGAATTGAATTTCCTATAAAAACTCGCGAGATTTAAATTTTCTGATAAAAGGGCTATTTATTATGAATTATTGAAGTTCCGAAGTTCCGAAATAATTAATTTTTGGGAGTTTTAGTTAATTATTTTGAGAAAAACGTTTTTTGCAACTAAGTTGGCCTCACATGTGATTCAAATGGGCTGAGATCAGTTTTCTAAGGTGGGCTAAAGAAAATATGAAAAATATATTAATATTATATTCAATTTTCTACTTTGGTGTTCTAAAGCATTTTCCTATAAATAGGGTCTTGGGTTAAATGAAAACACACCGTAAACCCAAGTTTCTCTCTATTTCTCTCTCGATATATTGAGCGTATTCTTGTGAGTATACTTTGATTATTGTTAGACGGTGCAAGTTCCCTTCAAAGACTATACCCTAGATTCCAAATTTAAAAGATTAATCTTTTCGGTAAGGGATGTTATTTTCTTCTCGGATGATATTATTTCTTCAATATCATTATCTTTGAAATATTGGTTGAAACTTTTTATCAAATTTGAAACTTTTCCATGTCGGGGGTTACTATTCATGAGTTCTTATTCATGAGTTCTTATTCACGAGTCACTATTCATGAGTTCTTATTCACGAAGTTCTTATTCAAAGTACTATTCACGTAAGCGTGAAGATGTTTTTTTGGGAAATTTCTATCTTTTGGTGTTGAGTTACTATTCACGATATACAAGACTATTCACGATATCAAGACTATTCATCGAAAAATAAAATTTCTTCTTTTTGTCCAAAATATCTATTACGGATACTAGCTTTGATTGTATCCATGTTTTGATCATTCTTGAATTTTACACCACTATGATTATTTTTGAGGTATTTTTGAACATGGATAAAACAAATCTAATCCTTAATCCTTAATCCTTGTCATTTTGTTTCCTTTGGATTCGTTTCTTTAAAAATATTTTCATCATCCTCGGTCTTAAATGATGATATTATTGAATATCTTTGGCACAGTAGTAAAAAAGATGAATGATTTTGAAGAATATCTTTGGTAGTAGTGCAAAGATGAAGCAGTGTTTAGATGAACATGATTAATCGATGAATATCTTTTGGCCAGTAGTGCAAAGATGAATATTTGATTCCGGATGTATATTGATTGATGTTACAGGGGGAAAAGATAGAGCGATGAACTTTTAAATTCATACATGAAGATAGTAGTTTGCATTCTCTACTTAACTCTTCTAATGAATTATTATTTCATTGCGAATATTGATTTAAAATTTGTTGTCTATTGTATTCTATTAGATTTTTCCTGTTGAAGACTAACGGTAATTTGTTGTATATTATCTTAGTCATAATATTCTTTCTTCGGGCTAGTTGAGCTCACCCTTTTCCTTTTTGTTCCATTTTTCTTCTCGGGAGGCGAGAATATAAGCGAAAGTACGTAGCCTGGGTCGGGTATGGAATGAAGGTTTTAGAAAGAATTGTTTAGTAGTCCTCACCATTTTGTAAAATAATGTATCAATAAATGTGATGAGGATTTATTTGAGTATAGATATTATGCAGAAGATAATATTTGTATTCAAACTCACAGCTTTTCTTGTTGTAATAATAAAGTCAGTAGTTGTTTTTCGCATCATGTACGTATCGACAACTCGTAATGGGTGAAGTATACCTATTTTGGGGGCGTCACAATAATCTTCTATTTTAAAACCTAAGGGTTATGACCAATTACCAAGTTACCATTCACTTTACAAGTCAAATGACCAAAGTACCCTTCTGGAATATTTTAATGGGATGGAGTGTAGATCTAGCCCTAGTATGTGGTTGGTGACCAACCCTAGCTAGCCATGTGCCTATATCTCACAAATGACTAATCTATAATTTAAAATGGTAAGGAAATGACATATGTGCCCTTTTGAGTGTTTTAGTGAGCTAGCTTGTAATTGTGGCCAAAACTTTAGTTGTTCAACCACCCAAACCACTCCCTTGACTAAAGATGACAGCAAATCAGCCCCTTTTCCAGCCATTCATGCATCTAGCAATTGTATATATAGATTAGAGAGAGAGAGAAATTCATTTGGTTACTAATTTTTGCATAATAACCATCCTTGACTCTCTCAAGCTCTTAGCTCCGAAATTATGTAGCATTATAGTCCTAAATCCAAGCCCCACGATCACAAACAACAGATCAGAAGCTAAAAATCAAGAAATCAAAGTTAGAAAAGGTATAAAACCCTAAGCCTAGAAATCCTTTGATTCGATGTTATTTGTTGCAATTGATTGTTTAATGTTGTATAATAAGATGTTAATTGATGATCTGGGTTGATAAATCAAAGACCCAAAACATCAAAGTACCCGAATTTGAAGATTTGAGCAAGTTGGAAAAACCGAAAATTTTAGTCTGACAGTAAAATGTCAGTGGCCATAGATCTTTGCTCGATCATGATTTTTGTTGTTTAAAAGTTGTTATGTGTATTTTGATATGTGGTCTTTAATATGAAAAAAGAATCAAGTTCATATCTGTTATAGATTGGGAGTTATAAGCGGTCAAAACCCGTTGACAAAACTGTCAAGAACACGAACCCAGATTTTTGTAGAACAACTTCCGTGTTCAACTTTGACCGGCCAGATCTTCCTCATGCTTTGATGTTAATGTGTTATGATGCTTTTTAGTTATATTACTACATGTTGTCTACACACTTCAATTGATATATCACACAAAAAATACACGGATTACAAGTTATAAGGATCCAAAGTAGGCACCTCGACTGTTCTTCAGTCGAAGAACAGGATTGTCAGAGTTTTTAATGGCCGATATCTCTTAGATTTGATGTTTTTTAGCCATGATGTTTGTTGATAATTGTATTATTACATGAGTACTACAATATTGAACTTATATATTTCCCAGAAACGTTAAGATTAGAGAGTTATTCACGGTCAAACCTACCACCTTCATAACTGCTTTGTCAGTGTTCTTGAGGCTCAAGAACACCTAAGGCGACAGATAAGCGTCGCTAAAGCCTTTAGCGACGGGTTTTGAATTATTTTTAATTTCTGGAAATTCCTAAAATGATTTAAAAATTAGAAAAATTAGTTTTTAATTATTAAAAATACATTTTAAATTCTGAAAAATTATTTTAAAGCTTAAAAAATAGTTTTTAATTATTTTGAGCATATTTCAAAAATATTTAATATTTTTGGAATATAAATGGTATTTATTTATTTAATATTAATATTAGATAAATTATTTAAAAATAGTTTTAATTCATGAAAAATCATGAAAAAATATATTATCGTGTTAGAAAATATTTTAAGTTATTTTTGATGACTTTTGATATTTTGTGATGAATTTCATTAATATTTATTATTAATGATAATTAGTTTATTTAATGAATATATTAAATAAATTGTGGAAAATAGATTTAATGATTTAAAAATCTTATAAAAATGATTTAAATGTTATAAAAATATTTTGAGTTATAAAATATAATTTTTGATATTTTGTTATGAAAATATTAATATTTTAATATTAATAGCGATTATCGGATAATGTATTTGATTGTTTAAAATTCATAGAAATATGATTTTAAGGTATTAAAATACTTTGATATATTATAATATTATAATATGATTTTCATTAATATTTAATATTAAATAAATATTAATGATCAAGGAATAATGTGGTATTTATATTAATATCGGTTATTGATTAATATTTTAATTACTTTAAAAATATTTAAAAGAAGTAATAAAGTATTGAAAATACTTTGAGATATTATAAATATGAAATAATATTGTGGCATGTAATTCATTAATGGTTATTATTAAATAAATATTAATGATATTAGAATATTGTGGTATTTAATTCATCTAAATACAAGTGTTAATGATTAGAAAATCATGATAAATGATAATGATTATTTGAAAATTTTTATGAGACTATGGAAAATTATTCTGACCGACTAGAAAATTATTTGTGATAATTGTTAAGTGTTTAAGCAGAGTTTAATTGAACTTAAACTCGAGTATTCAACCACTGTAATCAAATCGGGATGTTAGAATGGTGTCGATTTCAACTCGGACTGAAATAGATTGACTTGAGACTAAGTCTTATGTGTTGTATAGACTGACAGGATTATGTGATAATGAGTTTAGGTTATTTTATACTGTGATGATATTATTCTAATATTTGGAGATCGGTATTATCTGTATTAGGTCTTCGGATAAGCTAAGTTATATTTCAGATCGCAGAATCAAATCTGTTCAGCAAGTTCTACTTAACTCTACTAAGAGTGTTTTATTCATATATGCATATGGTTAATCATTCTTTGATTGCCATGTTGAATTGTACTCTGTACATATCAGACGTATAAGTCGTGTATGAAAGGTCGATCACCTTCATTACCAAATGGGTGGGATATATATTGTTCATATGTAATACTTGTTCAAAAAAGGTTTTGTTTCATGCTAATTCACAACTACATCATAATTATAGCCAATTTTATTATTCATACTCTTTCAATCATGATATATCCTTAAATTGTATTTAAACTTTCTTTGGGCAACTTTCATGCTCACCCTCGATATATCATGATAAAACATTGCAGATTAAGGTGAATAAATGGGATACAAGGAAAGTTAAAGATGGCCCAAACTTAAAGTTAATGTCTTGCGATTAGTTTTGTAATAGTCTTGTATGATAATGAGGTCATGTGTTAGATAAGTTATAAATTGTGTATAAGTTATGGTTACTCGACCTTGGGGATAGTGTATAATGTATAAACAATTTCTGTTTATATCTTCCGCAATAGTAGTAGAATGAGTGAACCGGATCCGCGGTGATTTGGGGCTCTCACAGTTGGTATCAAAGTTGTTGGTTATAAACCTAGGGTAGAGTTACCTTAGACTAATAACCGCAGTGATTAGGATAAGATCTAACTCACATAGAGTTAGTGTGTCGGTAAGATTCAAAGAAGAATCTAAAGTGAAAGTTATAAAAGATACTGAGTTCCCTAACTCGATAAAGAAGTTAAGAATCAAAAGTTATATGTAAGTATGGTACAATTGTACTCTTTAATAGTTAATATATGATATCTGGGCTAAACGATTCCTTCATAGAGCGGAGGTATATACGAACTAGCAACTAGAAACCTAGTTTGTTGGTTTTTTGTGGGAAACCACTCAGCATACCATATTGAAACTGTTAGAGACTCGATGTGTACCAAGTATAGAAAATGGATAGATCGAGTCTAAAAGACTGAAAGTGCAAGGATAGGAGATCGTAAAACAAAATGATCAAGTTATAAAATTTAATCGTAATATATACGATGAGATCATCCCGTGATCTGATAAGGTTATAGTATGGAGAATAATCAATCTGATGATTGGAAAGCTTACGATAAGAATGTCGTGTGTATGTTGTACTATGAATTGGTACATATTCAAGAAAGGAATATGGATACGAGTTGAATAAAAATTCGTATGGAAAAGGGGGTTAAGATTAGGTGGGGATTCAATTGAGGACTCATGTCGGCAGCTGAGTTGTATGATTCCTTGTGTGGGCGGGGAATTTTACTTGGTGTAAAAACCACTTAGTTCTGGCACTGATAATCATTGAAATGTTTGTGTCGCGCTATTTGTTAAATATAGGTTAAGAGGGTGATTCCTTTCTCATGTGTATAACAGATAGATAGGTCATAAGTAGAGAATATAGGATTAAGTACGAGTTTTTAAAACTCATACTTATGTGACATTATTGACTTATAGTTATATGAAATGTTTATGAACCCCTCAGCGAATGGAAGCCAAAGGTCTGACTAGGGTAAGTTCTTAAACTCATATGATTGTGGCAATTAATGAACTCATAAGTGTGGTTTTATGAACTGGGTATAGTTTTATGTGAATGGAGTATTGAGGATTTCAGGAACAGATAGATTGTTAAGCAAATGATTATTAGTGGAGGCATTAGGTTTTCCCAAACTCCTAGCTATGCTAAACTTCAAATTTTTGACATCAAGCTAAATACGCACTATGTGCCTTTTAAAAAAAACGATTTGAAATATCAAAATTTGTTTTTAATTATCACTCATGTACCATGTAACCTGGTGCAGAGATGATAAAAACGATGGAGTCATCAATGCAGTATTACTTAGTGTTGGATGTGATCTAAGGATCGTCAGCCCACTATGGTATGATGTAGTATGATAAAATCACCAAATGACGGAATCCTCAAACGGACTGTTAATACAGTACGACATCATGACGTCATTCTCGAAAATGTTTTCAAAATTTTTTTAGTGTTCATTGAAAGAAATTTCCCGAACCAAATTATTTGGTGCGGAATCCTATGATAAGACTGAGGTGAACTATGTTGTTTGGATAAATAATCCAATCTAGTAGCGTAAATATTCCCTAGACATGATTAATACGTTATGCATGACGTAAGAATATGATAGGCTAATCACCTAAAGTACTAGCAACGGTAGTTTACCTTCTTTGTAATCAGTAAAACCCATCGTTAACCTTTATAAGGGGTAGATTACCTTTTTCTTAATGGAAATAGGTAGCAGGTAGTAATACCTATAAACCTCAATAGTTCATGGTCTATATGACCCCTCAGTACAAATTGAAAATTTTTGCATTTGTGAGTGGTGTATTGGGTAGCATGTGATGATGTGTGAACGGTGTAATGAAACTTTTGCTCTTGTGAGTGGTATATTGGGTAGCATGTGATATGTGTGACGCCCCCAAAATAGGTATACATCACCCATTTTGAGTTGTCAATACATGGTACAGAAACAACTACAACTTTATTATTACAACAAGAAAAGCGTGAGTTTGAATACAAATATTATCTTCTAGACAATATCTATACTCAAATAAATCCTCATCACATTTATTGATACATTATTTTACAAAATGGTGAGGACTACTAAACAATTCTTTCTAAAACCTTCATTCCATACCCCGAGCTAAGTACTCGCTTATATTCTCGCCTCCACGAGAAGAAAATGGAACAAAAAGGAAAAGGGTGAGCTCAACTAGCCCGGTAAAGAATATTATGATTAAGATAATATACAACAAATTACCGTTAGTCTTCAACAGAGAAAATCTAATAGAATACAATAGACAACAAATTTTAAATCAATATTCGCAATGAAATAATAATTCATTTAGAAGAGTTAAGTAGAGAATGCAAACTACTATCTTCTATGTATGAATTTAAAAGTTCATCGCTCATCTTTTATCCCCGTAACATCAATCAATATACATCCGGAATCAAATATTCATCTTTGCACTACAAAAGCCAAAGATATTCATCATTGGTCATGTTCATCTAAACACTGCTCATCTCTTTGACTACTACCAAAGATATTCTTCAGAAATCATTCATCTTTGTACTACGTGCCAAAGATATTCAATAATATCATCATTTAAGACCGAGGATGATGAAAATATTTTTAAAAAACGAATCCAAATTGAAACAAAATGACAAGGATTAAGGATTAAGGATTCAGACTTTGTTTTATCCATGTTCAAAAATACCTCAAAAAATAATCATAGTGGTGTAAAATTCAAGAATGATCAAAACATGGATACAATCAAAGCTAGTATCCGAATAGATATTTTGGACAAAAGAAGAAATTTTATTTTTTAGGTGAATAAAGTGTCAGATATCGTGAATAAAGGCCAGTATACGTGAATAGTAAATTCACGACACCAAAAGATAGAAATTCCACAAAAAACATCTTCACGCTTACTTAATAATAGTACTAATAAGAACTCGTGAATAGTAACTCATGAATAAAGTGACTCGTGAATAAGAACTCATGAATAGTAACCCCGAGCATGAAAAAGTTCCAAATTTGATAAAAAGTTCCAACCAATATTTCAAAGATAATGATATTGAAGAAATAATATCATTCGAGAAGAAAATAACATCCCTTACCTCGAAAGATTAAGATTTCTATTTGGAATAATGTATATAGGTCTTTGAAGGAACTTCAGACCGCCTAACAATACTCAAAGTATACTCAAAATACTCACAAGAATACGCCGATAATATAGAGAGAAAACTTCAGCTACGTGTGATTTTCAATTCTAACCCAAGACCCTATTTATAGAAAATGCTTAGAACACCAAAGTAGAAAATTTAATATAATATTATTATTTATAATAAAATTTCCTACGCCAACCTTCCAAGAACTGAATTCAGCTCATTCAACCCACATGTGTAACACACCATAATGAAAAAAACGTTTTTCTAATTTTAAATATTTTAAACTTCCAAAAATCAATTATTTCGGAGCTTCGGAACTTCAATAATTCATAATAAATAGCCCTTTCATCAGAAAATTCGAATCTTGCGTGTTTTTATAGGAAATTCAATTCTCTACAACTTTGCGTAAGAAAGTTTTCTAAATTCCAAATAGAAATTGACCGAAATCCATAAACCAAGCGATTTTACTGTGCTATAATCAAATTTCAGTCAATAAATGGGGTCCACCGACATGTTTTAAACATTTATTGCAACAAAAATACTCTTCCTCCTCGTATACTCATATATCCCACATTTGTTGTAAAAATATCACCATTATTATATTATTAAAATATAATAATATATTTAAATGAATTATTTTATCAGAAAAAGATAAAATTTCAATTTTTAACAATTGTCACATTAAAATTTTTCTCCATCTATATCCACATAAAATCAATATTTTCTCATCATATGAATCAATAATTAATTATTCACAAATAATATTATGTAATCACAATATCGACAACCAGTGCAGTTCACAGGAAAGAGGGGCTTTCCAATAAGAATTTTTTCATCACGCGCAATTAGGTGACCAAACCCTCTCCTGAGATGTAACTTTCTAGACATTGCCAATAATGTTATCTAATAATATTATTCAGATAATATGAATTATTGCTTCGATAATGAAAAATATCGTAATGACAATTATTGAAACAACAAAGAATATAAAATATCAACGCAAAGAATTATTAACTCAATAAAATAATCGAATAAAGAATTATCGTAACCATTATTGAGTAAAGGCCTTCTTCACGTTAGAATCAATAATTGGTGCAATACTGGTATAGCTCTCGTGTTTTAACCACGGGTATTTTAACAAGATAACCAGAAGCAACTACGCCTGTTATTTTTAAACCACTTATATTTTGCTGCTTTTTTCATCCAATCGCTTTCAAGTTATGGGGGCCCATAAATGGTCGCTACTGGTCGCATTTAATATTCCCGACAAAGCATTTAATATTCCACCACCAAACGAATATTCCCTAACAACAATGAATATTTTATAACCACTTGCTTATTTTGAAGTATTTGCATATTTTACCCCTAACTATCCACATTAATCAAATCAACCCTTACTATTTTAAAATAATAAATAGAGAAAATTAAATTTCATTAATAATAAGTTGGGGTCTTACAATATGTGTGAATGGTGTAAGCTGTTTGGTGTAAGGTGTAAGGTGAATTTCGGGGACGAAATTCTTATAAGGAGGGGTGATGTGACAACCCGAGAATTTAGACAATTTTACAGAATCTTAAATGATTGATTTAAGGTCAAATATTAGACCTATACAGAAAATAAGTGTATGCGTTTGATGTTATTAGGATTGAATTTTGAGGATTTCAAAATTCTGTGAAGGATTTAGGTGAATTATTCAGGATTAAGGATTTATGTGATTAAGTTCTGTGAAATTTGTTATGTATGTGTACAGAATGTGGTTAAGGGTCAAGGGTTGATCAGATAAAATTATATCTATGTCAAACCCTAAGTATATTTTAAAAACATCAACGTTCAGTTAGAAAACCCTAACGTCTGATAAGAAAAACCTAGAAATCGGTTCTGGAAACCCTAGTTTCAGTTCCGGGAATCCGAAACCTTAATTCGGATATTAAAAACCCTAGATTGGGAATGCAATGCTATATATAAGGTTTAACGTTATTAATTATAAACTAATTAGGGAAAACCCTAATGAATTACTGGAAACCCTATTTGAGTATTAGAAAACCCTAATACCATATCTGAAAATCCTAATTTTGATTCAATATTGAAACCCTAACTGGGAATATAACGGAGAATTATAATGCTCAAGTGATTTAGATTATAAGCTTAATAGGTAAAGCTTAATTATTTAACAAACCCTAATTTTCCAAAATTTGAACCCTAATTATTCGTTCTGAAACCCTAATCGGGATATTAAAACCCCAAGCCGGGAAGCTTCAAGATAAGTATAAAGTTTTTATGTGATTAATTGTAAGTATAATTAGGTATAACCCTAACTGATGAATTGGAAAGCCCTAATTTCTAATGTTAGAAACCCTAATGTACAATTAGAGAAAACCTAATTATTAATTTATAATGTTTAATGTTAATTAGGAACCCTTAACCCTAATTAGCAAGCTTGAATGTGATTAGTAAACTTTATTGTAATTAGGGAATACTAATTATAATCTTCTATTTTAAAACCTAAGGGTTGTGACCAATTACCAAGTTACCATTCACTTTACAAGTCAAATGACCAAAGTACCTTTCGGAATATTTTAATGGGATGGAGTGTAGATTCAGCCTCAGATGTGGTTGGTGACCAACCCTAGCTAACCATGTGCCTATATCTCACAAATGACTAATCTAGAATTTAAAATGGTAAGGAAATGACATAAGTGCCCTTTTGAGTGTTTTAGTGAGCTAGCTTGTAATTGTGGCCAAAACTTTAGTTGTTCAACCACCCAAATCGGCCCTTTTCCAAACCATTCACGATCTAAAGAATTGTATATATAGATTGTAGAGAGAGAAATTCATTTGGTTACTAATTTTGCATAATAACCATCCTCGACTCTCTCAAGCTCTTAGCTCTCAAATTATGTAGCATTATAGTCCTAAATCCAAGCCCCACGATCACAAACAACAGATCGAAGCCAAAAATCAAGAAATCAAAGTTAGAAAAGGTATAAAACCCTAAGCTTAGAATTCCTTTGATTCGATGTTATTTGTTGCAATTGATTGTTTAATGTTGTGTAATAAGATGTTAATTGATGATCTGGGTTGATAAATCAAAGACCCAAAATATCAAAGTACACGAATTTGAAGATTTGAGCAAGTTGGAAAACCGAAAATTTTAATCGACAAGAAATGTCGGTGGCCATAGATCTTTGTTCGATCATGATTTTTGTTGTTTAAAAGTTGTTATGTGTATTCGATATGTGGTCTTTAATATGCAAAAAGAATCAAGTTCATATCTCATTATAGATTGGGAGTTATAAGCGGTCAAAACCCATCGACTAAAACTATCACAAGAACACGAACCCAGATTTTTGTAGAAACAACTTCCGTGTTCAACTTTGGAATTTACCGATTCTTCCTCATGCTTTGATGTTAATGTATTATGATGCTTTTAGTTATATTCCTACATGTTGTCTACACACTTCAATAGATATATCACACAAAAATACACGGATTGCAAGTTATAAGGATCCAACGTAGTATTCTCAATATTCTTCTTCACCAAGAACGAGATCATCGAGTTTTTGATGGCCGATATCTCTTAGATTTGATGTTTTTAGCCATGATGTTTGTTGATAATTGTAGTATTACATGAGTACTACAATCTTGAACTTATAGATTGCCGTAAACGTTAAGATCGTAGAGAGTTATTCTACCCAACCTACCACCTTCATAATCGCCTTGTCGTTGTTCTTGAGGCTCAAGAACACCTAAAATGACAGATAAGCGCCGCTAAAGCCTTTAGCGACGGGTTTTGAATTATTTTTAATTTTTGGAAATTCAAAATGATTTAAAAATTAGAAAAATTAGTTTTTAATTATTAAAAATACATTTTAAATTTCGAAAAATTATTTTAAAGCTTGAAAAATAGTTTTAATTATTTTGAGCATATTTCAAAAATAATTAATATTTTTGGAATATAAATGGTATTTATTTATTTAATATTAATATTAGATAAATTATTTAAAATAGTTTTAATTCATGAAAAAATATATTATGGTGTTAGAAAATATTTTAAGTTATTTTTGATGAATTTTGATATTTTGTGATGAATTTCATTAATATTTATTATTAATGATAATTATTTTATTTAATGAATATATTAAATAAATTGTGGAAAAATAGATTTAATGCTTTAAAATCTTATAAAAACGATTTAAGTGTTATAAAATATTTTGAGTTATAAAATATAACTTTTGATATTTTGTTATGAAAATATTAATATTTTAATATTAATAGCGATTATCGGATAATGGATTTGATTGTTTAAAAATCATAAAAATATGATTTTAAGGTATTAAAATACTTTGATATATTATAATATTATAATATAATTTTCATTAATATTTAATATTAAATAAATATTAATGATCAAGGAATAATGTGGTATTTACATTAATATCGCTTATTGATTAATATTTTAATTACTTTAAAAACATTTAAAAGAAGTAATAAAGTATTGAAAATACTTTGAGATATTATAAATATGAAATAATATTGTGGGCATGTAATTTATTAATGGTTATTATTAAATAAATATTAATGATATTAGAATATTGTGGTATTTAATTCATCTAAATACGGTGTTAATGATTAGAAAATTATGATAAATGATAATAATTATTTGAAAATTTTTATGAGCATATGGAAAATTATTCTGACTGACTAGAAAATTATCTGTGATAATTGTTAAGTGTTTAAGCAGAGTTTAATTGAACTTAAACTCGAGTATTAACCGACTAGACCGTCGGGATGTTAGAATGGTGTCGATTTCAACTCGGACTGAAATAGATTGACTTGAGACTAAGTCTTATGTGTTGTATAGACTGACAGCATTATGTGATAATGTGTTTAGGTTATTTTATACTATGATGATATTATTCTAATATTTGGAGATCAGATTATCTCAGATTAGGTCTTTGGATAAGCTAAGTTAAATTTCAGATCTCAGAATCAACTTGCCTCGTGCAAGTACTACTTAACTCTACTAAGAGTGTTTTATTCAGATATGCATATGGTTTGTAAGACCCCGAAATTTTTTTTTAAATAAAAAGGAATTTCCTTTATTTATTATTTTGAAATAGTAAGGGTTGATTTGATTAATGTGGATAGTTAAGGGTTAAATACGCAAATATTTCAAAATAAGCTAAAGTGGTTATAAAATATTCATTGTTGTTTGGGAATATTCGTTTGGTAGTGGAATATTAAGATCGCTTTGGGAATATTTACGATCTGCAAGTAAATGACCATGTGTGGGCCCCATAACGGAAAAGCGATTGGATGAGGAAAATGACAAAGTTTGGGTGGTTATAAAAAACTGGCGTAGTTGTTACCATTAAGACTATTGGAATACCCTAATTGGTTAAAATACAAAGAATACTGGCGTCGCACAAAGAAGACACTGCAGATTGCAAAGATTGTTGAATTATTGATCCTTACGTAAGAAGGCACTACTCAATAATTGTTACGAGTAATTATTATTCAAGATTTTATTTTATTGATTCAATAATTATCTGCGTTGGTATTTTATATTATTGTTTTTTCAATAATGTCATCATCGCACAAGATTTCCCATTATCGGATCAATAATTCATATTATTTGAATAATATTATTAGATAACATTATTGGCAATGTCTAGAAAGTTCTCATCAAGGAGAGGTTTGGTCACCTAATTGCGCCAAAGAAGGAGAAATCCTTATCGAAAGCCCTCTTTCCCGGGAAAAATTTATGGTCATTATAAATGTGATTTCGTAATATTATTTGTGAATAATTAATTATTGATTCATATGATAAGGAAATATTTATTTTATATGAATATAAATGATGGATTTATTTATGTGGTTATTAATGAAGGAATTAATGTTGAGGTGTTTTATCAAGATTTTATCGGATTCGAGGTATTAAAAATCAAATCGTGGGTTTTGAGATATATGCATAGGGTTATAATTTTTAATCCGACCGTTGGATTGTGGTAATTTTGGGTATGTTATACATACATAAGTTGAGTATATGTCCACAAATTTTGAACCGTTAAAATGCACGAATGATTTGTTGTGAATTTTAAGAGGTGCTCTGATTCTAAATTAGGTTTATAATTGATTTTGGTGGAAAATTCTAGAATTGAGTGGGCCCCACTTGTGGTTGGTGAAGAAATGTGCTGAATTTTATTTCAAATGTGGTGGGTGGGAATAGTAGAGTAAAGCCATCAGGTTGCGAGAGTTAAGTCCGCTTTGGCGTCTTAACATTTTCCTATAAATAGAGAGGGCTAAGTTAGAATTGAAAATCACACCGTAAACAAGTTTTTCTCTCTCTCTCTATATTATCGAGCGTATTCTTGTGAGTATTTTGAGTATACTTTGAGTATTGTTAGACGCAAGTTCCTTCAAAGACTATATCCTGTTTCAACTAAAGTCTTGTCTTCTTCGAGGTAAGGGATATTTTTTTTTTCGTAATGATATTATTTCTTCAATATCATTATCTTCGAAATGTTGATCTGAAGTTTTATCAAATTTGGAACTTTTTCATGTAAGGTTACTATTCATGAGTTACTATTCACGAAAGTTACTATTCATGAGTTACTATTCACGAAGTTACTATTCACGAAAGTACTATTCATAAGCGTGAAGATGTTTTTGTGGAATTTCTATCTTTTGGTGCTTGAGTTACTTATTCACGATACTAAGACTATTCACGATACTCAAGACTATTCACGATACTCAAGACTATTCAATAGAAAAATAAAATTTCTTCTTTTCGTCCAAAATATCTATTCGGATACTAGCTTTGATCAGTATCCATGTTTTGATCATTCTTGAATTTTACACCACTATGATTATTTTTGAGGTATTGTTGGACATGGATAAAAAAAAGTACTAATCCTTAATCCTTAATCCTTGTCATTTTGTTTCAATGGATTCGTTTCTTTAAAAATATTTTCATCATCCTCTACCTTAAATGATGATATTATTGAATATCTTTGGCCCGTAGTGCAAAGATGAATGATTTCTGAAGAATATCTTTGGCCGTGTAGTGCAAAGATGAGCAGTGTTTAAATGAACATGACCGATCGATGAATATCTTTGGCCTTTAGTGCAAAAGATGAGCAGTGTTGAGATGAACACGATGGATTGATGAATATCTTTGGCTCAGAAGTAAAGATGAATATTTGATTTGAGATGAATATTGATTGATGTTACAGGATAAAATATTGATGATGGATCGTTAAATTCATAGATTATAGTAGATTTCATTCTCTACGTAACTCTTCTATGAATTATTATTTCTCTCATGAATATTGATCTCGAAACTTGTTGTCTATCAGATTCTATCGATTTTTCCTGTTGGAGACTAACGATAATTTGTTGTATATTATCTTAGTCATAACATTCTTTATCGGGCTAGTTGAGCTCACCCTTTTCCTTGTTGTTCCATTTTTCTTCTCGGGAGGCGAGAATGTAAATGAAGTACTTAGTCGGGGTATGGAATGAAGGTTCTAGAGAGAGTTGTTTAGTAGTCCTCACCATTATTGTAAAATAATGTATCAATAAATGTGATGAGGATTTATTTGAGTATAAATATTGTCTGAAGATAATATTTGTATTTAAACTCACATTTTATTGTTGTGATAATAAAGTTGTAGTTGTTTCTGCACCATGTATTTGGCGACTCGAGAATGGGTTGGATGGAATGGACCTATTTTGGGGTCGCCGGTTGGTATCGAGCTTAGGGATATGATCTCCTGGCGGAGATCGGGGAATAGAACTAGGAGGGAGAGACGAGTAAATCCTTCGCTTAGTGTGTCCTACCTAAGCTTATTTGTTAGTTGGTCAAGATATAGGGATATTATGTGATATATTGATTTCCTTAATTAACCCTTGTTTTATAGCGATGATTTAAGAATGTCGATCGAGAATATTAATAGTGGAGTAAATGAGACCGTGGAGATGCCTGCACTTAATAACGAGGAGAGAACGGTGCAACAGTGGCAATGTACCTCCTGTGAATAACACCACCGAAAGAGATGATGAACGAGGGATGTTTTAAGCTTTTTGCAGTTCATGCAAAATCGAGACGAGGAGACTCGTGTTCAAAATATGAGGAGGAGATGATAGAATTCACGGGTGGTCACAAATGCAAGCGATTCAAAGAGTTGGGACCACCGTAACTCGGGGGAAAGCCGATCCGATCATGGCGGAAACATGGGTCAAGCAAATTACCAAGATATTCGATGTCTTGGGATGCACGGCGAACGAAAGTTCCATTCGCTACTTTTATGTTCCGTGGAAAGCAGACATTGGTGGGAATCGTGAAGCGCACTCCATTCAATTTGACTCAAAGATGTCACGGAGACGTTTCAGAAACAATTCAATGACAAGTACTTCCCCGAAAGTATTCGTTATATGAAGGAAGTGGAGTTTATTAGATTGGGGAGAATAACACGGCGGCGGTCCCAAAGACGAGGCGAAGTTTGCGGAGTTATCCGTGTTTGCACCTCATTTGGTGGAGAATGAGGAACGATGACGCGGATGTTTCGAGAGGTTTGAAACCCTAAGATACGCCAAGATCTCATTTCTCATAAATTTTCTCTATTCAGATGTTGTAAAACAGGCTCATTGTTAGAAGCGAGATAACGAAATACGTTCAACCGAGGACCATAACCAGGATCATATCAAGAGATAGCAATCATCGAATAACGATAACCCACGGAGAAAGAAGAATACGGACAAAAGCCAGTAACCACTCCGGTGGTAATCATGGCCATGAAAATAGAAGAAGCGAGTGGGAGGAGATTTTAAAAGAGGAGATTCAACAACGACCATTTGAAGACGTCGGTACACGATGCAACTAGTTTTAAGGAGAGAGAACGACCATCGATTACGATGTTACAAATGCGGAAAGAGGGATATATCATTCAAACCGCCGCCCAACAGTTTAAGGTATGCTATAATTGTGGAAAAGAAGGACATATCGCCGAGATCAGACGATGTCGAAACCCGATCCAGTGGGAATGGTGACTCAAAAGGATGTCCCGAGAAAAGTCAAAGTCAACGGTTCTTGGAAGAGCGTTTTTATCGTGACCATTAAAAATGCGAGAAACCGAACGGTTAGCACGGGTTAGTTAATTATAAATTCTTGCGAAGTTTATACCTTACTAGATATCTGGGTTCTACCCATTCTTTTATCTCTCTTGCTTGCGCAACGCGTTTGAACTTGACTACGGAGAAATTAGACTTTGACCTATTTATGGAGACTCGTTAGAGAAACTTTCATTGCATCCGTTGTTTAGAAATCTTGCTTGATTCAAGTCAGCACTATCACATTACTCCGTTAACCTTATTTCTATAGAGATATTTGCTTTTGATGTGATTTTAAGGTTAACTACTCATCGTGCCAAATTGATTGCTTTTGTAGGTTGTTAGTTTTCATATTCCTATGCAACTCGTTATTGAACTCAAGCAAATCAAACCATTGTAGTCAAACATTTTCATATCAAGCCATGAAGTCATTCGTTTATTACGGATGTCAAGTTTTCTTAGTCCATGTTATGGATTTGAATAAAGACACGCCGATTTGAATAATATTCTTGTTGTTATTGATTTTTCCCGACGTATTTCTGAAGAATTTCTTGGCTTACTCCCAAAGCCCGATATTAAATTTTGTATCGAATTTGAACCCGAGTACAAAACTCATTTCTAAAATCTCATATCGAATGGCTCTATTGAACTTCGTGAGTTAAAATTCAATTATAGAATTTGGTACTGAGCCTTTATCTTGTGACTTCCTTTGTGGAATTCACCTAAGCCGAGACTCTCTGTAGGGGACGCCATATTCGCATGCGATAAGTAAACCGATAGGTGTCATTGTGACGACGCTTTATCCAAGGTTGGGATATGAGTCACGATTGAGAGCAACCTAAGTCGAGAATCGAAATACGTAGCTTTTTAGGCTTAGTTGGTTATTATCGGAGATTCGTTGAAGGATATTCTCGAATCGCTATTCCATTAACGAATGACTCATAGAGATACAAAATTCAAATGGAGCAAGGAATGTGGGAAGAGCTTCAAGAACTCAAGAGGAGACTCATTTCAAAGACATGTATTCACCATGCCATCCGGAAAAGCGACGCGTGGTAGGCGACGTGTTGAGTAGAAGATCGTATACAAGCACGAGTACAATATTGTCAAAGACTCATTTCAGTATAATATACAAATAATAGAGATGGAGATGAAAACTCTAGGTACCCACGTGATGATATACTGAGTACGTGATGATATACGAGTATAATCGACTTTAATCGATAAAGTTAAAGGCATTCAAGCTACACACCGAAATGATGAATTTGAAGAAGGAGGTGCAAGAAGTTGTTATTTTAAAAGCGAGAATCGGTGAGGTGAGGAAAGCTCAAACCTTCGATTTATTAATCCATTTGAAATTCTCGATCGAATAGAAGCGTGGCCTATAGACTCATTTTACCACCAAGTATGACGCGTGTTCATAACGTTTTTCACGATCGATGTTACGTAAATATGTGGACGAATTCAAACACGTCATTGAGTTAGAACCGGACGAGATAGCCAAGACTTAACGCACGAGGAGGTACTGTCAAGATTTTGTAGAGGAAAGAACATGGCCTATGTATCGAGGTTATACCATAAGTTAAAGTTTTGTGGAGAAACCATGTTATTGAGGAAATGACTGGGAGTTGGAAACGAAAATGAAAGCGAGGTATCTTTACCTTTTCAAACACCACGTATCGTACGTCAATTTCGAGGACTAAATTTCATAAGGAGGGAGGTTGTAAGACCAAAATTTTTTTTAAATAAAAAGGAATTTCCTTTATTTATTATTTTGAAATAGTAAGGGTTGATTTGATTAATGTGGATAGTTAAGGGTTAAATACATAAATATTTCAAAATAAGCAAGTGGTTATAAAATATTCATCATTGTCGGGGAATATTCGTTTGGTCGTGGAATATTAAATCTTTGTCGGGAATATTAAATGCACTGCCAGCATGACCATGTGTGGGCCCCATAACGGAAAGCGATTGGATGAGGAAAACGACAAAGTTTGGGTGGTTATAAAAAACGGCGTAGTTGTTACCGTTAAGACTGTTGGAATACCCGGTGGTTAAAAACACGATAATGGCGTGGTCGCACAAGAAGACACCAGACAGACAAGATTGTTGAATTATTGATCCTTACGTAAGAAGGCACTACTCAATAATTGTTACAAAGTAATTATCGCTCAAAGATTTTATTTTATTGATTCAATAATTACTGCGTTGGTATTTTATATTATCATTGTTTCAATAATTGTCATCGCGACAAGATTTCCCATTATCGATCAATAATTCATATTATTTGAATAATATTATTAGATAACATTATTGGCAATGTCTAGAAAGTTCACATCAAGGAGAGGTTTGGTCACCTAATTGCGCGCCAAGAAGAGAAATCCTTATTTGAAAGCCCCCTCCTCCGGGAAATGTTCTGGTCATCATAAATGTGATTCGTAATATTATTTGTGAATAATTAATTATTGATTCATATGATAAGGAAATATTTATTTTATATGAATATAAATGATGGATTTATTTATGTGGTTATTAATGAAGGAATTAATGTTGAGGTGTTTTATCAAGATTTTATCGGATTGGAGGTATTAAAAATCAAATCGTGGGTTTTGAGATATATCGGGGGTTATATTTTTTTTAATCCGACCGTTGGATTGTGGTAATTTTTGGGTATGTTATACATACATAAGTTGAGTATATGTCCACAAATTTTGAACCGTTAAAATGCACGAATGATTTGTTGTGAATTTTAAGAGGTGTCTGATTCGGAAATTAGGTTTATAATTGATTTTGGTGGAAAATTCTAGAATTGAGTGGGCCCCACTTGTGGTTGGTGAAGAAATGTGCTGAATTTTATTTCAAATGTGGTGGGTGGGAATAGTAAAGTAAAGCCATCAGGTTGCTGAGTTAAGTGCTGCTTGACGTCTTAACATTTTCCTATAAATAGAGGCTAAGTTAGAATTGAAAATCACACGAAACAAGTTTCTCTCTTTCTCTCTATATTATCGAGCGTATTCTTGTGAGTATTTTGAGTATACTTTGAGTATTGTTAGACAAGTGCAAGTTCCTTCAAAGACTATATCCTGTGTTTCAACTAAGTCTTGCTTTTCGAGGTAAGGGATATTATTTTTTTTCAGAATGATATTATTTCTTCAATATCATTATCTTTGAAATGTTGATCTGAAGTTTTATCAAATTTGGAACTTTTTCATGTGGGTTACTTATTCATGAGTTCTTATTCACGAGTTACTATTCATGAGTTACTTATTCACGAAGTTACTATTCACGAAAGTACTATTCATGAAGCGTGAAGATGTTTTTGTGGAATTTCTATCTTTTGGTGTCTGAGTTCTTTATTCACGATATTTGACTATTCACGATATCAAGACTATTCACGATATCTGAGACTATTCATAGAAAAATAAAATTTCTTCTTTTCGTCTCAAAATATCTATTCGGATACTAGCTTTGATTGTATCCATGTTTTGATCATTCTTGAATTTTATACCACTATGATTATTTTTGAGGTATTGTTGGACATGGATAAAAAAAAGTACGAATCCTTAATCCTTAATCCTTGTCATTTTGTTTCTTTGGATTCGCTTTCTTTAAAATATTTTCATCATCCTCGGCCTTAAATGATGATATTATTGAATATCTTTTATTCAGTAGTGCAAAGATGAATGATTTTGAAGAATATCTTTGGCCTCAGTAGTGCAAAGATGAGAAAGTGTGTTAAATGAACACGACCGATCGATGAATATCTTTGGCCTTTAGTGCAAAGATGAACAGTGTTGAGATGAACATGACCGATTGATGAATATCTTTGGCTGTAGTGCAAAAGATGAATATTTGATTTGAGATGAATATTGATTGATGTTACAGGATAAAATATTGATGATGGATCGTTAAATTCATAGATTATAGTAGATTTCATTTCTACGTAACTCTTCTATGAATTATTATTTCACGCGAATATTGATCCGAAACTTGTTGCCTATCAGATTCTATCGATTTTTCCTCGTTGGAGACTAACGATAATTTGTTGTATATTATCTTAGTCATAACATTCTTCTTTTGGGCTAGTTGAGCTCACCCTTTTCCTTGTTGTTCCATTTTTCTTCTCGGGGAGGCGAGAATGTAGCGAAAGTACTTAGCTCTGGGTATGGAATGAAGGTTCTAGAGAGAGAGTTGTTTAGTAGTTCTCACCATTATTGTAAAATAATGTATCAATAAATGTGATGAGGATTTATTTGAGTATAAATATTGTCTAGAAGATAATATTTGTATTTAAACTCATGCTTTATTGTTGTGATAATAAAGTTGTAGTTGTTTACATGCATCATGTATTTGGCACTCGAGAATGGGTTGGATGGAATGGACCTATTTTGGGGTCGTCACATGGTTAATCATTGCCGATTGCCATGTTGAATTGTACTGCATACATATCAGACGATAAGTCGTATAAAAAGTCGATCACCTTCATTACCAGCGGTTGGTTGGGATATATATTGTTCATATGTAATACTTGTTCAAGAAAAGGTTTTGTTCATGCTAATTCACAACACACACATGCGAATTATAGCCAAACTTATTATTCATACTCTTTCAATCATGATATATCCTTAAATTGTATTTAAACTTGTTGGGCAACTTTCATGCTCACCCTCGCTATATCATGATAAAACATTGCATTAAGGTGAATGCTTCGGATACAAGGAAAGTTAAAGCGGCCCAAATTTTAAAGTTAATGTGCATGCGATTAGTTTTGTAATAGTCTTGTTTGATAATGAGGTCGTGTGTGTTAGATAAGTTATAAATTGTGTATAAGTTATGGTTACTCGACCTTGGGGATAGTGTATAATGTTTAATGTATAAACAATTTATGTTTATATTGAAAGTAATATGCACACAAGCCAATCATGTTTGATGATAAAGCATATACTTTGTAACAATCTTATTCATTTATTAATAAAAGTATTAATTTATTAAAGGCTTTTAATTATCTACATGATGTTGTTTTATAATATGTGATAAACCCATAGTTTTAAGCAATGCTTTTAGAATAATGATGATGATCATTCTAATGAGATCTAAATTCTTGAAAGCTTAAAACTAAAATAGTTCCCAATCATTGGATTACTAAATTGTGGATTAGTGAATCCGGATAGATTGGTACATACGTTGTTTCGCTCATTGGATGAGGATGATTGATCTCACGATCATTTGTGTGGAGACACTAAAGCAAGTATGTAGGTGCTTATTAGAGAATAAGTTCAATCGAACGCGGCTCGCTAAGGAATACCTAATGGAGTTTTACTTTCGTCAATAGAAATTCTGTCAGAGTGATAGTAAGACAAGTGATCCTTGGACTTGAGATCATCATAGTATCTTGTGTATGATGAGTTATACTTTGACTTATTCCTTAAGACCCTTAGGGTATATCAAAGGGTATGCTTGGGTATAATAAGTTGTATATGGAGATAATGTATGATCAATAAAGAATCTACCACTTCTAATAAAAGAAGAGAAATGTCCTATGTGATTCGATAAATGACAACCCAAGAGTCCTGGTTAAGGCGTAATGAAATTAGAAAGGAGTTTCTAATTGCATTATTTGAGTCAGTGCATTTAAGGATCGAAATACATATAATTAAATAAAATAAGACTCGACAATAATTCCATGTCTTATATTTAATTGGGACATCAGTATGGTGGAAGGATTGAATTGATTTGAGAACTATTTACTCAAAGGTTCTTTAATGATTAATGTTGAAATCTATATTATCCGGAAAGTCGTTGATCGCTAGGAGGCTTATCCCTATTGTAGAATAAATATTATTTATTTAAATAAAGTAATTATTTAATTTATTTATTTAAATAAGATTAGAATTGTTCTAATTGATTTATTCACAACCGGTTTAATATGGAGAACCTAAAGGG
Organism: Panax quinquefolius; assembly: GCA_020205615.1. Lineage (NCBI taxonomy): Eukaryota > Viridiplantae > Streptophyta > Magnoliopsida > Apiales > Araliaceae > Panax > Panax quinquefolius. The sequence continues at coordinate 128,253,310 of CM035170.1, forward strand.
TCACACCATAAAAGGAAGAATAATTATTTAAGAAGTTAATGGCATAATCGTAATAATATAGTTAAGTATATTTAATTTAATCTATGGTGATAGAATAAATTAAATAGCTTAATATTTATTATTTAATATTTTAGAAATGTTAAATATAAATTAATAAGAGGAGTCTTATTAATATTATTACAATTATTATTATTTTAATTTCTAAAAGAGTTTAGGAATTAATTTAATATAAGATTTCATTTATTCCTAATTGGATTAGGAAGGAAAATTAGTTAAAGGAGTTTAATTAATTATCCCTAATAAGATTAGGGAGCTTAATTAATTAAAAGAATTTAATTAATTAAATAAATCTCAATTCCTTAATTGTTAAGGTGGGTTGCCCACATCTATAAATAAGAGGAGTCTTATTATGGGGAGGGGGTTGTTGACTTTAACAACGACATAATTCTAATTTGTTGGAGAGTACCCTTTTCTATAGAGATAGAAAACTAGGGTTGAGCCAATATCCATTCTTCTTGAAAATTCTTTTTCCTTGGTGGATCACCTCTAGAGGCCAAACACATGGGTGGCTAACGTTGATCAAAGGAAGGAACTAAACCCGGTGGATTCAAGGAGATCGCGGAGAAGTAGGAGGTGAACTCGTACCTGAGGAAGCTCGTTTCTACAAGGGTATGATTTATTCTTTATCTTTTCGTTTAATTAATAATTATCCATAAAGGGTGATCCGGGTTTATGGTTTGTAAATTTTTTTAAACTCTGATTTTACACGCTTTCGCTAATTTTTGCAATTTGATTGCGTTCTTGAATATTACAAACCTAACAGTGGCATCAGAGCCAAACTTTTATGCGAATTATTAATTGTTTAATTTGATATGTATATTGATATGTGTTTAGAACAATTTTATTGGGCATAATTTTATTGTATAAAATTTATTAAATAAAAAAAAATGGCCATGGGACCACGCACGCAAATCTATCTACTAGCATCTTAATGGTGGGGAGCGGGTCCCAAGGCGATTATAAAGACGGGACCTATTTTTGAACTGCTTAATGAGGCGGCTGATTGGTGCTCCCCACTTTCTTATGTGAATTCAAGTTTTATATATAATCATGATATAATAGTTATATATATTATGGCATTAACCGGATTGCATGGAATAGGCAGGATAATTTTTTTTTTTTTGAAAACAGGAAATCAAATGTGGGGAGGTGCACGGAAATCTAGCAACACCGGATATAATATATATATATTATAATATTACCGAAATTGGTTATTCTGAATCTTCCAAGTTTTGACATATTACGATTCATTATATATATATATATATATATATATATATATATATATATATATATATATATATATATATTATTCTTAATTATTTTATAATTAAAATAAAAGTTTATTTTAATATTAAAAAATAAAATGTTTATTTTAATTTTAAAATTAAATTTCATGCTAACTAATTAGAGTTGGAATTGGATTTCAAGATAACTAATTAGAGTTGAAATTGAATTCTATTTTTCCTTAAATAAAGGAGTTTATTTAAATATGAAATAAGATTTCATATTATTCAAAATAAAGGAGTTTATTTGTGAATACAGAAAAGATAATCCGTGTTTCCTTTAATATTTTTTTTTTACATGGAATTGGATTTCATAATTAATTAAAATAAAAGAGTTTATTTTAATTAAAGATTTTTTTATATGGAATTGGATTCCATAATTAATTAAAATAAAGGAGTTTATTTTGATTAATGATTTTGATTAAAATAAAATAGTTTATTTTATTCAAAATTGAATAAATTAAAATAAAATAGTTTTATTTTGATTTAAATTTGGATTAAAATAAAGGAGTTTATTTTGATTCAAAAATAGATTTTATACTAACTAAATTTGCCCATTAAATGATATATATATATATATATATATATTAAATGTTTATTATTCATGAGATGAATGTTATTTATTGATGCATATGGTGATGTGTATATGATAATAAATGGGATTGATTATGGACTATTGACCAATATGATTGGATTTTATTTTAGTTGGATGCATGAATGTATGGGTTTTATTAAATGGGGTCTCACAGACTCGCCTTCTCTAATTTTTCTTAATGTAAATTCTATCTCTCTCCTATGCATACTTCCCTCGATCACGATCAAGGTTTCTATTTATTTTAAATAGTTTTGTAATAGGAATAGTTAGAATTAATTTTGAAGAATTAGAGATCAAGGAGCAAGGAGCGCTTGAAGACCCGTTTGTAATGGAGCCAGGAGTTTAAATGTAATAGTTATATTTAAATATTGTTTCTTGCACCCCTAGGGTTTGACCTTTTGGTTCACTTGGTGGCTCTAGGAACCAAACTATAATAAAAGTCCATAATCAATCCAAGTTGAATATAGTATTCTATACGCGCACGCTTATACTATATATATTATATATTACGCAAACATGCTTCGCATGTTCATTAATATGACGCGTATTTTATATATATATAAAATGCACGCTAAACAAGATGAGACAAATTAATAACAAACCCTCAATTTTTATATTAAGTCCTAAGCGTTCAAAGATATTTGGAATATCGAACTTCGCTTTCTAGCATGATAAAATTAATAGAGTATTAAATATTTAATATGAGTTTGTTGTGTCACCACAAGACAAGTATTAAGTATTTAAGATGTTAATTTATCACATTTGATGCTTATAAAGAAAATTGAACAATATTATTTTGTTGTGTCACCACAAGGATGATATTTTCTTTTTGAATATATGGAGTGCTAGGTGGGACTTAACTTGGATAATTTTGATTCGGATGTGCCACCACTGATCAAAATAATCTAAGAGGCAAAAGAAAAGGAGTTGCATAGTTGATGTAATTGACAAAAGTTGTCTACCTATTTATTTATATATAGTTTGTTGTGTCACCACAAGGCTATATACATTTGAAATGGGATCCTTATTCTTACTAGCAAATCTTTAATTAGATTTTGCCGAACTATATAAGTGAGGGTAATATAGTTTGAAGAAAATAGTGGGAGATACCAATTTAAAACAAGACCTAAATTATTTTGGTAATTAATAAAATAATGTATGTTAAAATGTTGTTAATTACAAATTCATTTACGAGAATTTTACAATGTCTAAAATACTACTATCATGCGAAGCATATTAGATGCTAAGTTAATCGTAATCAATTAAACTGATTGGTTAAGGAAATTGAGAAAAGTTCTCACGGGTGAAAAAGCTATCTTATGTCCTTAATACGCTTATCCCCTCGAATGGTTGCGCATAATGCATCCGAGGAAGAGATTGCTACTTTTAAAAGTGGCAAGATGATGCACATTGGCTCAATGCATCATGCTCGCATCCACGAAGTAACGAGCTTCAAAGCACAAGATGAAACTATGGATGCTCCTACTATATTCTCGCACATCAAGTAGTTGATGGTGAGGAAAGTGGGGACCGATAGATATCGATATCTAAGGAGCTCTTCCGATCTAGAATGGCCAATGGCACTATATAAGATGCATAAAAAGTTCTTAACATAATCAATTTGATTGATCAATTAGACAACTGGTTTTGTCATGGATGGGGAGTTGAGCCAAGATTTGATCTTGCACTCACTCCGGGACTCCTTCATTAATTGTTGTGAATTTTTCATATAAACAAGCTAGATATCGCCTTCATTTGATTTGCTTAACATATTGAAAAATGTTGAGAGTCACTTTCCAACCAAGAAAGATCAAGTCTTCTTGGTAGGGGCCAAAGGATCTTCCGAAAAGAAGAACGATTCAAAGAAGGTAAATAGAAAGGCGTAAACAAAGGATAATAAGAATAAAATCGATATGGATAGCAAAGGAGTTTGCTTCCACCGCAATAAGCCCGGACATCGAAAAGAAATCTGCGAGAAGCATCTTGCGTTGGCTAACCAAAGAAGCTTAGTGAAGTTTGGTTACAAATACAAATTTGTTCATGATTTAAAATAATTTTTCTTAAAGTCAAGGTTCTACTGGGTATTGGATACCGATTTTGGTTATCATAAATATAGATTTATGAAGGGAAGGACCCAGCGAAGAAAGCTAAACAAATATAAGTAATCCTATGTGTAGAAAATATAGCAAAGGTTGCCATATTAGCCATAGAAACTTATAGTTTAGCAATGCCTACTGGGCAAATCTATTAAGTCAATAAGTTGTTATTGTATTCCGATTCTTGTTAAAAATATTATTTCCATTTTATTGTTGGACAATGAAATCTTTGGTATTATAATTAAGAACAATTGTTGTTCTATTTATAATAATAATGTTTTGTATAGAATGGAATATTACTTAATAAATTTTGTATACTTGACTTATATGAAAATAATTTTGCATATTGAATAAATTAGTATAAGAAAAGGAGATGATCATTTAAAGAGTTGAATGTGTGTATTCTTTGAAATACAAGTGTGAATTATTTGAAAGGTTCAAAGAATTGAAGTGAAACAAATTGACAAAGTATTAAGATTCTTTGATTAGATCAAGGAATAAATACTTGTGCAATAGGTTTCTAGATCATCTCAAATGGTTTTCTCATAATGGACACCTCCTCGCGATACGTAATAATTGATTGATGTATCCGAAAAGAAAAATCGTACCTTGTTGGACATGGTGCGGTCCATAATGATTTTACCGACATTCCAGTATCCTTCTAGGATAATGTCCAAGAAATCGCTGCATATCTATGAAAATGGTAACCTCAAAATCCGGCCCCAAGACTCCATAAAAGTTATGGACAAGGAGCATTCCTAATCTTAAGTATGTTAAGATAAGGGGTTGTCCAACTTATGTGAAAAAGGTTTCAAAGGATAAGCTTGGGATAAGATTTGACATGTACAAATTTGTGGGACATCCTAAAGTAAGTTTAGGGTATATGTTCTATAATCCTACTTAGCAAAAGGTGTTTGTTCATAAACACACGCTTCTAAGATAAATGTGTTTATTATCAAGGAGCTAGTGGGAGGATAATAGATCTTGAAGAGTTCAAGAACCACAAAACACTATAAATCAAATAAGAGGAACCTATAGATATACTATTGTACCACAACCGAATCGTAAAACGGAATAGTACAAGAAGATACCTAGGAGGTATGGATTCATCATGGATGATGATGATGAGGTACGCATCATAGAAGATGATGATCCAGGGTTACATACGATGAGGTAAGAGTTCTAGTGTGTACAAAAGGGATAGTGGGAGCGCCGTGACATTCCTAATATTATATGTTGATATACTACGGATGAGGAATAACATACCAATGCTACAATCAGTAAAGATAAATTTGTCTAAACATTCCTCCACGAATGATTTGGAAAGAGTATCTTAATTGGGGATATAAATCTATATAGATAGATTTAAGAGGATGCTCGACTTAACCCAAGGAACGTATATTCATTTGATGCTAAAGTCGTTTAGCATGACAAACTCCAAGAGATGTCTCATGTCGATGAGCTATGGAGTGTATCTCTCTTAATAGTCCCCACAGACTCCTGAAAAAAGAGGTCGCATGATTGACAATCATGTATGCAATGAAATGTACGAGACCTGATGTTGATCAGTCATATTATGGAGAAGTTCACTATGAGTCGCTGAAAACATCTTAAAGTGCTTAACCTAAGGCACTAAGGATGTGATCATATTCATGGTGGGTCTAAATTAAAACTAGAGGGCTTAACAGACTCAAGTTTTTCGCATGCACCAAGACGACAGAAAATCCACTTTAAGGTAAAAGGTTACCTTAAACAATTGGTGCGATGGATTGAAAGGTTCCAAATAAAGAAAGAGAGTTTTTGGTTTAGTGATAAAGACAAAGTATATAGCTATAAATGAAGCTACAAGTTGATTGTTTGGATGATAAGTTCATTACGTAACTAGGAATAGTTCCTAAGTCTCATCTTGGATCTAAACATGTGTTGTGGCACTTTCATTTGATTATTAGAATCATTGAAGATGGGAAATCACTATAGAGATAGTGGACTCTCATGAACAACATTACATATCCATTAACTAAAGCTTATCCCAATGCCAGGATAATCGTCACTTAGTAGAAGAAGAGTATGAGATACCATGACGATTGACTTTTAGTGCAAGTGGGAGATTGAAAGTAATATGCACACAAAGCCAATCATGTTTGATGATAAAGCATATACTTTGTAACAATCTTATTCATTTATTAATAAAAAGTATTAATTTATTAAAGGCTTTTAATTATCTACATGATGTTGCTTTTTATAATATGTGATAAACCCATAGTTTTAAGCAATGCTTTTAGAATAATGATGATGATCATTCTAATGAGATCTAAATTCTTAGAAAGCTTAAAACTAAAATAGTTCCCAATCATTGGATTACTAAATTGGGGATTAGTGAATCCGGATAGATTGGTACATACGTTCTTCGCTTCATTGGATGAGGATGATTGATCTCACGATCATTTGTGTGGAGACACTAAAGCAAGTATGTAGGTGCTTATTAGAGAATAAGTTCACCGAACGTGGCTCGCTAAGGAATACCTAATGGAGTTTTACTTGCCTGTCGTCAATAGGAATTCTGTAGTGATAGTAAAGACAAGTGATCCTTGGACTTGAGATCATCATAGTATCTTGTGTATGATGAGTTATACTTTGACTTATTCCTTAAGACCCTTAGGGTATATTAAAGGGTATGCTTGGGTATAATAAGTTATACATGGAGATAATGTATGATCAATAAAGAATCTACCACTTCTAATAAAAGAAGAGAAATATCCTATGTGATTCGATAAATGACAACCCAAGAGTCCTTGGTGGCAAGGCGAATGAAATTAGAAAGGAGTTTCTAATTTGCATTATTTGGAGTTGTGCATTTAAGGATCGAAATACATATAATTAAATAAAATAAGACTTGACGGTAATTCCATGTCTTATATTTAATTGGGACATTGTATGGTGGAAGGATTGAATTATACGGTAACTATTTACTCAAAGGTTCTTTAATGATTAATGTTGAAATCTATATTATACGGAAAGTCGTTGATCATTGGGAGGCTTATCCCTATTGTAGAATAAATATTATTTATTTAAATAAAGTAATTATTTAATTTATTTATTTAAATAAGATTAGAATTGTTCTAATTGATTTATTCACAACCTGGGTTTAATATGGAGAACCTAAAGGGTCACACCATAAAAGGAAGAATAATTATTTAAGAAGTTAATGGCATAATCGTAATAATATGTTAAGTATATTTAATTTAATCTATGGTGATAGAATAAATTAAATAGCTTAATATTTATTATTTAATATTTTAGAAATGTTAAATATAAATTAATAAGAGAGTCTTATTAATATTATTACAATTATTATTGTTTTAATTTCTAAAAGTGTTTAGGAATTAATTTAATATAAGTACTCTCATTTATTCCTAATTGGATTAGGAAGGAAAATTAGTTAAAGGAGTTTAATTAATTATCCCTAATAAGATTAGGGAGCTTAATTAATTAAAAGAATTTAATTAATTAAATAAATCCCAATTCCTTAATTGTTAAGGTGGGTTGCCCACATCTATAAATAAGAGGAGTCTTATTATGGGGAGGGGGTTGTTGACTTTAACAACGACATAATTCCAATTTGTTGGAGAGTACCCTTTTCTATAGAGATAGAAAACTAGGATTGAGCCAATATCCCTTCTTCTTGAAAATTCTTTTTCCTTGGTGGATCACCTCAGAGGCCAAACACATGGGTGGCTAACGTTGATCAAAGGAAGGAACTAAACCGGTGGATTCAAGGAGATCATGAGAATAGGAGGTGAACTCATACACGAGAAGCTCGTTTCTACAAGGGTATGATTTATTCTTTATCTTTTCGTTTAATTAATAATTATGCATAAAGGGTGATCCGGGTTTATGGTTTGTAAATTTTTTTAAACTCTGATTTTACACGCTTCCGCTAATTTTTGCAATTTGATTGCGTTCTTGAATATTACAAACCTAACATATATCTTCCGCAATAGTAGTAGAATGAGTGAACCGGATCCGCGGTGATTTGGGGCCCAGATTTGGGGCTCTCACAAATTCGCATAATAGGTCGATTAGGAATATGAAAGCTAACAACCTTACGAAAATAATTAATTTTTGCATGATGAGTAGTTAACCAATCGATCCCTAGAATTACATCAAATGCAAGTATTTTTAATGCAATAAGATCGACAGGTAATGTGTGGGTACCAACTTGAACCAAACAAAACTTATAAACCGTGGATGTAATGAAGGTTTCTCCCAACGGAGTTTCCACAGATAAGTCAAAGTCTAATTTCCTGAGTCAAATTTAATCGTTGAAGCGCAAAGTAGGAGAAATAAAAGAATGGGTAGAACCCGAAGATCAAATAAAGTGTAAACTTATTTAGAGTTTATGATAAGCTTACCGTGATGACCTCATTCGGGGTTCTTGCTCTCTAGGAGGTCACAACAACGCCTCCTCAGACTACTCGGCTTTGACTTTTTCAGGGACACCTTTGGTGCCTCCATCCTAAATTAATTTGTCTTGATGTGAGACAAAATCGGCTTAAGTGACCTTCTCTTCCACAATTATAACATGCTTTGACGGCATTGTAAGACCCCGAATTTTATGAAATAAAAGTATTCAATTTTTCTTATAATTACTATTCAGTAAATGGTTAAATTGATAAAAGTTAAAGTTAAGGGTGATATATGAATTTTTTTCAAAAATACACAAGTGGTTATAAAATATTCATTGTTGTCGGGAATATTCGTTTGGTCGTGGAATATTCTTTTTACGCTTGGGAATATTTAAATGTGACAGCCTTGATCATTCATGGGCCCCATAACAAAATAATCGTGTCGAAGAAAACGCGACAAGTTTGAGTTTTTATAAATAACTGGCGTAGTTATTCTTATTAACATCGTTGAATACGGTGGTTAAAATCTGATTAAATACGCGTGTTTTGCAAAGAAGCACACGATTTTACGTGATTTTGAATTATTGATCCTTACATAAGAAGGCACTACTCAATAATTATTACGAAGAATTCTTATTCAATATTTTTATTTATTGATTCAATAATTGCTACGTTGAAATTTTATATTATTATTGTTCAATAATTGTCATCGCACGCGATATTTCCCATTATCGGATCAATAATTCATATTATTTGAATAATATTATTAGATAGCATTATTGGCAATGTCTAAAAAGTTACATCAAGGAGAGGTTTGGTCACCTAATTCATGGCGCTTGATAGAGGAGAAATCCTTATTGAAAGCCCCCCTTCACAGGAGCAACTTTGGTCATCATAATTGTGATTCGTAATATTATTTGTGAATAATTAGTTATTGATTTATATGATAAGAAAATATTTATTTGATATGGATATAAATGATGGATTTAATTATTATATGTGGTTATAATTGAAGGATTTAATGTTGAGGTGTTTTATCGGTATTTTTGTCTGAATGGAGGTATTAAAAATCAAATCAATTATTTTTACGATATATTGCGTGAGTTATAATTTTAATCTGACCGTTGGATCGTTATGATTTTTGGATATGTTATACATATATAAATTGAGTATATGTCTACAAATTTTGAACCGTTAAAAATGAAGCGAATGATTTGTTATAAATTTTAAGAGGTGTTTGATTCGGAAAGTAGGGTTATAATTAATTTTGGTGGAAAATTCTAGAATTGAGTGGGCCCCACTTGTGGTTGGTGAAAAATGTGCTGAATTTTATTTCAAATGTGTGGGTGGCAATAGTAGCGAAGTAAAGCCATCGGGTAAAGCAGTCAAGTCTGCTTGGTGGGTTAACATTTTCCTATAAATAGAGGCTAAGTTAGTTAGAATTGAAAATCACACCGAAACAAAGTTTTTCTCTTTCTCTCTAGATTATTGAGTGTAATTTATGAGTATTTAGATACTTGGTGAGTTGATATTCATTAGTGCAAGTTTCCTTGATGTCATATCCGATATCCCGTCGGAAGTCGCTTTCTTTTGAGGTAAGGGATAGTAAGGGATATTATTATTATTATAGTAAAGGGTGTTATTTTCTTCTCAAATGATATTATTTCTTCAATATCATTATCTTTGAAATATTGGTTGGAACTTTTATCAAATTTGGAACTTTTTCATGTATGGGTGACTATTCAATGATTCTTATTCATGAGTTACTTATTCACGAGTTACTATTCACGAAGTTCTTATTCATGAATTACTATTCACGAAGTTACTTATTCACGAGTACTATTCATGAAGCGTGAAGATGTTTTTTTGTGGAATTTCTATCTTTTGGTGTGAGAGTTCTTATTCACGATATCAAGACTATTCACGAATCTGACTATTTATTCATAGAAAAATGAAAATTTTCTTTTCGTCTAAAATATCTATTCGGATACTAGCTTTGATTGTATCCATGTTTTGATCATTCTTGAATTTTACACCACTATGATTATTTTGAGGTATTTTTGGATGCGTAGATTAGGAGTTATGGATTTTATGAGAAAAGACTATTTTAAAAGTAACTATTTATAACTCCTTGCGGTTAACTCCAAAATTGATGAAATTTTTATTGAGAGTACATCTATATAATATCGATTGTACTGTGAATTTGAATTTTGGATAAAAGTACAATTTATGATAAATGTTTAAATATTCTATGGTTTTGGCTATATATGAAAAATAGTAAATGAATTTTTAAAATTTCGAGAAAAATATATGTTCAATATGGGACTATTTTATGCTAAATCCTTAAAAGAAATATTTTTAGAACTGATTTGGTATTTTTCATGAAAATGTTCTAGTTATGAGCAAATGAATTAAATATGTTATGTGAAGTAAGAAAATTAGAAAATATGATTTTATGGTTTGAGAATCATATATAGAGGTATATGCAGATTTTTGATGAGGGTTTTAGTTATTGGTGATGAAATTTTATGAGTTTGGCATTTTATGATGATTAAATGCATTAATTAGTAAAGTGTAAACAATTTAATTAAATTGTTTATAAGTTTGAGAAATGATTAAAATATTATTATAATATTAATAATATTAGATTATGAGATTTCTAAGTGATTTATAACATTTGGATTAAGGTGTTATAAATATGGATATGAATTTTATTATGAAACTTTATCTTTTTCATTGTCGAGGTTACTTATGCGTATCACGGGACGGACTACGTACGAATAACACGGGTACTATTCACAACAAATTGGTTTCTTCTCTCGACCAAATTATCGTTGATTTATGAATCTTACTCTTGAAATTAAAACCATGTTTTGATTATATTATTTTATATAACATTCTTATAACCCTAATGATGATATTTCTCTTTGACTTGAGTGTAAAGATGGGTAGATTATTGGTATGATCGTGACCATAGGTTCTCTTCGCCAAGAAGTGCAAAAGTTGAATTGTTGGTTGGTATGATCATGACCATTGAATTTACAATTGAATATTTTTAGCTTAAGTGCAAAGGTGAATCGATCAACACGGTTATAATTATTGTTATATAACCCGAAATGATTATGTATTTCTTTGATATATGAATATCTTTGGCTCGTAATGCAAAGATGACTGTTGTTGAATATCTTAGCTTTGTAGGTGCAAAGATGAATTATTGATGAATATCTTTTGCTCGTAATGCAAAGATGACTGTTGTTGAATATCTTTAAATTTTGTAGTGCAAAGATGAATTATTGATGAATATCTTTGGCATAATGCAAAGATGACTTCATTGTTGAATATCTTTACTTTTGTAGTGTAAAGATGAACTGTTGATGAATATCTTTGGCCCGTGTGGTGCAAAGATGAATTTATTAGTATGATTATGAATAGAACTGTGATTTGGTATAACCATGATATTTGATGTTTCGTGTAAAGACAAGTGATGAAAATTATCTTCATCTCCGGATGAGAAGAGAATTTAGAATCACAATTATGATTATGAAGTTATTCATATGATTGTGGAAAGGAACTGTTGATTTATATTCTGAGGATAAAACATTGTTGGTGGACTTTTAACATGGAGAAGATAATAGATCAGTATTATCTATTTGACTTTTCTAATGGATCGCTTCGTTCAATTTGCAACTATGGTTGAAAAGTTTTATCATCTACCATATATTTCTAAATCTCGATTCATTCTTGATGAAGACTATTGATAATTTATTTATCTTTAGTCATAATATTCTTTTATCGAGCTAGTTGTGCTCACCCTTTTGTTTCACAATTCCTTTCGTGTAATAAAAGTGTATTTGGGTTGGCGGGGATAACAAGGAATAGAACGGTGGTCTATAGTTGTTGAGGTTCTCCCTAAAGAGTATGAAAATAATTTTATTGAGGGCTTTAGTGTGTTGTATTTTATACATCATTTAATAGTTATTTTTGGTGAATTAAATAGGGTGAAAGCGAACCCAACTTTGGAAGGGTGTTTTGTCACTATCATACAAGATGTCTAATGACATACAAACTCGTGTTATCATAAGACATGGTCAGTGCTTTCATCCACTTGTCGAGTATATTTACAAGCACTACCTATATAATCTTGGTGTTTGTTTGGAGTATAATACCAAATTAGAGCAGTGGAGATAATGATATGTCAAGAGAAGACTCGCCATTGGGAAGAATATGATAGTAATCTTCTCTTTTTTCTTTGGGGTCTATTAGGTCAACCAAGGATAATTACGTGGCCATATGATATCTACCATAACCTAAAAGCATGGCCTCCCGTATACGAAGGTTTCTTGAGCACTTCCCAAAGATTCTAATTTCTAAAAGCAGGTTTTTGACTATACCTTTATGTAAAGGTGTCATTGTGACGTCTTCTGATTAGTATATATTTGTATCCAAACTCACAAAGATATGTGTTGTTGTATTTTGCACGACAATTGTTGTAATAAAGTTGTAGTTATTTTTCGTACCATATATTTGGCACTTCGAGAATGGGTTGGATGGAATGGACCTATTTTGGGGTTATTATGAGCATCATCGTAATTTGGATTGATGTGTCCTCCCTCCGCATTTGAAGCATATGATAGGTGGTCTTTCTCCTTCCTTAACAACGGGTGTTGGTCTTGACGTCTTTCCATCATTATTGAATCTCCTCTTCTTGAAATGTCCATTCTTATTGTTTTGTACGATTACCACCAAGTGGTTACCATTTTCGCTTGTTGATTCCCTCCACGCTTGTTGTCACCGCTTGATGATCGCTTCTCAATTTGGTATTATCATTTTGTGTTTTGCGCTCTCTTTGGTTGTATTGACTTGTTATCGCGCTCCACCTGGTGAGCCCTATTTACAACATCCGAATACAAACACGGTTTATGAGAAATAAGATGTTGGCGTATTTCCCGCTTCAAACCTCTTAAAAACATTCGTCATTCTCTCTTCATTATCCACCCAGTGGGACGAAATAGGATAACTCCGCAAATTTTTCCTCGTATTGCGACACGCCATATATTATTTTGCTCCAATTTGATAAACTCCACCTCCTTCGTGTGACGAATACTTTCGGGAAAGTATTTGTCGTTGAACAACTCTTGGAACTTCTCCCAAGACATTTTTAAAGACGCGCAGTTGAGTACGTTTTACCGATTTCCTAGTAATGTCTGCCTCCGCTGCAACATAAAGGCGTGCGAAAGGAACCTTTTGCTTCTGAGCATCCCAAGACATCAAATATCTTGGTGATCGCTTTATCCATGCTTCGCCATAAATGGTTTTGGCTCTCCCTTAAACTTCGATGGTCCCAGCTCCTCGAATCATTTAGCGGTGGCCGTCAAGAGAGTTTCGATGTTTCCACCTATATTTTGGACAGAGCCGCTCTTGCTTGTTTGTTGCATGAATCACATAAAGCCTCTGAACAATCCATCATTCACCATTTGGTCGGTGTTGTTGTTTTGCATGAGGATTGTCACCTTCACGATGCACATTCTCCTGATTATTGATATGTGGAGACTCAACGGTCTCTTGTGCTCCATTGCTATTCTCAACATTTTCAGATACTGCCACAAAACAAAGGTTAATTGACATGTAACATAATATTTCTAAACTCTGACCAACCAATTTAAATACAAAATAAATTTAAGTAGGTCATACTAGCGAAGGAATTTCTCGTCTCTCCCCTCCTAGTTCTAGTCTCACATCTTAGCCAAGCGTCATATCCCTAAGCTTTGATACCAACTGTGACGCCCCCAAAATTAGGTATACATCACCCATCTTGGGTCGTCAGATACATAAGATGTAATTCAAATACAACTTACTAATACAATTTGTAGGTATACAATACGACAAACATAAACCGTGAGTTTGAATACAAATATTATCTACTAGAGATTATACAAACTCAAAAGGAGTCCTCATTACAATTATTATCACACTATTTCACGTAGAATAGTGAGGACTACTAATGCTATCCTCTCGGACCATCACTCCGTTCCCGACTCGTCCCGGTTATATTCTCATTTCACAAGAGAACGGTGAAAGAAAAGGGTGAGCTCAACTAGCCCGAAAGAAGAAATATTATGACTAAAATAATGCAAAATAAATTATCATTAGTCTCCAACAATGTTAAACCGATAAAATATAATAGACATCAAGTTTAACTGCAAATGAACAAGCAATCCATTAAAAGAGTCAAGTAAAAATAAAATCTACTATCTTTTATGATTTAAAAGGTTTTTTCATCAACTTTATTATCACGAGACTCGGCTTAATAAATATTCCACATCATCGAATCACCCTCGCACTACGGCCGAGGATATTCTTTAAGTATCACGACCACAATTATCCATGACTACGGGCCAAAAATATTTGTGTATTTCATTAATGGTCATGATCATGCCAACAACTCATCCATCAATGCACTACTACAACGATGAGGACTTTTATCACATCATTTGTAACATTACGGTCATGATTACACCGACTAATCCACGGTCATAATCATACCAAGTCCATCTACGCACTACTGAGCCAAATATGACTTTCAACATAATATAAACATGAGTATGATGACAATGATATAAGAATTCAATAAAACAAGTTCAAGAATTAATTTGTCCAAGAACTACTAATGTCCAAATTGTCAACACGACATCTTGCTTTGTAGAATAAAATTCAAGAATGATCGGAAGAATATTTTCATGAAAAGATCTACGGATGAAGCCGCAAATATCGAGGATATTCTACTAATTTCATGGAGTATAAGTCAAAACTTTAACGGTTGAGTATAATAAAGAATGGAATAACAAAAGAAATCACTATGCATGCGCAGATTGCAGATGTAAGTTATTCCAAAAGAATACTAAATAACGGAACAGGTCAAGGCGAAATTGCGACCGCTGGGATGTTCCAAAAGTAATAATAAAGAATGGAATAACAATGTAAATCACCATGTATGCGGTGCTTGCATAGGCATGAGTTATTCCAATGAGAATACTAATAAGGGCGGAATCAAGTCGGTAAGTAAACGCATGCATGCGAGGATATTCCAATGTAATAATAATAAAGACGGAATCAGTCCGCCAGAAAACGCTTATGCACGTGATATTCCAAGAATAATAAAGAGGCGGAATCAGTCCCACAAAACGCGTAAATGAGGATATTCCAATGTAATAGTAAAGGCGGAATAATAGAAGAATGTCACCAAGTATAGGGTAGAAAGCGTGATACAAAGTTATTCCAACATAATAATAAGCAATGGAATAACAAATGTTCTCTTCATGAATAAGAAAGAATAACACCCCTTATGAATACAACAAATAATATTCCTACCTTAAGAAGAAAATCTTTGGATATATAAGTAGTGAAGTAGCAGAATACTTTCTTTCTTTTCTTTATAGTTTATCTCTCTGTAGTTTCAATTGAATTAAATCGGAAAATAATGAATGAATGAGCTTCTATTTATAGAAAAATGGAATGCATAGAAAACTAACTCATTTGAGCTATTCGAGATTGATTTACTTTTAATTGACTATTCATATTTAAAGCAAAATAAAATATAATATATTCTATTTATAATCTAATAAAACGAATAACTTTATAAAAGATTTTTACTATGCAAACACTATGCATAATAAAATATAATATATTCTAATTATTATCTAATAAAAGCAGATAGCTTTATAAAAGTATTACATTTTGTATAAAAAGATTTTGCTATGCAAAACACTATGCAGAACACTATGCAATACTACGATAATAAAATATAATATATTCTATTTATAGAATAACTTTATAAAAGTATTATGTTTTATATAAAAAGATTTTTTGTATTATTACATTAATAATACCAACAAAACCGAGTGACTTATCACTTAAGCATCAATAATTAATACTGAGTGTCTTACTACTATGCAACCACGCCAGACATCAGACTTTTTAACTTTAAGGGTGTTTCAAATAGTTAACGATAAAACTTCCGCCGTTATTTTTATAAAGTATTTTTTGTCGTTTCTCAATCAAACAATAATTTCGTTATTAGGTCCCACCAATGATTGTGTCGTTGTATTAATATTCCCTCGTTAAAACGAATATTCCCCACCAATCGAATATTATATAACAACTTTGCGTCTTTGCAAAATTTATAAATATTACTCACAACTATTATATCAATTTCACTCCATAATATTCAAAATAATATTTATAGAAAATTCATCTTTATTCAAAAAGTTGGGGTTTTACATAAAGGGAAGTGGATCAAAATCATAGTTGAGTTATAAAAATAAAAGAGATTGAATTAAATGTTGTATTTATTATTTAATGGATTCGGATTCCTAGATTGTTTCTTCATTATTAGTTTTCATATTCTAGTTAATCAATTTTCAATCTTTATTTCTAATTTGCCTAAAATAGATATTAAAGGAACATTAAAATTAATTTAATCTCTGTAGGTTCGACATATACTTGCCAGTTATTCAATTCGACATTGTACACTTACAGTATATAATTTTAACACATCAGTACCCGAATCCCTCTCGAAGAGGGTTCCCATATTTGGCACAGATAATTATTAGTACTACTATTAAATTAAATCAAGTAGTGCCAAATGATAGCTCCTAATCATGAGTATTAATTTAATTTACCATTAACCAACGCCAACATTTTTGTTCATTAGAATAATCAAATAAAAAAATGACAATGCAATTAGTTTGATCAAAATAATATGTGAACTCTCATTTTTGACCAAAGACTTCAACAAGCTGTCGCATTTCGAGCTTAAATTGATCAAATAAAGTAATCAAAGCTCAATCGCTGTGGCATTTTTATGGTTTCTTATTTTTTGAAAATATATTTTTATAATTAACTACTTCATCCGCCCCTTAATATATGTAGCTTCACAAGAATTACGAAAATAATTGTATAATATTAAATATAATATCAATTATCTATAATAATTTTAAATTTTTATAATTATATTTGTAATATTTTTTTATGAAAGGTAATTTTAAAAATATTATAATTAATTCTTCTAGATTATAAAATAAAACACTAAAGTTTATAGATAATGCTACTTATATTTCCAATTATCACCGCATATTTGTATATATATCTTAGGCACATTAACATCTTCATTAAGATTTCTATTGGGATGATTGAAATTTATCTCAAATTTTGGACGACCCAGATAATTTATTAGAGTCAAATAGTAAATAACTTTTTGTAAAATTTAAGATAAATCAACGTTCAACATATTTAAAAATAATTGTTTCATATTTTTCGCAAATTAGTGTCATATTTCTTCTTATTAACTTTTCGAGTATTAATGTTTTGCAGTGGACAAAATTAAACATAAAAAATTTTATATGTACTTTAAAGGAGTAAATTTTATTATTAGAAAATTTATAGTGTATGGAATACAAATTTTAATATTCATAATAAAGTCAAATAAAATCTCTATAAATTACTTACCATGATAGTATCAGACTACATTTTTTCTAATAAATATTAAATAACTATCCGCACAATGAATTACTACAATTTAATATCAATTAATATATATAAAAGTACATAGTTCGATCCTTTCGATTTGAAAAATAGGCGAGTCATCAATCCTTATATATAAATACATTACAGCTATCCTCTAACTCAAATCAATTTCAAATCAATTTAAAAATAGATGAGTCAACTCACTTAATTGAAAAAATAAGTGCTTTCAATTTGTAAATTAGGCCGAGTGAACTCAAATAATTTGAAATTGACAATCAATCGCATCTTCCTTTTCCTCTTCCTATTATAATATCGACCTCTCAAGAATCTAAAAAGCCTCACTGCGATCTGTAACCTCCAATTACTCTCTCCTCTTTCTCTCTCCACCATGTATGCTCTTCAGACTCTTCAGTTTTCGCTACCCCGCTCGACCCACTTCGAAAAACTCCGCCACCACCAAAAAGGGTCTCATTCATCACACCTTCATCCACCAATTCCGCCCCAAGCAAGAGAAAGATCCGAAAAAGCGAGATGTAATCAACAGAATGAGATTAGTCTTCGTTTTGGGAATGAAGTAGATGCTTATATTATGATAAGCTTCTCTCCGGCGAATTTGGGATTGGACCCATTGAACGATTTGATGCCTCCAAGTTCCCAACTCGATTAGGTGGCCAGATTCGTGGGTTTTTGACACATCCAAAGGTAATAACTCTTAAACATCTTCATAATTGAGTTTTTCCCGGGTTTATCAGATTAGATGATGAATCTGAAATCCTAATTTTTTTGGTTTTTGGTTTTTGGTTTTGGATACTTGAAGCTGATGAGGGAAAAAGATGCACATTATCTATTTGTTGAAATGCTACAAAAAGTTAAGAATAATATTTTTTTTAAAATTTCTCCCTTCTTTTTACTTCACTATTCCAAATTTCCTCATTTGTCTATTTGCAGTGGTTAATTGACGATTATTTCCGATGCAATTGCCTTTGCAATTGCATCAGAAACCAACTGTTGGTGGTCTTGATTTGGTTTCTCCCGATTCAGTGTTAAGGTACCCAAATTAATTTAATCACTTTCTAATTTATGCTATATGAACCTATGTAGATGTATTTACGTTCTTATGTTAGTATAAATTGTTGGAAAAAATACGAATAATATAGGATTCAAATATAAAATAAAGAAGGGCAGAAATTAGACTTATCGATTTAGAGCAAATAATTTTGAGCAGAGGCGTGCAGTGCACTGTCCTTAAGTAGAAATTTCGCCCCTCGGTGAACTTTTCTCGGTGCTAAGGTCACTGACGAAATCCTACTCCAGGATTCAACGGCTCTTCACCCAACTAACCAGCACTTGAAATAGTTGAATGACCCATGAATAACTTCTAATTTCTCTTACTCAAATTTAAATAATTGTACCGAGTAAATACAAAAATATATATATATATATATATATAAACTCACTGTTTTTATATATATATTTATACATATAAAGGATTGCTCGATATATATCTATGAGACAACAACTTTAAATAATAAAGCTCTATGAAAGCATGCTACAGTGACATATTGCATGACATTGATTGTATATAATATATATGATACTTTCCTGTAAATAAGATTTCATCTCTATTCTAAAGACCAGCCTTTCCTTTTATATAACAAAGGAAAGCAACGGCAACAGTAACATATTAAATGCAACGGTAATATATTAAATAAACGGTAATAAAATTAATGTCTCAATAATTAATATATGAACAGCTACAAAATATTAAATAAATATATTAATTATAACTCATTCAATTTACACATTAAACTCTTTTAATGGTACATCACAAAAATATATGAATATATTTATTTTATTTAACTTTGTAATATATTATTTAACCAAAAATACAACAATCCCCCACATATTACAAAATAAAAATAAAATAAATTGAGTAAGAAAATTAAGAATGCAGTGCGTTAACACTGGTGTCTTTTGGACTATAAACCAATGTATAGAGTAAATAAGACTTGATTCACAGGAAGTTTGTGAAATAAAAATTTCTATGAACCTTCTTCCTTATTATGAATCAGTAATCATATTACTCACACTACAAACTCTAATTAGAAGTTGTTTCTACGCGATTTGGCACATTTGGCTCTTGCATATACCGAATTCATGAGCGCTCTAGAAAACCTGTCTTGTTTTCATAAGAGGCGGCCCCACCTCTACACTCATATAGGTGTTTCCATCAAATGTGTTCTACAGTTAAACACATCACCCAACAGGACTATGGAAAACATTAAGAGTATATAACTCAACCTCTAACACTGTAGAATTACACTATCCTACACCATAGGGATGAACTCAAATATTTATAAAATGGATAGTGTCTCAACCAATCAACCAATGACTTGTTGTTACCCATATGAACCTACTTCCTGGGATTACCATTCATATAGGTCAAGTTACCATCATTGTTGATTTACATGTATAAACGATGTAGTCCCATCCCCCTCGATGTATTGCTCACTAGCCTCTTGCTTAGTGGCTTTGTCAGAAGATCCGCAAGATTTAATTCTGACCTAACAAAATTAAGGGATATAATCCCATCACATAACAGTTGTCTCACAATATTATGTCTTAGGCGTATATGCCTACTCTTGCCATTATAGCTCTTATTCTTAACTCTGCCTATAGCAGCTTGGCAATCACAATGTAGAGACACAGATGTAACTGGTCTCGTCCACAAAGAATATTTCCAAAAAATTTCTGAGCCACTCTGCTTCAGAACTTGCCTTCTCAAGGGAAATAAACTCATACTCCATAGTAGAGCGAGCTATGCAGGTTTGTTTAGTAAACTTTCAAGAAACTGCTCCTAAGGTAAATATGTAGCCACTCGTGGATTTGATCTCATCTGAATCAGAGATCCAGTTGGCATCACTATAGCCCTCAAGAACTGCAGGATTACCGCAGTAATACAAACCAAATCCAATAGTACCTCGCAGATACTTGAGTATTCTACATACAGCAGTCCAATGATCCTTATTAGGATTATGAAAGTATATGTTGAGTCTATAAACTGCATATTAGCAGTTTTAGAACCAATTTTTCTTTTTTTTTTTTTTTTTTTTAGGGTTAAGAAACATTACCTTAGCAAGACACCCCCACACTTTAAGATATTTCTAGACATATCACTTAAGTCTGAATGAATTAAACTGAAAGGTTCAGACTCTCTAACTAATATTGATAGACATGTCTTTTTAGTAGTTTTGGCTTCCACACACTTGAAATTTCTTGCTATTTGAAATTTTAACATCTTTTAAAATTCTCAAGTAATTCACATGTCCTAAAAAATCATCACGCAATAAACAGTCCAGATCACTCGGTACACACCCCAACGGTCGGAAAGAGTAGAAAGAGCAGAGAAGAGGTATCACAGAAAGTATCCATAGTTGGAATTTTCACACTTCAATTAATAGTAGATTCTCAACAATAATAACAAATGCAGTGCATGTAATCTTTCATTCACATTAGATAACTTTCGTTTTTGCTTTTTGTAGTCCCAATCCTACGTGTCAACTACGTTGCTTTTGAAAATAAGTTCAAGCACTTTATTTCTAAAGAGATGACTACTTGAGGAATAATCAAGTTTTATGCTCTTTGCATGCTAGCATTCCAATTTACAATACTTTCTGAAGATGTGCAATTAACTTTCCTATCCTTTTCAGCTAACTTGTCACTCAACATCACTTAGTAATAACTTAAAGAATTTTAAGAATATGCACATTTATATTTGTATCACTTTTACGATTCCTTTATTCAAAAGGATAAATCACATTAAAAAATGTCATACAAATATTATTCAGTTCAAGATACAGTAATCAAGTTAGATATATTGAATCTATATAATCATCAGTTCATTGTTCATCAATATAGTGTAAAAGTGTGAACAATTTGAAAGTTAAACTTGGACTATTATGAGATTTTATGTTGCACAATGAAGACCGAAATCGGAAAGCATTATAAAGGACCATGCGGTGTTATAAGGACCATGAGTTGCTCTGTGACTTTGTCACCAATTTATTAGGCACCAACTCTAGTAGACAAATATAATCCAAGTAAATGTCTTATTCTTATTACTCTGTTAATTCTCCAAAGGTGAAAATCATATACTATTTTCATCAAACAAGTCAAACAGTATTTTACAATCAATAGTAGTAAGGAGACATTTGTCTTGAATTTTTGGGTCTTAAAAGACTTACATAGAATAATGAGATTCCCTGCTCTCAGAAGTCAGAGTTATTGTTTTTTTTTATTATTATTATAAATTTATTTTATTTTAGTCCATCATAAAATAATTTTGTTCTCATTTGCACCTTCACTAAGTATTAGAAACATCAAATACTAATCACTTTACAAGTTGTTTTCTAAGTTCAGTATTTGTTTTCTTAACAAATATATGAACATATAAGAATCCAAAATTTCTACTTAAGATTGTTGGAAAAAATACGAATAATATAGGATTCAAATATAAAATAAAGAAGGGCCGAAATTAGACTTATTGATTTAGAGCAAATAATTTTGAGCAGAGGGCGAAAGGTGCACTTTCGTCCTTAAGTAGAAATTTCGCCCCTCGGAGAACTTTTCTCGGTGCTAAGGTCACTGACGAAATCCTACTCCAGGATTCAACGGCTCTTCACCCAACTAACCAGCACTTGAAATAGTTGAATGACCCATGAATAACTTCTAATTTCTCTTACTCAAATTTAAATAATTGTACCGAGTAAATACAAATATATATATATATATATAAACTCACTGTTTTTATATATATATTTATACGTATAAAGGATTGCTCGATATATATCTATGAGACAACAACTTTAAATAATAAAGCTCTATGAAAGCATGCTACAGTGACATTGCATGACATTGATTGTATATAATATATATGATACTTTCCCTGTAAATAAGATTTCATCTCTATTCTAAAGACCAGCCTTTCCCTTTTATATAACAAAGGAAAGCAACGGCAACAGTAACATATTAAATGCAACGGTAATATATTAAATAAACGGTAATAAAATTAATGTCTCAATAATTAATATATGAACAGTTACAAAATATTAAATAAATATATTAATTATAACTCATTCAATTTACACATTAAACTCTTTTAATGGTACATCACCAAAATATATGAATATATTTATTTTATTTAACTTTGTAATATATTATTTAACCAAAAATACAACATAAATCTGTTAATGTGTCTCCCTTAGATTCAGTTTTATGGTAGTCCATTTTTCTGACTTTATGTTTTAGTCAAGGATGGTGAAGACCTAGGACTTCATCGTGTACAGGTTTTGTAGATTTAGTTCTCAATTTCACACTTCCCATTCTTTAACCAACTTTCTACGTCGAGGATTATAGTTTACTTATATCATTTCATCAATCTTTGGAGTTATAATTGTTACTTACTTCAGCTGACTTGATGCATTTTAAGTGTTTGAAATAATGCCATATAGAGTTTGTTTTGATTGTGAGAATGTCTCATACTGGTGGCCTGACATCAAGAAGATATTTCAGAAGCAGATGAGGAACTCACACCACTAACTAACTAATTGTGATGGTTCTTCTCCAAGAGTAATTCCAATAATATGGTCAGAAGTATGTACCAGAATTACGTGACTATGTATTATTAACTATCAGTACTGTTCACCTCTTTGTTTTTTTAAGTGTTGCATTTTTTGACAAATCCCCACAAACCAATGATTTTAGCCTTTTCAAAACCAAATCCAAAAGAGAATATCACCACTATTAGGCCTCTCCGGCGAATTTGGGATTGGACCCATTGAACGATTTGATGCCTCCAAGTTCCCAACTCGATTAGGTGGCCAGATTAGTGGGTTTTGACACATCCAAAGGTAATAACTCTTAAACATCTTCATAATTGAGTTTTGCCCGGGTTCATCAGATTAGATGATGAATCTGAAATCTTAATTATTTGGTTTTTGGTTTTTGGATACTTGAAGCTGGTGAGGGAAAAAGATGCACATTATCTATTTGTTGAAATGCTACAAAAAGGTAAGAATAATAATTTTTTAAAATTTCTCCCTTTTTTTACTTCACCATCCCAAATTTCCTCATTTGTCTTTTTGCAGTGGTTAATTGACGATTGTTTTGTCAATGTACATACGGGAACCATCGTCTCCTCCAGGATGGATTAATCAGACTTCTGCAATGAAAATATAAGAACCACTCCTAATCCTAAATAGTCCAGAATTAGTGCTACCAAACCCTATATATATATATATATATATATATATATATATATATATAAAAACACACACACACACCATGTAGTAGGACAACATAGTTGATCAATTCTTTTAAATTTGAGGGACTGATTATTCTTTTAAATCTGAGGGAGGGGTTGATTTTATTAGACTCTTATAATATGAAGAAGTGATGCCATTTACGGTTGATAGCTAATTTTCAGTTGGTATTGCTGGCGCAATGTTCTATCAGGTATGTATATATGCATACAGTACATGTCATATATATAATATGTTTTAGTAAATTAATTAGTACAGTTATGCTATTTCCGAATCAATTGTCCTAAATAATGTCTCATATGATATCCTAATAAATAGAATAAATTTTTAAGGTAACTATTTTCATTCATAAATAATAAGATTCAGTTTGAAATTAAAATTAGGCCTCCCTCTTTCATCTCTCTTTCTGTTCCGATTCAGACCTCCTTTTTTTAGCTCTAATTAGAATTAATAGAAAAAAAAAAAAATATATATATATATATATATATATATATATATAGAGAGAGAGAGAGAGAGAGAGAGAGAAAGAGAAGTGAACAAAACTATTTTCGTATTCTCCCCCTTTCTGTATATATATTGCATTTGGGTGTTTGTTTATACTTTAGATCTGATATTTAGTTGATTTGCTTTTTCCTGATTGTTGTTTATTTTTGTTGTTATGAAGGATATTGATTAGATTGTGTAGCTCAGGATTCTCATGGAAATTGCAGGATCACCCAAAGTTGCATCCCCACCATGGATTCCCTTAAAAATGTACTATTTCTCTTTCCCAAATCTCATTGTACTCCTATTTAAATAAGCATTGAAGTTTTCATCTTCAAAATTGGTCATTTTAAATTCAAATTTCCCCCTTAAAACTTCAACTATTTTAACAATCAAATGCATATTCTTATTTTGACATTGTTGTGTGTGTGAATGATATATGGGCTTATTGATATTTGACATGTGTATTGTTTTGAATGGTGCATCTGATAAGTGGAGTTTGGTGAGGGATCATAGGACTGCGGTGGGGCTTCCAATAGAGGATGACATGGGAAATAATGAAGTTGGTCACAATCCCCTTGGTGCTAGACGGATATTTGCTTGAGGGTTTTGTTCCTTTTTGTAGTGTTTTGTAGTTAATTTATGAAAAATATTAAGTTTTCACATTGTGATTAGTAAATTGAAGGACACTTATATATTATGTAATAGTCAATGGATCTGTTTACTTTAATGAGATGCCAAAAACACTACTATGTTTACATGTATATATACTCATATTTTCTAAAATTTTATGCTACTTGCTGTTCTGAGTTGATTTTTTTTATGAGCTTCATTGTTGTTTGTTGGTGTGAATTGGGTTAATGGGTATTGTCTAATTTTATACTCTTAATCTGACAAGAGTAATTTGTAAGTCGAACTCTTAATCTGGCCAATTTCATATTTTCATCATATAGTTTGGTTTAAAGCTTTGGCTTTTGATTCGGACCCTCGGGATGGGACGGAGCTACATGCCTCCGCATACGATTAAATAGAGGTATATTTCTTCAAAAGTTGATAATTGAACCTGTTGTATCCATATGCCAATTGTGTACTATTGAATTGTATCCAAATTTTTGTATTAGTATCCAAGTGTAAACTATATTATGTTAAATTATTGACAATTAGATTTAGTTGTTGAACCTTAAATGTTTGTGATTAAAATATCTTAAGATCTATATTCAACTTTGCAAGATTTGTATAAAAGACTACTGAGTTTGATAAGTGCACCTGAATTGAATTATGTATTACTAAGCTTTTGACACTTTTGTAGTGATGTTGTTCAATTAGTGTTGTGAGTTATATATTCTTGAATAATTTTACAATAAATGTGTGTTTTTATACACATTGAAATTTATGCTATTAGATTGTTTGATTCAACAACATTTTTTGTTTCTGTAAAATTATAAATTACCTTGACTTCTTTTGTGCTATTTCTTAGGATTCAATTATAGAAGGTTCTATCTCAAGGATATGATGATACGTCGTGGACAATACAAACTAAAACTGGCAGGTACCGTCTCAATTTCATTATCAGTTTTTGATGTTCTTTTACATATAAAAGATATATGCATGTTTGTATATACGTATCTTTGTGAATATTATTTGTTTCCAAAGGTATCTTTATGAATTTGTATTTTATTTTGTATTTTGTTAGTCAATTTATTTTAGGTTTGGGTTTTGTGTGTGGTTTAAGTTATGTAGAGAGACTCATGAACGCAACGATAAATGGAAATCAAACTCTGACTTTACTTTCAACAATTGTCTTTTGGTGTGCTATATTTTTATGCAGAATGAAAATCTTATACAAGGGTTGTTGGGCATAATGAAACTTTTTGTGTTTTCTGCATTTAACCTTCGATTATCATCTTTATTTTCACTCATTATCACTATTTTTGCACCTTTTTCATAGCGTTTCTCTCCCATCTCACCCAAATATGAATCTCAACCGCTCCAGAAATAAACATGAGGTACTTCTATTTCCTTCTCTTTTTTTTTTTTTACTTTTTAACAAGTTTTAGTAGTTGGGTTTTCTTGACTTAATTAGAATTGCAGAGAAATTGGGTTGAATTATGTTGTTTGGTTTGCACTTGCATGCTAGCTCTTCTGGGTGAGAGTTATTATGCGGAAATGGCTCAATATTAGTGCCAAGGAATCGGATTACAGTGCTGATACTGAAGATGATGATGGAAGCGACGGTAAATTTGATACTAAAGGTTTGATTCAATTTCACCAAATTATACTTCATAGATGAAAGATTTACCATATTGAGTTTTGTATTTGATGTGTTTTTAGTGTGTTTTATGATTTTTGGAATTATTTTGGAAATTGAATTAGTATTGTGGGGCTTGAATTTGATTGGTGATTTTGGGGTGGTTTGTTTTTTTGGCAAAAATTTGTGATTGGCCTAAAGAATTGCGGTTTAAGGATAATCAAGGCAATGACATTAAAAATTGATTCTAATGGTAATGTGTTCTGTTTCAAGTTGAATTTTTTTATTTTTGAGATCCAATTGCTTGCTTTTTATGAGTTTGAGAAATGGGAACTATTATTTTATTGGAGAGTTGTTGCAGTTAATGTGATGATTACTTAAGCTACACTTTTATCAATTATTTCATCCTTAATTGTGAGTTTGTGATTTATTTTGTATTCTATTAATCAATTTATTTTAGGGTTTGGGTTTTGTGTGGGGTTTATGTTATGTAGAGAGACTCATGAATGCAACGATAAATGGAAATCAAACTGAGACTTTACTTTTAGCAATTGTCATTTTTAGTTTGTTATATTTTTGTGCAGAATGAAAAATTTATACAAGGGTTGTTGGGCCTAATGACACTTTTTTGGGTTTTCTGCATCTAACCTTCGATTATGTGGTATAATTAAGATGTTTATTCTTGCTATACAGATTAATCTCTTCAAAATAAGGCAAGCCATATTCTCTCATAATTTTTTTAAAGCAGTTTTAAGTGGGTCTTAGTAGGAGGATGGGTATGTAGCTCAACCTTGAAACAAATACTTTCATATCACAAATTTGGACATACCTTGGCATCTCAAACAACAAATTCATCAAATTTGGTGATACCTTGGTATCTAACAAAGATCTGCAACTTTTATTTTAGCCCTCAAATAAAGTTCAAGTGTGTAGGTAAGTGTTATTTAAATTCTTTTATTTGATAAAAGATTTTCCCAATAATATCAAATTTTGGGGGTCTTGCTATTTATATTTGGTAGTCTTATATCTTTGATATATTTGCCTTGCACTTTTTGGTGCATTGTTTTATTTCATAGGGATGAAGAACTCAATTCTAAGGAAGCAAACCCAAATGAAGACCACCAGACCAAAGACAATTTAAATTTTTAGAAGATATGATATTGTATTTTTATGTTGTGTTTACATTTCAGGATGTAAAATGAGTTGTGTTGCGTTAGATAACGTTTGTAATCAATTTTGATGAAGACCGTGTTAATAAATTATATAATTTATTATTCAAATTAGTCCGTGCATTGCACGGGTTACCACCTAGTATAGGCTAATTTGAAAAACAAGTGAGCCATCTCGGTTAGATTGAAATTTTTTTTTGATACATTTTTCTCTTTGGCTGGCTTTTTCAAATCTTTTTATCAATGGCTTTAACGTTTCATCTTCCGAATTTTAAAGACCAACATGTATATACAGTTGATAATAAAAACATTTGATAATAAAGAACATAGATTTATAATTGCAGAATGAATTTGATACTAATAAAGAATATAGATAAATTTCCTCTTCAACTGCCTTTTCCAATCCTTCCCGTCGAGTTTTGGGTTTAATGTGATAAAGATATAAAAATATAACACCAAATCTAATTAAGAAAATCAAAAGATTTTTACATTCATTTGTATATTCTGTAATTATGTCTCTTGATTCTTAGATAGTTGGTTAATTTGATTTGTTTATTTTTCTTTTACTCTTGTAACCTATATATTCGTTGTTCATATCAATGAGAATGTATGTCATATTTTTTCAATTATTCTCTGACTTTAAACCTCTTTATGGTATCAAGGTCACACAAATCCTACAAGTTTTTCATTCCTTCAAATCAAAGCCATAAATGTTTGCATTAGCTCTCCCGAAAATTTAAAAGCATACAAGAAAGAAGTCAGTCCGAAATCAATAATAAACCAAGCCTAATTGAATCAAATAATTAAGTCATTCTCGTTGGCTATGGCCTGCATAAATTTATTGATGAATCCCATCTTGCTCCCCCAACTAAGATCACCACCAATGGTGACAATGTTGGCCACAAATCTCTGTTCCAATTCGGTCTTCCACTCGCGCATGAAATATGTTGCTTTAGATTATCACTTTATTTGGGAACAAGTTCAAAATGGTTTGCTTAGAGTTTCTCACATCTTCGTTGTTAATAAACTTGTTAATACTCTTACCTAACCTCTTCCTCTTCCTCAGTTTGACTCTCTCAGGGTCAAGATTGAATTTTTGAGTTAATATGATCCGAGTATCAATAAAAATTGTAATTTGAAAAAGTTCGATTAATTTATTGAATTTTAAAATTTATTTATATTAAATTATTTATATTCCAAATCGAAAAATGAATCGAATTTTTAATCGGAAAAAGATCTGAATCTAACCTGACTTTCAGTCTGTTACATTTTAAAATTTAAAAGATATCTTCTTGCACCCTTTAATTATAATTGACGGGCTAAAATGCACACTTCAAACTTTTATCTCGTCAAAAGTGACCAGGAGCGCTGATTTTTCAATATTAAATCAATAAATAATAGAAATATAAAATAACATACATAAAAAATATAATTAGAAAATAAATATTTTTTAATAAAAAATGAGTAAAATTCCATTAATAACATATTCAAAAAAAACGTTAAATAACAATATATTTTTGTAACTACAAAATAGAAGTTTAATTAGTAAATTTTTCAAAGCAAATTTAATGACAATTTCACCCTTTTGGTATAAAAAAGTAGCTATATTGATTATTGATGATTATGAAATATACTTGAGTTCAAGGTATTAATTTATGTTTAGTGTGAGACCCGGATTTTATAAATAAAGATTTAATTTTCTCAAAATAATTTTTTTAATATTATGGAGTAAAATTGATATAATGTTATAGTTGTGGGTAATATTTATAAATTTTGCAAAAGTACGCAAGTTGTTATATAATATTTGATTGGTCGGAGAATATTCGTTTTAACGGGAATATTCGTGCACAACCAAGACAATCATTGGTGGACCCACAACGAAATTATTATCGGATCGAGAAAACAACAAAAATACTTTTTATGAAAATAACGGCGGAAATTTTACCGTTAAGCTTGAAACACCGGTGTTAAAGAAATACGAGAATCTGGCATGGTTGCGTAGTAGTACACGGTAGTATTAATTATTGATGCTTACGTGATAAGTCACTCGCTTTTATTGGTATTATTAATGTAATAATAAAGAAAATCTTTTTATATAAAAATGAATACTTTTATAAAATTATTCTATAAATAGAATATATTATATTCTATTATGCATAGTGTGCATAGTAATCTGATATAGTGTTTTGCATAGTAAAATCTTTTTATATAAAATGTAATACTTTTATAAAGTTATTTGTTTTATTAGACAATAATTAGAATATATTATATTTTATTATACATAGTGTTTTGCATAAAGGCTGCGATAGTGTTTTGCATGATAGTAAAATTGTGACGCCCCAAAATTAGGTATACGTCACCCATCTTGGGTCGCCACTTACATGGTACATAAATTCAAATAAAACTTACTAATATAAGCGTGTGTATACAATACGATATAAAGCGTGAGTTTGAATACAAATATTGTCTACTAGATATTATACAAACTCAAAAGGAGTCCTCATTACTACTATTATCACACTATTTTACGAATAGTGAGGACTACTAATGCTATCCTCTGGACCATTACTCCGCTCCCGACTCGTCTCAAATTTATGTTCTCATTTCAAGAGAGAACGGTGAAAAGAAAAAGGTGAGCTCAACTAGCCCAAGAAGAAATATTATGACTAAGATAATGCGAATAATTTATCATTAGCCTTCAACAATTGTTAAACCGATAAAATACAATAGACAACAAGTTTAACTGCAATGAATAATAAGAATCCATTAAAAAAGAGTCAAGTAGAGAATAAAGTCTACTATCTTTAGGTTTTAAAAGGTTTTCATCATGTTATATATTTGAGACTCGAAACTTTAATAAATAATCCACATCATCGAATCACCCCCGCACTACTACCAAGGATATTCATCAAATTATCAATGGTCACGACTATCCGAATCACCCCGGTCATAATCATACCAAAAACTATCCATCATTTGCATTATGTGCCACCGAGGACTTTTATCACATCATTTATAACAAGCCATGATTATACCGAAATGATCCTCGGTCATAATCATACTAAGTTCATCTATACACGTAAGTAGAAGATAACATAATATAACATGAGGATGATGACAATGACATAATAATTCAATAAAACAAGTTCAAGAATTATTTTATCCAGAATTATTAACGCCCAAATTGTCAAAATGATCTTCTTTTTGTAGAGTAAAATTCAAGAATGATCGGAAGAATATTTCCATGAAAAGATCTTTGGATGAAACGCAAATATCAAGGATATTCTACTAATTTCATGGAGTATAGAAGTGAAGTTTTAACCAACTGGGTATAATAAAGAATGGAATAACAAAAGAAATCACCATGCATGCAGATTATCAGATAGCCAAAGTTATTCCAACAGAATAATAATAACGAAACCAAAGTCGGGTGAAATTCACCGCAAGCATGGATGTTCCAACAGAATAATAAAGATGGAACCGGATCCGTGTGTAAAACATGAGATAGGATATTCCAAGCAGAATGATAAAGAGCGGAACCAGTCGGTGTAAAAACACAGATGGATGTTCCAACAAAATAATAATAAAGAGGCGGAACCGGTTAGGTGTAAAAACATGATGCAGGATGTTCCAATGAATAATAGAAGAATGTCACCAAGTATAGGTAAACCATTATACAAAAGTTATTCCAACAGAATAATAAACAATGGAATAACAATAGTTCTCTTCATGAATAAGAAAGAATAACACCCCTTACGTATTACAACAAATAATATTCCCTACCTTAGAAGAACTGAATATTGGCAAGGTGAAGTAGCGAGAATACTTTTCTTTTTCTCTCTATAGTTTTCTCTCTAGAGTTTCAATTGAATTCGTGAAAAATAATGAAGCACTAGGCCTCTATTTATAGAAGATTTTCTAGCTTAAGACCGCCACGTGAAAATGCAAGTGGCTCGACGCAGTGGTGATGTGAAAAGAAAAGTGGTTTGGCGCTTTTGTAATGTGAAACGACAAGTGGTTCGACGCCAGAATGTGAAAGCAGCAAGTGGTTGGACGTCTGGTAAAAGGTAATTACTATTGACGAAGGTAATTACTATTCACAAGGGTAATTACTATTGGCGAAGGTAATTACTATTATGTGAAGGTAAATACTATCGACGAAGGTAATTACTATTGACGAAGATAATTACTATTCACAAAGGTAATTACTATTGACGAAGGTAATTACTATTGACGAAGAGACTCTTAGATGATGACATATGGGCCCCCATAAAATAATCAAACTTACCACAAATGTCTCATAACAGACTCTTTATATACATCAAGGATTGAATAAATATTACCACAAATCATTTTATTTTTAATCAACACATATTTAATCTTTCAACAATTATTAATCATTTATAACTTGTCGCCTCAATTATTGATTTAATACTATAACATATTATATGGATGATATTTGTGACAATAATTGAATCAATAATATAAGAGATATGATGCAAAGAATTATCGTAATAATAATTGAGCATAGGAAAGTGACTTCTCACGTAAGCATCAATAATCAATATCGTGTGTTACTTATACAACTACGCCAGACATCGCATTTCTTTTTACTACCGGGTAGTTCAACGCTTTAATTCGGTAACACTTCACCGTTACTTTTATGAAAGATAATTTTGTCATTTTCTAACTACGACAATACTTCCGTTGTGGGGTCCACTAATGATTGAGTCGCATTTAATATTCCCCCACAAAAAGAATATTCCCCGACCAAACGAATATTTTATAACAACTTGCATACTTTTGCAAAATTTATAAATACTACCCACAACTATAATATTATCTTAAATTCATACCATAATATTAAAAAAATTATTTCGACAAAATTTAAATCTTTATTGATAAAACTGGGGTCTCACAATCTCCCTCCTTATGGAATTTAGCCCTCGAAATTAGGGTAAATGAATCGGGTATGATAAAGAGGTGAGGATACCTTAAATACCTTTATCGTTGAAAACATTAAATTCATCTTTGCAATCCTACCAAAGATATTTATTCACAATTCATCTTTGCACTACGGGCCAAAGATATACAATCAGAAACCAATAATGCCGAGACGCAGACTTAATAGTATCACGACCACGAATTATCCATGCACCATCGCCAAGGATATTCGTGTTTTCATTACTGATTATGATTATACCGAATAATCTTTGGTCATAATCATACCAAGTCTCTACTACTAAAGATGACTTTTACCACATCCATGAATTAATATTTCATTCTTTGAGACTCATTTCAATAATTAATCCATATCATCGAATCATCCACGCACTACTGGGCCGAGGATATTCATTAGTATCACGACCACTAATTATCCATGCACTACTACCAAAGATAATCGTGTATTCATTAAGTATCACGACCACAAATTATCCATGCACTACTACCAAAGATAATCGTGTATTCATTAGTATCACGACCACAAATTATCCATGCACTATGGCCAAAGATAATCGTGTATTCATTAGTATCACGACCACAAATTATCCATGCACTACTACCAAAGATAATCGTGTATTCATTAAGATATCCGACCACAAATTATCCATGCAATACGACCCAAAGATAATTGTGTATTCATTAGTATCACGACCACAAATTATCCATGCACTACTACCAAAGATAATCGTGTATTCATTAAGTATCACGACCACAAATTATCCATGCACTACTACCAAAGATAATCGTGTATTCATTTAGTATCCGACCACAAATTATCCATGCACTACGCCCAAAGATAATCGTGTTTTCAATTACGGTTATGATTATTATTAGAACAATCCTCGGTCATAATCATACCAAGTCCATCTATGCACCATGTGCCACGTAGATGACTTTCAACATAATATAAACATGAGGATAACGATATAAAGAATCAATCAAATGAGATAAAGGATAAATATTAAACATTTATAATATAATTTATCCAGATTCAAGAATATCCCCATGTTATCAATCACTTAATAATCTCATAATCTAATATCATTAATATTATAACAATATTTTAATCACTTCTTAAATTTATAAACAATTTATCTCAATTGTTTACGCTTTTACCATATAATGCATTTAATCATCCAAAATGCCATACTCATAAGATATCATCACCAATTATCAAATCCTCATCAAAAAAATATGCATATATTCTATATAGGATTTCTCTAGCCATAAAATCCTATTTTCAACTTTGTTACTTCACATAACATATTTAACTCATATATATTTCAGTAACTAAACTATTTTCATGAAAATACCAAATCAGTCCCAAAAATATTTCTTTTCTGAGTTTTAGCATAATATAGTCCCATAATGAAAATATATTTTTCTCGGAATTTTTAAAATTCATTTACTATTTTTCAAAAATCAATTTCTAATTAATTCCTTAAGAAATTAGCTACCTCAATTTTAACTCCAAAAATTCCCAAATCTTGGCAGGACCTTACACATGTTAACATGAGCTTCTAGTTTAAATTTCATGGTCATCGGAGTTATAGAACTCTGGTTATAGCATTTTTCGTCGGAAAAACCTAAATATTGAAATAGTCATAACTTGCTCATTTTAAGTCAGAATGAGCTCATTTTTGGACAGGAGGTACTTTATACCATATACCTTCATGTCCCAAAAGGCCAGAATTTTTCTCATAATTTAAGTGGCCGAAACAGCCCGTCTAAAATCATGGCAGCAGCTTTTTTCGGTTTTTTGCAGCTTTGCACTCCTTTGCTAAAATCAGTCCACACAAAAATCTACAACACCTTTTCCAGTAATTCCACTTGGATTAGTTAGGTAACTCATAGATCTAACTCTAGGACTTGACCACACTCAAAAATTCAAAATATAATAGGAGATATGGTCAATTGAATTTCATGTTACGTTTTTCACCAAAATCTGATTTTCAACTCTTTGTGATTTCTAAGAAACTTTCATGTTTTCACATACTAACCAACATAACTCATCTTAAAACTTACTAATACTTCATATACCCATGATTTTCATCAGTTCTATGCTTTTATTATGACTTTCATCATAAACCACGTAAACTGTTCATTTTAGTTGAAGAAATATTTGAGGGTTTAAGAAATGGGTTTTGTACTGGGGTCAATACAAAATTCGATTTCACGCTCTAGGGTAGGCTAGGAAATTTTCAAGAATACGTCAAGAAATTTATTAATGATAGAAATATCATTCAAAACTACTACTCTTATCCAAGACTTGGATAAGACGTTACATTGATACCAATCGTGACTTTCATCCCAACTTTGGATAAGACGTCACAATGACACCTTACATAAATGTATAGTCAAAAACCTGTTTTAGAAATTAGAATCTTTGGGAAGTGCTCAAGGAAACCTTCGTACATGGGAGGCCATGCTTCTAGGTTATGATAGATATCATATGGCCACGTAATTATCCTTGGTTTACCCAATAGACCCCAAAGAAAAATGTGAAGATTACTATCATATTCTTCCCAATGGTGAGTCTTCTCTTGATTTATCATTATCTCCACTGTCTCAAATTGAGAATTATACTTCAAACAAACACCAAGATCATATAGGTAGTGCTCAGTAAATATACTCAAAGCAAGTGGATGAGCACAACCACATCTTATGATGACACGAGGTTGTATGTCATTAGACATCTTGTATGATAGTGGCAAAACACTCTTCCAACGTTGGGTTCGCTTTCACCCTAGTTGATTCACCAAATATAACTACTAAATGATGACCACCGTTCTATTCCATCACATTACCCGCCAACTCCAACCTAGCTACACTCTTATTACGAAAGGAATTGTGAAGCAAAAGGGTTAATTAATATATCAAATATTATCCCTATACTCTAACCGACCAATTAAATACCAAATAAATTTAGGTAGGTCATACTAGCAAGTAATTCCCGTCTCTCCCTCCTAGTACTATTCTCACATCTTAGCTGGGGATCATATCCCCTAAGCTCGATATTAACCGTGACGCCCCCAAAAATTAGGTATACGTCACCCATCTTGGGTCGCCACTTACATGGTACATAAATTCAAATAAAACTTACTTAATATAACTCGCCGTGTATAATACGACATAAAGCGTGAGTTTGAATACAAATATTGTCTACTAGATATTATACAAACTCAAAAGGAGTCCTCATTACTACTATTATCACACTATTTCACTGCAGAATAGTGAGGACTACTAATGCTATATCCTGCGGACCATTACTCCGTTCCCCGACTCGTCCCAAATTTATGTTCTCATTTCACGAAGAGAACGGTGAAAGAAAGGTGAGCTCAACTAGCCCGAAGAAGAAATATTATGACTAAGATAATGCGAGAATAATTTATCATTAGCCTTCAAAGTGTTAAAGCGATAAAATACAATAGACAACAAGTTTAAGCTGCAATGAATAAGCAATCCATTAAAAAGAGTCAAGTAGAGAATAAAGTCTACTATCTTTTAGGTTTAAAAGGTTTTTCATCATGTTATATAATTTGAGACTCACTTTAATAAATAATCCACATCATCGAATCACCCCTTTACTGGCCGAGGATATTCATCAAATTATCAATGGTC
Source organism: Panax quinquefolius (assembly GCA_020205615.1). Taxonomy (NCBI): domain Eukaryota; kingdom Viridiplantae; phylum Streptophyta; class Magnoliopsida; order Apiales; family Araliaceae; genus Panax; species Panax quinquefolius. Next base: position 128,290,120 of record CM035170.1, read on the forward strand.
ATGACTATACCGAATCACCCTGGTCATAATCATACTAAAAACTATCCATCATCGCATTACTGTGCCATCGAGGACTTTTATCACATCATTTATAACAAGCCATGATTATACCGAATGATCCCTAGTCATAATCATACTAAGTTCATCTATACACGTAAAGTAGAAGATAACATAATATAACATGAGGATGATGACAATGACATAATAATTCAATAAAACAAGTTCAAGAATTATTTTATCCGGGGATTATTAACGTCCAAATTGTCAAAATGATAATCTTGTTTTGTAGAGTAAAATTCAAGAATGATCAAAAGAATATTTCCATGAAAAGATCTTTGGATGAAACGCAAATATCAAGGATATTCTACTAATTTCATGGAGTATAGAAGTGAAGTTTTAACCAACTGGGTATAATAAAGAATGGAATAACAAAAGAAATCACCATGCATGCGGACTTCAGATAGCAAAGTTATTCAATGTAATAATAATAACGAAACCAAGTCGGGTGAAATTCACACCGAAGCGGGATGTTCCAATGAGAATAATAAAGATGGAACGGCATCGGTGTAAAAACACATGATAGGATATTCCAATAGAATGATAAAGCGGAACCAACTGGTCAGAAGGTGTAAAACACACATGAGCATGGATGTTCCAACAAAATAATAATAAAAAGCGGAACCAGTCGGTGTAAAACACATGCATAAGGATGTTCCAAATGGAATAATAGAAGAATGTCACCAAGTATAGGGTAAACCACATTATACTGAGTTATTCCAATGTAATAATAAACAATGGAATAACAATAGTTCTCTTCATGAATAAGAAAGAATAACACCCCTTACGGTACAACAAATAATATTCCCTACCTTAGAAGAACTGAATATTGGCAAGGTGAAGTAGCAGAATACTTTTCTTCTTCTCTCTATAGTTTCTCTCTGTAGTTTTTGGTGAATTCGTGAAAATAATGAAGCACTAGGCCTCTATTTATAGAAGATTTTAGCTTTTTAAAGACCCGCCATGTGAAAAGCGAGTGGCTTCGACTTAATGGTGATGTGAAAAGAAAAGTGGTTTGACGCTTGTGAATGTGAAACGACAAGTGGTTCGACGCTCAGTAATGTGAAAGCGGCAAAGTGGTTTGACGTCTGGTAAAGGTAATTACTATTGGCGAATGTAATTACTATTCACAAGGGTAATTACTATTGACGAAGGTAATTACTATTGACGAAGGTAAATACTATCGACGAAGGTAATACTTATGGACGAAGATAATTACTATTCACAAAGGTAATTACTATTGACGAAGGTAATTACTTATTCGTGAAGAGACTCTTAGATGATGACATATATGGGCCCCCCATAAAATAATCAAACTTACCACAAATGTCTCTCATAATGGACTCTTTATATACATCAAGGATTGAATAAATATTACCACAAATCATTTTATTTTTAATCAACACATATTTAATCTTTCAACAATTATTAATCATTTATAACTTGTCGTCTCAATTATTGATTTAATACTATAACATATTATCTGATGATAATCTTTGTGACAATAATTGAATCAATAATATAAGAGATATGATGCAACAATTATTTGTAGTAATAATTGAGCATAGGTGAGTGACTTCTCACGTAAAGCATCAATAATCAATATCGTGTGTTCTTATACAACTACTGGCAGACATCGCATTACTTTTACTAAGGGTAGTTCAACGGTTTTAACAGTAACACCTCTCCGTTACTTTTATAGAAAGATAATTTTTGTGCTTTCTAACTACGACAATAATACTTCCGCCATGGGGTCCAATTAATGATTGAGCCGTCGCATTTAATATTCCCGACAAAAAAGAATATTCTCGACCTAACCAAACGAATATTTTATAACAACTTGCATACTTTTGCAAAATTTATAAATACTACCCACAACTATAATATTATCTTAAATTCACACCATAATATTAAAAAAAATTATTTCGACAAAATTTAAATCTTTATTGATAAAATCGGGGTCTCACAAAAATCTTTTATAAAGTTATTCGTTTTATTAGATTATAAATAGAATATATTATATTTTATTTAAAAGATTTTTCTTTAAATATGGACCGTCAGATTAAAGTAAATCAATCTGGACCGTTCATGAAAGTTAATTCTTATGCATTTCATTTTTCTATAAATAGAAAGCTCATTCTTTCATTATTTTCTTACGAATTCATTGAACTCTGAGAGAGAAACTATAGAGAGAGACTATAGAGAGATGAAGAAAAGTATTACGCTACTTAACTACTTTTATATTCAGTTTCTTTTACGGTGAGGGATATTATTCTTTTGTATTCAAGAAGAGAACTTCATTATTCCATTTCTTTATTGTTTCATTGGAATAACCTTGTATATACGGAATACCCTATACGTGGTGACATTCTTTCTATTATTCATCTTTATTATTCCGTTGGAACATCCCATCTCATGCTATACCGGACTGGTTCGGGTTCCGCTTTTTTTATTATTATGTCTTTATTTTCCGTTGGAACATCTGCTCATGCATGCTTTACTTGGGATTGGTTCCGTCTTTATTATTTCATTCTTTATTATTCATTGGAACATCCCGCGTTTTGCAAATTTTGCCCGACTGGTTCCGATTATTATTATTCTGTTGGAATAACCGCTCTACGCCAAGCACCGCGCGTACGTGGTGATTTCTTTTGTTATTTCATTCTTTATTATACTCGGTTAATTAAAGTTTTGACTTCTATACTCCATGAAATTAGTAGAATCTCCTTGATATTTCAAGGCTTCATCCAAAGATCTTTTCATGGAAATATTCTTCCGATCATTCTTGAATTTTACTCTACAAAGCAAAGATCATGTTGACAATTTGGACGTTAATAATTCCCTGGATAAAATAATTCTTGAACTTGTTTTATTGAATTCTTATATCATTGTCATCATCCTCATATTTATATTTTGTTGAAAGTCATACATGGCACCGTGGTGCATAGATGGACTTTTGTATGATTATGATGTGGATTATTCGGTATAATCATAACCGTAATGTTACAAATGATGTGGTAAAAAAGTTCTCGTTGGCGTAGTGCATTGATGGACGATTGTTGGCATAATCATGACCATTGATGAATACACAAATATCCTCGCCCAGAAGTGCATGGAACTTGTGGTCGCGTGACCCTAATGAATGTCCTTGGCAGTAGTAAGTAGGATGATGTGGATTATTTATTGTCGAGTCTCGCCGATAAAAGTGATGAAAAACTTTTAAATCATAAAAGATAGTAGATTCTATTCTCTACTTGACTCTTTTTAATGGATTGCTTGTTCACCGCAGATTAAACTTGATGTCTATTATATTTTATCGGCTTAACACTGTTGAAGGCTAACGATAATTTATTACGCATTATCTTAGTTATAATATTTCTTCTGCTAGTTGATTTCACCCTTTCTTTCTTTCATTCTCTTCAGAAATGAGAACATAAGTAGGGACTAATCGGAAAGCGGAGTGACGGTCAGGAGGATAAGATTAGTAGTCCTCACTATTTCGTGAAATAAGTGTGTTAATAATTGTAATGAGGACTCCTTTTGAGTTTGTATAATCTCTAGTAGATAATAATTGTATTCAAACTCACATTATGTTTTTTGTCGTATTATTATACTTACGGTTGTATTTGAATTTTATACCATGTAAGTGGCGACCCAATATGGGTGATGTATACCTAATTTTGGGGGCGTCACATTTAGACATTAATTTTTTATATTAAAAGGATAAATTGTCATTATATTGATTAGTGATGAGTATGAAATAACAAGATTTTAATTAGTAGTATATTGATTACTAATAATTTTTTATGTTGAGTTTGTAATATATTAAATTTACTTTAAAAAATTAATAATGATCTTATATTTACCCTTTCTAGTAGAAAAAATTAACAAAATAAATGTCGCTTCCATGTTATCAATTTCTGACGTGGTACTATCAATTATACGTAAACAGAAAAAATTAAAAGTTTAATCACTTAATTGAAAAATTGAGAAGACAATTTTCAAAGTTGAAAAAAATTAAGTGTTTAATCCTCAAATTAAAAAAACAATCCCCAAAATAAAAAAAATTAAAAGATTAGGATAGTCTTTAGGCCTTTTATCTAAAATTATGATCATAATCTCAAACTTGTAAACATTCATATTAGTCCATCATCAGAATTAGTATTTAAATTGTGTTTTTATATTACTAACGGAGCATATTTTCTGATTACATATGAACTTGTATTTTAATAATTTAATTTATTACAGTATTTTCAAGAATGTTACAGTTTGCAATTACGCACTTAAACATTATTTTTAAAATAAATTATCGTACATTTTCTATTTCACTTTATATTAAAAAAATTGTTAAAAAAATTATGTTGTCTGATATATTTTATTTATATTAAATATTTCGACATTATAAATTGTTTTGAAATTTAAAACAATTTAAAGTTGATTTATTATACCACTTTTCCTTTTGAAATGGGATGCAATGCAATGAGAGTAATTATAATTAAAAAAAATAAAAAAAAAAGCTCAACCCGACGCGTAAATCTGAAATCCGGGTGAAAGATAAAATATCGAACCCACGTTTTTGTATATTTGTCTCCGTCTTCTCTCTTTGCATAAGCATCTGAGGACGGACAGATTTTCAATGTCTTTTTCACCTCCCTCCCTGTCTCCGGTAGTGTGGATTCAATAGAAATTTTATAAGGAGGAGCCGATGGGAAGACCACCGAGTAACGGTGGCCCCGCCTTCCGCTTTAACTCTGCAGAGGTTATTTTCTTTTTATTTTTTGGCTAATTTATTTTTTTTACACAATTTTTTCGTGGTTGGAGTTCAATGTTATATATACTGAACATTGCCCGGCAATGCTAAATGCTGAAACTTGTGTTTTTGAGGTGTATGTCAAGATTCCTCCCGTGTGTGCTAATTAAGAGGGAATTGCTATTTCTCAAGTAAATACGATAGTTTCAGAAGGTCCAGTATTACTCAGAGATGCATTTACTATTAATTTTTTGGGAAAGTTAAGAGGGATCATGTGGAACTAGCAACTTAATTTATGGAAATAGTACTACCTGTTAAAACTCTATTATACTTTTACCATGTTAATGAGTTTCTACTGCTAGGGGTTTCAAATTTGGCGCTGGCATTATATATTGATTGACTACATCACTTGTACTTGGGTAATATTGAAAATTCACGGCACATTGTAAGACCCCAAATTTGAGATCCAGATTACTTGTATCATAGACACATATGACCAATTTATTTGGATGGATTTTAGATATAAGTAAGATCGTCTTGTGGCAAGAATTATAGAGAAAATTTATGCTTAATATGGTAGAAAAGTCAAACGTGACTTGTTTTGTGACGGAGGGAGTATGTGTTTTTTAAGATTTCAACAACACTTGTTTTCATTCATTATATTTTGAGAACATTTTTATATCAATGTCCCGCTGAGTATGAACATTACCTTTGCCTTCATGTATTTCCTTCGGCATCATATGCCTAGTTTGGGCGACGAATTTGAGTTTAAAGGAATTTCTGAATTATTTACACATTGAAAACTGATAGGAATTCCTGAAGTTCATTTGCAATTTAAGTCTGTTTAGTTTTGCTGCTGCAACATCGTTGCATTCTGTGAAAGTTTAGGTAGAAAAAACAGGTGATGAAATACGATATGTGCAGTAAGCAATTTGATTAATATGGTTGATATCCAATTTAGTTAATTCAAAAGTGACAGTAATTAATACCACAATTTATACACAACAAAATGACCACTGAGATCATTTGACCACTGGGAAGGCTGGAGCCTGGACTCTCTGTAAAAACCTGACTACTGAGATCATTTGTATCAAAATTCAAAAGTGGCTGCTCTTTAACTCAACCCCAAGTTATTTCTGGCAGGCTTGGCAGCCACAACTTTTACTATTCACAAAGCATTGTCCCCTATAATGTATGCGAGTCGTAGTGAAAACAATTAAACCTTATATTGCGCACTTTTATAGTGCATTCAGATTTTTAATCAATTATAGTGAAAGTCGTACTATACTTAAGAGAAAGCAGGACACAGTGTATTTGTTCTTGTTAGAATATCTCGTCTCACATTGAATACCTTGAAAACATATGTCTAGATTATAATAACTTGGGCCAACTCTTCTCATTGACAATTGGTTTTGAGTTAGAGAGCTTGATGTCTTTATATACTAGTCCTTGTGCCTATTTTATAAATCTAACATGGTATTAGAGTGGACTATTCTTTGGCCTAATTAAATACTCTTCTTAGCCTTCTTAGCCTTCATTTTTACCCACTTGCAGTCTATTTCTTAAGAGTCAAAGTTACCCATTTTTTAACTAGTACCACTTATCAATTGGACCAATAGTTGTCAGTGGTTTACTAGATTTATTATGGGCTTATCTTGTGACTAGTTTCTACTAGGCTTTCTTATTTTGTTTGGGTCTTCATATTTATCAGGTTCATGTGTAATCCTCAATACATCATGTTACACGTGATGGGGAGTGTTAAGAGTATATATTTTGTCTCACATTGAATAACTTGAGAAAATATGTTTAGTTTGTAATGACTTGGGTCAACTCTTCTCATTGCCAATTAGTTTTGAGTTAGAGAGCGTGATGTCTTTATATTCTAGACTTTGGGCCCATTTTATAAATCCCATAGTGATTACTATCTCGTAATGTTTTAAAACCCGGACCAGACTGGCGATCGGACCAGTAAAAATCGGAACCGGTCCGCCTTCCGGTCCGGTTTGGCCCAGTGATCCGGTTTTGTCAAAACTTGGGTTGACCCGTTGATCACCGGTTCAACCGGTAAAGCCAATTATTTGACCCAATTGACCCGGTTTTTAATTTTTTTTTACCAAAAAAATTTTAATATTAAAATTAACCACTTTTATTAATATTGTAACTCATTTTTATCATGTTTTAGTTCATGAAAAACGAGATTCTTAAATTTTTTATTAATTACTAATAATATATATTTTTATATATTAATGACGTCACTGGGTTAATAACGGTTCGACCACTAGATGGATCAGTGATCCATCCACCCGGTACCTCGGTCCGGTTCTGAGAACCTTGCTATCTCGTAATGTTACTATACGTTATTTTGTTGCTTTTCTTTCCTGAAATTGAGTTTTGTTTTTCTCCAAAATAGTAGAAAACGCAAGAGCAGAAAAATCAATCAAAATAAATATTACTAAATTTTTAGATTATAACGTCTAGTCGTCTAAAACTTCTGTTCTCGACAGTTCTGTCACTTCCCATTTTTTCTTCAAACAAAGTTCCAATAGGAAACCAGAATCTTCTTACATGCCATTTCACCCTTGTTTGATATATTACACTTCATCTACACTCACAAAATGCTTACGCGACTCTTCGTATGAAGCATCTCGTTTGGCAAATAGCTTTTGAGGATCAAGTGTATGAGCATTTTTGATAATATATAGGATGTTCATCTTGATAACAGCAATATTCTGAAATATGGTTTTCGTTAATTCTTGTTCAAAAATCTTATGTGTTACTTTAAACTTGAGCTTGATGCTGCAGCATTACATTATTTGCAGCAACAATTTGGATCTGGATTATGAAAGAGTTTAAGTTCAGCTGGTTGATCATAGTGATCTGAATCTTTGCACTTGTAACTCACAGGTCGCGGAGATGGAAAATATTCTGCAAGTGCATGGTGATGTGATGCCTACGCGTGAAGTTCTCGAAGGCCTTGCACAGAAATTCAGGTATGTAGTTGATGCACAGTAATTTTTTGAGTATTTCCCGATATGGTTCTCAATGTAGATGCCTGCTGTGATTTGGTTGTCTTGTCTGTAGTGTTTCTGCGGAAAGGTCTGGAAAGTTTGTTGTTCAAATGAAACAAGTGAGATCCTTTTTGCTTAAGGAAAATATTATTACTATTCAATAATCTTTTGCTAATCTGCTGTGTTTATTTCCGAACAGGTGTGGAATTGGTTCCAAAATAGGCGGTATGCTCTTAGAGCAAAAGCAGCTAAGAATCCTGGGAAATTAAATGTGTCATCTCTGCTTCAGGATGATTCAGCTATAGCAAAAAGTGTGCCTCGAGTCCCTCAACCAATACCAGCTCCATTAGGTTGACTTGATTTGGGATTTCGTTTGAAGTTGCACAGCATTGTATATCAATAACTCTGTTTGGTTGCTGCAATATTTGTGTAGTATTCAGTTCTAAGTTTTTATCCTTCATTGATTCAGTTACAGTGAGAAATGTGCCTCAAGCCCCTCAACATCTGCCTGCTCCTGCAGGTGAGATTAAATTCTGTCATGTTCAAAGTTCTAATTCACTTCTCTTTTTCTGAAATGTTTGGCATAGGCATGCTGTGGCAAATATTTTCTCTACTTGCACTGATGAGACATAGCACTGATCTGCCAGTTCTTTTTGCTCTATATAGTCTTTAAACTACAAAGATCAAAATCACTGTTTAACTTTCAAAGACGGGATCCCTATTTTATTATTTCAAGTTATAAATCTCTAGATAACATTTTGTTTAGATGTCTACTTCACTTTATCATGCTTTGATTTGTCCTCGTTACTTTATCACCAGTTAAAGGTACAGGCAGGAATGTAGCAGACAGTACTTCAATGGAATTTGAAGCTAAATCTGCAAGGGATGGTGCATAGTTAGTATTTCATGATATTTTTATTTAGGTCTTCCAGAAGTTGGCTAGTCAATTGGGGGGTACTCCTTCTGTCAAATAGTATAGTTATTTTTGAAATAATAATTATTAGTCATCTTTTGTTCCTCAGGTATGATGTTGCAACCTTTTTATCTCATAGAAATCTTGAGACAGGTGACCCGGTAATAATTGAAAGCTGATTTTAACTTCACATAAGTGGTTCAAATAACTTGAAGCTAGTTTGTATGTTTCATTGTATTTATTTTTTTACATGGTGCGTTAGCATTTCTTTTCTTGTACTTTGATGCTCCATTCACATTATCATGTTCTGAAACACGATTACTTTTTAGAGTGTTAGGTAGAGCTACATTTGGGTGCCTTCTGTTTTGAACTTCACCCAGGACTATCATGTGCACATTACCCAGGTTTGTGCCAAAGTAATTGATGGATGGCCCAAGATGGTCCACATTTAGGAAAACAGAAAAAAGGTCTGCATTAAGGAACTTAAGAGTGGACATAAGTGCAACTACTTTGATTTCCTTGTTGAATTCTTCAAACTTTCGTACAGCTTTCATTGCCTTGGTGAGCACAGCTGGAAATGTTCTAATTACCACCCCCGCGTACGGTACGAGATACGCACTCTATGTGGGAATCTGATTCACCAATGAATGAGATTCCCAGGATCGTCACAATTTTGCTTACCAAGCGCCATAATTTAACAAAATAGGAATGGGACCCATTCCCACCATTGGTTCTTGCTTACCAAACAGGGCATTGGTTTTTAATGTTGGCAATTTACATTATTCTTGACCGTCTCTGCTAGTCTTTTTACATCATGTTACAGTCTTTTTACATCATCTTACGGTATGTAATATATATTTCAGGAAGTTCTGGTGAGGTTTGCTGGTTTTGGAGCGGAAGAGGATGAATGGGTTAATATTCGTAGGCTTGTTAGACAACGGTCTCTCCCATGTGAATCCTCAGAATGCGTAGCAGTCCTCCCAGGAGATCTTATACTCTGTTTTCAGGTTTGTTGTCCATGTGAAATTCAAAGGAAGATTATATGATTATTTTTATGGGAAGATGTTAATGGGTAGTAGATGGAGTCCACTTCTCAAGGCTCGTAAAATCTCTCAGGAAGGCAAAGAGCAGGCTCTTTACTTTGATGCCCATGTCCTTGATGCGCAAAGACGAAGGCATGATGTAAGAGGTTGTCGTTGTAGGTTTCTAGTGCGCTATGATCATGATCAATCTGAGGTATGCAATTGCCTTAATGTTTTCTTTGTGTGGATCAAGTTCATGCATTCTGTTTTCTTTCTACTTCGTATACATACACAGAAATATATTGTTGTGGCTCTTTGCTAAGAAAACTTTAGCTATCACGTGCATGGTCAATATGTTTCAAGTCGCTCTGTTCTGCTAAATTAAGTGGTAATAGATCTTTCTATCTCTCCTTTTTCCCCTCGCGTTGCAGAATTCATGTTTTTGCACTTTTGTTTCAATTTGCAAAATTCATTCGTAAAAGAAATTCATTGTTGCAGAATTTTTTTGAATGCATCATTAGTTCATATAAGATTGTACTTATAAAGGTTTTTACCTGAACTGGATTTTCTTCCTCTGAAGTAAAGATCTTTTGGAGGTTCAGAAAAAAAAAATGCATTTTGTTGCCGTTTTCTTGGTGCTAAACACAATACAAGTTCATTCCATTTTGCCTCTGCTGCAGAAAATGTGTATAGTCGAACTTTAATGTGCCCTCTGAACCCAACATAATTAACTATTTTATGAACTTGTGTATTTTGTACTTTATGTTAGATGATATTGATTTGGTTCTTCAATTCACTTCAGGAAATTGTGCCACTGAGAAAGGTTTGCCGTCGACCTGAGTCTGATTTCAGATTGCAGCAACTTCATGCTTTAGACGAGTCTACAACTGCAAACCAACACAAAACTAGTTTTGATCCTCGTATGGCTAACACTTTGAGGGTCTATCCTCCAGCTGAAGCAACACGAAAGCAGCATAAATCAGAGGAACATGCAGATGTTGTTCGTGTGGTGCCTGCCGCTTCTCTAACTAATTTCCCTGCAGTGACCGAAATGAAAGTTGTTCCGGAAAAGTCAAATGAGCCACCAGGTAGTGTTGTTAGGGAGATCATCAATGCTGAATCTGGGAAATTCAAATGTTCCACCAGGTAATGGTTAACGAAAGTGGTACAAATACCATAGCTGGTGGGCTCGGCTAAAACATGCCTCAAGTACAATGATGGTGGGTTCAATGTCTTGTCATTCTTTGTATGTAGTTAGTTGCCTGAGAAGTGATAGGAAAGTTGATAAGAAGAAAAAAAGAGTGTGCAATCTACCAACTGCCAGATGAAAACAATTAGAAGTCATTATTTTTCTTTGCATTCATAAATGTTACTGAGATCTTAATGCCCATAGGTAAACCTTCTTGCCGATCCAAAATTTAGGTTCATCAGGGACTTGGACAAAAATTTCAATAATTCAGTTTTGCAAGGAAATTCACTAAAAGTAGTAAATATGTGTGGACTTGCTCGCAAATGAAGGATACCAATTACCACACCCTTGAACAAATTAATAACACCATTTTTAAATTTTAAGAATTGTTTTGATAATCATTTTTACTTCACAAAAACAAACTTTCTTCATTTTCTTCCCCTCCATTACTTGTTAGTTATTACTCATTAATTTCTACATAAATTTTGAGTAATTAATTCATGACAAACAACATATGAATATATCACCAATATTTTAACCATAATTTATTATATGAGATCTATTCAACTAATGTAATAATGACAATAATTTTTAGTCAAAAAATTAAAAATTTAACATTATCCTAAAAATATACACATCTTCCCTCCCTCCTCCTCCCTCCCTCCCTCTCCTAAGTTCTTAAATAATTAATTTAAGGAAAATAATATATATATTATGCATATTTATGCTAATTTTTTATTACTAAATTATGTTGAATACGTATGAGTGATTAGTTTTTAGAGATATATACTAGCTGAGAGCTCTTATAATTCTACTATAGAGTGATATGTTTATCAATTAATTTAACTTAAATTTTATGTCCTCATAGCTTAGCTTGAAATTGTTCATCATTCCAATTGTAGTATTGCCGCGGGTCGGTGGGGCAGAGGTTTTGGAGCTTCATAACCATGTAAATGTTCCTGATCTGAACCCTAATGAGGTCCTCGTTCGAACTCGTGCCGTCTCCATCAATCTCCTCGACACCAGAGTATGTTTTCTCCCTCCTCTCTTCGCTATTATTCCACTCTCTCTTCTGTTTATACACTGTATAATTTTCTGCTATGGAATTCCCGAAACTGGAAATATAATTAATAATACGGCTCTCCACAAAAAGAGTGCCATTTGATCTAACTTTCTAGTCTATTTGTTTCAAAATTAATGTGAAGTTATTTGATTTTGATTAATGCAACAGTTAATATTTTTGAAAAATATTACTCTACTGGTACTACAAATATTGGTATTTCGAAAATTAAAACAAATTTGAATCCCTGTTTGAGTTTCAGATACGATCAGGTTATGGTCGTTCCCTATATCAATATTTTCTGCCACTGATTTTGGGCCTTGATGTTAGTGGCGAAGTTGCGGCTGTTGTAAGTGTAACACTTCAGATTAAATTACTAATAATAGTACCTTCGGTCATGATATTTTGGATGAACCAAGAAGATACTATTGAGTCAGTGGGTTAAGGGCTTATTTTGATGGATTTGATTCGATTCAGATTTGAAATTTGACATGATTTATTCCGAACTCGGGATTTGTCAGAGTCGAAAGCTCGGGTTGGGTCATTTGATCGGGTTGTCAGAGGTGGGCACACGAAGACCGGTGGGAACACGAAGACTGGTGGTCTTATCCCGCAATGGACCCGCAATGGAGAAAGGGAGGTCCGGAGGTGGGGATACGAAGCCATTCAGTATTATCCCACAATCCACAATGGTTAAGTGGGGGAGTTTGTAACACTCCAGTCCCACATTAAAAGATATGAGAAAAAATTGTTGTGTATAAATAATTAAATTACTAACAACAATAGTACATTTCGTAATGACCTTTTGGGTGAGTAAGTTCTGTCATAAAACTCTGGGTTGGGAAGGAAGTATTTGGTGCACTGCATCCAACTGCTATGAGGGGTACCTATGCGGACTATGCTATACTTTCTGAAGATGAACTTACTCCAAAGCCAGCATCAATTTCACTGTGGTAATTTTAAGAATCTTTGGCTTTTAGTTGAAACGTTATAAGTTAGCTCAAGTAGGGTGGGTTGATTTTTTATTTTCTTTGTATTCAAATTTTCTTTTTGTTGGCTCTTTGATGTTTAAAATATGTGTAGCAAATATGATGTTGTAGCTTGTAGAATATTTCTGTATTTTAAATGTTTGAGTCATGTTTCGTTACGTATTAGTTAACCAATATTTAGTTAATTTCTATATCTCTTTCTGTAAAAACATATGATTAGTTAGTTGAAAATTTTTCTGTTTTTCTTTGTTAACCAATATTTTCTCTAAATACTTCTTAAGAATATTTAGCATGATTTTGTAATTTTATCAATTCTCAGGAAGCGAGTGCCATTCCTTTTGCTGCGTTGACTGCATGGTGTGCTCTAATACCTACTGCCAGAATAATGATGGGGTATGATTATGATGCTTTTGTAATCAGCTTTCTGGGTACGATGCATAATGTCAATCAACATCTATAACCAACGACTTCTACTACACTTATAGTGACAGCGCATATATATTATGTACACATATATATATGTATATTTATCTATATGTACTGGTCATATTGACAATATTATGAAATTTTTACCTGTGCTCTGGCAACCTGTTCCAATTTTGTATATTGGAGAATCTGTAAATACAGAGTTGTTAGCTCTTACTCATATAGTAGTCATTGCATTTATCGAAGATGATGCCATTAAATAGTTGCACTTTAAAGAAGCTCATCTGTTTAAATTTCAAGAATATGTATAGTAGACATTCAAAAACTGTTTGGACACCGATCTACCAAAAAAGGAAAAAAATCTTTGAAGCTTAAGTGCACTTACCCTTTCATTGTCTGGGGTATGGAAACAAACTTTCCAAAATATGTACATATAATTCTGATCTGTTCTACTGTCGGAACATCTTAATGGTTAATAGTGTGAAGACCTATCCTTTTGAAACAGTTTACGGAAACTGAAAGCACAACTTGTTGGTAGAAATAAATGATCGTTATGATAGTTTCTAATTTCTTATATCTGAAATGAATTATTAAATTTTAAGGTAGTTGGTTTATGAACCTGAATAATGAATAAGATTCATGAAAAAAGGTATAAGAGAGCAGGAGCAATGCATATGTGTGCACTGGTTTCTTACTATTGGGTTGTTGATTGAGACCCTAGCTATTGGCTTTGCGCCGTTGCGCGTACTGCCATTTTACTGAAAAAGTATAAATCAAATGCAAGAGTCTCATGGATTATAATTTATAACCAATAACCATGACAGCAAAAACTGAGTTGAACGACTACCTCCAGTCAAAGTAAGGTTTACTGCAAAATATTTCTTGTAGTACTACAACTGTAGTTTACTTTATCTTGTTGCGAAGTAGCTTTATTTATAAGAAAGGTAAAAATGGTGCAAAAAGTAACAGCTCAATCATGTAAAAATATTCATATCTTTGCTTGTTTCACTCTCACTGTTAGTAGATTATTATCTTCATTGTACACTTAACTGATTAAATGAGGTTGTCTATTAAATATTGCGTAATACTAAATACGTGTTTGGCCTTAAGCTCTAGATATTGTTCTTAGGGAGTTAAACAGGTGCTCTTTTCAGTTTTTCATATTAGAAGTTTCAGATATTACTTCATTTATTTAGAGTTGGGTAATGTGCCAAGTTATTTTCCTCTGAATTGAAATGCCACTGAATATAAGATGAATGATTTTTGTACCATTTCCTGTGAAAAAGATCAATCTTATAGAGTATAAATTGGCTTTTATGTCGTTGAACCAATTCATTTTGTAACAGAATACTGGCGGACATACACGAGAGCTGATGCTGAAGGTTTAGATGTGATTTGCAGGTTATCTGAGGTAGGAAAGTTGAAGATATCCGCGCAGAAAACTTTTTCCATTACACAAGCGAGAGAGGCCCACGAAGCTATCTAAAGAGATCTTCATGAACTCTATTTTAGGAAGGGAACTGTTGCACGTTCTTGTTCTCTAGTAGTAGTCTCATGAAGTGATTAATTATTGGCATTTTGCTGAATATTTCTCAGCCTACAAAGCACAAGCTCACATGCCTGCTGAATGGACACAGGTAAAGGGTAAAAAAGAAAAAAGGAGCCTTTAAAGTTATCGCAAATAGAATGTTGTTCTTATTGTATGATCTATTTTAAAAGCTTTAATATTTTGACAGTTGTTGGAAGAGAGTTTGTACAGTTCCAAAGGAATATTTGCAACAGCAGCAGCAGCCAACTTCAACAGGTATTGATTTTGCTTTATGTATTTTTAGTAAGTTTACATAAATTTCAAATTTTAAAAATATATTTCAAATCTAGTTATAAATATTTAAATTATATATATATATTTATTTATTTATTTAAAAATAGAGTGAAATTAAATTTGATTAATCGATCAATATAGTATCAAACACCGGATCCGTAATAGAATTAAGACTTGGGGCGGGGACCAGAGTGCTAAGAGAATGAATGCATTTGATTGAACTAACAGTGTATGTATGTATGTATGTATGTATGTATATCAGCTGTAGTACTTTTTTACTTTAATCTCAACAAAAAAGTGGTTTCAAATTAAATGTTTTGCTTTTGGTTTGATTAACCCAGTGGGAAATGGGAATGGCCCTTTTTGTCATTTTCTGGAGTAAATGAATGACGTTGGTGGTCAAAGCTTAAAATTTCTTCAAGGAATCCAAGCTCCCACAATTATTAGCGTTTATTTCGATATTAGGGTTTTCATTATTATTTAATTAGTACTCCCCCTACACCTTCTCTTTCTAAGTGTAATACTACTAGTAGTGTAA
This sequence comes from Panax quinquefolius, assembly GCA_020205615.1. Classification (NCBI taxonomy): domain Eukaryota; kingdom Viridiplantae; phylum Streptophyta; class Magnoliopsida; order Apiales; family Araliaceae; genus Panax; species Panax quinquefolius. The sequence continues at coordinate 128,305,894 of CM035170.1, forward strand.
TAGTAGCAGTCACGTGCATATAAGGCATCCTTTGGGTTCTTCTCTCCCATCCCACTTACAAAAATTGCTCCTCGTCAGTCCCCGCCCTTTATTGATTATGAATTATGATTACTCCCTCCATAAGTTTTGGTAGCAATGTAGTAGGCCTAGCTTTGTAGTTTAATATCGAGAATGAATGACACTGCTTGTCGTCTAACTACAGAAACGGCTACTCATATTTTTGGCTTATTGGTTGGAGTTGGAGTGTTGGGAGTTGGGAGGAGGGAGGAGGGAGGGAGGGAGGGGCAAACAGAGGGAAGGTCCACAAACACGATGACACAGTACAGGCCAAGTACTTAATACTAACAAATAATCATACATCATTTTTCCTGTTTATCCCTCCTAAGTCCTATCTCTATATTTATTTCATCTATGCCCATGGTATTTGATCTGGCCATGTTCAAGGGGTAGTTTATATTTAATAGACTACGTGGCTCTTTATTTACTTCCGAATGACTCTTAATAAAATCTGAATCAGTTTGTTTGTTTGTTTAACAATTTTTTATTTTTGAACGTGTTTCAATATTCATCTTGTTTTCTATTGTAAACAAATTTTGTTATGTACAAGTTGTTTTTATTTTTGTTTAACAGAAAATTGAATAATCAATTTAATGAATGTTGTAGTTTTTATTTTAATTTTACGTACTATAGAATGTTATTAATATTTTTAGTATTTTATTTTTAATAGTATATTTCATTATAAAACTTTAAATTTTTCTTAAATAATATTGTATATTTATAATTATATACTAATAAATTTATTCATAACAGCATAGAAGGTTAAAATAAGATAATATACATTATTTTATTTCGCATTTAGATTTTATACTCTATTTAATTTATTCAATTTTTTTTATACATTTAAAACTTTTTATTAAATTTTATCAAACAATCGTATTCAAACAAAAAGAAGATTTGCTATATAAAAAAAAGCAAGTCAAATTCCATTACTAAACTCTTTCTATTCAAACAAGATTCTATCCAATCGCACCCTCAAACTCAAAACGCCTTTTTTAGACCAACAAACGGACTCCTTTTATGAGTATGGAACCAAAATTTTATTGGATTTTTAAAGAGAATCTAAAATTAGAATTAATCATGAGATTGCCACAAAAGAAGATTTGCTTATAGGTTACACTACCACTGCAGATTGTGACTTGTTTGGTAGTTTTATGAGAAAGACGTCAACGTGAAGAAAAAGGGTCAATCTCTCTCGTGCCAGTAAGGTAAGCCCGTAAGGTGGTAATGGGGAGTGGTTAGCATCAATACAGAATCGAATCGACAAAGTTGAAACATAATTTCTCTTTTTGCTTATTAATATTGTATTAATTTTATGAGAAAGACGTCAACGTGAAGAAAAAGGGTCAATCTCTCTCGTGCCAGTAAGGTAAGCCCAGGTGGTAATAAGTTAGTAAGCTCGTAATTCTCTTTTTGCTTATTAATATTGTGGTAATGAGAAAGACGTCAACGTGAAGAAAAAGGGCAATCAATACGTAAGGTGGTAATGGGGAGTGGTTAGCATCAATACAGAATCGAATCGACAAAGTTGAAAGATAATTTCTCTTTTTGCTTATTAATATTGTATTAATTAATTAACTAACTTATTATTAAATTAATTTCATATAACTGGATCCCTGATAATGTATCATAAAAAAACAATATTATTGTTCAAACATCAAGGCTATTGTCGTCACATTAACACCCTGCTCTTACTCGTAGGGGTGAGCATGGTGCGGTTTGACAAATTTAAAATCGCACATGAAACTGTTTGTTATTGGTGCGGTGTGGTTTCATTTAGTGCGATTTCGGTTCTAAAATCAGTTGAAACAACAAAATTTTATGCAATTTAAATTAATAATTTAGCATCACACAATATTAAAGTTGTAAAAGAGATCAAATTTTATCTCTCGTTCTACACATCCAAGAAGGAAAAACAAACAATAAGGAAGAAAGAATGTCATCCAACACCGAAGTTTCGTAAGCGGCGTTGATAACTCAAGACCGCTTATATATTATTCGTCGCTAAAAGTTAAGGCACGGCGGTTATATATATATAATGAATTTTCTGAATTAATTGTTGTCCAAATTCGCTAAAGGGGGGGTATATGCAAGGTATGTTGGATAAGTGATAAGCTTAAGATCCGGATATATATATATATATATATATATATATATATATATATATATATATATATATATATATATATATACATGAAGCAAGTGTGTAGTCAAATAATTTTGAATTTTCTATAATTAAGGGATAATTGTATGGCGATGATAATCATGTAGATCGATACCATCCAAATTCAGAATTAGTAGCTTAATTTTTATGTTCATTATACAAGGTTAAATGAAACATCTCTCATTTAATAAGATTATATAATTAATTAATTTTCATGATACGGTTTGGTTTCGATTTTATGCGTGCGGTTTTGGTAGTAACTAAACTAAAATCTTAAATTTAGTTTTTTAATCCATCTAAAATTGTCACATACGCCAGAATCGTTGGTGGGTGCAATTTTAATTGATACAGTTTGTATGATTTTGGATGTAATTTTAATTATAATTTGGTTCTAATTTAATTTCTTGCTCAACCCTACCTACTCGTACATAAATGGGCTTTTAGCGTACAACAATTAGACCAAGCAAATGGCCCGGGTTTTGGTGGGTTAAAAAAGTTGAGCCCAAAGCCCGATTTTTGGCCGGCAGGTCGGCTTGCAGGCTTAAGTTGATTTTGACTAATTTTTGACATTTTATTGGCCTAGCCCAAACGGGTCGAGCTTTTGACGGACCGTGCCAAAACGACCTGTTTTATTGTGGACTAAAAAAATGAGACCCAAAACCCGCTTTTTGATAGTCGACCCGACCTGGCTCGCGGGTTTGGGTCAATTTTGTCAGATTTAACAACAATGCTATTATCACATAAAAAAGAATCACAAAATATTTATTACACATGCATATTATTATGGGCATCCGCTTGACATGTGGAAACTATAAATGACCTTTTTTATGCGATAGTAAAATTATTTTTTACGCTTACAACCAGACAGACACCACAGCATTCGAGACAATAATCGTTATCATTTCCGACTACATCATTTCGTCATCTCTCCCAATTTATCGGATCCGATTAGCATGGAGTTATTTTTTTGGTAAGTTGGTCAATTGATCAATAGAATACTGACACACCTGCGTGTCAGTATTCTATTGGTCAATTGACCAACTTACTCAAAAATAAACTTCATATTAATCGCTTCCCAATTTATCCTCTATTTCTCTCTTCTCACTGCGTCTGTATCTTTCTGCAACCCCAAAAGCACAGCTTTATCTTTCCCCAATTAACACTCAGACATCTCTTTCAGCTCCTCCACAAAACAAATCCCACTTTTACACGTTCTATCGTAATAAACTCAGTGATAGTACTCATCATTATACAAGAAATTGAATGAATATCAGCAATGGACTCTTTCTCCTCCGATAGAACTCATACTATCGCCTACCGTCAATCTTCTTCTTCCAACATGAAATTCTCATCTAAACCATCAATCCTAAGCCCTGCTCGAGCACGGGACCCTTCCATTTCTCTTTCCACTTCTCGCAGCCGAAGACTTAGAACCAGCGGCAGCATCAAGAACGGCCAAGCTTCCCCAATGTTTCCCGCCGCCGGAGGCAGAAAGAGAGGAGGTGGCTTCGAAAACCCAGAACCCTCTTCCCCCAAAGTCACCTGTATTGGTCAAGTTAGAGTCAAGACCAAGAAGAAGGGGAAAAAGATACAAACTTTAACAAGAAGGCGAAGTGCAGAGGTTAGTTTCAGAAGAACAGAGCATGCCCGCCACGACCAATTTCAAAGACAGTGTAGTGTCAATAGTCAGTATCAGCAGCATCAAGAGTTTTCGTCTCATAGAAATCAGAGATGGGTTCATTTGCCATTGACAATTTGTGAAACATTGAGGGGATTTGGGTCCGAGTTTAGCTGTTTGTTTCCTTGCAAACCATCTTGCTTTTCAGAAAGTAGTGAGAGAGAAAAGGGGGAGGAGAAGGGGAGGGAAGGGAATATAGGTGGGCAGAGTCCTTGTGGGGCTCTGTTCGGGAGGTGGTTGGTGGCGGTGCAAGATGACGGTGAGGGTGGAAAAGGGCGAGACATTGAGGCGGTGGTGGGAGGAGGAGATGAGGAGGAAGGAGAGAGACCAATTAGGAGTGCAAGAAGGCATGTGTTTGATGAAATTGAAATTAAAGATGATATTTTTGAAGTGAAGGATCGTGAGGGTAATGATATAGAAGGAGAGGAAGGGAGAGTGAGTATTTGTATTCCACCAAAGAATGCCCTTCTGCTGATGAGGTGCAGATCTGATCCTGTGAAGATGGAAGCTCTTGCTAATCGGTATTGGGAGCCTCAGCTACCTAAACAAGAGGAAGAGGAGGAGGAGAGAGAGAATGATGAAGACAATAATAATAGAAATAAAGAAGAGATAAGTGTAGAAATGGTTGAAGTCAAAGATGAGGTTGAAATGGTTCAGAAAGAAAACTTCGAACAAGTGTCGGAAGAAGTGAGGGATTCAGTTTCAGTGGATATTAATGAAGAACAAGAAGAAGAAAACCAGCCAGAAGCAGAAGCATCCCTGGAAATGGATGTACAAGACAATAAGGAAGACAGGCCAATAGAGGATTTACGAAACATTGAAGCGCTACAAGATGGGGAAGGAGAAGAGCAAGAAGAAACAGAGGAGATGGAAACACTAGTTGAAGATGAGAATGGACTGGGTTTTACCACGTTACTTGAAGCTCTGGCAGATGAAGAGAGTGAAGAAGATGATGAAAGCGACCCAGTAGAAGACAAGAACGAAGACGAAAGCATAGTAAGTTACAGTAACGCCTCTTTCTCGCTACAGTCAGGCCAGGAGATTAGTGAACCAGAGGAAGAAGAAGAAGAATTAGCTGAAGAAGTTGCATTAGAATTATTAGAATATTCAATGGAGTCAACTGTGGAGAAAGAGACGCAAGACAAAACTTTGGAAGTCAAATTAGTCGAGAAAGCGACCCAAGAAAGAGGTACGAGAGAAACAGAGAGAATTGCAGCAGTAGAGAGTGAGAGTGAGGCGGAGTTGAAGAAGAAAGAAGAGAGAGAGAGCTCAGCAAGGCTGCCGGATTCCTTGCTGTTGATGATCTACGAGCCCAAATTGTCAATGGAGGTCTCCAAGGAGACGTGGGTTAGCAGCACGGACTTCATCAGATGGAAGCCATCGGTTCAAGTCAAACAAACCGACGGTGGAGATGATCATGTTGATGATGATGAACCCACCAAGAAGAGGGTCAGTGTTGACTCTAACTTTGTTAAGTCTTACCATCAGCCTCTGCTCCAGCCTCCAAGGTCGTCGTGTTGTTTGCCGGCAAAGGCCGCCGCCGTGTCCATGGGGACGATGATAGAGCAGAAGCCAGTGAGTGCGGTGGCGTACGAGCCGTTTGTCTTGACTCGGTGCAAGTCTGCGCCGATGAGGACGGCATCTAAGAAGGTGGCGCCGGATGTTTGTTTTTGGAAGAACAGGACGCTTGAGCCGCACCGTCGGGCTACTTTTGGAATTGGCGCGGCTGAGGTTGGGTTTTGAGCTGAGCCGCGGGGTAAAAAAGTAATAAAAAAAATAAAGAAAAAAAGTAGGAGTGGAGCGGAGTGGGGTGGGGCGTGGGTTAGTCGTATTGGAAACTGTAGTGGTCTTTGTCCGGTGCTTTTAGTGCATCTTGCGTGTTTCTACAATTGTTTAGTATTTTAAAAACATCTAATGTTTGTCTTGTAGTAATTCTCTCCAACTCTCCTTTATTAGTAATGTTTTTCTAACATTCTCGTGTTTCTTTAAGCATACAAAAATGTGTAGAATTAGAAGGCTTTTTTCAATAAAATAATAAATAATAATAATCAAGAAATACATACAGTTCATTTATAGTCTCGCAGCCCAATTCAAGAAGTCACTAAAGAATATAATTTTTGAGAGGAGGGTACAAGAACAAAAACTGAGGTGAAATGGGGTGGATAGAGGGCATGCACTAGATAACATGCGAGTTTAATCGTAATTCGATAGAATTTTTAAATACTAGAAGGAATTGATTCGAGTGTAAGAGCATTATGCATGGTCTAAAGATGGAATTATTCAACACATTTGGTATAAAACAAAACAAGTCATTTACAAGTATATACTCTTTGCAAAAGAAATTAATACTACTAGTAATTTAAATGTTTTCTGGAAACTAAAGCTGGACTGGACTGTAGTAGTCACGTGCATCCATCCGGTAATGCTAGAAAGTAGAAATTAATACATACTACTACACTATAACAAGAAAATCCTACTGTAATCTCATTATTACTAGTAATGTTTTTTGGGAAGTGGTTAGTATGAAGTTTATTTTTGGGTAAGTTGGTTGATTAATTGGACAAATAGAATATTGACATGATGAGGTTTTATGCAGCACAAGATTCTATTACAATAATCGATTAACTTACTCAAAAAAAAAACTTCATGTTAACTAGATCATGTTTTTTGGGAGCATTTATCCAATTGATTGATAGTAGGATATGTTGTCTAGTAAGTGGATGGGATGGGGAGGGGAGGGGAGAGGAGGGGAATGAGGAACCTCCTCCTCATGATGTCATGTTATGTTATGTTTGTTCACTTAAACTTATTTTTTGTACTACTCCAATACATTATACATATACATGTTCTTTAACAATCTCTCCAATTAAATTAAATACCTTGCACTTTAAATCCAACCAACATTTTAATTCAGCCTTTCATTTTTGTAAAATTTTGTCTCTAGATAACTTGTAGTATTTGACCCCCCCCCCCACCCCCCCACCCCACAGGCCCGGGCCTAGGCCTCTTCTCAGGTACGCTACAGTTAATATTGCTCTAGAGAGAGAGAGAGAGAGAGAGAGAGAGAGAGAGAGAGAGTGAAAAACGAGATTCGGTTAAGAAAAAAAAAGTAAGAGAAAAGCAGCTAATAGCTGTTTTTACCCAGGGTGTAGTCCATATAAAGAAAGGCAGGCAGGCATGCAAAATGATAAAACAAGAAAAGAATGCTGATTTTGACTCGTCCACAATTAATATTTTGACTACCAACGAATATGTCCAAACATGACAAACAGCAGCAGCAGCAACTAACGGACAAGTCACCTGTACTAGCTTTACTTACAGCTAGACATTTTTTGCTGACTAAGCATGAAGAGAGTAGATGCTAAAAAGAGGAAAAAAGTCCTACTCAAGTCATCAAGCCACATGTGCTATTACGATCTGATTTCTCCATCCTCTCTTCTTCTTTTGGATCGGTGGTGTTAATGGTGGTAGTTAACATTGGTGGATCTATTTGTTGATGGTGGATGATGGTAAGTCTCTCTCTCTCTCTCTCTTGATTGTAGTGCGAAGATCTGATTTGGTAGTGGTGGTTGTTGAGGTGTGGCCAATGGCGAAATGAGAAATTTTAGTTAGTGAAGTCAAAATATTGTGATGCTATAAATAATTTGGCCGAGGTTCAGGAGCAGCGTCCCTGAGTCAATTTTTTAAGATATTTTTGTGCTTTTTGCCCGATTGCATAGGTAAAACATATATTTGGTTACAATATTGTTATTATAACAAGTAATAACATTATATATATAGAGAGAGAAATGATCCATAGCAAGTATTTGTTATGGATGAAAATTTGACAAATAACATCATAAGCGTCCATTATATAAATCAAGCGCTGGAATTAGAAATGAGATACTGCCTTCTGTCAGACCGTCTAGCGGATGCTGAAAAATCAAACCCCACGTAAGCTAATACGTCTTTTTAATAACAAATTTGTTAATAAATATTTAAGTTTCTTATGTTATAAAAATAATATAAATTAGATAATTATTTATTTTAAAAATATTAAAAGAAGATGCATACATCAATGAGTGAAAGTAATATGGAATTGAGAAAGTTATAAAAAATTAATTTGACCATTATATTAAAAAAATTATAAAATTTAAATTTCTTCTAAATTTATCATATATTATAAAATAATTTTTTTTCCGGTGAGGTCAATTGACCCCACAATCTCTAATGTGGCTTCGCCACTGGGTGTGGCTTTGTAGTATAGGTGGTAGTGGATGGTGGCGAATTTTTGTTTGTTGGTGGTAGATGATTTGTGATGGTACTGGATTTGTTGATGGTAGAAGATCTAGTGATGATTTTCTCAATTTGGCTAGAAGAACAGAACTTGTAGATTGAATGATGGGGATCAGGAGAAGTATTCATGAAAACCCAAATCTTAATTTTGAGGAATTTGAGACCAGTAAGGTAAGCTAATTAGAACTGAACTTGATAAAATGGGCATTCTCTATAATCTTTTTTCTTCTTTTACTAGCACCCACAATAGAAAGGAAGATGTCCTTGTCCCGCCAGAGTTCAAGTACTAATGAAATTTGGAGAGAAAAACAAATCAAGAGGGGATGAGATTTATAGCAAAGGCCAAAAACGACAGCAACATAACTAAAGGTTGGGAAATGAGTTTCTTCTTAGTTTTTTCCCTGAAGAAGAAGACCCAAATAATAATACCAATCATATTACCAAGAGAAAAAAACCATCTTTTCATCTTCCACCAATTTCATTCAATTCGTTTCTCAAGCCGACCAATTCAGCCCATCTCCTTACAAAAGCTCAATCCACAATCTCATTTCGTGCCTTGTGTTTTTCTCTCTCCTCCTCTTTACTCTCCAGTCTCCACATTCGAACCCAAATCAAACCCCATGACTAGTACCCTGCGAACAACTTGTGGTGATTTAGTACTCTGTTTGAACAGGGAATAAATTAGTTTTGAAGTAACGTTTCGATGAACTTTGTACCTGTTCGGAGGCAAAACATTTCGATTCATGATCAGTTGGTTTTGGAAGATTCACATGAAAATAGACTGCACATGATCGAAGGAGATAACATAGGCTTTTGTTCGGTCTACATGCCTAGTCAGCAAAAAATGTCTAAGTGCAAGTGACGTTAGTGTAGGTGGCATATCTGTCAGGGGCAATGACACAATTGACCTTAAATTTGTCATGAAAAAAAAAAATCAGATAAAAGTGAGACTTCAAAGTAAATATATAAGGGTATTTTTACACTTTTGCCCTGTATTACTTTCATCAATTTTAGGGTGATTCATGTAAGTTATTCCGACAGCATCAACACCAGGAAAACAACTTGAAGTCAGTCAATATAAACAAGTACAATGTCAGTTAAAAGGAAAACACGAGATTTTTTCATAGAGAAATGGACAAATATAAAGATTTTATCAATAAAAAAAATGTCCACCATGTTTGGTCTAGGGAAGGAGGGAGGAAGGGAGTGGGAAAGCCAAGAATGAAATGAAATGTTCAATTTTTAGCAATTGGATAAGATGGGCATTCATAACATGATATCGACCATTCTAACTTCTTAGCATGCTGAGATTACTTTCCAACACGAAATGAAAAAAAATTTAAAAATTAATATATTGCATAACCCCTCTTTTGGTAGAAATTACGTGTATAATAGTAGGCTGAAGTCGTAATGAGGTAGCAAGTATTACTAGCAAATTGTCATTTAAATCACAACACTTGGCGCAACGATAAGTTTTGACCTGGAGTGAACCGTAAACCCGAACATCCTGGGATCGATTCCTGCCCTCAACAAGTGTGAGGGCCAATTAAAAACTGGTCCGTGTGGCCACGGATCGCACGTTTCAAGGCGGAACCATGTTTTAGGCCGAGCCTGTGCGCAAAATCTGGTCCGGGGTGGAGAGACTTAGTCCGACTGCGATAGAAAAACTCCACATTATCAAAAGAAAAAGAATAAGAAAAAGCAAATTGTCATTTCTTTTATAGTTAGGTTAGGTGCATCATGCACAACCAAAATCCATATTCAAACAAACAAATTGTCAAACATCCTTTAATTTACCAAATCCACTACTAAAAAACATAATCAAAGCTAAAACTCATCCTCCTCGTCTAAATTCTCTCTCTCACACACACTTGCGCACACACAGAATCTCTCAAACAGAGAGGAACATGAGTTGGAAATGGAAGGAAGAGTACTTGGATCTAATCTTGGTACCAATCGGGTTGTTGATCATGTTCAGCTATCATCTCTTTCTTCTCTACAAATACCTAAAATTTCCTCAAACCACAGTGATGGGCTGTGAGGATCACTACAAGAAAGCCTGGGTTGAGAAAACTATGCAGGTTAGAAACTCTAAAATTTCTTCCTTCTCAACAAGAGATGAAGTATATTCTACATGAATCTAGCTTAATCTTATTAAACCTGTCTTTGGGTAAATCCCAGCTCGAACCCAAGGACAAAGGGACAAGCATAGCAGTAATTAACAGCAGCATAACCGCAGCAACATCCCTATCTTCAGTTTCTCTTGTTCTGAGTTCTTTGATTGGAGCATGGATTGGGAGCCCTTCCGAAAAATACATTCTTTCAAGCAGTGTTGTCTACGGAGATACCAGGCCAACAGCCACTTCCATCAAGTACATTGCTCTCCTATCATGCTTCCTAATTGCTTTTGCTTCTTTCATACAAACGATAAGGAACTATGCCCTTGCCGCTTTTCTCATTAGCATGCCAGACAGTGAAATTCCTGTAAGCTATGTAAAGAAGCCAGTTATAAGAGGAAGTAATTTCTGGGCAATTGGCATGCGTGCGCTTTACTTTGCCACCACTTTGATACTGTGGATTTTCGGACCAATCCCAATGTTTGTTTCCTCAGTCATTATGGTAGCAGTTTTGCATAATCTAGACAACAATTCAACTCCACCGTATCAATTTCAACCACAGTTGAGGCATCTCCATTTCCACAAGATTGGTGAAGAATTAGCCGCTGTCACCAGGGCTCTTGGGCACCACGAAAGATCAAATGTAAATTAAAGTAGAAGCTCAGAGAAATAGCCTGCTACCATGAGAGTATAAACAGACAGTTTCCGCTTAATTCACAACCTACAATCTTTTAGAAGTCAATATTTGCAAATATTGATTTTAATGACCAGCTCTAGTTACTTATGAATTATGTATATTATAAAAACTAAGTTGATAAAAGAGAAACTAGACTAAGGAGAGGAAAGGCAGGATGCTTGTAAAAGTTATTGACCAATAAAAGAACCTAATAAGGCTGAATAAATGTCATAAAAACCGTTGGTATAAAATTGCATAATATAGATTGATTAGAAAGATGCAACTACAGTTTGGTAAGGAGCCCTCAAAACCTGTTCTTTCCTTTTGAATTTTACTCATCCACAATAGCATACTGTCTGAATTTTGATCCCTGCTTCTGCTGTTCTTTTCAGAGCTATCACTTGCTGTCAAATTTGGCGAACTTGCCTCATCTTATCTTTTTATCAGTTTTTTCATCAGTAGAATCTCCCATAAAAAAAAGTTGATGCCAGGTGGCCTGAGTAAAGGACCAAACCTAAAGAGTTGATGCCAAAAACGAAAGTAGCAAGATATCACAACCCATTTATAATAGTCCTGCAGACAGTAAAGGTTGAATCATTAATCCAAGTTCAAAGCAAAGAATGCTAAAAGATAGATGCTGAAATCACCACCTTATAGTTATTGTGCCAAATAAGAAGAACAGTTTTACTATTGGGCTATTAACTGATGAAAACAGCAAGAAAAGCACAGCCACATTTCCCACATAAGCAAGAAGACTTCTTTCCATTAAATATAAATAAAATTAAAAAGAGAGGGAATCAGTGTTGATATCATATACTAGTTTCTTGTTTATCACTAACTTGTGAAGTTCTTTTCTTATCTCCAGTATATTAAGGTGAAAATTCACCTTTAAGACCAAGTAATTTGAATGAAATAAAGCATCTTTGATGAAAAACTTGTAGGCTTCTAAAAGCTTAGTTGAACCTTTTTTTAGTAACAATAAATGATCAATGGTACCACAAACTGAAAAAATGAAATGAAAAAAAAACTAACAGTATCCAAGTTGAATGTACTATGTAGTATAAAATGAGAACATAATGTTAGTTATGAGCTACACATTATTTTCCTTCACTTGTAGCAATATAGAACAATTTATGCAGTTGCTGTAGCTGGAAGAACCTAGTACTAGTTTATCCAGTAAAATTGCACACTAGATTTTGATTCATGATATCTTATAATAATTAACATAGGGAAATGATATTTCCGCAGGTATTTTGATGTTTCCGCAGGGTATGACCCACCTTTAACCAAATTAACCAGGATAGAAAATTTCAATTCCAAATTTACCCCTTCTTTTATCGTTATCTGTCCTCATCTATGATCGTCTCTCTCCATTATCTTCACAAGAAATAAGAATCAAATTATACAACACTGTACTAGAAATCAAGTGTATATATCCCAATCTAGTATACATTCCATTTCAGCACAAGGCCATATAATCCCCATGATGCAACTAGCCAAGCTTCTTCACTCCAAAGGATTTCACATCACCTTCATCAATTCTGAACAAAACCAGAGGCGCTTAGTCCGGTCCAAAGGACCCAAATGGGTTGCGGGTTTTGTCGATTTCCGGTTCGAGACTATACTGGAGGGATTGCGGCGGATCGAGCCTACTAAATCTCATTTCCCTGTAGCCGTGTTTGAATCTGTTTTAAAGAATTGTTTGGCTCCGTTTCAAGATCTATTAATTAAGCTAAAGTCAACGGCCGAGATTCCGCCGATTACAAGCATAATAGCAGATGAATTTGGGATTCTGCTTGTGCAGTTTTGAACCGCATCTGCATGTGGTTTCATGGGGTATTTTCAGTACCCGGAACTCATCAAAAGAGGCATTTTCCCATTCAAAGGTATTTCCCCATCTCTTTCAAAAAAGATCAATTTTAGAAACTATATATGATGAATTTTGTAAGAAAAACTTCAATGGGTCTTGTGTGTGATTTGAGATGGGGAAGCTTTGATTAAGATATCGTCTTATGTGATTTGAGATGAGACTTTTGGTTGAGTTTTTGTGAGCAGTATCGGGGAGAGACACAGTGGTAGAGGTTCAACGGCCGGACGAAAAATTACGATGAAAACTTTCTATTTGCCTTTTTTTGATGGTCTCTATTAAAAGAAATTTTAAGATGCTTTTAATAAATTTTCTTTCTTATGTCTCTGTGTAAGCTTAATTCCCAGATCAATATATACACTTGATTTCTAGTACTGTGTTGTATAATTTGATTCTTATTTCTTGTGAAGATAAAGTAGAGAGAGACAATCGTAGATGAGGACAAATAAAGATAGAAGGGACAAATTTGGGATAGAAATTCTCTATCCTGATTAATGTACTACAACACAACATGTTTGGTTTGGTTATAGGTGGGCCATACCCCGTGGATATATCAAAATATCCTGCGGAAATATCAGCTCCCTTAACATATATTACTACACTTCCTGTTAAATGATTATTCCAATTCCTACAAAAGATGTAAAGTTTTAAAATATCTTACAGACACAAAAATGAAACTCTCACAAGAAGGGACTTCATCATAAGTGCCATAATAAGGCTAATGATGATTTACGGGTTGACCATATTGCCAAATAGGTAGAACGAGTGTTTTACCATGTGGCCATAGAGCCACTACAACTAACATATATACTGATTGAATTCCTGCCCAAACATAAACCTCTTGGGGTGGGAGGAATGATAGAAGTATTGAGAATAACCTTGAGGTCACTGGTTCTAATTCGCATACTTAGGGCCAAAACTACCTATTACTATCAAAAAAAGAAGAAGAAAGAATGTCCTGCCTCCTCACTCCAAGATTAACTGATAAGATGTTAACGTTAGTGAATTTAAAAATACGATATTAGCCAGGGGAATATTACCGACAGTGATAAATGATACTTGGCAATCAAAATCAAATATCAGAATGATGTGTTTCGAGGCACAACCAAATTTGGCATGTTGGTTCTACTGTTACTCAACGAAAGAATTCAACTTTATAGTCATTTATGTTATTGATCCAGCCAATGGATGCTATTAACCAAAGGGAGGGTCAAAATCTAGAAAATTCTGAACACCTGATGACCCCCCACCCCCACCCCAACCCCAACCCCAACCCCAACCCCAAAATAATAACAACAACAACAACTTCTCTCTATTACTGAATCTTAAGAGACATGATTGGATATTATACTTGGTGCATTATTAGGAAGTTATTTCAAAGTCATGCAATCAGTGAATAAGTAGTATATCCCATATCTTATATTGTCTCATCTGAATTTTATCCGATTATAATTTTACACTTCTAATCCGCACATTCATCTGAATTTTATCAGATTATAATTTTATGCTTCTAATCTGCACATTGAGCATAATAATGTACTAAATAAGCAAGTTTCCTCAAACACGAAGAAATGCAATAGAGAAACAAACATAGAAATTATCTCAAAGAGAATGGCAATTTACAGAGGCCTTTATAGTTGTGGTAAACTTGTTAAGAATAAGCTTAATAACACCAGTTGATACCCCTCCCAACAATGCTGGAACAGCCGGTGGAGGTAGGGGCGGATTTGTTAAGGGGCACTAGATTCTTTTTTACAAGTATAGGAGCAAAAATGTGTAAGTGAATAAATTTAAGGGGGCAAATTAATGGAAGAGTTAAACTTAGAGGGGGCAAAAAAATCATTCATATTCTAAATAGACAAACACATTCATATTCTAAATTAATTCATGACTTTGTTTGAATATGGAAAGAAAATTTGTTTTGAGATTTTAAACATTTGGGGAATAATTTGAATTTAAATTGAACTATGACAACTAAATTGTATCTAAATATTTTTTATTTGAATTTTTTTTAGTTTAGATTATGAATATTGATTGCAATTTGTAATGATTAACCAATATTCAAGTTTTCTTTATTTAATTTTAACAAAAAAAATTAGTTAAAATCCGCCATAGCCGGAAAAATTACTGGACGTCCCGGGATGGAGGTGACTTAGCAGTATCCACTAAGGTTGGTTCCATTGCTTTCGAACTCTCCATTGCCTCTTCCTTTAAAAATTTCTTGGCCCCAGTAGACCTCAATTTCTAATCCCACCAAAATCCAATTCAGTAATTAATACTGTTCAATTACTTGATTATACCTATTAAAAGTTAATATTTGGCATACCAGTTGTTTGGCTCACCTTGCTCGGCGACGGAGAGAACGAGAGGAAGACGGAGATGACACCTGTGAAGAGGACACCAGTGGAAATTTGGAGAGTTGAAGGGACATCAGCGTTTGCGAAATTGGAATCGAACGGTGGAAGCTCGACGGACCCGTCGTCCGGTGCGGTGATGGTGTAGGGTTTTAGCGAGAGAGACAGATATAGGTTTTGGCTATTGCCTTGTTTTCTTTACTTTACTACCATCTCACAGGAATCTCGACCGAAATGCAAAAGTAACTCTCCTGCTTGTATCTCTTTTGCAAAACTCACACTCCAACTTTTATTTTTTGCAGAACTCTCCTCCAAGATGTATGAATTGTGCAAAATTTACCCTTTATGTACTTTTTTTAATTAAAAACCCTCTCGGATTATTTCACTCAAATTCATGAATTTTACATCTACAATACTCATTTTATTTCATTCAAATGACTTTCAATTAGCAGAAAAAAATATCACAATACCAACAGATATATTTGTAACATTTAATCGCCTAATTCATTCATCTCATTCTATGTCTCTACTATATGTTAATCAATTATTACTTTATTTTGGATTAATCGTATTTGATACATTTTCTTATAGTGTTAGATTAATGAAAAAATAATGATAATCCATTTTCTTGTAGAGTTGAACGAAATATTTAATATTGACGACAAATGCTAAAAATTGAGAATAAAATTGACATTTTAATATGGGTCTTGTGTGCAAGATATTTATCAAAACAAAATAATAATCAATTGATTGAAGCGTAGAGAATGAGATATATACATTAAGCAATTTATGTAAGACCCAAATTTTTATAAATAAAGATGAATTTTTCTATAAATATTATTTTTGAATATTATGGAATAAATTTGATATAATGTTATAGTCATGGGTAATATTTATAAATTTTGCAAAAGTATGCAAGTTGTTATAAAATATTCGTTTGGTATTTTAATATTCTTTTGTTAGGGAATATTCGTCGCATAAATGGCTCAATCATTGGTGGACCCCTAACAATGTAATTAATTATTGTCGGATCGAGAAAACGACAAAAATATTTTATAAAAATAACAATGGAGTATATCGTTAAAACTGTTGAACTACCGTTGGTAAAAGTATAAAGAATACGCGTGGTTGCATAGAAGACACTGCAGATTGATTATTGATGCTTACGTGAGAAGTCACTCAAATTTATGCTTTCAATTACGACTACTGAATAATTCTTGATCATATCTCTTATATTATTGATTTGATTATTGTCACAAAGATCATACGATAATATGTTATGTATTAAATCAATAATTGAGACGACATGTTATAAATGATTAATAATTGTTGAAAGATTAAATATGTGTTGATGAAAAAAATGATTTGTGGTAAGTTTGATTATTTTATGGGGGCTCATATGTCATCATCTAAGAGTCTCTTCGTCAATAGTATTTACCTTCAATCAATAGTAATTACCTTCGTCAATAGTAATTACCCTTGTGAATAGTATTTATCTTCGTCAATAGTAATTACCTTCGTCGATAGTAATTACCCTTGTGAATAGTATTTACCTTCGTCGATAGTATTTTACTTCGTTAATAGTAATTACCTTTACCAGACGTCGAACCACTTGTCGTTTCACATTACAAAAGTGATCGAACCACTTGTCGTTTCACATTACAAAAGCGCCAAATCACTTTTCTTTTCACATCATTAGTCGTCGAGCCACACTGCTTTTTTCACACGGCAGTCTTTAAAGCTAGAAATCTTCTATAAATAAAGGCTAGGGTTTCATTATTTTTCGCTAATTCATTCAATTTATATAGAGAGAAAGTATAGAGAGAATAGAGAGAGAAAGAAGAGTATTTTATTTTGTTACTACTTTGCGCAAAGATTCAATCTCCTACCAAATGTAAGGGGTGTTATTCTTTCTTATTCACGAAAGAAGCTGTTGTTATTCCATCGCTTATTATTCATTGGAATAACTCGTATAACGTGGTTTACCCTATACTTGGTGACATTCTTCTATTATTCGTTGGAACATCATATTCATGTGTTTTACAGGACTGGTTGCGTCTTTATTATTTTGTTGGAACATCCTCGTGCGTGTGTTTTACAGGGACCGATTAAAATCTTTATTATTACATTGGAACATCACTCACATGTGTTTTACAGGACTGGTTAAAATCTTTATCATTCTGTTGGAATATCATATCCGTGTGTTTTACACCCGGATCTGGTTCCATCTTTATTATTCTGTTGGAACATCCCTTGCGGTGTGAATTTCACCGACATTGGTTCCGTTATTTATTATTCTGTTGGAATAAACACATGCATGCGGTCTATCGCATGCATGGTGATTTCTTTTGTTATTCCATTCTTTATTATACCCGGTTGGTTAAAACTTTGACTTCTATACTCCATGAAATTAGTGGAATATCCTCGATATTTTGCGTTTCATCCAAAGATCTTTTCATGAAAATATTCTTCCGATCATTCTTGAATTTTACTCTACAAAAAAAAGATATCATGTTGATAATTTGGACGTTAATAATTCCCGGATAAAATAATTCTTAAACTTGTTTTATTGAATTCTTATATCATTGTCACCATCCTCATGTTTATATTTTTTAAAGTCATCTCATGGCATGTAAGTGCATAAATGGACTTAGTATGATTATGATGAGAGACTATTCGATTGTAATCACGACCAGTAATGTTACAAATGATGTGATAAAATCCTCGATGAATCAGTAGTGCATTGATGGATGAGTTGTTGGCATGATCATGACCATTAATGAATACACAAATATTCTTGGCCCGTAGTGCATGAATAATTGTGGTCGCGATACTTAAAGAATATCCTGGCGTAGTAGTGCGGGGGTGATTCGATGATGTGGAATATTTATTAAAGTGAGTCTCATTTATAATAAATGATGAAAAACCTTTTAAAACCTAAAAGATAGTAAACTTTATTTTCTACTTGACTCTTTTAATGGATTCAGATATTCATACTGCAGCTTAAACCGGTTATTCTATTGTATTTTATCGGTTTAACATTGTTGAAGACTATTGATAATTTATTTCGCATTATCTTAGTCATAATATTTCTTCTTTAGGCAAGTTGAGCTCACCCTTTCTTTCACGTTTTCTTCGTAGAAATGAGAATATATTTGGGATTTAGTCTGGGAAACGAGTGATGGTCCCAAGATAAGATTAGTAGTCCTCACTATTCCGTGAAATAGTGTGATAATAATTGTAATGAAGACTCCTTTTTGAGTTTGTATAATATCTAGTGAGACGATATTTGTATTTAAACTCACGATTTATGTCGATTATCATACACGACAGTTATGTTAGTAAGTTGTATTTAAATTCTATACCATGTAAGTGGCGACCCAAGATGGGTGATGTATACCTAATTTTGGGGGCGTCACAATTTAGAAGTATCATATCTAATGATATTGTGATTTTATTTTATTTTTTTTAATTGGAAGTGGTTGAGTGAAATAAAAGAATTATTCTAAACTTAAGACTTTTAAGTGATGAATTAGATGAAATAATTTGACTATGTCAAGATTTTTAACAAAAAAAATACATAAAGGGTGAGTTTTGCATAACTAATACATCTTAGAAGGAAAGTTTTGCAAAAATAAAAATTAAATGGTGAATTTTACAAAAATAGTACAAACTAAAGGATTACTTTTGCATTTCAGTCCAGAAATCTCTGTTTATCAGGGTTTTGGCTATTGCTTCATTCATGTTGGATTTTTCAGATTAATATATTGGGAGGTTATCTCATGAATTAGAAAAATAAATTTTATTTTGAGATCAGATCAAGACAGGAATCCCTATTTGTACAATCAATACTATTTATAGTAAATAATCTTGAAAAATCATATAATTGTTATTAAAATTATTAACTAAAATCCATTAAATACAACAAATCTTTCAAATATAGTTGTTTCTTAAGAAAATAAAACATAAACATCATTCCTATAGAAATTTGATAAATATCACTATCTACATCTTCATTCTTCACCTAACAGAGAAATAAATGGTCAATAAACAAAGTTGAAAGAAGATTTAGAGAATCGTACTGATAAATACATAAGTGTCAAATATGCTCAATTATGGGGGAATGAAGTAAGTAATGAGATCTTCTCAATTCTTGAAATAAAGAAATATATATATATATATATATATATATATATGGAAAATACCATAACTAGGCTTATTAACCATCATTTTTACATCTTATTTTGAACCCATAAAAGAATACTGGTTTTTATTACACATCAATTACAAAGATTGCCATGAAGCTAATCCTCTTCAACAGGATCTCATAAATAGTCTAAAATATGTACACCAATTCTAGAAAGAATTGAAGAAGATGTTTAAAAGAAGACTTTCTGAAGTTGTTACTTGATCAATATATATATATATATATATATATATATATATATATATTAGTAATTAATTAGCAATTGTGGCTAGAGCTGCAAACCATCCCATCCGAATTTTGTCAAACTCGAGTACAATAAGTCGAACTCGAACATGTTCAAGTAACACGATCGAACCAATACACATGTGCGAGTTCGGATCGTTAGTTGTTCGCGAACGGTTCGCAAACATGCTCAATTTCGCGTCCAGTTCGCGAACATAGTCGAACATCAACAACGTACTGAAGCAAAAATTAATGCAAATATTATAAATATTCGAGCATCTTATGAACTACTCGTGAACTACTTCAATCGAACTCAAATCGAACCACGAACACAATCAAACCGAACCACATGATTTGTTTGTTCGATCGAGCAATCGAACGTGACCATGTGCGAACTCGACTCGGCAAGACAATCAAATTGAACTCGAACCGAACATGTTCCCGAACAGTTCGGTTCGTTGCACATTAGATGCCACAGCTCTAGCCCAGAACTTGATTTGTGCCTTCATGTCTTGTGCCGACTTCTTGTCATTATCAGCAACAGCAGCAGCACATTTTGGGATTGAAGGAGGAGAGCTCTTTACATTCCATGCCTCCGACAGATTAGAAGGCCTCCTCGCCGCCATCTTTTCATTCGATTTGAGCCAGCTACCCTTTTCTTGCAAACTTGGAAATTTGTTTGCAACACCTTGTTTCTCAACTTCTAGACTAAAACCTTCAACTTCTTTGGTTTGTATATCACTTGACCTCCTAATCTTTGCTTGATTAGTGAGATATTGATGAGCCATTTCCTTGCATTTCTCCATGTTAAGTCTTTCTAGCTCATCTGGTTTCTTTCTCGGACAAATTTTCTTTGGAATGCTTGATCTCTGTATCATAATAATCCAAGTAATAATAGGTAATGAGTGAACGATTCAGAATGTATAGATATGATCATATCATTAGCTTTAAGGTTATGCTATCATTTTTAAAAAAAAAAACAACAAACAGGCTAACCTTTGAGGTCTGTTTTGGAGGCAACATGTCTGACGAGTTGAGAGAGGCTTGCCTAATCAATCTGCCCAAAGTAAATTCACTTTCTTGATCTTCTTCTTCTTCTTCCTTACCTATACAAGATGGTAGAGATGATGGTCGAATTAAATTATTTCGCTGATTAGACTTTCTTCCTACTGAATTAAGCCGACTTTGTTTTTCTTGAGCTATATCTACTGCTCTGTCCATAGAAGATGGCAGAGATGGGGCTCTAACCAACTTGGGATGTTTCTTTGTTGATGGTGAAGATTTCTGATCACTTGTAATCAACATATCTTCTTGACTATTGTAGCTGGAGGAAGGACAATGATCAGAATTGGATCTTGAAATCTTGGGTTTACTATCAATTAACAAGTTTCCAAAGAACCAATTTTGTTCCAAAAGGTTTCCAGGTTCTACCTTCTCATCTCTATGGGAAGAAGAGCAGTCGTCAATCAACTCCATTGTCACCAAAATGACCCACATAGGATTCTTGGGTTTGTGGTCTTTTATATTGTTGTGTGTCTGGGCTTACATTACAATAGAGGCCATGTTGGAAAATTGGACATCTTGAAGATTTTTAAAAATTCATGTGGAGATAATACCGAATAAGTTAAGTTGGTTGAGAGAGGAAGATGAGTGCACTAATTTGGAATGGAAGTATAATGTTGGTAGGAGGGTGTATTGAAATGAATATAGCTAGCTCATGCCAGCAGAGATCTAATTGCCCATGTGATGTGATATGATCCTCTCCTCTCCTCTTTTTATGTTATGGACTACAGAAACAACAATAAAATTATTTCTCTCCATATTTGTTTCCTTTGACAGCTAGTGATAGAGGTGTCTAAATAACAAAAGAGATGGAATTGGCTGTATAGGCAGCAGCATTCTCCATCCCTTCTTAGTTAATGTTTTAAGGAGAAATATTAAGAAACCCTAATTAATGTTTTATCAAATTAGAAATAAACCTCTATGTTGTGTTTGGTTGGAGGGAATGGAATGGAATGGAATGAGCTGGGAATGGAATGACTTAAAACATGTTTGGTTAGTCAATTGGAATGATCATTCCATTCCTTTAGTTATTCCCTTACAAATCTAAAAGCTATTTTTCATTCTTTTCTAAATAGGCGAGTTTATTTCGGGCCAACTTTTTTATAATTTTTGTAAATTTTGTATCTAGTATTAACGTTTTTAAAAATATATACAGTATTAAATGACTTAAACGTTAATACAGTAATATGTTTATAAACATATTATTGTATTACAATAATATGCTCCTTTAATATATATTTATAAATGACTTAAACGTTAATACAATATATTTACATATGTATACATTATTTATATACAAGTACATATTGTTTAAGTTATTTAATATTATAGTAATATGTTTCTATTATATATATTTATACTTATTTACATAATACTCTCTTTGTTTTAAAAAAATGAATAAAGTATAATTTTTCATTCATTTTATAAGTTTGTAGTATATAAAAAACGAAAAAAATCATTTCACATTCCATTCATAATGTAATTCATATAAGCTAAACACCTAAAGTAGAAAAGTTATTTTATTCATGAAGGAATGAATGGACAAACCAAACATAAAAATTCCCATTCCCATTCCCATTCCCATTCCCTTCCTTTCCTTAAGACATGTCAAGGAATGGGAACCAAACATAGCATTGTAATTCTTTCCAGGACCCTAGTCCATCAAATGAGGACATCCCATGTTCAAGTTCTAGGAAAATATTTATTTGGTTTTGGTTTTGGTTTTGGTTTTGGTTTTGGAGGACACTTGACTTATTCAGAAACAGCAAGGCTATGCTTGTTTCTTTGTGATCCTTTCTAAAGTAGAAATGAAATGAAATGAGAATAAGTTATACATTTAACTTCACCTAGCTTTGTACACCAATAATTTTAGTTTGTATTAGTATTGGATAGCCCACATCTGCACTTTACTGGACAGTTATTTCTAGAAACTACTGGAAACCTATTTACAGCTGTGAAGGAAAGCAAAAACTCATATAGTAGTAGTAAGTACATCGATGCCATGACCAAAGATCCTGTATATGTTGATATAATTCATTACTAAAAATACATAAACTCGCATGGAATTCTTTCTGCCCACATGGAATTCATACCTAGATGCTTTTATCTCCCATGTCAAATGCTAGAGTATGAAAGGAGACTAACCAGCACCATAGCATTCACTGTATAATTATCATAAATTTCATTATTAAAAAAAAACAAGATGAATAAAAAATAGTATGACAAACTTTCCCAAACCAAAAAACTTGAAATTTTCAAAAACCTACAACAATCTTTTAAGGTTGGGGGCATAATACTATGCACTAAACCAAGTATTATAATGAACCACAAACTTGAGAGAGATATAACTGAACTATCCAGATTTGATCAGAACTTATAAGAGTTCTACTGTGAGAAAGAAAATAAGCAAGCAACACAACTAATTGTTGCTCTTGCAAGGCATCAACTGATACTCAGATGCAAAATTTTGATTTTTTACAAACATGAAGGCATCACACCTAAATTCCGCAGGCATGTCAAAATTTGCCAAGTTGAAGCCAACTACCATCAATCAGAAGGCCGCTTGGTCATTACTATCCGCTCTATAAGTGAACAAAGGCATAAAGTCTCAAATTTACAGTGCAAAGAAATATCCTTTTCAGGTTCTACAGCGATCAATACACCATCTCTGTAGATTAACTCTAATTCATGAGCATTCCAAGAAGAACTTTCTTTCGCACTTGTACTCCTCACTCTTGGATGACAACTACATTCCTTCAGCATGATTAATCTATTTCCAGAATTTTTACATTGGCATATTCCATTTTCCTCACCTTCAAACAATTTTTTATAATTTAAATGGTCGACATTTTTACCTAATGACCTGACTGAACTTTCACCCATACAAAAATTCCTTACTTCTGAATGAAGATGCACAGATAATGATGTCACAACATCATGGACATCCTCCACTGACCATTTGCTCCCTTTCAGTCCCCGTTGATAGATAAGATTCCTTTGTACCAAATGCTGGAGTTTAATAAGGCACTCAGGGCAACAACGGTACAAACATACAACACCAGGATCAGTTGGAAGATCAGCAACGCTATTTACCGAGGGGTTGCCATATATAGTTCTTTCATAAAAGTTAGGATTGCCATCTTCAGAAGGCCTATTCATGTCTGCCGAGGACAAGAAATTATCCCGGTTGCCATCTTTTCCACCATTAGAAAACTTTACAGAACCCAAACCACAAGGACCATCCTTGGGAAGTCCAACAGAATCTGTGCATGCATATCCATTAGAAATGGATCTAAAAACTTCAGTTACCTTCATAATATTTCTAGAACTTTCTAAACTACATGGCTCAGTATTGACACCATTCTCTGCATTCAACAGTTCAGTATGCAATGGATTATCAGTAGCATCAGCAAGGGAAGAATGGTTGAAGGACACGTGCTGCGAAGGTTCTTCTACAGTTGCAACTCTTCCGTCGCAATTTGGCTGACCTGAATCGTCATCTCCTATCAGCGGGACACAACCAGTAGTTGTAGCATTTAACTTCTGTGGACTTCCTTTCAGAGATTCTAAAACGTGCAAGCTTTTGTTAGTAACATCTGTGTTACATTGATCACCTTGGACAAGATTAGCACCGCAAATATTGAATTTATCAAGCGATTCCATACAAGCCAGCCTAGGGTCTGCTTCTGTCACTTGACCTTGGACCTCTAAACTGGAGAAGGAAAAAAAAGAAAAGAAAAAATATTTATAATCATATAAGAATCCCAAGCATAATAAAATTACAAAGGAGACTATATGAGCAACATTACCTCCGTAGCATGTATGCCCAGCTATTCACCACATCTTCAAGATAAGCCACTTGCAACAGAAGACGACCAAAGTGGTATCTGTCTTTCCCAGCCTCAATTTTAGCATGAACCTGTCTAGCTAAGAGCTCTAGAACTTTCCGAACCTCAGAAGAAACTTCTCGAAGTGATGTGTACATACCTCTGTAGGCCAATAAACCAACAGCAATTAAACCTCTAACTAAACCAAATTTTCTGTTGCTTTTGATATTGCTGGAGATCCATTCGGCAGCCAGGTTTTCTTTTTCTAACGAGTCCTTGGGACGAATGATACACGAATTAAATGGCCAGCCTTTCCAAGGTCCATCTATGTCAACACAGGGACCTTCTTTTAACTTGGATGTGACCCAACAAAGCTCAGCAAAATGGGGATATTGCAATATTTGATAGCCAAATGTTGATATTGCTAACATTAAACTTGATTTTCCTTTCATATTTATCGTTCCAGAAGGAAGTGAAACCCTCAAAACAGGACTAACAGGACACTGTTTTAGGTACAAAGGATTAACGGCCAACCCAGGTTCACAATTGTGACATACTGTATTTGCATCACTTTCAAAAGCATCAGAAGCTTTATCCTCCTTGGCTGAACCCGCACTAACATGAGTTCTATGATAAATCAACTGAACAAAATAATGAACTAAATCCTTGGATAACTTGGCTGCAGAAGAATCAATCACCATATCACTGTTAAAATTCCCATCAACCAGAATGGAAAATCGGGGTACTGTATCCTTCATTGGAGCAGAAAGATTGCAGTTTAAGGTGTCACTATCGAAGAATTGCCTTATTCTGAGAGGGAGTAACGGAAATGACAATTCTGATGTAGCCTGCTCAGAAATTATAAATAAAACAATCATTTTATTGATATTGCCAGAAAGGAGATGAGGTTACAATTAATAACCATGGAACTACCAGGAATAACTTGAATGGCATCGATATAAGCAAGGAAGCTGAAGGATAAAAATGAAGCACAAAGTCGCTAACATTATAAGCATTGCTAGTGTATCAATGATAGGAGTGCAATCTTATTCAATACTTAATTTGACATACATGAATATGCCCCCAATGGTACCACGTTAAGATACTTTTATTTAACAATAAAACATATGATTTGTGCAGGACTTGCTTAGAGAAACAACATTACACAAAACAAGATGCAGCTTCTCATATGCATGTGGTGCAATATACTACCCCTGAAACCTCAAGCACTATACTCATTCATTATTTTGAAAACCTACATGATAAAAGAGGTCAGGCTAAGGTTATTGGGCTAAATGATGGTATGCCTCGTTGATGCACATGCATCGACTGCAACTCTTTCTTACAGTAGTTATTTCCTCATCATTCAAATTCTATAGTTCTATGAAAATCAGCATTCAAATTTGAGTGCCCTCAAACAACTAAATTGTGTTGAGTTGTATGTTGATTACGCAAATCTAATTTTAACAGCCCTGCTTTTAACCTATGAAGTAACTGGAAGTAACTGAAATCTTAATAAACCCTGGATTATGGATCCTGGAAAACACAAGTACAACCCCAAATACAACAATACGGTTTTGTGCTTCATCTTCAAAAGATAACGAGGGAACAAGATAGAACATCCTACAGGAAGCTACTTAAAGTGATAGAAGCCATCAATTACATGATCATCAATGTGATAATAGTATAAAATTAATAAGCCTATTAACTTTAATATACTAATTAACAACTTTTAAGTTCCTTGAAAAAGAACAATTATTTTCATTCTCATCTTCTGGAGTTTGGTTGACATTTGTGATTTGGTTTCCCATCCTACTACCATGCACAAAAATATTAAATTCATGTGTACAAGTAGGTTACACAATAGTCAGTAGCAAGAACTCAAATTCCCAAGCAAGCATTTATACAAATGACATGACATACATATGTATATAAAATTGTTAAATGTGCATATAATGGTACCCCAAAACAAAACAAAAAATGTACATACATATGACTTTTCAAAAAGACAAGCATAGGCATACCTGATACTACTCAAACATACATGCACATGAATGTTTGTCCATATACATTGACAAAGAGAAGCAATCATACCAGAATTATCAAGGATGTAGACAAACATATGGATTCTACTTGCTCAATAAATGAGGTCCACAGGTGTGAGGCTTTCAGGATAGCATCATTGGGCTCTGCCAGCTCTGCAGATTTATGTTTATTTGGGCAGGATTTTTTCTCCTCATCAACATCACTGTGTTCCAAACTAAACCCGTTCTCATCAGGGAATTCAACGCCTGTTGCAGAGCAATCGCTCTCCTCTTGATAACACCTCTCTACAGCCCACAAATCAATCCTTGGCATGAAAACAATGCATGAACCAACACTGGCACACCTCACTGCAGTATAAATTAATAATATGAGAATCTTTCTAATTAGATGATTAAATGAAATAGCAAATATTAATTTTCCAACCAAGCATGTAAGATTTTCCACATGAACTAAAAAAAAACAGTAAAAGTGGATAAAAGATGATCAATAGTGTGAGACCTCATTCCACGAGAAATTGATTTGCTGCAAAATTGACCCTATATATTTTATCTTTTCTCCTAGATGCATGATAAGAATTTCCTTTTTTGTTTAATTGCTAAAGCAACCTTTAAAAAATAAGATGCCACTCATTATTACGTCCCATGCAATGCAACTAAAATAGGGAAAGAAATATGCCAAGGAAAAATAATATTGAACAAATACAGTTATAATGTAATTTGATTGATTAGGGGAAAAGAAAAACAAAAATAATTCAAATTACACCCCAAATGTTTATCCAAGCATACAACTTGAGATAATGAATACTGGGATTGGAGAGAGTGAAGAAAAGTCAATTAAAATTTAAACATACTAATCCATAATTACAGGCGGTAAAAGCTACACGCAGGAAGACCTCATTAACTACCGGTTTTAATCCACAGAAAGCAGGATCTTTAACATCATGAAACTGCACAAACTATAACCATTACTGTTTGAATCATGACTAAGCGCTGACAAATCCCATCCTCCAGCTCCATAATTTTATCATATACCAGTTCCTTGTCATTCTAAACTATTTCCCTATCCTTAGCCTTTTAACTTCAACCACACAGTTCTTACAATTGATTTCTATCAAGAAATTTTTCCTGCAACCAAGCACTTTCTAGATCAAGCCAATCCCGAACAATGTTTAATTTTTAAAACTTAGAACCCTTTTATATCAAAAACCTCTAAATCTACATGCTTCTCATTATCAACACTCACAAACAGCACAACTCTAAGTTTCCTAAGCTGTCCTACATCATATTTATTTGGAAACCCCCTCGAGAACATTTTTTTACGTGCAGAACCTCAGTATTAGAGGTCTAGTTATAGCAAAAGTAATACCAATTCTCTTGACTAAATTGATGAGAATTTATTTTAAGAAGCTCAAAAACTGGTAAACAGTTCCTACTACTAAAGGTTGAGACTTGAGAGTGTATGTTTGGAGATGTAATCAATATATGATTTTCTGGGACCTAATTGGAAGCTTAGAAGAAACAATGTCCCAACCTGCAATTGAAATCTAAACCAGTAAAAGTAGAGCATACGCTAGAAACCAAAGCAAAGATATTCAATGTAGAGCTGTACAGGTTACTAAGTCGAATCAAATAAAATCTAACAATCAACTATGAACTATTCACAAAATTGTTACAGCAAAAGGTACAATAAACTAATTAAAGAAGAAAAAAAAACATACTTAATATTTGTGTTACCCCTTGAACTACATCTCCATGCCCTTCTTGCGAAATTGTAGCCAAATCAACCTTTCGAATTTCAACATTCCCAACAAAACAGTGAAGAATGCAAGAAGCTAGATGACGCTGCCCACTTCTGGGATTTCCAGAAAGCAATATCCGGAAGCCTGATTTGTTTGCTAATGGAGAAACATTTTGTAACAAATTACTACGAGTACCAAAGTGCTGCAGACTGGAAAGTCCAACCGTAGAGTTGTCGTAACCATCATCTTCATCTAAAACATCAGAACCAACAAAATAAGCATCTCCAACTAAAATGCTACTACGAGAAAGGTTACTCGCTATTTCATCTGCAACATCTGCTTCTTGAAGCAATCCAGGAACATGGGACCACCAGCTTTCACTCCTAACTTTCTTCTTGTTTAGGGCAGAGAGAATTACAGTTTTGATCAATGTGGCAGCTTTAGAAAGAGGAGGTGGCAACCAGGTCCGTTCATCTAAATGTAAAGAAAGAAGCAATGTGGACAGTGGCTGTAGCACACAAGGAATAAGATGGGCAGGAAGAGGCGAGGATACCACATCATTTGCAGCCATTCCCGCTTCTCTGCGAGAGCATGGAGGTGGTGCACACGAAAGAGCCTCCAACCAATCCCTCTCCAACACATTAAAGGAGGGAAGTGGAGGGCGTTTAGCATGCTGAGATTTCCCTCCAGCTTCAGAAAGAATTTTTTGCAAGGGGCAGCTCCTCTTCAGTGCAACAATAGCTGCTTGAGTACAAAGAGCCTGCAAATCAGCACCAGCAAATCCTGCAGTTCTTCTCGCGATCCAGTTGAGCAATGATCCAGTAACTGGTTTTGGCCACTTTTGTGTGTGAAGTGAGAGAATAGCTTCTCTGTCCATGACTGAAGGCAGCGGAAAATAAATTTCCCTATCAAATCTCCCAGGTCGCCTCAAAGCTGGATCAACAGCTTCAGGACGATTTGTTGCTCCTATTACTACAACGGAACCACTTAGATTTTAAACCATCCAATAGAGCAAGCAGTGTAGACACAACTGAACTATGTGTCTGATCTTGCTGCCTAGTGCGAGAAGGTGCCAAACCATCTATCTCATCAAAGAATATTATAGATGGTTGTGATCTCTCTGCAACTTGAAACAGAAGTCTTAGCTGGCGCTCAGCATCGCCAACATATTTTCCCAAACAATCTGCACCTTTGCGTGCAAAATAGGCTATCCTTTTATCACCACGGGCACATGAACCTATTAATGAACGCACCACCAAAGTTTTACCTGTTCCAGGATGTCCATGCAAGAGAACCCCCCTAGGTGGTGTAAGCCCAATATTGCCAAAAAACTCGGGGTACAATAGAGGCAAAATAACAACCTCCTTTAAGCATTGGATGACATCTTTAAGTCCCGCAACAGATTCCCAACCCTGAAACTGTATTTCGTTATCAGATTTTGACCCTCCAATGTATACAGGTGCGATTCTCAGTAAATCTCGATGAAGCCGCTTGCTCTCGCGTTTCAAAAATTCTTCATCTTCCCCACAGTTCTCCAGCCATTTTTCTTCTGCTTCAACATCCTTCCTCCAGGCATCGTTTGACATCTTTCTTATTTCCATTTTCATTTTCCTAGCTTTCAGTTTTTTCAAGCGGTAAAAATATCCCCTGCCATGAGGTTGGAAGAGATTTCGGTGATCTGTGCAGGCTATGAGAAATTTTCGATGATCAAAGATACAACCATTAGCCCGTGCACAAGGCTGCAAAAAATAAAGAGACCAATCATAGCAATAATCAAATAAATCAGAGATAATTCAGAAGTGCACCGCTACATTGGATGAACAAATATGCAAAGATAGGAAAGGAGAAAAAGAAGATGAAGATGAAGATAAAGATAAAAATGAACATAAAATACAAGAGGACTTTTAGTTTGTTGAAGGATATTAGAAACCAACTAACCAAGTGATATGTTTTGGGGCATCGATCAACACGACATCCAATTGTTGCCCCACGCCTACCACAGCGGTTACATTTCAATAGTCTTCCTCTACAAAGGGCAGCCCTAACATTTTTCAAGCATCCTAAACCAGCAAAATAAACCTGAAAACAGAAATTAGCATGAAGAGAGAAATAGCTGCACAATATCTAATGAACAGAAATTGAATCAATGAAACCAGAGTTCAAGCAACAATTCCACTTAGCTAATAAAATTTAGAAAGGCTAGAAAGACAGGTGTAGCATGTGCAGAGTTAAAAGGTGTAAAAAAATCAAGCAGTTAATATAGCTGCTTACTACCTACTAACATGTTCCACCATAAAGCAAGACTAGAGAAGGTTTCACATAGACCCCTGATAATATTGCAATCACATGACATCAGTAAGCATAACAAAACAAGTAGTGAGACCCTAGGACTAATTCAACTTCTACATATTTCCGAAATATAAAGTTATCAACAGCATCATGTTGAAGCATGTGACTGACTTCTGCAAGGCAAGGCGTCCAAACAAAATATGAAGAAGAAAGTACTGAATGTAACTTGTAAAAATATATGTAGCATCATTTTGATGCATGTAATTGGTTTCAACTACATCAAATTGCGTGTTACCATATAGATTTTAAGTGGAACATTTTGTGGAACAGAGTTTCTACATACTTTGATTTGATAGGGATGTATGCACTTACTGGGTTGTTGAACTAATGAACTTACTTGGAACTAGAAGTGAGACTTATTTAATAAGATAATCGAGAGTTGAAAATCAAGAAGTTGTTAACTATCTTTGGCGATGGAAGTAGATGTTTATTTAATGCTATTTGTTGTTTTCCATAGTTTGAACTTTTCTGAATTGTGAGGATCTTAGGTTTCCTAGTTGCAACATTAATTTTTATACCAAATATTTGTGCAATTTTTTAAAATAATTTAATGTGATCTACACTTTGAAGAGTTTTGTGGAACTTGTAATATTAGCAAATGAACACCAAAAAAATTGATTTCCTGATACTTGATAAAGGATGTATTGAAATCCGTGCATTTATTATCCTTTGACTGTAACTTGTAGCCAAAGATTAGGTGAGAGACAAAAATGGAAATAGACCATAAAAGATGGGACTGAGGGAGTATGCAAGATTGCAAGGATTTCTTGAAGAAAAGAAGGATGTTTCACACTAGTGAAGGATTGGCTAGCCCACAGACCAAAAACACTGCACACTGGAATACATAATACAAAATAAAATTTAGAGAATTATATAAACATATATCAAGGGTCCTGGGGCGTCCTATTTCTGTTAAAACAAGTAGAAAACTACAATAACACCACCTGAATCGTGAATCTATTGACAATCACGATTCTGGTTTACTTCCTGATGTTCACAATAACAGTGATGGATAAGCTAGTCGGAAGGAAATAAGCTATGTGGAAGGGGCCATCCAAAGCCAGCTGTCAGCCCCTCATCAACAAAAAAATTTGGATACAAGACCATTTCTCAAGAAGAATATCAACTGGAAACAAGATACGATGCATTATTTAGGGTCCATAATTGTTTTTACTCGTACTCTCAAACATTACAGTAGTACTACTTTCCATCACACAAATTCAGGGATACAATTATTACTAACAAATTTAAGTTGATATGAGATCGAGGGGACTTAAATTGTGGTTGAACAACATAACAATAACAATAATTTATGCAGCAGTCCCTCTCCATACCCCCACAGAATTTACACTGCAATCCATCTCAGTCTAGAATAGCCCATTGAGAAATGCAACATGACCGTACTGGTTTAAAAGATTCAGCGATGTTTCCATTACACAATCCCTCGATAAATATTGTAAATAAATTTTAGTAAAGGATGGTGTCATCAACAAACTAAATGAGTAAACCCACGTGTACCTATGATTTAAAAGCAGTGAAATGTTCTAGGATACATAAATTTGGAGAAACTGTATGAGTGACGAAAAAATTGAACGATCTTATGGCTGCTTAAATGTACCACTAAAGAACAAAGATATCATGCGATATTTTGAGTAATCCACACTAACTTGCATTGTATAACCTACAAAAACTTGTATTAGAATAAAAAGGAAGTAAGATATATGTGTATGATCAGCAAGCAGTAATTCTCACAACCAGCAAGTAACTTATGCAAGAGAGAGGAGCACACAAAATATATAAAGTGCATTCAGTAAAAAAACCATACCTCTGGACTCCATACGGCACAATGTTGATGAACCCATATTCCAGCAATGCCAAAACGATCATTTATGGGACCCAAGAGGCGCCCTAGCCAGCCAGGTTCATCACCAAATCCATCCCACATGTCATAGTTTGGTTCCTCAGAAGCAGAAGATCCACAGTATGCCTCATTATCACTCCCAGCCCCATCCTGTACTAATACTTTTGGAGGTTTGCCATCAGTTCCTCCCCCACACAAGCCACATCGCCTTCCCTTTTTTATTCGCGGCTTGCCCAGTGCATCAGTTGAAGGATAGTTCAGTTTATCCACCTTATCAGAAATATCACCTTCCAAAGGTTTTTCAAGAGATCTTCCATCTTCTGCTTGATAACTGGGAGCTCCATCAACTGCTGAAGCATCCTTTTGGTTTTCTACCTCATCTGCTTTATCTGGTTGTTTCGCCACATTAACGTTTTCCATGGATTGCCCATTGTCATTGACCACATACTCCTCCAAATGTAAGCCAGTTGGAGGTTCACTCTCCTTTTCCACCACTAGTTTCATGGAAGACGTATTGTCTTTCACTTCCCCCTCATTTCCACCTTTCACGCCACTGTCCAAGAGCAGGCTACTTCCGTCTTTGTCTTCTAACAAATCCACCTCGTTCTTCTCCTTGAGATCCTCTACAAAACTTACATAACCAACCTCTTGATGCTCATTCCTCAAAACATTTGAAGCTTTGATTTTACCAGGCCTATGTGACTTAACCACCGTTAGCTTCCCACCTCCAAATCCCTCGTTCTTGTCATTCCGCTCCCCCACCTCCAACTTTGGTCCATCCTTGAACCCATCTGATTCTTCAAAAAGCTTCCTTTTACCCTTTGATGACAAATCCCCCATCCCCCTCCCCCTCACTCTAAAGCTCACATTGTTGGGCCTAGATCTCAACCTTGACCTCCAATTACCCAATTCTTCCTCCAAATCCCGTGAAGTAGAACAAGGGGACTCACTTTTCAACCACTCTTTCCTCCTCGTACTCTCAGCAGAACCAATTCCACTCCCTTTATCAATTTTCAGCCGCTTCTTTGGAGGAGGTGGCGAGGCATCAAGCAGCACAGGAGGCCGCCGAGCCCTTGAGCTACGGCGGAGCTCTGATTCATTAGCAATGAATCCACCACCAACATTACACTCGGTGGATTCAGATTCTAATATACTATGATTCCTACTATAGGCCTTTTCGCATATTGCGTCAAGCCTCTTGTGCTTCTTTCTAGCCCTAGAATTACTACCCAATTTCTTATTCTTCCTTTGCTTCGAAAAGGAGACGGACCGAGATAATCGCATGACAAGTAGCCGCGATATATTTGAGTTTTTAGATGCCGGTGTGTATACGGTGCGTTTATCACCCTCAAGTCTAAACGTTTATATATATAATTACAGGGTAGCGATTAATCTTGTTGTTTATTCAATTCGGTTTGGAATAAACAGTAAATTAGAGCGAACGAAAGAAGGCATTGAATGAGAAGCCACTAACCTTGTGAGGTGCTTGATTGATCAGTAAAATAAATTGGAGAGGGGAGAGAAAAAACGAAACCCTAGAGATTATCGATGAAAATCAACAGTTGTTGCCGGTGCTTTCGAGTCTTCTGGTTCCGTGAAGACTGCGGAGTGTGGGGGATTGGGTTAACTTTCTGCTTCGTTGAGCTTTTCTCTCCCTTATTATTTTCTCTCTAAATTTTCTCAGTCTTTCGCAGTTATAAGGAGACTAGGGCGGAGGTACAGAGAAGGGTTTCACGCTCTAGCAGGGATACACTGCCACGCGCGACCTATGGGACGTGAATTACACTCTCCGATCAAGTTGTCCAAAAAGAGATTGCTAAAGTTCGGATAAGCTTGATGTTGATTGCACGCGCTGGGGAGAAACTCTGATTGAAACGTAAATGGAATAGATTTTACATTTTTTATAGATTTTTCCCACCAAACGAAACGTTACCGCCAAATATGTGCACCCGCAATTTTAGAAATAAAAAATATAACGAACACCACGTCTTGCACCGTTGATTATATATTTGCTCAGCTACATAAATATGCCCTACAATCAACTTGATCACTGCCGCCCTAGAAAACCATTATTCAGTCTGCGAAGGAGGTGATGGAATTGCATCACTTGTGAATTTAACTAAGTTTTTATTTTTTATTAAAAAGAAAAAGAGAATCCAGTATGGACTTCTTCTACTCCTCAATTCTGCTTTCTTCTTCTTGAAGATTCCGTTGAGATCCGAGTTGTATGGGTCGGTCTGCTATAATGGCGATTGATGATTTCGACCGATAATGGTGGATTTAGTCTTGCAATTGATTAGGGGAAATGGAGTAAAATTTAGGGTAGTGATATAATTGTTGTGACTATTATTTATTGATTCTAGAATCAATCAACTGGTTATCTCTTTTGTGAGGATGAAGATGATAGTGATGTGAGAAGATATGGATGTTAGTGTTTAATGTCTTGGGAAGGAAATAGGCCTAGTAGATTTTGGGGTCAGAAGAAGAGTCGAATACGTGTTAATATTATATTAATTAAATTATTATAAATTAATTTTATGATAACCGAATAAGAGTTTGGGCATTGAAAAATTAAGTCGGTTCAAGTACCAACGCTTCAAAATCAGACAGACGTCTATCTATTTTTGACAAGAAAGATGCTTGTGTTATGTGGGGGGTACACTTTGGCGGATTGGAGTTAATGATGACCAATGGGAGAAAATAAAAATAAATAATAAATAAATTTGGTAAATGGAGTACTTATACAGTGAGTAGTACCCCTAAATATTGATGCTCCTTCCTTGCCCGACAAGAGTTTTCTCTCTCAATAGGAATAGGAAGAATATTCATTATACTCCGATTTGTATTGTAGTATTTGGTTATAACTCAATACAAAATTTTATATAATTTTATTATCCCAACAAGTATTAGAAATTAGTACTAATTGAATAATCGAATTATATTATTTGGTATATAATAAAAATTTTAACTTATTTTTTTAAAAAAAAATATTTCAAATTTCACACTAGAGTTTTTAAACAATATTTAACTATAATCGACAACTATAATAATACACAAACTAGTTTTATAATTTTAAATTTATAATACATAAGACAGTTAATTTTTTAAAATTATCTAATTAGGTCATTTGGATATCCAAATAACAAAATTTTAAAATTTGTAAATCCGGCGAATATCAAATAATTAAATAGTCATAACCGAATAACAAAAATATTTCAATTAAATAAATTCAATTCGATTCGGTAATTTAATTTTACCAGTTTTTTTCAACCCTATCTCTTAATATGTTTAGTGTTTTAGTTGAGTATGATACAATAACAAGATGAGATTGTGTTGGCAGATTTTGTAATATTGTGCAATTTATATTACTATAATAAATAAATAGGAGATTCTTATTTTTAGAAGGTTTTTGTTTTTTGATAAATAAGAATTGTAGGATAAAAAAATAACTGATAACCTCCCATCTAAAATAGACGACCAACTTACTTCAAATATAAAAATTAAGAAAATAAATGATCTTATTTGATAAAATAAGGCACTTCTTGTATATTTATATATTTGAAATTATTTTACTCGGTCCACAAAACGAATCAAATCGATCCGAATTTTGACAAACTTGAACCGAACTCGAACACTGTTAAATATGTTCGAGTAACATGAAAGAACCAACGTCCATGTGCGAGTTCGATCGTTAGCACTTCGCGAATATAATCGAGTTCGCGAAAAGTTTGCAAACATAGTCGAACATGATCGAGTTTGCAAACATAGTCGAATACGATCGTGTTTGCAAACGTGAACAGATTGCAAATGTTCACAAATACATGTTTGTTTGCAAACGTGATCAAGTTTGCGAATATTTTGACGAACCACGTCGATCGGCTTATTATATTTCCAACTTCTAAGTCAGTTAATAAATTTCACATGTAAGAAATCGAACTACTCGAATTGATCTTGAACCGAACTATTCATGAAGACAAACGAACAAAACCACATGTTTCGCAAACATGTTCAATTGAGGAATCGAATGTGAAACTATGTACAAACTCGACTTTGCAAGACATCAAACTCGAAACCGTTTTGCGAACGATTTGGTTCGTTTGCAAACCTAATTTTGCTCATGTATTTTAAAGTTTTGTTATATATTACGATAAATTTATGTCGAACTATAATTGCAAAACTTATCAATACATGAGATTGATATAAATTATATAGAGGGGTACCACTTATTACATCTTTCAAAAAAAAGTTATAAATAATATTTATCTACCTACATAATTAACAATCAGAAAATTAACATAAACATTGGCAAAATATATCATTTTCGTGTATTTTATAATGAAACTAAAGGTCAATTTGTTCTCATATTCTAAAACAAGATGGGAGTGTTAAGTATAGTAGTTTAACAATTAGTTGGTGATGGAATTTGGAGTTAGGATTTAGAAAACATGATAATGCTAATGTACTTGTCCCCAAACATAAATCCATATCTAAACAAAACTAATTTAGTGTACTTTTTTAATTAGTCACTCTTCCTTCCTAAGCCAAATACTTTCAATATTTATAGGATATATATAAACGGAGTATATTAAATTCAAATGTTACACTGTGCTCCTCTTTTGCAACAACAATATTGTAGCAGTAATAAAGTGATTAACAATATTGTACGGTTTTCGACTTTTCAACTCAAAAAATAAAATAAAATAATTCGATTGCCTAAAATGCAATGGGATTAATGAAACCTTAAAGGCGTCACAACCTAAATTGATTTGTTGTCAGTTGTCACCCAACCCATTCATATTTCACACTACAACTTGACTTTAATAATACTTCATCCCTTTAAAAAAATAAAATTTTTATTAATTTTTTTAAAATCAACTTGTAATTGACATAAATTTCTTTAATTTTGATTAATACAATAATAAATATGTAAAAATTAGTACTCATAGTAAAATTTATTGTTATATAATTTTAATGAATTATGTCAAATTTGAGTTAAAAATATATCAAATTAACTTTCAAAAGTCAAAATAATCTTACAATTTACAACGAAGAAATTATTATTTTATATATGTACCAAAAGAAAAGATCAATTCAGTTTTATTTTCATTTAACATCCTGACTCTTTGCTTTAATTTGATAGTTAAGAATTTTCTTAAATATTAAAGTTTGTATGTGATATATTTAGCATATTTTTGGTTACTTGGGTTATAATATATATATATATATATATATATATATATATATATATATATATATATATATCTGCTTGGCTACCGGATGCTATATTTCAACAGAAATTCAACACCTTAAGTTGGCTAAAAACCAGCATGTAACTAGAGTAATTAAGAAAATTGTACAGAGCCAACATTTGGAGAGTAGGCTATCAGATGCGATTCTTATAGAGAAATTCAACACTTTCAGGAGAATCACTGTTTCTCCTTGCAGTAATCTGCAAAACTGCACCATCTATAATCATGTGTTGCAAAACTCTTGCTATGTTCTTTGTGTCATCAATTCCAAGATGGTGACTTCCTACCAATGGCATCTGAAGCTCCCTCATCATAGTGAGCATACCTGTCGCCTAGCATCAGCCAACAAGCAAAAAAAGAGTCAACAAGGTTTGAAGAAGAGAGAAAACCAAATAAAGAGAGAGAAACTCGGGGTGCAGTTTTGGCGTGTGCCACAATAATCCTGATCTACCGATTTGATATCTGTGTTGTCCATTTCAATCACCAACAGTTCATCAATCCATTCATGATCACAATATAAATGACACCTTGTTTACCCCAAAACACAATCCAACTCGAGCTGAAATCAGGAATATCAGGTATTCAAGTTGAGAAAGTTGACATTGTACGGAAAGTATTACTTTATAAAATCCACACCTCGGATTCAAGGATTTATGATCTAAAGTCTAAAGCTTGGTTGGTTTTATGTTTTATGCAAATGGTAACTAAAACAAAACTCTATAGTAACACTAAAAAGCACATCAGGAGAACAAGAGAAGGATACATAATTTCCAAACCTGATACTTAAAAAATCATGCATACTCACCCTCCTCTTGTAAAAGTTCAAATAGACGTCCTTTAAATTGATCCATTCCATAAAGTAGGAGGGAAGCTTCATCCTTGATACTTTGCATTGTTGGGGAACTTTAGTTTTCAAATCCCAATTGCCACTGCATGCAAACAACAATATGTCATCACACAAAGTTTCTAACAAGTTTTCTACTTCACACTTGGACAAATTGGTTGGAACTGGAAGCAGAAAAACTATTCTTTCTAAGAGAGTAACCACTTTATTCTATCATCCTATGAATATTATTATTTTGTTCGTCACAGAAGGCACCCATACAAAGGACTCAATACTGGAAATAAGTAGAATAAATATGAAACTTAAAAACATTCCTATAATTTTTGGCTCCACTTGAGCGACAAGGCATTTTCAAATAAAATAAACAGATACGGGAAAGTGAACTTAACTTGTAAGGTTGTAAGGTAGCAAAATATGTCCTACCACGATTCTCTCTCTAAAAGAATGTGGCCTAGTGCCAAGGTGAAAACCATGCATGCTCAAAATTGTGGTTAAAGAGGATTAGTATGGAAAAAGAAATACCCATCCATTGGATCCCAAAATTGGTGTACTCACCAAGTTATGAATGCAGCTTTATTAAGACGTCCACCTAGCTCCTTTGCCCACATATGATGATGTTCCATCCAATCTTCAAACTGTTGAATAACTTCCTTAAATGGAATAGCTGTATCATGCCAGACACTGCAAACTTACATAAAGCAGCAGAATAAGAGTCGCTGATTTGGATACTAGACACTAGAAACCGAAGAAATTGTTCAAGAAACTCTCACCAGCCAAAGATTGTGGTCCAGGCAGTATGAAATATTTTTAATTAGGATAAAGATAAATGAGACTACCGGGCGTTAAAGTGCAAAAATTGCAAGTATAAAACACCAATTTATTTTATAAGAGACTTAACAGGGGACAAACAAAATATTTTTATGAAACACATGCATTTGCTGTATAGATCACATGGGTGAGTTGCATATCTAT
Organism: Panax quinquefolius; assembly: GCA_020205615.1. Taxonomy (NCBI): domain Eukaryota; kingdom Viridiplantae; phylum Streptophyta; class Magnoliopsida; order Apiales; family Araliaceae; genus Panax; species Panax quinquefolius. The sequence continues at coordinate 128,345,459 of CM035170.1, forward strand.
AACAAGATGAACAAAGAATATTGAAGGTAGACTTGGTCGAAAGAGCAACGCTTCCTAAATCTGTGGCATTTCAATGTATGTTTGGGGAGGTTAATAGTATTTGTTGTCCTGTGCAATGGTCAATATTAACAATCAAATTTCTATAGATTATGAGCAAGTATAACAAAAGGAAGACGACCTTCTTTCATTGTTTTGCATGACAATATATGCAATTCTTTGGAGCTGCTCCTTGATTTGAAGTTAACAAGGTCATGCAGAACTGGTACGAATGACTTTCTTTAATTATATACCCCCTCTCTTAATATAAGAAGAAGAATACATATCAAAATTGGAAGAAAAATGCTAATATATATAGGAAGCTTCGATACTTCTAAGGCGGACATGTGTACATACGAGACATCTATTATACTTCATAATTACTAGCATATGTATTTGACGCTTTTTGATCATGTCTAAAACATACCCGATAGTTTTTCAAAATGTCTAAATTAAAAGTAAAATAAAAATTGAGAGTTCTGTGAAAATAGAGTATGATACACATCATACCGGTCAACTCCGAATTTTCCATACTTCCCTTCAATATACTCGTTTATTCTTTGCTCAGTCATTTCTGAGGGCCTTACAAATCTGTAAAGGATATGTGGAAAAGGAAACAAATATGTTATCTATAAGTGGATGAGAAACTATGTTTTTTGATGCAAAGCATCACTATTGACATATATAAACATAAAGTACCAAACTAACTACTTCGTACTGAAGAAGAAATAAAAATGGTAAAATAAAATAAAATTATAGCCTTATAGGTATAAAAAGGATGGTAACAGAAGTCCAACTAGGATTTGCAGATAACCCTACTTCAAAGCCACACAATATGACGGTACTCTGCTCCAGAAGGACGTTAGTGCCATAAATTGTAAAATGCTTTATAGGAATTGTGCACTACAAGATACCGTACTATCCTTATTGACCAAACATTTTATCATACAATTTGAAGCAAATGGATTTAACCGCCCCTATTTCTGCTTATCAACTACAAGTTGTTCAAAAGCTACTTGCATCGAAAAACATGAAATTCAAAGAAAGAAGAAACCTTATATAAAATCTTATAAAACACACCATCAGCAAACAAAACACAACCTGTGGAAGAAATGGACAACATCCATGGTTTTAGCATCAATCAACAGAACAGGAAATTCAAGAATCTCAACTTTTCCCTCCAAATCAAGCACGAGAAAAAAATCAAAGTGCTGAGGTCTTAAATGTTTCAAATCAGCAGCATTTAATTTAAGCTCCCCAGAGAAATTATGGTTGAAAGTCTCTAAGTGGGTGATATCATCCATCTGCTTGACAAGAAAAATTCAATCAGATATACGGTGAAACAATCATAATACCAATTACCCAATCAACATGTTCACACCAACACTCTCTTACACTCTCCTGTTCATCTATCCACCAATTTTACATCTGAACATCCCAAAATCATTCTTCAAAGCTACATAATAGTGCTAACTAAGACCTTGCTACCAAAACGCTTATATTTTGCCAAAATCATTACAGCAACAAGGTAATTTGTTGAGCATGGACAGGAGTCTATCAAGTATTACTGTGTTCAAATCCACTAACTACAATAATTTTTGCCACGTTAACGAAAGAAAAAAAAAAGGATATATAATTTGGATAGGAAACATACACAAATTCATAGTACATGCATCATAAAATAGAGAATCGAACTAAAAATAATTGAATTGGAGATTACCTTAGTGCACCTACCTTGAGTGTAATACAAACACATTGGCTTCCAGCGACTACTTCTCTTCGGAATAGAGAAATCGACGGAAGAAGTTGAGTCTTCAGTGGAGAGAGAAGCAGATAGACCGAATCTACGCATCGGTGGAAGAGAGGGAGAGGGAGAGGGAAGAGATAGAGAGAAAGGAATGAGGTATGAGATAGAAGGAGAAACCAGTCGAAACAAACAAAACCTAGAAACCGCCATGGTCACTTTGCTGTGCATTTTATCTTGGGCGTCTATGAGGAGGATGCGTTTCTCCCGGGAGGCGGGAGCGGTTACAATGAAGTTTATTTCGTGATAAGTTGGTCAATTAATCAATATCTTCTCATGTCTGTTAATATTTTATTAGTCAATTCATTAATTTATATAAAAAAGAAATATGAATAACTCAATGCTAACCGGATCCGTTTCTTCCGTTCATGTTGCAGCGGTCAGCGGGTAAGACTAAATTGCAAATCTGACTAACCTATTTGTCATATTTTTATTAAATTGTTCTCTAAATTTTTTTTTAGCATAATTGTTCCTCATAGATGCGTTAGTCATGCAAAAGTGTTCCTTCAATGTTCGTCAAACTTTTTTTAGCACAATTTTTCATCGTAGATGCGTTAGTCATACAAATGTGTTCCTTCAATTTTTTTCACCTATTAAAAATTAATTTTCTCTCTCCTCTCCTCTCCTCATTTTTTTATTTTTTATTTTTAAAATTTATTTAAAAAGTATATTCTTATTCTTCTTTTTAATTGTTTATTTTTATATTATCATTTTGAATTTAATATAAAATATCTCTAAATTCAAAATTAGTATTAATTAATTAATTTTAGACAATATAATTTTCAAAATTATAAATCTTACTATTTTTTATTTTATCTAAATGGTTCTAATAACGGTATGAAAAAAATATAATTAATATAAAAAATTAATTTATATAAACCTTACTATTTTTTATTAGTGTCATTTAGATAAAATAAAAAATAGTAAAATTTATAATTTTGGTAATTATATTGTTTAAAATTAATTAATTTATACTAATTTTGAATTTAAAGATATTTTATATTGAATTCAAAATGTCAATATAAAAAAAAAAAAAAAGAAGAAGAAGAGTATACTTTTTTTTTTTATAGAAAATTGAAGGAACACCTTTGCATGATTAACGCATCTATGAGGAACAGTTATGCTTAAAAAAAAGTTTAGGAACAATTTAGCAAAAATTTGACAAATAAAAAGGTTAAATTTGCAATTTAGTCCAGCGGGTAATAATGTTACTAAAATATTACTGTTAAAATTAATAATATTATTTATTATACTTGTACTAATATCCTCTAATATTGACTCCGAATCTATTTATAAATTATAGACTTGAGAAAAATATTACTTTTGGTACCATCAAACATGGTGTTTTGGGGTGAATTATAATTCATTAGACTAAAACCCTTTGATTTAAAAATGCCATTTATATTGACATTAAAGTTTTAGTAGGATAATTTTGATTGTAAAATTCAATCTATAATCGGATCACACATGTGTTTTTTTTATATAGGTTTAATCTAATTTAAAATTAGATCTAGTTAGAATGCTATTGGTTTCCTGTATTATTTACTCTCCATTCTAAAATATAAAATCAGTATTTAACTTTTAGATAGACATTTTTATTTCCAAAATTAAGATAAATTCTTTTAATTTTAGTCATCAATACAATAGTAAGATTTATTGTTCCTTGTGTATTTTTAAATTTTTATATATAAACAAAGTCATTTTTAAAAAAAAATTATATAGTTCGATTATGAATTCATTCATCAAGATTTTGAAATAAGATACCAAATTTTAAGCCGTGTGACGGTGTGAGAAATGCAAGACAAGCACGTTTACTTGAATAAGTAGAAAGAGCATACAGTAGCCACCAAGTCTTTCCTAGTATTATTGATTAACCAGATTCCTCATCCTCTTCATTGAGCTGATCAGTAACATCTTCAATATTATCATGCGTAGCAGTTTGCTTGCTCATTGCTTGCATTTCATCAATTTCAATACGTAACAGTGGGTCACAAACCACTCGATCTTCCTCAAGTATTTTCGGGCAACCTGAAACAAGAAATAACCAGAGGATGAGAAAGTTATCAAGTAAGGTTAAGGCAGATCCGCACATATGAAGAATACCTGCTACAGGACATCGAGCACGCCCTTTCCTGAATCCTATATATTGCATGATTACCATTTTCTCATATATATGCTTGCATTCCATACTGCACCCAAAGGATAGAATAAGAAATCAACAATGGGGAAAGAGCGGTGACATATAAGTAAAACCATCTGAAGCTTGTTATACAGTCTGAAACAATCAACTCAACTACGGATGATATGCTTCAAATTGTGGCCAGAAAAGGAAAACAAAAAATAAAATAAATGTAAAAAAGTGGGGGAGAAAACTATCCAGGATCATCTCTTTTATATACAAACATTACTATTACATAACCAAGGCACATTCTGAAATACAATATCTCAGCAATCATTCATCATTTATGTCTAAGTAAGGTTCAGGAATAAGCATTTATCCTAATAATATATAGTTGCCGCCACAATGGTTGGCCGTGCACCAAGTAAGCACATTCAGAAATTCGCATTTACCATAATAGATTTAGTTTTCTAATATATTCCTTTTTGTCATATGGTTTTACAATTAGGCTATGTTTGATTGCAAAAATTATACTTGGGATTGGACTATTAATCTAAAGTCATAGACTTGAGACTATTTAATACAATGTCCAACTAGATATTATAATCCCTACCATTTGGGACTAAAAAATTGTGAACAAAATTAACCTTTAACTTTGTTTAAAAAGACTGATGTATCTTATCCTATCCATCTATACTTGAACTAATGAAAATATGATATCTTTGTTATTAGTAGTAAGGATTTGATAGTCCAAACTGTAAGTTTTTAACCAATCCTTTAAATAATCCTAAACAAAACAAACATAACATGAAATTATTTTAAGTTATCCCATGAATAATTTCATAAAAAACAAACATGTGACTAAGACTATATAATCCTAGAATTAATTGTCTTGGGTCCCAGGACATCCTTGCAAACAAACATGACCTTAGTGCAATACCTTGGTGAAAATATAAATTGCATATAACACAATCTTTCTTTGGGGAAAAGATAGTACTACTAAAATATTGCACTGATGTTTATAAGCAGCTCATTGTACTCAATTTACCAAGCAAGCTCGAATTAATGCTGTCCCTATGCTACCAGTTATATAATATATGGTGTTCACCACAGATAACTATCTCCCAATCCATTGCCACATCATCAACAGAGTAAAAGCTCAAACTGCTGGCTATTACTTTAAACAAATCACACTACAAGTAAAAATAAGCAATTCCCAAAATAGAAATATTTAGCTGTTTACCCACGTCTAAGATACTCTTGAAAAATCTAGTGGCTAATGATTTCTGTTTCTGAAATATACTTCTCTGCTATTAAATCTATCACATAACTAGAATTTGCATCCTCATCAAGACCCTAAACCTACTATTTTTTTTCTTTTTCATTTTTTTTGGGGCGGGGGAGGGGGTTGGGAAATGTCACAGTCTCCAGAAGCTGCCATGTGATCTTGGTGTAAATTCAAATAATTTTGGATGAAGCATGGAAAATCAGCTAGATATTCTGCCAGGAAAGCCATCTCAAGAAACTAGCAAGTCTAGTACGAGAACTATAAGTACTCATTCACTTAGATATTTTTGAGTGATAATCTTGACATGAATATATTTCATTGTCTAAGAAAGCATAAATCCTCTCTTAAGAAAACACTGAGTATTTTAGGGAAGTGTAACTATACCTTCGAACTGGATCTGATAATGCAGTAACAGACTTTCCACTAAGTGGGCATGTAGTATTCAGAAGGTTGCACTGTGTTCTGGTCACTACAATATCCTCCTGCTCTTCACCTGGCATAGGCTGTCCTGCATGATGAACATTCTGCAGGAAGAAATAACCCATTTCTAAAAATATCCCCATTCTACATCAAGAAGGCCAATCAGCATTCTTACTCTTCTTCTGAGATTGTCTTTGAAGGATTGTATAAGCAAATTCATTTCAACAAAAAACCATGACATTGAATAGTTAATTTATTCTATATATAATGGAGCATGCACATGATACATTGTTTTAATAAAACTTATTAATTTCCTTAGAAGCTGACAACTGAAAGATTGACAAGCCCACATCTCCGTAACAATCACTTCAAAAGTTTTCCGGGTTAATTGATTTTTTGGTCACCGTAGTAGGGGCCAATTTTCGTTATGGTTAACCGAATTTTTTTGTTACAAAAGCATGACTATACTCAAAAAAAAATTACGTACTAGTTATTTTATAATTTTCCGTCCAAAAAAACTAACGGTTGCTTAGATGGCTAACGTCTATGACAATGTGGACATCAAGGTCCACTTTTTTATAATAAAAAATAATTAAAATTATATGCTTATCTAACAAAAAATATTAAAAAAGTTAAACATTCTTAAACAAACAAAATGCACAAATTAATCCAAAGCATCATTATTTAAACAAAAAACAAATATATGAAAGTAACTGAAAACTGAAATTACCAAAAATCTACTAAAAAGATTCGATTTTTATTCTCACAAAACCAATCCAAGAAACCCAGAAATGAAGATCAAAACTTTAATTTCAATCTTTTTATACCAAATTAGATAAAACCAAAAACTTATTGAAAATTTCTCCAAAACCTGCTTGGGCATAGAATCACTAGAGGAAGAAGAAAAAAGCTCCTCTATTTTGGACAAACCAACACTATTATGATTAACATTAGCCCAGGTATGAAGAACAAACAACCCATTCAATCTCCTACAATTTTTCTCACCAATTTCATCCTCTTTATAATGATTACCTACCATTGATGAAACCTTAAAAAACATAGAAAACACCACCATTATCATCAATACCCCAATTATCTTGCGTCCCCAATCCTGCCGTTCAAAACACCCTTCCACTCTCCTAACAGATCTGGTACCTTCATTCTTCTAACTCCCTCTAGTCAACCCCAAACTCATCTCCCTCGATTTCCCAACAACCCATCCGCCGCCGCCGTCGTCCTCATCCACTAAACACCACCAAACCCATCGCTTCTCCTTTAAGCGTCATGTGTCCTTCGCCTTCATATCTTTAGGTTGCGGCTACGAGTCTACGACTACGGCTCAAAGTCGTCCGACCATCGCTACAAGCCACAAGAGTTTTAATGGCAAAAAGAAGAAGAAGAATTGCTGAAACAACCCGAGTCCGAAACAAATCTCGGGTCAAATCCTAAGTCCGAATCAAATCAAATCCATCCAAATAAAGCCTTAAACCACTAGCCCAATAGTATCTTCTTGAATCATCTTAGCTCATCACAGGCTCACCTAAAATGTCATAACTTGAAGGTACTATTGGTAGTAACTTAATTCCTTAAGTACAAACAAATTTTTTCTATATCTTTCGATGAGACTAGGGTGTTACAAACTCCGCCACTTAAATTTATGACGTCCCCGTCAAAACCAATCACACACACGGTCCACAGATCTTTGCCTCTCTAGCCATTGTGGGATAATACTGGCTGGTTTCATGTCTCCACCTCCGGACCTTCATCTTTCCATTGTGGGATAATTCCACCAGCCTTCGTGTCCCCACCTTCGACAACCCGATTGGATGACCCGACCCGAGCTTTCGAGAGACGACTCTAATACCATATGAAACAACCTGGGTCAAATCCCAAATCCGAACCGAATCAAATCCATCCAAATAAAGCCTTAAACCATTGACTCAATAGTATCTTCTTGGGTCATCTTAGCTCACCCAAAAGGTCATGACTTGAAAGTACTATTGATAGTAACTTATTTCCTTATATGCAGACAAATTTTTCCCTTATCTTTCGATGTGGGACTTTAGTGCTACAATTACACAGTCGCCAAAGTCTACAAGAACTCCGATGATTCACCTAGTCAGAAAATCTACAACTTCTTCTTCGCAGGTTGTTTAAGTGAGGAGAGAGAAAGAGAAGAAACATAAATTAGGTCATATATTCAAAAATGAAGTTTATATTTTTTAATGAGAAAGTCATATATTTAATGACTCACATGACATCTTTACAAGGTTAGCCAATCAACTTGTTTTGGCTCACGTGACATGCACGGTTTAACACTTCCGTCTCTTTTTTGGACAAAATGTTAAGCAGCGACTAATTTGTAATATTTTTCAAGTATAGTAATGCGTTTGTAACAAAAAAAGATTTGATAACTACAAAGAAAATCGGCTAGTGACCAAAAAGTCAATTATCCCAAAGTTTTCCTACTTGGGATGGTAGCCATCCCATGTCACGAACATAGGCGACGCCTTGGCGTCCTGGCAAATGAGCATGCAACAAGTCGACACTCGCCTTGGGGAGCTAGGCATCGTTGTCAAGGCGACGCCTTGGCCGCCTAGCTGCCAAAGCGAGCGCCAAGGCAACTTAGTTAAATTGGAAGACAACCCTAAAAACTTCTATCCACTTCGACTTGCCGACTCACGCAACATCAGTCGAGTAAGGGTTTCACAAGCTTCAAATGATAAATTACTTTAGACCCGTATACCCTGAAAATGGATTCACGTTGGAAACAAGAAACAAAGACCTAAATTTCGTGGCACACTCTTCCAATAGCCCAAATGTTACATGTCAATACTCAATACAAATCATGCATATTGCCATAAGCCCCCACTTCCAACTAAATTAATAGTTCCTGTGAATCACCTGCAGGCTACAGCATAAGCTAGCACTTATTTTCTTCTACAGCTCGTGTAGGTTGATAGAGTGTAGCAGTCAAACAGTCAAGACCTAAAGAAAGAGGTACATTCCCGCATTTCAATTTTGGGTGAGATTTTTCAAAGCTCAAGGGTGAAACTCTATCCAATAGCATTGAATTAAGTTTAAAGACCTTGGTTCTGGAAATGAAAACAAAGTCCAACTTCTCCGTTGCTTTTAACTGAGTAGTCAAAATAAATATACAGTAAGCATTTTAAGCTGCCTCGACCTTCTAGAATAACAGGTTTTTCAGCACATTTCATCATCAATATAAAAAAACTTTTATACAAAGGAAAGCATTAAAACTCTTATACTATTCAACAAAAATTCCTTCCCTTCAGAAGCAAGTAGGAAAAAAGCACTTCATGCACAAACAAAAAGATATCAAACAAAAAAAATATACCAATGGAAGGAAAGAGGATAGGACCAAGGAGTGGAGGAGGATACACATAAAGCAATACAATTTTGATATATGCAAGGCTTTGGTTTTCAGAAACCAAGCAGCATTCTAATCTTCTTTATAAAATTAGTAGGGAATCCATACCCAGATAGCTGTAGTAAACTGGCGAAATAAGGGATCATTTTGTGGAACAAGAGATGAACTAGCTTTCAACTTCGCAATTTCATCATCAAACAGCTTTTTAAAATCTGTTGGCTGTATTAGAAACATTAAACATAATAATAGTTTGAAAAATGAAAAGAGTAACTATTTTTAAACATGAGATATTGCATTCACCTCTTCTCCAGGCTCATACCCATTCCCAACTGATTCAATTGCTGAAGAAAAATTCATACAATCTTCAGAAGCTTCCAACAACTGAATAAAACCAGCTTCCAGCTCCTTCACCTGCAAAAATATTCATATAAATTTATGTAAAAAGTAGAGATATTTGAAGTGGGGTCCACGGTCAACAGCAACTAAAGTATCACTAAAAAAATGGAGCTTGTCTAAAATGTCCAAAATTTAAGGGTATGAAAATATTCATACTACGGTCTACCAGTTTAATCAAAATTTTGTTTACATTACAGCAATTGCAATTTTATGGCGCTTTCAAAATTCAAACTAGCTATGATAATCAAAACCATAAAATTATATGGAACTACAAAAGCTAAGGCTAATAGAAAATTTTCAAACAAAGGATAACTGGCTTTTGACAGTTATTTGTCTAAGTATGGGGTTATAAGTGCAGTAAACATACCAAACTTTTCACGTGTAGGTTTTGTGTCAGTACCTTAAAACTGTAAATTATCTACAATCATCATTTGGAAGAGGTGTGCAGTTCAGTATCCTCAGAAATGGTATAGAGCTATAGTTACATTCATATGTTTCATTTAAAACAAGATATAGCGGTTATGAAATTAGCTATAATGGTCAGAACTATGAATACATGCCGAATCAATCAAATATTAAAAACTCATAACAAACTCAATAACAGGGTTCCTTTTTTTCAATTAACATACCAGTTGAGATTGTTTATCTCCCTCTAGATCAACCGCGATGTCCTTCATCATAATCATACCTTTTCGAATTTCCTGAAACAAACAAACGTCAGTATTAAATCAATCTACTAGATCCTAATCATGTTTAGGGTAGGGTTTGAAAGAAGAACTAAATTACTCCGATGAGAGATTGATTGTCAGAGGAAAGCGTCGCACCGGCGGTTCTGATTCTGGATCCACCGCCGTTTACACGGGTACCGGAGGTTGATGCCATATCAACTATTTTCGGTGGTGTAGGATATGTAGGGAAGGGTATAGAGACTGGTTTCTCTCCCAATGGCGGGTGATCTGGAGGGAAAACAACGAAATTGAAAATAATCCGATTCAACTCTCTAGGGTCTGTTTGGTTGTACTTTGGGTTTGGTTTATGCTTCTGCTATTAAGTTTTTCTGAAAAATAGTAGTAATAATTGTTGAAAAATGATTACTGAAATAATTGGGTGGAAAAAATTATTAGTATTAGAATATTTGTTGCTCCATCCATTCCGCATATAGAGAGACCCATTTAAATTTGATCATAATTAATTTGAAAATCTTAAAATTTAATCTGTGATGTTAATTTATTTTGATATTTAAAATAACAATTTTACACCTAATAGTTTTTTAAGTAGTTTACAACACTAACTATATTGGAGTATTAATTATAATTATAATTAAATAAATTCACATTAATTTCACAAATTCATCACTAGTAATTAAGAAAAATTAAATGGGAAAGGGTCTATATTATTGTAAATATAATTAAACAATATATCACCAAAAATGCTTTTTTTTAAGTTGAATGCTTAATGATAATTGATCAATTCAATTCAAAGTGGATGGAAAACCGAATTATAACATTAAATTTGAATTTCCTTCCTCACCGAGTGAATTAATCTGGGCACACAAAAATATTAATACATTCATAAATGATATCTAGAAAGTTAAATTAAGTAATACGGATATCTCTAATACTTGACTAGTATTTTTATAATAAATAAGATTAATTCATTTAAAGTTTGACCCATAAATTAATTGGTGCCCATAAAAATGCATAAAGCTCCTCCTGATCAAGTACTCTTACAGCCTGCTCATCCCAATTCATGTGATCATGATCATGCAAGCTTAAGCTTGAGCTCCCTCCCTCATCACAATTAGGAGGTTGTACTTGTGGCTGTACATGTTGTACTTGATTAATCAACCAAATCTCTGCTAGCGCTTGTGACTTTTGCAGCTCCACTTGAAGGCCATGCACCTCTTTCTCAAGCTGCCTTTTTTGAGCTAATGTAGTTTCTAGCCGCATATGAAGGGTGTCGTAGTCGAGCTCAAGCCTCTGATTCTTCGACCTGGCACGCTTGTTTTGGTACCAAATCGCTATTTGCCTTGGAGGAACGCCTAGTTGATGTGCAAGCTGGAGTTTGCGCTCCGGGTCGAGCTTCTTGTTGGCATTGAAGCTTGCCTCTAGGAGCCTGACTTGGTCTTGGCTTAGTCTCTTCTTGTTGTCAAGTTTGGAATCGGATGAGTAGTGCTTTGAATTTTGGGAAAACTTGAAATTAATATTCATTATGTTGAGTTTCTATATATATATATATATATATATATATATATATAGATAGAGCTAGCTAGAGAATTGGAAGATGGAAATGAGAGGATGCCACGATCGATATATGGCATGAGAAGAAAAGATATATATATATATATATATAGTGCAGGCGGCCGTGGCGGCTGATGCATGAACATGGTACGTTCATGTGGCAATGGTCCTATTGTACCGGAGCAGAATTGAATTAAAATGAAGTAGTAATTACTTTGATTTTTGACCAACTAATTACTACTAATTAATTTGCATTTGTACATCTGGACGAATGAGACAATTCACTGTACACTGACAGGCAAGGAAGACTGAATTGAATTGAATTAATGTGGTCAAATATGCTATGCTATGCTATTCAGCTATATATAATTCAAGAGATTATAAGCACACACACAAAAGTTGATTTAGCTTGAATTCTAATTTATCTGTTAGACCTGCTATCACATCAAACGGATTTTAATGTCAGTCTTCATGATTGATATTTTTGTTCCTTTCTTATAAAATTAAAAAAAAAAAAATATTCGATTCAAAATTAGAAATACATTTTTAATTTAAAATTTTAATATTTATAATTTATACTATCATTTTCAATATCAAACCAATATAACAGAATTCTTAGCTAATACTACTAAAATTATATTTAAAAGTCATTTTACAAATATATTTTTAATTTTGAAACTGTTTTCCATATAGTATATACTAGCTACATTCGGAAATTTGATCTTATATATGATTTCGAATATGTGTGCTACAGAGTGTATATATAGAGAGTGAGAAGTACAGTTTGTATACAGGTGGTCAACAAAATGTTTTGACCCAAGTACAGACTTGGACAATCTCTAGATTGAACCTAGCTACTTAACAAGTCTATGGAGTCTGATGGATGCATTCTAAGTCAACTCAATGTATAGCCCTCAGCTCCGCATCACGCGCGCATCAACTGTGAACAGAAAACACACAAGCATACTTAGGTAGGGTTTGTGTTTGTTTACATCTGTATAATTCTTAATGGATATGCCTCTGATTTGGTCAGAGTTAAAATTTGTTTGGTAAAAAAAATTTTACCTCTTAATTGGTAAGATATGAAATTAAATCTATACTATTTAAAGGTAGGTCTGAACTACATAAATTATTTCTTGGACAAAAAATGACCTCTTCAATATTACAAATTCGAAGGCTTGTCTCTACAAACAATTACTACTTCCGTTCCTGCACATGGATTAAGAAAGTCATTTAATACTATCATTTAATAATTAAAATTTGTTTGAAATTTCATCACTACCCCTTTATGGAAAATTCAAAACTATTAATACAAGGGAGAAAATTTCTTGGAACAATAAGAGAAGGTAGGGGTAATATAGGAAAGTATATAATTTATTCTCCTCGAAAGTTGTAAACGAAACATTTAGGAAAGAAAATGAGATCGTTAATTTGTGTTGCTTTCTTAATTATGTTGTTGTTCAATTATTTTATTTGTAGGAAAGAAAATGAGATTCTGGGAGAGTTATGGATCAGAATATCAGATAAGAGAGTTAAAGATGGGAAAGAAAAGAGTTCACCTGGTAATATGACAAAATATTGTTATTAAGAAATTTTGAAAAAATTAATTATTAAATAATATTTTTTTATTCAGATACAATTGTATTCAGATGCTCTACATTATTCATATGTCTAAACTATTCAGATCTTAATATTCAATTTTATCAAACACAACCTTAGTAGTAGCGAAACAGTGGGGTCAATTATTAGAATATCAAATAATAAATTAAAATTAATAATTATAGTAACAAAAAATGACTAAAATATATAACTAAAAATATATATAATATATGTCATTGTTGTAGCTATCAAATTTATCCACAAAAAATAATTAGTAAAATATAATAATTACAATTGTCCTTTACGTGTTTTCATTCATTAAAATCGTTGCATAATATTTCATTGTCAATGCAATCAAATACATCTTTCTCGATGTATGTAATCAAACAATTATTCATCAGTTGATCTTCTATAAAATTGCGCAACCTACTCTTAATTGTCTTCATCACAAAAAAAGCTCTTTCAACAGTAGCAGTCGCAACATGTAAGATTAATTGTAAGACCCCAGCTTTTATAAATAAAGATGAATTTTCTATAAATATTATTTTTGAATATTATGGAATAAATTTGATATAATGTTATAGTTGTGGGTAATATTTATAAATTTTGCAAAAAGTAAGCAAGTTGTTATAAAATATTCGTTTGGTTGGGGAATATTCTTTTTGTCGGAGAATATTAAATGCGATGACTTTCAATCGATGGTGGACCCCTATTAACGGAAGTATTATCGTAGTTAGAAAGCGACAAAATTATCTTTCTATAAAAATAACGGCAGAGGAGGTGTTACCGTTAAAAGCATTGAACTACCCGGTAGTAAAAAGTACGATGAATGGCGTGGTTGCGTAGTAGCTGCGGTATTGATTATTGATCTACGTGAGAAGTCACTTAGCTATACTCAATTATTCTCACTGATAATTCTTTGCATCATTTCTCTTATATTATTGATTCAATTATTGTCATGATTATCATCAGTATAATATGTTATATTATTAATTGAGACGATAAGTTATAAATGATTAATAATTGTTGAAAGATTAAATATGTGTTGATTAAAAATAAAATGATTTGTGGTAATATTTATTCAATCCTTGATGTATATAAAGAGTCATTATGAGACGTTTGTGGTAAGTTTAATTATTTTTTATGGGGGCCGTATGTCATCATCTAAGAGTCCTTAAATCGATAGTAATTACCTTTGTGAATAGTAATTACCTTTGTGAATAGTAATTACCTTCTTCGATCAATATTTACCTTCGTCGATAGTATTTACCTTCGTCGATAGTAATTACCTTCTTGATAGTAATTACCTTCGTCGATAGTAATTATCCCTTCGCAAATAGTAGTTGTCCCTTGATATTACCAAGAGTTAAGCGCCTCTTGATTGTTCCGAGGGTTAATTACCTTCATGAATAGTAGTTGTCTCTCTTCAATATTACCAAGAGTCATTTTGACCCTTCGTTAAGACCAAGAGCCACCCTCGGTTTTTTCTATAAATAGAAAACTCATTCCTTCATTATTTCTTACGAATTCATTGAAACTCTAGAGAGAAAAAGAAGAAAAGTATTCTGCTACTTACTTTTCCAATATTCAGTTCTTTTAAGGTAAGGGATATTATTTGTTGACACCTGTAAAGGGTGTTATTCTTTCTTATTCATGAAGAGAACTTACATTATTTCATTCTTTATTATTACATTGGAATAACTTGTATCTGTGGATACCCTATACTTGGTGAAATCCTCTCTGTTATTCCATTCTTTATTATTACATTGGAATAACTTGATATCTGTGACATACCCTATACATAATCTGTAAGACCCCAACTTATTATTAATGAAATTTAATTTTCTCTATTTATTATTTTGAAATAGTAAGGGTTGATTTGATTAATGTGGATAGTTAGGGGTAAAAATCATAAATATTTCAAAATAAGCAAGTGGTTATAAAATATTCATTGTTGTCGGGGAATATTCGTTTGGTCGTGGAATATTAAATGCTTTGTCGGGAATATTAAATGCAATAGTATGACCATGTGTGGGCCCCATAAGCGGAAAAGCGATTGGATGAAAAGCGATGAATATAAGTTGTTTAAAAATAGCGGCGTAGTTATTCTGAATTTACTTTGTTGGAATACCCGGTGGTTAAAATACGATGAATACGCGTTGTTGCACGATGCACCAATTATTGCATTCAACGTGAAGGCCACTACTCAATAATGGTTACGATAATTCTTATCAAAGATATTTTATTTATTGTTAATAATTGCTACGTTGATATTTTATATTCTTTGTTGTTTGATAATTGTCATTACAAGTATTTTCCATTATCGAGACAATAATTCATATTATCTGAATAATATTATTAGATAACATTATTGACAATGTCTAGAAAGTTACATACAAGGAGAGGTTTGGTCATCTAATTGGCGCCAAGAAGAAGAGATTCTTATTGGAAAGCCCCCCTATCTTAGGAGCTATGCAGGTTGTCGATAATGTGATTACATAATATTATTTATGAATAATTAATTATTGATTTATATGATGAGGAAAATATTGATTTTATGAGGATATAGATGGAGAAAATTTTAATGTGACAATTGTTGAAAATTAATATTTTATCTTTTTGTGATAAAATAATTCATTTAAATATATTATTTTAATAATATATTAATGATGATATTTTACAATGAATGTGGGATATATGAGTATATGAAGAGGAAGAGTATTTTTGTGGCATTAAATGTTTAACACATGTTTTGTGTGTTGGTGGACACAATTATTAATAGAAATTTGATTTATAGCTTGTAAAATCGCTTGGTTTGTGGATTTTTGGTCAATTTACATTTGGAATTTGGAAAAACTTTCTTCTGCAAAGTTGTAGAGAATTGAATTTCCTATAAAAACTCGCAAGATTTGAATTTTCTGATAAAAGGGCTATTTATTATGAATTATTGAAGTTCAGAAGTTCAGAAATAATTAATTTTTGGGAGTTTTAGTTAATTATTTTGAGAAAAACGTTTTTTGCAACTAAGTTGGCCTCACATGTGATTCAAATGGGCTGAGATCAGTTGTCTAAGGTGGGCTAAAGAAAATATGAAAAATATATTAATATTATATTTAATTTTTCTACTTTTGGTGTTCTAAGCATTTTTCTATAAATAGGGTCTTAGGTTAGAATTGAAAAACACACCAAAAGCTGAAGTTTCTCTCTATTTCTCTCTCGATATATTGGCGTATTCTTGTGAGTATACTTTGAGTATTGTTAGGCGGTGCTGAGTTCCTTGAAGACTATATACGGTATTCCAAATTAGAAGTCTTAATCTTTCGAGGTAAGGGATGTTATTTTTCTTCTCAAATGATATTATTTCTTCAATATCATTATCTTTGAAATATTGGTTGAAACTTTTATCAAATTTGGAACTTTTCCATGTATGGGGTTAATTCACGAGTTCTTATTCATGAGTTCTTATTCACGAGTTCTTATTTATGAGTTCTTATTCACGATTCTTATTCAAAAGTCTTATTACGTAAGCGTGAAGATGTTTTTTTGGGAAATTTTTATCTTTTGGTGTAGGAGTTACTTATTCACGTATATCGGACTTTATTCACGATATCGACCTTATTCATAGAAAAATAAAATTTCTTCTTTTGTGTCAAAATATCTATTACGGATACTAGCTTTGATTGTATCCATGTTTTGATCATTCTTGAATTTTACACCACTATGATTATTTTTGAGGTATTTTTGAACATGGATAAAACAAAATACGAATCCTTAATCCTTAATCCTTGTCATTTTGTTTCCTTTGGATTCGTTTCTTTAAAAATATTTTCATCATCCTCGGTCTTAAATGATGATATTATTGAATATCTTTGGCTGTAGTGCAAAAGATGAATGATTTCGAAGAATATCTTTGGGTAGTAGTGCAAAGATGAGCAGTGTTTAGATGAACATGACCAGTGATGAATATCTTTGGCTGTAGTGCAAAGATGAATATTTGATTCGGATGTATATTGATTGATGTTACGGGGATAAAAGATGAGCGATGAACTTTTAAATTCATACATAGAAGATAGTAGTTTGCATTTCTACTTAACTCTTCTAATGAATTATTATTTCATTGCGAATATTGATTTAAAATTTGTTGTCTATTGTATTCTATTAGATTTTTCCTGTTGAAGACTAACGATAATTTGTTGTATATTATCTTAGTCATAATATTCTTTCTTTGGGCTAGTTGAGCTCACCCTTTTCCTTTTTGTTCATTTTTTTTCTTCTCGGGAGGCGAGAATATAGCGATCAGTGGGGTATGGAATGAAGGTTTTAGAAAGAATTGTTTAGTAGTCCTCACCATTTTTGTAAAATAATGTATCAATAAATGTGATGAGGATTTATTTGAGTATAGATATTGTTTAGAAGATAATATTTGTATTCAAACTCACAGATTTCTTGTTGTAATAATAAAGTTGTAGTTGTTTACATACCATGTATTGACAACTCGGAATGGGTGATGTATACCTATTTTGGGGCGTCGCGGTTGGTATCGAGCTTAGGGATATGATCTCTGGCGGAGATCGGGGAATAGAACTAGGAGGGGAGGCGAGTAAATCCTTAGCTAGTGTGTCCTACTAAGCTTATTTTTTAGTTGGTCGGTATATAAGGATATTATGTGATATATTGATTTCCTTAATTAACCCTTGTTTTATGGCGGTATTTGAGAATGTCATTGAGAATATTAACAATGGAAATGAGGCCAGTGTGGAGACGCCTTTGTACTCACCAGCGAGGAAGCGTGCAGCAGTGGTGATGTTCCTCTGTGAACAACACCACTGGCGGATGATGAGCGAGGGGATGTTTAGAAGCTTTTTGCAGTTCATGCAAAATCGAGACGAGGAGACTTCGTGTTCAAAATCTGAGGAGAAATGATAGCAATTCACGGTTTGTCTGCCGTGCGATTCAAAAAGTTGGGACCACGAATTTAAGGGAAAGCCAGATCCGATCATGGCGGAAACATGGGTCAAGCAAATTACCAAGATATTCGATGTCTTGGGGATGCGGGAGAACGAAGGTTCCATTCGCCACCTTTATGTTAAAGTGGCGAGGCGGAGACTACTGGTGGAGATGCATGAAGCGTACCCATCCACCGCACTTTTCGGCATGTCTTGGGAGCGTTTGAAACTATTTAATGACAAATACTTTCACGAAAGTGTTGCGTCGTATATGAAGGAAGTGGAGTTTATTAGATTAGAGCGCAGAACAACATGGCGGTGTCTCGATGCGAGGCAAAGTTTGCGAGTTATCGAGTTTGCACCTCATTTGGTGGAGAATGAGGAGCGTATTATGGCGGATGTTTCTTAGAGGTTTGAAACCGGCGTCGTCGAGTATCTCATTTCTCATAAATTTTCTCTCTATTCCGGATGTTGTAAGCGAGGGCTCAATTATTAGGCGAGATACTTGAGTACGGTCAATTGAGGACCACAACGAGGATCGTACCGAGAGATAGCGATCAGCGAGAATAATGATAACCGGCGGAGAAAAAGCAGACGGACAAAAATGGTGGTTACCACTCGGTGGTAATCATAGCCGTGAAAATAGAAGAAGCGAGTCGAAGGAGAGATTTTAAAAAGGAGATTTAACAACGACCGTATGAAGGCAGCGGTCTTGGCGAAGAAGCGGTTCTAAGGAGGAGAAACGACCACCGGTCGTATATCTATAAATCTGGGAAAGAGGACATATCGGTCAAAGCATCCACAACAGTTTCAAGGTATGCTATAATTGTGGAAAGGAAGGACATATCGCTCGAGATTATACGATGGCGAAACCTAGTTAGTGAGGACGGTGACTCAAAAAATCATCGAGAAAAAGTCAAAGTCAGCGATTAGGAAGGCGTTTGTTGTATTTGGTCAAAATCGAGGAACCCAAACGAGGTGATCACGGGTAAGCTATTTATAAATTCTTGCGAAGTTTATACCTTACTTGATCTGGGGTCTACCCATTCATTTATCTCTCTACTGCTTGTGCTCAGCGTTTAAACTTGACTCACGGAGAAATTAGACTTTGACTATCTGTGGAAACTCCGTTAGGGAAACTTTCATCACATCCTTTGTTTATAAATCTTGTTTGATTCAAGTTGGCACCATTACCTTACATTGACCTTATCTCTTTAAAGATACTTGCTTTTGATGTGATTTTAGGGATTGATTGGTTAACTACTCATCATGCCAAAATTGATTGTTTTCGTAAGGTTGTTAGTTTTCATATTCCTAACCAACTTTGTTATGCAATTCAACAACTAAACCATTAAAATCAATCAACATCATATCTAATCATAAAGCTATTCGTTTATTGAAAAGCGGATGTCAAGCTTTCTTAGCCCATGTTATGGATTTGAATAAAGACACGTCAAATTTGAATAATATTCTGTTGTTATTGACTTTCTGGCGTATTTCTGAAGAACTTCGGTATACCCCGAGCGTGAAGTTGAATTCTTTATTGATCTTGAACACGGTACAAAGCCCATTTCTAAAACCCCATATCGAATGGCTCTATTGAACTTGGGAGTTAAAGGTCCAACTACGAGGAATTGTTGGACATCGGTTTCATTCGTCTAGTACATCTCCTTGGGGTGCTCTGTTTTATTCGTAAAGAAGAAAAGGCGGGAGTATGCGACTTTATATTGACTATCGGGGAATTGAACCATGTCACCATCAAGAATAGGTATCCTCTACCTCGTATTGATGACTTGTTTGACCCGATTGCAAGGGCACAATTCTTTTCAAAAATCGATCTTCGATTCTGGATATCATCAATTTGAAGATTAGGCGAGGATATTCAAAAGCGCGCCTTTAGAACTTCGATGCGGGCATTATGAATTCTTAGTCATGTTTTCGGATTGATTAATGCTCCTGCGGCTTTCATGGATATGATGAGCGAGTATTCAAGGAATATTTGGATCGATTCGTTGTTGTTTTTATTGATGACATCCTCATATATATTCCAAAAGTCGTGAAGATCATGAGCACCATTTGAAGTGGTACTCAAAGGCCGTGAAAACAAACTATATGCCAAATTAAAGAAATGCGAGTTACGGCTTGAGGAAGTAGCATTCCTTGGGCGCGTGGTGTCGAAACATGGAGTATCTGTTGATCCGTGAAGATTGAAGCAATCTGAAGTTGGGAACAGCAAAAGTCGGTGGTGAAGTCACGTAGTTTTTGGGCTTATTTGGTTATTATCGGAGATTCGTGGAAGGTTTTCTCGAATCGCTACTCCATTAACTTGACTAACTTCGGAAGGATACAAAATTCGTTTGGAGCGAAGAATGCGAGAAGAGTTTCAAGAGCTTAAGAGGAGACTTATTTGACTGTTTACAACAATACCATCTGGTTGGATGGATTTGTTATCTCTGATGATGCTTGGGCAAAAAGGTTAGGATGTGTTCTCATGCAGCGTGGGAAAGTCATAGCCTATGCCTCGCGACAACTTAAAAAGTATGAGAGGAATTATCCTACTCATGATCTAGAGTTAGCGCCCGATCGTTTCATTATTAAAGATATGGAGGCACTATCTATATGGGAGAAAGTGGAGATATATTCGGACCATAAAAGCCTTAAATATTTCTTCACTCAAAAAAAGAACTCAACATGCGGCGGTGACGTTGGCTCGAGCTATTGAAGACTACGACCACACTATTGATACCATCTGGAAAAGCGAGCGTGGTGGTGACGCGTTGAGTAGAAAGATCATATCACGAGAGCGAGTGCGATGATGTCAAGTATATCGCATAGAGCCGACTTTAATAGAAAAAGTTAAGGTTGCTCGAGCCACCCAGGCCGGAGGCCGATCGTATGAAGAAGAAAGTACAAGAAGGAGCTATTAGGGCGAGAATTGATGAAGAAGGAATACTTGAGTCACTCTAGACTTTGTGTGTTCTAACGACTACGATTTGAAGTACAAGATTATGATGGAGGCACACAATACACCATTTGCAATCCATCTGGAAGTACTAAAATGTATCGTGATCTTGACATACATTTTGGTGGAACAATATGAAGAGAGATTGCAAAGTTTATCTCGATGTGTTTAACTTGTCGGCGTGTAAAGGCGGAGCATCGGTACCTAAGGGTCCGTTGCAACCACTTGAGATTCCGAAATGGAAGTGAGAACACATTACCATGGATTTCGATTCACGGGTCTTCCTACGGTTTCTCGGGCATCAATCTTATTTGGGTTATTGTTGATAGATTAACCAAATGCGCTCATTTCTTGCCGAATCTGGAGACTTATTCACTTGAGCGTCTTGCTAGTATATGCGTGAATGAGATTGTGAGGTTGCATGGCATGCACCTGTATCCATAGTTTGGATCGTGACCCAAGATTCACTTCAAGATTTTGGGTTAGCTTGCAAAAAGCTATGAGCGCAGATTTCTGATTCGATTCGGCATACCATCCTCAAGCGGACGGACAATCGAGAAAGGACTATTCAAACTCTTGAAGATTTATTAAGACTACGTGTCCTAGACTTGAGGCGGTTGGGATAAGTATTTACCATTGGTGGAATTCTCCTACTGACAATGAGTTATCGAGCAAGTATAGGTGTAGCTCCATTTGAAGCATTATATGGGCGAAAGTGTCGCTCTCTCGGTATGTTGGGGCGAGGTGGGTGAAGCAAGCAACCTTTGTTGGGACAGGGTTGATGCGTATGACTACGGAAAAGATCAAATGATTGACAGCGTATACAAAGCGGCACAAGATCGACAAAAGAGTTACGGATCTTCATCGAAAGGGCGTGGAATTTAGTGTAGGGGATCATGTATTATTGCGAGTTGCTCCATGGAAGGAGTTACAAGATTTGGGAAGAGAGGAAAGCTCGATCCACGATTTATTGGTCCATTTCAAATTCTTGATGAGAGTAGGAAATGTAGCCTATAGACTCGCGTTACCTCTCAAGTATGTCTCGTGTTCATAATGTGTTTCACATATCGTACTTAAGTAAATATGTGAAAGACCGAACCACGTTATAGAGTTAGAAGCCGGACGAGATATAGTAGAAGACTTAACGTATGAGGAGGTACTGTCGAGATCTTGGATAGGAAGGAGCATGTCCTACTGCATGAAAGGTCATACCACAAGTTAAAGTTTTGTGGAGGAATCATCTTTATAGAGGAAATGACACAGGAATTGGAAGCGGAAATGAAAGCGAGGTATCCTCACCTTTTGAAACACACAGTGCGTCGTCGATTCGAGGGCGAAATTTCATAAGGAGGGAGGTTGTAAGACCCCAACTTATTATTAATGAAATTTAATTTTCTCTATTTATTATTTTGAAATAGTAAGGGTTGATTTGATTAATGTGGATAGTTAGGGGTAAAATACATAAATATTTCAAAATAAGCAAGTGGTTATAAAATATTCATTGTTGTCGGGGAATATTCGTTTGGTCGTGGAATATTAAATGCTTGTCGGGAATATTAAATGCGGCCGGTATGACCATATGTGGAGCCCATGTGAGCGATTGGATGAAGAAAAAACGACAAATATAAGTTGTTTAAAAATAACTTGGCGTAGTTATTCACAGATTAACATTTGTTAAAATACCGGTGGTTAAAACACGTATGTCTGCGTTATTGCACCGCATTATTGATTGCTTAATTATTGAAGGCCTTTACTCGATAATGGTTCTGATAATTCTTTATTCGATATTTTATTGATTGATTAATAATTCTTTGCGTTGATATTTTATATTCTTTGTTGTTTGATAATTGTCATTTACAAGTATTTTCCATTATCGAGCAATAATTCATATTATACGAATAATATTATTAGATAACATTATTGGCAATGTCTAGAAAGTTACATCTAAGGAGAGGTTTGGTCATCTAATAACTTGGCTTGATGAGGAGAAATTCTTATTGGAAAGCCCCTCTATCACAGGGCTGCACGGTTGTCGATAATGTGATTATTCTGTAATATTATTTATGAATAATTAATTATTGATTTATATGATGAGGAAAATATTGATTTTATGAGGATATAGATGGAGAAAATTTTTAATGTGACAATTGTTGAAAATTAATATTTTATCTTTTTACGATAAAATAATTTTAAATATATTATATATATTTTAATAATATAATAATGATGATATTTTACAATGAATGTGGGATATATGAGTATATGAGGAGGAAGAGTATTTTTGTGGCATTAAATGTTTAAAACATGTTTTGTGTGTTGGTGGACCCAATTATTATTTGAAATTTGATTATAGCTTTGTAAATCGCTTGGTTTGTGGATTTCGGTCAATTTACATTTGGAATTGGAAAAACTTTCTTACGCAAAGTTGTAGAGAATTGAATTTCCTATAAAAACTCATGATTTGAATTTTCTGATAAAAGGGCTATTTATTATGAATTATTGAAGTTAGAAGTTAGAAATAATTAATTTTTGGGAGTTTTAGTTAATTATTTTGAGAAAAAAAACGTTTTTGCAACTAAGTTGGCCTCACATGTGATTCAAATGGGCTGAGATCAGTTGTCTAAGGTGGGCTAAAGAAAATATGAAAAATATATTAATATTATATTCAATTTTACTACTTTGGTGTTTCTAAGCATTTTTCTATAAATAGGGTCTTGGGTTAGAATTGAAAAACACACGAAGCGAAGTTTCTCTCTATTTCTCTCTCGATATATTGAGCGTATTCTTGTGAGTATACTTTGAGTATTGTTAGGCGGTTGCAAGTTTCCTTGAGACTATACACGGTATTCATTAGAAATCTTAATCTTCGAGGTAAGGGATGTTATTTTCTTCTCAAATGATATTATTTCTTGATATCATTATCTTTGAAATATTAGTTGAAACTTTTTATCAAATTTGGAACTTTTCATATAAGGTTCTATTCATGAGTTCTTATTCACGAGTTACTATTCATGAGTTCTATTCATGAGTTTCTTATTCACGATTCTTATTATTCTTATTCATGAGTTCTTATTCGTGAAGATGTTTTTTTGAAATTACTATTCACGAGTCTTTTTCATGAAGCGTGAAGATGTTTTTTTGGGAAATTCTATCGTGTCTGAGATTCTTATTCACGTATAATCTTATTCACGATATATCGACATTATTCATAGAAAAATAAAATTTCTTCTTTTTGTCCAAAATATCTAATACGGATACTAGCTTTGATTGTATCCATGTTTTGATCATTCTTGAATTTTACACCACTATATGTTATTTTTGAGGTATTTTTGAACATGGATAAAACAAAGTCTGAATCCTTAATCCTTAATCCTTGTCATTTTTTGTTTCCTTTGGATTCGTTTTTTTAAAATATTTTCATCATCCTCGGTCTTAAATGATGATATTATTGAATATCTTTTGTGGTGCAAAGATGAATGATTTTGAAGAATATCTTTGGTAGTAGTAGTGAGCAAAGATGAGCAGTGTTTAGATGAACATGATTATGATGAATATCTTTGGCTGTAGTGCAAAGATGAATATTTGATTCGAGATGTATATTGATTGATGTTACGGGGATAAAAGATGAGCGATGAACTTTTAAATTCATACATAGAAGATAGTAGTTTGCATTCTCTACTTAACTCTTCTAATGAATTATTATTTCATTGCGAATATTGATTTAAAATTTGTTGTCTATTGTATTCTATTAGATTTTTCCTGTTGAAGACTAACGGTAATTTGTTGTATATTATCTTAGTCATAATATTCTTTCTTGGGCTAGTTGAGCTCACCCTTTTCCTTTTTGTTCCATTTTTCTTCTCGGGAGGCGAGAATATAGCGAGTCTGCAAGTCGGGGTATGGAATGAAGGTTTTAGAAAGAATTGTTTAGTAGTCCTCACCATTTTTGTAAAATAATGTATCAATAAATGTGATGAGGATTTATTTGAGTATAGATATTATCAGAAGATAATATTTGTATTCAAACTCACAGATTTCTTGTTGTAATAATAAAGTTGTAGTTGTTTACATACCGTGTATTGACAACTCGAGAATGGGTGATGTATACCTATTTTGGGGGCGTCACTGTGTTTTACAAGGATGCGGTTCCATCTTTATTATTCTATTGGAACATCACATCGATTGTGAATTTCACGACACGGTTCCGTTATTATTATTACGTTGGAATAACTTTTACATCTGTCACAATCTGCATGCATGGTGATTTCCTTTGTTATTCCATTCTTTATTATACCCGGTTGGTTAAAACTTTGACTTCATACTCCATGAAATTAGTAGAATATTCTTGATATTTGCGTTTCATCCGATCTCTTTTCATGGAAATATTTTTACGATCATTCTTGAATTTTACTCTACAAAGCGAAGATCGTGTTGACAATTTGGGCGTTATTAGTTCTGAATAAATTAATTCGTTAACTTGTTTTAGTTAATTATTATGTCATTGTCATCATCCTCATGTTTTATTATGTTATCTTTGGCTTACGTGCATAGATGAACTTAGTATGATTATGATGAGAGAGATCATTCGGTATAATCATGGCTTGATATAAATGATGTGACAAAAGTCCTCGGTGGCTGTAATGCTGATGATAGATAGTTTTGGTATGATTATGACCGAGGGGTGATTCGGTATAAGTCGTGACCATTGATAATTTGATGAAAATCCTTGGCCGTAGTGCGAGGATGATTAGATATTGTGGTTTATTCATTAAAGCGAGTCTTAGTGATAAAAATTGATGAAAACTTTTTTAAACCTAAAAGATAGTAGACTTTTATTTCTACTTAACTCTTTTAATGGATTTAGATATTCATTGCAGATTAAATTGTTTGTCTATTGTATTTTATCGGTTTAACATTGTTGAAGACTATTGATAATTTATTACGCATTATCTTAGTTATAATATTTCTTCTTTGGGCTAGTTGAGCTCACCCTTTTCTTTCTTTTTTCTATTCTCTTCACGAAATGAGAATATAAATGGGACGAGTGGGAGCGGAATAATGGTCCAGAGGATAGTATTAGTAGTCCTCACTATTACGTGAAATAGTGTGATAATAATTGTAATGAGGACTCCTTTTGAGTTTGTATAATATCTAGTATACAATATTTGTATTCAAACTCACGAGTTTATGTCGTATTGTACACCAGCGATTATATTAGTAAGTTGTATTTAAATTACATACCATGTAAGTGGCGACCCGAGATGGGTGGCGTATACTAATTTAGAGGCGTCGCGGTTGGTATCGAGCTTAGGGATATGATCCACTGGCTAAGATGTAAGACCCCAACTTATTATTAATGAAATTTAATTTTCTCTATTTATTATTTTGAAATAGTAAGGGTTGATTTGATTAATGTGGATAGTTAAGGGTAAAATATCGCAAATACTTCAAAATAAGCAGTGGTTATAAAATATTCATTGTTGGAGGGAATATTCGTTTGGTCGTGGAATATTAAATCTTTGTCGGGGAATATTAAATGCAATGACGGTAGCGACCATATGTGGGCCCATAATGCGAAAGCGATTGGATGAAGAAAGCGACAAATATAAGTTGTTTAAAAATACAAACAGTAGTTATTCTGCAGATTATCTTTGTTAAAATACTCGGTGGTTTAAAACACGATGGTTACATGGTATTGCACCAATTATTGATTCTACGTACGTGAAGGCACTACTTTCGATAATGGTTACGGTAATTCTTATTCGATATTTTATTGATTTAATAATTCTTTGCGTTGATATTTTATATTCTTTGTTGTTTTGATAATTGTCATTACGGTATTTTTCATTATCGAAGCAATAATTCATATTATCTGAATAATATTATTAGATAACATTATTGGCAATGTCTAGAAAGTTACATCTAAGGAGAGGTTTGGTCACCTAATTGCTTGGCGCCGATGAGGAGAAATTCTTATTGGAAGCCCCCTGCTTTCACAGGAAGCGCACGGTTGTCGATATTGTGATTACGTAATATTATTTGTGAATAATTAATTATTGATTCATATGATGAGAAAATATTGATTTTATGTGGATATAGATGGAGAAAATTTTTAATGTGACAATTGTTGAAAATTGAAATTTTATCTTTTTACGATAAAATAATTCATTTAAATATATTATTATATTTTAATAATATAATAATGGTGATATTTTTACAATGAATATGGGATATATGAGTATATGAGGAGGAAGAGTATTTTTGTTGCAATAAATGTTTAAAACATGTTAAACATGTCGATTGGACCCCATTTATTATTTGAAATTTGATTATAGCAAGTAAAATCGCTCCGTTTGTGGATTTGGTCAATTTCTATTTGGAATTTGGAAAAACTTTCTTCTGTAAAGTTGTAGAGAATTGAATTTCCTATAAAAACTCATGAGATTGAATTTTCTGATGAAAGGGCTATTTATTATGAATTATTGAAGTTAGAAGCTCAAAATAATTGATTTTTGGAAGTTTAAAATATTTAAAATTAGAAAAACGTTTTTTTCTTAGTTTTTCTAGAATGTGGCATGTGTTTGATGGCTGAAATCAGATTCTAGGCATGTAGGAAATTTATATAATTATATTATTAATTTATTAAATTTTCTACGCTTTGGTGTTCACTAGCATTTTCTATAAATAGGGTCTTAGGTTAGAATTGAAAATCACACGAAGCTGAAGTTTTCTCTCTCTATATTATCGGCGTATTCTTGTGAGTATTTTGAGTATACTTTGAGTATTGTTAGGCGGTGCTGAGTTCCTTGTTACTTATATCCATTATTCATTTAGAAATCTTAATCTTTCGAGGTAAGGGATGTTATTTTCTTCTCGAATGATATTATTTCTTCAATATCATTATCTTTGAAATATTGGTTGAACTTTTTATCAAATTTGGAACTTTTCATATCGGAGTTCTTATTCATTCTTATTAGGGAGTTTATTCACGAGTTTATTTATTCACGAGTTCTTATTCACGAGTTACTATTACGGTTACTAAGCGTGAAGATGTTTTTTGGGAAATTTCTATCTTTTGGTGTCTGAGATTCTTATTCACGTATCTCGGCCACTATTCACGATATCTGACCTTATTCATAGAAAAATAAAATTTCTTCTTTTTGTCCAAAATATCTATGCGGATACTAGCTTTGATTGTATCCATGTTTTGATCATTCTTGAATTTTACACCTTATGATTATTTTTGAGGTATTTTGAACATGGATAAAACAAAGTACGAATCCTTAATCCTTAATCCTTGTCATTTTGTTTTTTGGATTCGTTTCTTTAAAAATATTTTCATCATCCTCGGTCTTAAATGATGATATTATTGAATATCTTTGGCTGTAGTAGCAAAGATGAATGATTTCTGAAGAATATCTTTGGTAGTAGTGCAAAGATGAGCAGTGTTTAGATGAACATGACGATTGATGAATATCTTTGGCTGTAGTGCAAAGATGAATATTTGATTCGGATGTATATTGATTGATGTTACGAGGGGATAAAAAAGATGAGCGATGAACTTTTAAATTCATACATAGAAGATAGTAGTTTGCATTCTCTACTTAACTCTTCTAATGAATTATTATTTCCGCTGCGAATATTGATTTAAAATTTGTTGTCTATTGTATTCTATTAGATTTTTCCCTGTTGAAGACTAATGGTAATTTGTTGTATATTATCTTAGTCATAATATTCTTTACTGGGCTAGTTGAGCTCACCCTTTTCCTTTTTGTTCCATTTTTCTTCTCAGGAGGCGAGAATATAGCGAGTACGAGTCGGGGTATGGAATGAAGGTTTTAGAAAGAATTGTTTAGTAGTCCTCACCATTTTTGTAAAATAATGTATCAATAAATGTGATGAGGATTTATTTGAGTATAGATATTGTCAGAAGATAATATTTGTATTCAAACTCAAAGATTTCTTGTTGTAATAATAAAGTTGTAGTTGTTTACGTACCATGTATTGATGATGACTTCGGAATGGGTGATGTATACCTATTTTGGGGGTGTCACGGTTGGTATCGAGCTTAGGGATATGATCTTTGGCGGAAATCGGGGAATAGAACTAGGAGGAGAGGCAGTAAATCCTTACGCTAGTGTGTCCTACTAGCTTATTTTTTAGTTGAAGTGGTATATAAGGATATTATGTGATATATTGATTTCCTTAATTAACCCTTGTTTTATGATGATATTTGAGAATGTCGTGAGAATATTAACAATGGAAATGAGGCCAGTGGAGGCCTTTATACTCACCAGCGAGGAGAGCGTGCAATGATGCAGCAATGTTCTCTCCGTGAACAACACCACCTGAGCGAGATGATGAGCGAGGGGATGTTTAGAAGCTTTTTGCGATTCATGCAAAATCGCAGACGAGGAGACTTCGTATTCAAAATCTGAGGAGAAATGATAGCAATTCACAGGTTGTCACAATGACAAGCGATTCAAAGAGTTGGGACCACGAGAATTTAAGGGAAAGCGGATCCGATCATGCGGCGGAAACATGGGTCAAGCAAATTACGAAGATATTGATGTAAATGGGATGCGCGGAGGAACGAAGGTTCCATTCGCCACCTTTATGTTGTTAAAAGATGGCGAAGCGAGACTCTTGGTGGGAGTCGTGAAGCGTACCCACCGCAGCCACTCGGCGTATGTCTTGGGAGCGTTTGAAACTATTTAATGACAAATACTTTCTTGAAAGTGTTACGTCGTATATGAAGGAAGTGGAGTTTATTAGATTAGAGCGAGAACAACGTGGCGGTGTCTCGATGACGAGGCAAAATTTGCGAGTTATCGAGGTTTGCACCTCATTTGGTGGAGAATGAAGAACGTATGACACGGATGTTTCTTAGAGGTTTGAAACCCACGATATCGTCGTTATCTCATTTCTCGTAAATTCAAGCGATCCAAATGACGTATAAAAACCTCACAAAATCGACAAAAGAGTTATCTTGATCTTCATCGAAAGGGCGTGGAATTCGATATAGGAGATCATATGTTGTTAAGAGTTGCTCCATGGAAAGGAGTTACAAGATTTGGAAAAGAGGAAAACTTAATCCTCGATTCATCGGTCCATTTTAATCCTCGATCGAGTAGGAAGCGTGGCTATAGACTCATTTCTACCGCTGCAAATATGTCTCGTGTTCATAACGTTTTTCACATATTCATATTACGTAAATATGTGAAAGACCAGAACCATATTATTGAGTTAGAATAGGACGAAATAGCGGAAGATTTGGCGTATGAAGAGAGGTTTCTGTTCAAATTTTGGATAAGAAGGAACATATTCTACGCTCGAGGTTATACCTCAAGTCGAAGTTTTGTGGAAGAACCACGATGTTGAGGAAATGACTTGGGAGTTAGAATCGAAATGAAATCAAGGTATCCTTACCTCTTGACATACACGAGTATCGTACCACTAATTTGAGGCGAAATTTCATAAGAAGGGAGGTTGTAAGACCCCAGCTATTATAAATAAAGATGATTTTCTATAAATATTATTTTTGAATATTATGGAATAAATTTGATATAATGTTATAGTTGTGGGTAATATTTATAAATTTTGCAAAGTATGCAAGTTGTTATAAAATATTCGTTTGGTGAGGGAATATTCTTTTGTTAGGGAATATTCAATACAATGGCTCAATCATTTGGTGGACCCCTAATGAAATTATTATCGGATTGAAAGCGACAAAAATATTTTATAAAAATAACGGGCGGAGGTGTTCTGAATTAAAGCTGATTGAACTACTTAGGTAGTAAAAGAAATGCGATGTCTGGCGTAGTTGTATAGTAGCACACGGTATTGATTATTGATCTTTACGTGAGAAGTCACTTTCGGTTATGCTCAATTATTACTTTCTGATAATTCTTTGCATCATATTTCTTATATTATTGATTCAATTATTGTCACGTATCATACGTATAATATGTTATATTATTAATTGAGGCGACAAGTTATAAATGATTAATAATTGTTGAAAGATTAAAATGTGTTGATTAAAAATAAAATGATTTGTGGTAATATTTATTCGATCCTTAATGTATATAAAAGTCTACATTATGAGGCGTTTGTGGTAAGTTTGATTATTATTTTATGGGGGCCCATAGTCATCATCTAAGAGTCTCTTCGTCGATAGTAATTACCTTTGTGAATAGTAATTACCTTCGTCGATAGTATTTACCTTCGTCGATAGTAATTACCTTCGTCGATAGTAATTACCCTTGTGAATAGTAATTACCTTTGCAGACGTCGAACCACTTGTCTTTTTCACATTCTGAGCGTCGAACCACTTTTCTTTTCACATCACCATTCGTCAAGCCACTGAGCACCTCTTCACGTGGTAGTCTTTTAAGCTAGAAATCTTCTATAAATAGAGGCCTAGTGCTTCATTATTTTCACGAATTCATTCAAGCTTTAGAGAGAGAAAGTATAGAGAGAATAAGAGAGAAAGAAGAAGAGTATTTTGTTCTTACACTCTCTGCAGTATTCAATCTCTACCAAAAGTAAGGGGTGTTATTCTTTCTTATTAAGCAGAAGAGAAGCTGTTGTTATTCCATTGTTTATTATTACATTGGAATAACTTTTGTATACTGTGAGTTTACCTATACTTGGTGACATTTTCTATTATTACTGTTGGAACATCACATGCGTGTGTTTTACAGGACACGGTTAAAATCTTTATTATTATTTTGTTGGAACATCACGCTCATGTGTTTTACAGGACTGGTTAAAATCTTTATTATTCTGTTGGAACATCACATGCATGTGTTTTACAGGACTTGGTTAAAATCTTTATTATTCTGTTGGAATATCTATCGTGTGTTTTTTACGGATGCTGGTTCCATCTTTATTATTCTATTGGAACATCACGCTTGCGGTGTGAATTTCACACGACACTGGTTGAATTATTATTATTACATTGGAATAACTTTAACACACATGCAAATCCGCATGCATGGTGATTTCTTTTGTTATTCCATTCTTTATTATACCCGGTTGGTTAAAACTTTGACTTCTATACTCCATGAAATTAGTAGAATATCCTTGATATTTGCGTTTCATCGATATCTTTCATGGAAATATTCTTACGATCATTCTTGAATTTTACTCTACAAAAGCGATATCGTATTGACAATTTGGGCGTTAATAATTCTGGATAAAATAATTCTTGAACTTGTTTTATTGAATTCTTATATCATTGTCATCATCCTCGTATTTATATTTTTTTAAAGTCATACATGGCTTTAGTAGTGCATAGATGGACTTGGTATGATTATGACGAGAGACTATTCGGTGTAATCATGGTAGTAATGTTACAAATGATGTGGTAAAAATCCTCGGTGGTAGTAGTGCATTGATGGGACGATTGTTGGCATGATCATGACCATTAATGAATACACAACTATTCTTGGCCCGTAGTGCGTGAATAATTGTGGTCGTGATCTTAAAGAATATCATTGGCCAGTAGTAGTGCGGGGTGATTCGATGATGTGGATTATTTATTAAAAGTGAGTCTCAACTATATGATGATGAAAACCTTTAAAATCATAAAAGATAGTAGATTTTATTTTCTCTTGACTCTTTTAATGGATTGCTTGTTCATTAGTGATTAAACTTGATGTTTATTATATTTTATCGGTTTAACTTTGTTGAAGGCTAATGATAATTTATTACGCATTATCTTAGTCATAATATTTCTTCTTGGGCTAGTTGAGCTCACCCTTTCTTTCCTTTATTATTCTCTTCAAGAAATGAGAATATAATTTGGGACGAGTCGGGGAGCGGAGTAATGGTCGGAGGATAGCATTAGTAGTCCTCACTATTACAGTGAAATAGTGTGATAATAATTGTAATGAGGACTCCTTTTGAGTTTGTATAATATCTAGTAGATAATATTTGTATTCAAACTCACAGTTTATGTCGTATTGTACACGACAGTTATATTAGTAAGTTGTAATTAAATTCTGTACCATGTATCTGACTACCCAAGATGGGTGATGTATACCTAATTTTGGGGGCGTCACAGTTGGTATCAGAGCTTAGGGATATGATCCCTGGCTAAAATGTGAGAATAGTACTAGGAGGGGAGAGATGGGGAATACCTTTGCTAGTATGACCTACCTAAGTTTATGTGTTATTTTATTGGTTGGTGGGAAGATAGGGATAATTTGTTTGTATGTCAATTAACCTTTTATTTTGTGGCGATGTCTGAAAATGACATCGAGAATGTTGAGAATAGCAATGGGGTATGAGCGATCGTTGATTCACCACATATCAATAATCGAGGATAATGTGCATCGAGGAAGGCAACAATCCTCATGCAAAACAACAACAACGACCAAATGATGAATGATCGAATGTTCGGAGGCTTTATGCAATTTATCAACAACAACACGGTGAGGCGACTCACATCCAAAAGCGTAGGTGGAAACACTTTGAAAACTCTCGGGCGGTCACCGCTAAACAATTCAAGGCTGGGACCACCTAGGAGTTTAAGGAGAAGCGAAACCACTTACTGGCGGAAGCATGGATAAAGCAGATTACCAAGATATTTGATGTCTTGGGATGCTCAGGAGCAAAAGGTTCCACTGCCGCCTTTATGTTGCGGCGGAGAAGCGATTCTTGGTGGGAATCAGTAAAAGCGTACTCAACTTCTTTGTCTTGAAGATATCTTGGGAGAAGTTCGAGGAGGCATTCAGCGACAAATACTTTCACGAAAGTATTCGCCACGTGAAGGAGGTGGAGTTTATTAAGTTGGAACAAAACAATATGGCCAGGTAATGCATGATACGAGGCAAAATTTGCGGAGTTATCACGGTTTTCGTCCCCACTTGGTGGATAATGAAGAGAATAATGCGCGAATGTTTTTAAGAGGTTTGAAAGCGGGAATCGTCAACATCTTATTTCTCATAAAGCTGTGTTTGTATTCGGATGTTGTAAATAGGGGCTCGATTAGTGGAAGCGCGATAATGAGTCAGCCGCAACTAAAAAGAAGCGGTAAGCAAAATTATAATACCGGTGAGAGTAGTCATCGAGCGGTGACAACAAGCGTGGAGGGAATCAACGGGCGGATATGGTAACCACCGGTGGTAATCGGGGCCAAAACAATAAGAATGGACATTTCAAGAAAAGGAGATTCAACAATGATGGAAAGAGCGTCAAAGACCAACGCACCGTTGTTAAGGAAGAGAAAGACCACTATCATATGCTTCAAATGCGGAGGAGAGGACACATCGATTCAAATTGCGCCATGTAGTCAAAGCATGTTATAATTGTGGAAGAAGGTCACTTAGCTCGATTTTGTCGTTTCTGAAGACAAATTCAACTAGGATGGAGGCACCAAAGTAGTCTGAGAAAAGTCAAAGCCGTAAGTAGTCTGAGGAGGCGTTTGTTGTGACCTCCCAGGAGAAGCAAGGAACCCGAATGAGGTCATCACGGGTAAGCTTATCATAAACTCTAATGAAGTATATACTTTATTTGATACCGGTTCTACCCATTCTTTTATTTCTCCTACTTGCGCTCATCGATTAAATTTGACTCAGGAGAAATTAGACTTTGACTTATCTGTGGAAACTCGTTGGGAGAAACCTTCATTACATCCTTTGTTTATAAGTCTTGTTTGGTTCAAATCGGTACCCTCACATTACTGTCGATCTTATTTCATTAAAAATACTTGCATTTGGCGTGATTACAAGGATTGATTGGTTAACTACTTATCATGCAAAAATTGATTGTTTTCGTAAGGTTGTTAGCTTTCATATTCCTAATTAACCTATTATACGAATTCAAAGCGACCAAACCATTAAAATCAATCACGATCATCTCAAGCCATAAAGCTATTCGTTTATTGAAAAGCGGATGTCAAGCTTTCTTAGCTCATGTCATGATTTAAACAAAAATACGTCGGTTTTGAGCGATATTTCTATTGTTAATAAATTTCTGACGTATTCCCAGAAGAACTTCTGGCCTACCCCAGGCGTGAAATTGAATTTTGTATCGACGACCTTGAACCAGACAAAACCTATTTCCAAAGCCCATATCGAATGGCTCTATTGAACTTGAGGAGTTAAAGACCCAACTGCGAGGAATTGTTAGACATTGGCTTTATTAGATCTAGTACTTCTCCTGGGGTGCTCTGTTACTATTCGTGAAGAAGAAAGATGGGAGTATGCGACTTTGTATTGATTATCGAGAGTTGAATCATGTCACCATCAAAATAGGTATCCATTGCCGCGTATTGATGACTGTTTAACCATTTTCAAGGAGCCAAATTCTTTTCAAAGATTGATCTTCGTTAGGATATCACCAATTGAAGATTAGAGCCGTGACATTCCAAAAGCGGCTTTCGGAACTCGATGCGGGCATTATGAATTCTAGTCATATCCTTTGGATTGACTAATTCTCCTCTTGCCTTCATGGATATGATGAGCCAAAGTATTGAGGAATATTTAGATCACTTTGTGGTTGTCTTTATTGATGACATCCTTATTTATTCCAAAAGTAGTGAAGATCATGAAAGCAACACTTGAGGTCGACACTCCAAAAGCCGTGAATATAAGTTTTATGCCAAGTTGAAGAAATGTGAGTTACGGCTTGAAGAAGTAGCATTCCTTGGGCACGTGGTATCAAGTCATGGAATATCATTGACCCAAAGAAGATTGAAGCTATTCAAAGTGGGAACAACCTAAATCGATAATAGAAATCGTAGCTTTCTCGGTTTAAATTTGGTTATTATCGGAGATTCGTGGAAGGATTTTCTCGAATCGCTACTCCATTACTTCGGTGACTCGGAAAGATACAAAGTTCGGTTGGAGCGAAGAATGTGAGAGGAGTTTTCAAGAACTCAAGAGGAGACTTATTTGATTTTGTTACGACAATACCATCCGGCTCGGAGGATTTGTCATCTCTGATGATCTTGAGCGAAAGGGTTGGGATGTGTTCTCATGCAACATGGAAAAGTTATAGCTATGCCTCGCGAAAACTCAAAGAATATGAGAGGAATTATCCTACTCATGATCTAGAGTTAGCGGTATTTGTTGTCTTTTGCACTTAAAATTTGGAGGCATTACTTGTATGGGGAGAAAGTGGAGATCTTTACGGATCATAAAAGCCTCAAATATTTCTTCACTCAAAAGGAACTCAACATGCGACAACGACGTTGGCTTGAAGCTATTGAAAGATTATGATCATACCATCGATACCATCATGGAAAAGCGAGCGTGGTAGGGCGCGCATTGAGTAGAAGATCATATCAAATCGAGTGCGATATTGTCAACCTGAGGCCCATTTTGTGTGACTTGCAAAGGATGGAGATAGAGTTAAAGACTCTGGGGACGCGTGTGATGATAGCGAGTATCGAGTAGGCCGACTTTAATCGATAAAGTTAAAGTTGCTCAAGCTACGGACACGGAGGTGATGCGTATGAGGAAGAAAGTGCGAGAAGGTCTTATCAGGAAGCAAGAATCGATGAAGAAGGAATACTTGAGTCAACTCCGGACTTTGTGTTCTAACGACCACGATTTAAAAAGTATAATATCATGATGGGCGCACAACACACCATTTGCAATCCATCTTGGGAGTACCAAAATGTATCGTGATATTAAATCGTACATTTTAGTGGAGCAATATGAAGAGAGAGAGATGGTATTTGTTTATCTCAAGGTGTCTAACTTCTCAAGCGAGTTAAAGCGGAGCATCAAGTACCAAAAGGTCCATTGCAACCACTTGAAATTCGGAATGGAAGTGGGAGCACATTACCATGGATTCGTTCTGGGTCTTCCTAAGGTTTCTCAAGGCATTGATGCGATTTGGGTCATTGTTGATAGATTGACCAAGTCCGCTCATTTCTTACCAAATCTGAGAAACTTATACACTTGAACGTCTTGCTCATTATGTACATAAGCGATATTGTAAGGCTGCATGGTATGTCTGCGGTATCCATAGTTTACGATCGAGACCCAAGATTCACTTCACGATTTTGGGTTAGTTTGCAAAAAGCTATGGGCACATTTTACGATTTAGCTTCGGCATATCATCCTCGAGCCAGACGGATGATCGGAGAGGACTATTCAAACTCTTGAAGATCTATTAAGACTACGTGTCCTTGATTTCAAGGGAGTTGGGACAAGTTCTTACCATTGGTGGAGTTTTCTACAACAACGATTATCAAGCAAGTATTGGCATGGCTCCATTCAAGCGTTGTATGGAAGAAAGTGTCGTTCTCGATTATCTTTGGGATGAGGTGGGTGAAGCAAGCGTTGTTGGGCCCGGAGTTGATACGTATGACTACGGAAAAAGATTCAAACGATCCGACAATGTATAAAAATCTCGTAAAATCGATAAAAGAGTTATCTTGATCTTCATCGAAAGGACGTGGAATTCGATATAGGAGATCGTGTGTTGTTAAGAAGTTGCTCCATGGAAAGGAGTTACAAGATTTGGAAAAGAGGAAAACTTAATCCTCGATTCATGGTCCATTTTAATCCTCGATCGAGTAGGGCTGTGGCTATAGACTCGCTTCTACCGCCAAATATGTCTCGTGTTCATAACGTTTTTCACATATCCATATTACGTAAATATGTGAAAGACCCGAACCATATTATTGAGTTAGAGGCAAGAATGAAATAGCGGAAGATTTGGCGTATGAAGAGGTTCTGTTCAAATTTTGGATAAGAAGGAACATATTCTATGCTCAAGGTTATACCTCAAGTCAAAGTTTTGTGAAGGAACCACGATGTTGAGGAAATGACTTGGGAGTTAGAATACGAAATGAAATCAAGGTATCCTTACCTCTTGACATACAGTCGTACCCTAATTTCGAGGGCGAAATTTCATAAGAAGGGAGGTTGTAAGACCCCACTATTATAAATAAAGATGATTTATCTATAAATATTATTTTTAAATATTATGGAATAAATTTGATATAATGTTATAATTGTGAGTAATATTTATAAATTTTGCAAAGTATCTGAGTTGTTATAAAATATTCGTTTGGTGGGGAATATTCTTTTGTTAGGGAATATTCGTACAATGGCTCAATCATTGGTGGACCCTACAATGAAATTATTGTCGGATTGAAAGCGACAAAAATATTTTATAAAATAACTACGGAGGTATTACTGTTAAAAGCTGTTGAACTACCCGGTAGTAAAAGAAATGCGATGTCTGGCGTAGTTGTATAGTAGCACACGGTATTGATTATTGATCTTACGTGAGAAGTCACTCACCTATGCTCGATTATTGCTACGATAATTCTTTGCATCATATTTCTTATATTATTAATTCAATTATTGTCACGATTATCATCGTATAATATGTTATATTATTAATTGAGACGACAAGTTATAAATGATTAATAATTGTTGAAAGATTAAAATGTGTTGATTAAAAATAAAATGATTTGTGGTAATATTTATTCAATCCTTAATGTATATAAAGAGTCATTATGAGAGCGTTTGTGGAAAGTTTGATTATTTTATGGGGGCCCATATGTCATCATCTAAGAGTCTCTTCGTCGATAGTAATTACTTTTGTGAATAGTAATTACCTTCCGTCAATAGTATTTACCTTACCGTCGATAGTAATCACTACAACAAAAGGCTTATCGTGATCGATTATCAATGATCAAGATCGTGACTTTTCGGTCGCAGATAAATATCTGCTGATCGCGTCGCGGTCGGACGACGATAATCGTCGATAAAATCTGATCATTTGGGATGTACATCAATGACCACTATTAGTGATCGAGATATCTGCGGCCGTATGTTATGAAGTAAAGAAATGACAAATCTGATCGAATTTGAAATCGACATGGTCACGGGCCAAAAGGCGGCGTGGTCCACGTGTCGGCGACCATTATCGTGACCATAGCGGATTCGCGATAGTATCTTCGTCGCTAATAACGTTAAATGACCGCATCGCGATCACGATAAAAAAAAACATTATAGCGATTTTTCTTTGTTTTTGAATTCCCAAAAACTATGCACATTTTCACCTGGCTTTATCCCAACACACATACACACCAAGATAAACAACATACAAAACAATATAAACATCCATCGTCCACCAACACATACACCAAACTAGTATATAAACCTTTAAAACCAATATGATTTGAATAAATATAATAACATTTCAAAACTTGTTTAAGTAACATATATACAAACATCCAAATAATGAATATACAAGTACAAGGTTATGTCAAGCGTCATCCCTCCTTGATCACCTGTAATTAACAAAATAATAAAACAAGTTACAAATATAATAAATATGTTGATCTTTGGTATATATTACGACAATACATACAACAAATTGATTTTATACCTCGCCATCCCCATCCCCGTCTGCGTCTGCTTTGCTGCGCCATTCTTGCTTGACTAACTCCTCGGGATCAAGAGCCCCCGGTGCCCGCCGGTATCTTCGGAAGATTTCGATCTTGACATATAGCTCTCACCACGGTCGGTAGGAGTATGAACAATTTGGATGACTCGATGACTATGGAATTTGGGTAAGAGAAATTGAGCTGAGCCATTGAAGGATGGGCGTCGTCGTTGTCCTTGACCTTTAATGTAGTTCTTCTTCTAGCATGGCGCCTCTCCCACAACTCTTGATCGATAGGCGGGACGTGGAGTGCCTTCGGGATAGTATTTCATTCAATAAGCGTTTATAAGTATCCGTCATCATGTTAACACTTAAATAGTTAAAAATAATATTTTGTAAGTATTAATAAACAAGATTAGGTTGTTAAAACTTATTACTGCTATCTGGATAGCCTCGAGCGGACTATATCACGGGTGGCGTACACATCAAACCCGATGGATAGGGTGACCTTGAGGCTGAGACTCTATACAAAAGCAAAGACAATATTACTAAGTAAAATGGGATATTTTCTACAATTCATGATTGTAAACATATTAAAACTTGTAAATACGTGCAAGGCGTTGATATCTTTTGAACTGTGAAATCTTGTCATACTTGTATGTTCCTTTAGCCTTTTCGCCATCGGATACACCCGAGGCTCTGTTGGTGGTGGCGGTCTTTTCGTCTTTTCACCCATTTCTCATTCTCCATTGAGCACACATCTCAACCCATATGGAATTTGGGTGCACCACGAGGGCTATCTTTCGTGCATATAATCCTCTCCACAGCACGGATGGTCGATCTCGGCATTGTGAATGGCTTTTTGTCGATTCTTTATTCAAGTTGTCCTTCAGTGCGGACATGCGACTTTTTGCGAGAATAATGTACGAATCACTTCAAGAAACTGCAAGCGTCCTCCCATCTATCTACCGTTTACGCAAATAAAAACAATAATAACATTACTAAATAATTATCCTTTGAATATTATATTAATATTATTTGTCATAATTAAAAAAACATACACGAAATTACGCCCCAAACAAAGATCCTTGTAGGCGATAGGTGTCTTATACGTAATCACGGTGTGTAGGCCGATTACGTAAAACACAATTTGTGATATGCACTTGACGATCTTATTATCCGAAAAATCACTATAATATACAACATCAATTAGCATATATTAAAGCAATTTATATCTAAGTTATAATATTTGTGAACATTTTTAAACTTATACTTATAATACTTAAAAAAATTTGTCATAGTCTCCCTATAATATAGACTAGCCACATGCACGCGACGGCATGCGTATATGGACATTTCTAGGCACCCAAGACACAAACCAAGAGAAATATACAAATTTTCAATACAATAAGACCAAAACAAAACATTACTAATATAATATCAATCAAAACATTACCAATATACAATAAATGGAATCTTAAATGTTTTTATATAAATGATATATCGGACGGACGACGTCGTCTTTATGGAGGAGGGCGAATCTGAATAAGAATCCGATCATCGGGATTAGTAGGGGCCTTGGGCACATTATTAGGCCCCTACCCAAGCCGCGCTTTTCTCATACCGCTCGAGGCCATCATCTCATATATTACAAATTTCAAGATGTTATTAGGAGTCATATTTGATTACATGTATATATGACAATAAACATGACAGTGATATAAACATGTATATATATGAATATAAAATGACAATAAACAAAAGTTGCATTTATATAAAAAACATGTATTGCTAAAC
The DNA here is from genome assembly GCA_020205615.1 of Panax quinquefolius. Lineage (NCBI taxonomy): Eukaryota > Viridiplantae > Streptophyta > Magnoliopsida > Apiales > Araliaceae > Panax > Panax quinquefolius. The sequence continues at coordinate 128,386,817 of CM035170.1, forward strand.
ATACATTTCATGAGTTCAAGTGTCAATGTCTGATTCAGAATCATCTTGTATACGTGTTGCAGATTCATAACCATCATCTGCTTCAGATTCTATGTCAGATTCAGTCAATAACTCTTCCTCCTCAGTATCAATGTCATCTGACACAAGTATTGACTCAGGATCTAATTCATGTGGTTCATCTCCACCATCTAACTGGATTACTTCATTGTCAGTCCTCCACATTTTATTATAGTCGACTATGAAGCATCCGCTTCTTGGTAAATCTCCCCATCAACTAATTCTACACGACTACGGCGGGGAGTATAAATTACAACTTGCCAATTTGTAGCGGCTCATCCCTTTTCCTAACAGGACTAGGGAGTGTAGTATACTTGTCTTTGTTTGAGTTGGTAAAACAAACGGTTCGTTGGAGATACGTGAGACTATGGAGGTCAATATCGTTATCTTTTGTCTTCCCCGTAACATTCATCACAAGTGTTAAACACATTGTCAAACACATTCTTCTCAATATGCATCACATCTAGATTATGACGAATCAAATTTGTAGACCAATAAGGCGATTCCCAAAAGATGTTTCTCCGAACCCGATTATGAGATTCACCAAACCCATTGATTATGTTTGTCGCATCAACCTTACAAATGGGATAACCAAGCAATCTCATCACATGATCTCGCATCTCCGTCCCAAACAATCAAGCGGTGCGAGCATATCATTATCTACTTTCCCTTTCCTAAAGTGTTCTCTATTTCTTGAAACGGGTGATCTACCCAGAAGAAGCAAGCGATGATGATCAAACCAACAAGGCTTTCGACCTTTTGATAGATTAAGCGACTTTGTATGCTCCATACAATACGGACAAGAAACCAACTTCCGTGTGTACTCCATCCACCTAACATACCATAATTTGGGAAGTCACTTTATAGTCCACATAACCAGGCCGCCTAAGGTTGAAATTTGTTTTCGTTGCAACATCCCAAGTCATACTCCATCCTCCCACAATACCTTTTTTTCGTCTATAAGAGGTCTCAAGTAAACATCTAAGTTCTTTCCGGGACTCTTAGGACCGGGAATCACGAGTGAAAGAAATAAGTATACGGTACATTTCATACACATCCAAGGAGGCAAGTTATGCGGAGTAACAATCACGAGCCAACATGAGTATTTTAATTTGAGTGGCCAAACAGATTGAAACCATCGATTGGACAATCCAAGCCTCACATTCTAGGTTCCAATGCAAATTCGAGGATGTGCTAAGTTGAAATCTTTCCAAGCACGCCCATCTGCGGGATGATTTAGTTCTCCATCTTTAATTTGGAGATTTAGCATGCCAACTCATATGTTCGGTGATCTTGAAGACATGTACAATCTTTTTAGTCGATGTGTTATTGGAAAATACCTTAGAATCTTAAGCGGTATACTTGATTTTTTGTAGTCACACCCTCTTTATTAGGCCTAAACCAATCATGATCGCAAAGCGTGAACCTTGTCATCTTGTCATTTTCCTTATAAAACAACATGCGATCATTGGGACACGCATCGATCTTTTGGTATCCAAGACCTGACTTCTTCACCATTTTTTACAAAAGTAATAGTTACGGTAATTTCTCCTTAGTTAGGCAACATACTCTTAATTGCCTTCAAGAGCGACTCAAAACACTCATGGCTCGTGTTGTGATCACGCCTTGATGTTAAGTAGTGTCGCCAGCTGCAGACATAATATAGTGTGTTTGGTGCAACCATGCCCTGATGGCTTGCTACCCTCGTCTAACAACTTAAAGAAGTCTTTGGCATCGAATTCATAGGTTGCTCTCTTGCTTGCTCCCAATCAAAATCGGCCTGCAATATCATGGACCATTTCATTCATACGATGAGTACTCTTGCCCGAATTGTGTGCTTGTGTGATGCCACCATCTCTTCTCCGCCCATGTGTGCCCACCTGACATTCTTCGTAATTTCTCATGAACCCGAAACAAGTAAATGATAGTTTACCATGTCTCCGTCCATATAATTTACATTCTTACACTTTAAACATGGACATCGTATCTGCGACTTACCATTCATACATTCTGGGTGACTATACGCATACTCCAAAAACACTTGGCAACCAGCTCTAAATTCAACTGTAGCACCTATCTGGGTACTTGACTTTCGTCGTGCCATCCAACTACTGATGCGAATAGAGGTCCATGATTCCACAGTACTATACTACTGAGATAACATTATAAATGTTAACATATGACTTGAGCATACTTATAACCATATGACTTGAGCATACTTGTAAGCACATATGATTAACATTTAAGCATACTTCTAAGCATATGACTTAAGCATACTTGTAACCATATGACTTGAGCATACTTGTAAGCATATGATTAACATGTTTGAGTATCTTGGAGATTCATTCATATCAACTAGTGTGCTAAGGCGCCTAACATGTTTTAAGATTATACCCCTCACACGGTCCCTTTCTATAATCTTTTATGTTTTGGGATAGTCACAACATGATTGAGCAATTTATAGCTTTTATAACATTTTATAGCTTTATTCTTGTATACATAAGTGTTAAATACCCTTGTTTTTCTGTTATAGCCAAAACAGTCTCTTTATTGACTAAGTGTGTCTAGTTACCTTCTCTGTTGCACTAACGGTTCTTTAAGATTGTCTATTTTGGCTTAACTGCCCCCTAATAGCTTAGCATGCTAACAACCAAGCTTGGCTTGGCCCTGTGAGGCTTGGCTAAGCTTGGCGTAGCCTCGTGTGGCCTCGCGGCTCCAAGCCCAGCCCATCCGCTCTAACATCCCCTTAATAGGCTCTAGTGGATCACCGATAGGCTCGTTAATAGTATAAATGTTCGCAACTACCCGACGATAAAAAAATTTCTCCGAGTCTCCTTATAATATGGACTAGCCACATGCACGCACGACGACATGTATATACGATCATTTCTAGGCACCCAAGACCAAACCAAGAGTCCACATAGACGATCTTGCATAAGTATAAGTAATGTGAAGAAAAGCCTAACTATTACCCATAGGCGATCTTGAATAAGTATAGTTCTCATATAGGCATAGATTTGACTATAATTTCATAAATTGATCCACATGTAGGCAAAAGAAACCTTTAGGCATTCAAACAACATTAAAATTATGATAATAAAAGGTACTTTAGGCATGATTAATGTGGCGCCCCAAAAATTAGGTATCGCCACCCATCTTGGGTCGCCACTTACATGGTACATAAATTCAAATACAACTTACTAACCTAAGCGTAAGTGTACAATACGACATAAAGCGTGAGTTTGAATACAAATATTGTCTACTAGATATTATACAAACTCAAAAGAGTCCTCATTACAACTATTATCACACTATTTCACGGAATAGTGAGGACTACTAATGCTATCCTGCGGACCATTACTTCGTTCCCCGATCTCGTCGGCTATGTTCTCATTTTCAAGAGAAACGGTGAAAGAAAGGGTGAGCTCAACTAGCCCAAGAAGAAATATTATGACTAAGATAATAATGAGAATAAATTATCATTAGCCTCAAATGATGTTAAACCGATAAAATACAATAACAAACAGTTTAAGCTGCGGTGAATAAGCAATCCATTAAAAGAGTCAAGTAGAGAATAAAGTCTACTATCTTTTAGGTTTTAAAAGGTTTTCATCAATTTTTATCATTTGAGACTCACCTTAATAATAAACCACCACATCTAATCATCCCGTACCACGGTCGAGGATTTTCATCAAATTATCAATGGTAAGCGACTATCTTAGAATCACCCCCGGTCATAATCATACCAAAAACTATCCATCATCGCATTTACAGGGCCTTCGAGGACTTTTGTCACATCATTTATATCAAGTCGTGATTATCGAAGAATGATCACTGGTCATAATCATACTAAGTTCATCTATGCACGTAAGCCAAAGATAACATAATATAACATGAGGATGATGACAATGACATAGTAATTCAATAAAACAAGTTCAAGAATTATTTAATCCATGAATTATTAACGTCCAAATTGTCGACGATGATCTTTGTTTTGTGAGAGTAAAATTCAATAATGATCGGAAGAATATTTTCATGAAAAGATCTTTGGATGAAACGCAAATATCGAGGATATTCTACTAATTTCATGGAGTATAAGTCAAAGTTTTAACCAATTGGGTATAATAAAGAATGGAATAACAAAAGAAATCACCGTGCATGCGGTACTTGCGCATAGGCAAAAGTTATTCAACAGAATAATAATAACGGAACCGGTCGGTGAAATTCACACGCAAGCGGGATGTTCCAACAGAATAATAAAGATGGAACCGCATCCGAATTGTAAAACACACGAGATAGGATATTCAACGCAGAATGATAAAAGGCGGAACCCGGTCGGTGTAAAACACACGCACGAGGATGTTCCAACGGAATAATAAAAAAGCGGAACCGGGTGGGTGTAAAACACATGAGCGGATGTTCCAATTGAATAATAGAAGAATGTCACCAAGTATAGAATAAAAATGGCGTATACTGAGTTATTCAATGAGAATAATAAGTAATGGAATAACATAAGGATTTCACCAAGTATAGGGTATCTGGCGTATCTCGAAGTTATGTAAAGGGTATGCCACTTTTACAAAAGTTATTCCAATGAGAATAATAGTGAATGGAATAATGAAGTTCTCTTCAAGAAGAAAGAATAACACACCCACCTACTAGTAAAAAGAACCTGAATATAGAAGTAGTGAAGTAGCAGAATACTCTTCTTCTTTCTATAATTTTTCTCTCTATAAACTTCTCTCTATAATTTCTCTCAGAGTTTCAATGAATTCGTAAGAAAATAATGAAGGAATGAGCTTTATTTATAGGAAAATGGAATGCATAAGTAACTAATCCATGAACGGTCGATTGATTTACTTTTAATCGACGGTCCATATTTAAAGAAAAATCTTTTAAATAAAATATAATATATTATTTATATAAAAACATTTTACTATGCAAACTTTATGCAATACTATACAAAACACTACTTGAAAAAACACTATGCAACACTATGCATAATAAAATATAATATATTCTATTTATAGAATAACTTTAATAAAGTATTCTATTTTATATAAAAGATGTTTACATTTTATTACGTTAATAATATCTGAATAAAACAAAAGCGTCATTATCGCATTATAATAATTCATATTATTAATCGTGATAATGGAATCAAATGAGTAACTTCTCACATAAGCATGATAATTAATCTGGTGTCTTTCTATTATGCAACCACACTTATTCTTTGTACTTTTACTACCGAAAGTAGTTCAACAAGAACTACTGCGGTAAAACTTCCGCCGTTATTTCAATAAAATATTTTTGTCGTTTTCTCAATCCGACAATAATTACATTGTAGGTCCACCAATGATTGAGTAGTTATACGAATATTCCTCGCTAATAGAATATTCCCAGACCAATCGAATATAATATAACCACTTGCATACTTTGTAAAATTTATAAATACTACCCACAACTATAATATTATCTCAAATTCACACCATAATATTAAAAAATTATTTTGACAAAATTTAAATCTTTATTGATAAAATCTGGGGTCTCACAATCTCCCTCCTTATGGAATTTAAGCCCTCGAAATTAGAGTGCGTACACGGTATGATAAAGAGATGAGAATACCTTGAATACCTTTATCATTGAAAACATTAAATTCATTTTTGCAATCCTACCGAAGATATTCATTAACAATTCATCTTTGCACTACTGAGCCAAAGATATACAATCAAAACCAATAATCTTTGAGACTCGACTTAATAAGTATCACAACCATGAATTATCCATTACCTTTCTTGGCTAAGGATATTCGTGTTTTCAATTACTGGTCATGATTATACCGAATAATCCGTGGTCATAATCATACCAAGTCTATCAATGCACTACTGACCAAAGATGACTTTTACCACATCAATGAATTAATATTTCATTCTTTGAGACTCAAATTTCAATAATTAATCCATATCATCGAATCATCCCCCACTGTTTGTGCCGAGGATATTCATTAGTATCACGACCACAAATTATCCATGCACTACTACCAAAGATAATCGTGTATTCATTAGTATCACGACCACAAATTATCCATGCACTACAATTTAAAGATAATTGTGTTTTCAATTACTGATTATGATTATACCGAATGATCCTCGGTCATAATCATACCAAGTCCATCTATGCACGTAAGCCACGGATGACTTTGAACACATCCATGAATTAATATTTCATTCTTTGAGACTCATTTCAATAATTAATCCACATCATCGAATCATCCCCGCACTACGGGCCAAGGATATTCATTAGTATCACGACCACAAATTATCCATACACTACTGCTAAAGATAATTGTGTTTTCAATTCTGGTTATGATTATACCGAATGATCCTGGTCATAATCATACCAAGTCCATCTATGCACGTAAGCCACGAGATGACTTTGAACACATCCATGAATTAATATTTCATTCTTTGAGACTCATTTCAATAATTAATCCACATCATCGAATCATCCACGCACTACTGTGCCAAGGATATTCATTAAGTATCACGACCACAAATTATCCATGCACTACTACTTAAAGATAATTGTGTTTTCAATTACTGGTTATGATTATACCGAACAATCCTCGGTCATAATCATACCAAGTCCATCTATGCTCTACGAGCCACGAGATGACTTTAAAAAAATATAAACATGAGGATAATGATATAAAGAATCAATCAAATAAGATAAAGGATAAATATTAAACATTTATAATATAATTTATCCGAGATTCAAGAATATCCCCATGTTATCAATCACTTAATAATCTCATAATCTAATATCATTAATATTATACCAATATTTTAATCACTTCTTAAATTTATAAACAATTTATCTCAATTGTTTACGCTTTTACCATATAATGTATTTCATCATTCAAAATGCCATACTCATAAAATATCATCACCAATTATCAAATCCTCATCAAAAAAATATGCATATATACTCTATATAGGATTTTCTAGCCATAAAATCCTATTTTCAACTTTTATACTTCACATAACATATTTAACTCATATGTTCATAACTAAACTATTTTCATGAAAAATACCAAATCAGTCCCAAAAATATTTCTTTTCTGGGATTTAGCATAATATAGTCCTATAATGAAAATATATTTTCTCGAATTTTTAAAATTCATTTACTATTTTTTAAAAATCAATTTCTAATTAATTCCTTAAGAAATTAGCTACCTCAAGTTTAACTCCAAAATTCCCAAATCTTGGCAGGACCTTACACATGTTAACGTGAGCTTCTAGTTTAAATTTCATGGTCATCGGAGTTATAGAACTCCGGTTATAGCATTTTTAAATCGGAAAAACCTAAATATTGAAATAGTCATAACTTGCTCATTTTAAGTCGAGAATGAGCTCATTTTTGGACAGAAGATACTTTATACCATATACCTTCATGTCCCAAAAGGCCAGAATTTTTCTCATAATTTAAGTGGCCGAAACAGCCCTTAAAGTTTCTGGGCAGTAGCATTTTCGAAATTTACAGCTTTGGCCTCCTTTGCTAAAATCAGTCCACACAAAAATCTACAACACCTTTTCCAGTAATTCCACTTGGATTAGTTAAGTAACTCATAGATCTAACTCTAGGATTTGACCACATTCAAAATTCAAAATATAATAGGAGATATGGTCAATTAAATTTCATGTTACGTTTTTCACTAAAATCGATTTTCAACTCTTTGTGATTTCTAAGAAACTTTCATGTTTTCTCATAATAACCAACATAACTCATTATAACACTTACTAATACCACGTATACCCATGATTTTCATTAGTCCAATGCTTTTATTATGACTTTCATCATAATACACATAAGCAGATCCTTTTAGTTGAAGAAATATTTGAGGGTTTAAGAAATGGGTTTTTTATCTTTGGGGTCAATACAAAATTCGATTTCACGTTCTAGGGTAGGCTAGGAAGTCTTCAAGAATACGCCAAGAAATTTATTAATGATAGAAATATCATTCAAAAGCATTACTCTCGTCCAAGACTTGGACAAGACGTCACGTCACATTGATACCTATTAACTTGCCATCTTTCACAATGATGGCGTCGCCTACTGAAAATGTCGGCGCTTGCATTCCACACAAGAAAGTCAACAACGAAAGGATCGGGCTCTTTACTTATGGCTTGATATAACGGTGATTAACTTTAGGGTTTGGTTACTTTGAATTCAGTATAATGAGGTTGGTTAGGAATATGAAAGCTAACAACCTTACAAAAAGAATAATGAGTAGTTAATCAATCGTTTTCAAAAATTACCTCAAAGGCAAGTATTTTCAAAGAGATAAGATCGACGAAGTAGCGTGAAAGTGTTTATTTGAAACAACAAGATTAATAAAGCAGGTGGAGGTAACGAAGGTTTCTCCCAACGAAGTTTGATAGATAAATCAAAGTCTAATTTCTTGAGTCAAATTTAAGCGTTGAACGCAAGCAAGAGAGATAAAAGAATGGGTAGAACCGGTATCTAATAAGGTATAGACTTCGCAAGAGCTTACGATTAACTTACCCGTGATAATTTTATTTAGGTTCCTCGTCACGAGAAAAAAACGCTCTCTTAAACTACTAGGCTCTGGTTTATGCAGGACGACCTTTGGTGCCTCCATCCTAGTTGAATTCGTCTTGATGGCGACAAAATCGAGCTAAGTGGCCTTCTCTTCCACAATTATAACATGCTTTGGATGGCATGGCGCAGTTCGGACTGATGTGTCCCTCTACTCCGCATTTGAAGCATATGATAGGTGGTCCTTCTCCTTCCTTAACAACAGTCTTTGGTCTTGGCGTCTTTCCATCATTGTTGAATCTCCTTTTCTTGAAATGTCCATTCTTATTATTTTGGCACGATTACCACCGAAGTGGTTACCATATCCGCCTGTTGATTTCCTCCACGCTTGTTGTCACCGCTTGATGACTACTCTCATTTGGTATTATAATTTTGCTTACCGCTCTCTTTTAGTTGCGTTGACTCGTTATCGCGCTCCCTAATAAGCGAGCCCTATTTACAACATCCGAATAAAAACACGGTTTATGAGAAATAAGATGTTGGACGTATCTCCTGCTTCAAACCTCTTAAAACATTCGCGCCCATTCTCTTCATTATCTACAAGTGGGAATAAAACCGTGATAACTCGCAAACTTTGCCTCGTATTGCGACACGGTCGTATTGTTTTGTTCCAACTTGATAAACTCCACCTCCTTCGTGTGGCGAATACTTTCGGGAAAGTATTTGTCGTTGAACGACTCTGGAACTTCTCCCAAGATATCTTGAAGACAATGAAGTTGAGTCGTTTCTACCGATTCCCACCCCGATGTCTGCCTCTCCGCGCGCAACATAAAAGCGTGAAAGGAACCTTTTGCTCTCGGAGCATCCCAAGACATCAAATATCTTGGTAATCGCTTTATCCATGCTTCCGCGGAAGTGGTTTTGGCTCTCTCCTTAAACTCGGTGGTCCCAACTCCTTGAATTGTTTAGCGGTGACCGCAGAGAGTTTTCCGTGTTTCCACCTACGTTTTGAGCAGGAGTCGCTTTACACCGATGTTGCATGAATTCTAAAACCTTTTAAGCGTCATCGTCATTCATCAATTGATCGGTGTTGTTGTTTTGGAGGATTATCGCCATCCTGTTGCACATTATCCCGATTATTGATACATGAGAATCAGCAGATCTCTTGTGCTCCATTGCTATTCTCAACATTCTCGGATGCCATTTTCAAACCTTTGCCATAAAATAAGGGTTAATTAACATATCACATATTATCCCTATACTACGGCCAGGCCAATTAAATACCAAATAAATTTAGGTAGGTCATACTAGCGAAGGAATTCCCGTCTCTCCCTCTAGTACTATTCTCACATCTTAGCCGGGATCATATCCCTAAGCTCGATACCTGTTGTGGCGCCCCCAAAATTAGGTATCGTCACCCATCTTGGGTCGCCACTTACATGGTACATAAATTCAAATACAACTTCTTAACCTAAGCGTCGTGTACAATACGACATAAAGCGTGAGTTTGAATACAAATATTGTCTACTAGATATTATACAAACTCAAAAGGAGTCCTCATTACAACTATTATCACACTATTTCACGGAATAGTGAGAGGACTACTAATGCTATCCTCTCGGACCATTACTTCGTTCCTCGACTCGTCGTCAAACTATGTTCTCATTTCCAGAAGAAACGAGTGAAAGAAAAGGTGAGCTCAACTAGCCCGAGAAGAAATATTATGACTAAGATAATGCGAGAATAAATTATCATTAGCCTTCAACGATGTTAAACCGATAAAATACAATAGACAAACAGTTTAAGCTGCGGTAATGAATAAGCAATCCATTAAAAGAGTGAGTAGAGAATAAAGTCTACTATCTTTTAGGTTTTAAAAGGTTTTCATCAATTTTTTATCATTGAGACTCGACAATAATAAACCACCACATCTAATCATCCACGTACTTCACGATCAAGGATTTTCATCAAATTATCAATGGTCATGACTATACCGAATCACCCCTGGTCATAATCATACCAAAAACTATCCATCAACGCATTACAAAGCCATTGAGGACTTTTGTCACATCATTTATATCAAGTCGTGATTATACCAAGAATGATCCACGGTCATAATCATACTAAGTTCATCTATGCACGTAAGCAAAGATAACATAATATAACATGAGGATGATGACAATGACATAGTAATTCAATAAAACAAGTTCAAGAATTATTTAATCCATGAATTATTAACGTCCAAATTGTCAACATGATCTTTGTTTTAGTAGAGTAAAATTCAATAATGATCGGAAGAATATTTTCATGAAAGATCTTTGGATGAAACGCAAATATCAAGGATATTCTACTAATTTCATGGAGTATAGAAGTCAAAGTTTTAACCAAGCTGGGTATAATAAAGAATGGAATAACAAAAGAAATCACCGTGCATGCGGTACTTGATAGACGGAGTTATTCAGCGAGAATAATAATAACGGAACCGGTCGGTGAAATTCACACCGAAGGATGTTCCAACAGAATAATAAAGATGGAACGGATCGGTGTAAAACACACGAGATAGGATATTCCAGCGAGAATGATAAAGGCGGAACCAGTCCGGTGTAAAACACATGAGCAGGATGTTCCAAATGAATAATAAAAAGCGGAACCGGTGGGTGTAAAACACATGCAGACAGGATGTTCCATTGAATAATAGAAGAATGTCACCAAGTATAGGGTAAATAGCACGTATCTGAGTTATTCCAGCGAGAATAATAAGTAATGGAATAACATAAGGATTTCACCAAGTATAGGGTATCTGGCGTATATGAGGTTATGTAAAGGGTATGCCACTTTTACGGAGTTATTCAATGCAGAATAATAGTGAATGGAATAATGTAAGTTCTCTTCAAGAAGAAAGAATAACACCTACTAGTAAAAAGAAGCTGAATATAGAAGTAGTGAAGTAGCGAGAATACTCTTCTTCTTTCTATAATTTTCTCTCTATAGCTTCTCTCTATAATTTCTCTCTGTAGAGTTTCAATGAATTCGTAAGAAAATAATGAAGGAATGAGCTTTATTTATAGGAAAATGGAATGCATAAGTAACTAATCCATGAGCGGTCAGATTGATTTACTTTAATCGACGGTCCATATTTAAAGAAAAATCTTTTAAATAAAATATAATATATTCTATTTATATAAAAACATTTTACTATGCAAACACTATGCAATACTATGCAAAACACTATCTGAAACACTATGCAACACTATATCGTAATAAAATATAATATATTCTATTTATAGAATAACTTTAATAAAGTATTCTATTTTATATAAAAGATGTTTCATTTTATTACGTTAATAATCTGAATAAAACATAAAGCGTCATTATCATTATAATAATTCATATTATTAATAATCGTGATAATGGAATCAAATGAGTAACTTCCTCACATAAGCATCGATAATTAATCTGCAGGTGTGCTTCTTATGCAACCACACTTATTATCTTGTATTTTTTACTACCTGAGTAGTTCAACGGTAACCACAGTAAAACTTCCGCCGTTATTTCAATAAAATATTTTTGTCGTTTTCTCGATCCAAATAATAATTACATTATGGGGTCCACCAATGATTGGTAGTTATCACGAATATTCCCTCGCTAATAGAATATTCCCCACCAATCGAATATAATATAACCACTTGCATACTTTGTAAAATTTATAAATACTACCACAACTATAATATTATCTCAAATTCACACCATAATATTAAAAATTATTTTGACAAAATTTAAATCTTTATTGATAAAATCTGGGGTCTCACAATTAAGTACTAAATTATACTAATAGTCCCCAAGCCTTCCATTATAAATATTATTACATCAAATAATTGTTATAAATATCAATACCTATAATATGATGGCTATACAAATTGATTGAAAATAAAAGAAGAAATAGAAAGCAAACAAACTTCTTCGACGTAGAGTCTCGGTGATAAACCTGTTGTGTTGAGGATACACTTTTTGAAAGCCCCCTTCCTAGAACCTCTTTATACCGCAAATTATATCACATAAATCGATTGACGTTATAATGCGGTTGACTCAACTAAATCGCAATGAACACATAATGATAATATCGAAATGATAACAATTGAAAAGTTTCATTGAAACAATACCCTAAGATTCCTAATCGCTAAAATATTCCCAATGCTTCCTTCCAATATCTATTTGAACAATACCACGAAATCAAACTATTCCAATCTAGCATACATATCAATCAAAACATTACCAATAAGCTAATTTCTATATATAGGAACAAATAACACAATCAATGTAACCAATTCCATAACATCCTATTCAATTTCCAATGATTAATTAGAGCAACCCCAATTCATATCTAAGTCAAACAAACCAAAAGTTCAAGCACCAATAATAACAAAAATGAAAAAAAAAAAAGCTATGTTTCATAATAACAGTTTATTTTATAAATTTTAAAATAAACTTTAATTAGTTCATTGTCATTAGTTGCCTTTTTAATCTTAATTAAGGCATATTCATTTTTGATTTAGGGTTTGTCTAAACCACATTCAATTAACAAATTAACAAGTTTTTAGTAGATTTTAAGTGGGTTACCTTTGTAGAAGCGGTGGCGGTGGTGGGAGGAGGCGGCATATGCATGGCTGCAGCACTTAACTTCTTCTCCTTCTTCTCTTCTCCCCTTTTCTCCTCTTCTCTCTATTTCTTTCTCTGCGTTTTTTGTGTCGGCGAATCACTGGTCTCGATAACATTTAGTTTGATGTGACATTATATCTGCGACCGCGTCGCGATCATTGAGTTTTAATGACATGGACTTATCGGTAATCGCACGCGGTCATTTGATTTCAATCAATCACAAAAAATTGGCGCCAACATTTCGATAAAATTTTGGTGGCAAATTTATATAGCGATTGATCGTGACAAGTGGTCATTTATTAAAACATGATAAGCGACTAGATTACGTTTCGATCGTAGATGACGATCATTGTGACTAATATCGTGACCGATGAATGCGATCGATAATCTTGTTAATCATTGATAGACCTTTTTCTTGTAGTGAATTACCTTCGTCAATAGTAATTACCCTTGTGAATAGTAATTACCTTCGTCAATAGTAATTACCTTTACCAGACGTCAAACCACTTGTCGTTTCACATTACAGGCGTCGAACCACTTGTCGTTTCACATTCTGGCGCCGAACCACTTTTCTTTTCACATCACCGATTCGTCGAGCCACTTGCTTCTTCACACGTGGTAGGTCTTTAAGCTAGAAATCTTCTATAAATAGAGGCCTAGTGCTTCATTATTTTCACTTAATTCATTCAAGCTTTAGAGAGAAAGTATAGAGAGAATAGAGAGAAAGAAGAAGAGTATTTTGTTACTACACTACTGCGAGTATTCAATCTCTACCAAAAGTAAGGGGTGTTATTCTTTCTTATTCATGAAGAGAATCTGTTGTTATTCCATTGTTTATTATTACATTGGAATAACTCAGATATCGCTGGTTTACCCTATACTTGGTGACATTTTTCTATTATTACATTGGAACATCCTGTCTTTGTGTTTTACTAATTAGGACTGGTTCCGTCTTTATTATTATTTTGTTGGAACATCACATGCGTGTGTTTTACAGGACTGGTTAAAATCTTTATTATTCTGTTGGAACATCTTGTGCGTGTGTTTTACAGGACTGGTTTAAAATCTTTATTATTCTGTTGGAATATCCTATCGTGTGTTTTACATAGGATCGGGTTCCATCTTTATTATTCTATTGCAACATCCACGTCGGTGTGAATTTCAATTCGACACTGTTCCGTTATTATTATTACATTGGAATAACTTTGTCATCAAGTATCTGCATGCGTGGTGATTTCTTTTGTTATTCCATTCTTTATTATACCCGGTTGGTTAAAACTTTGACTTCTATACTCCATGAAATTAGTAGAATATCCTTGATATTTGCGTTTCATCCGAAGATCTTTCATGGAAATATTCTTCCGATCATTCTTGAATTTTACTCTACAAAACAAAGATCATATTGACAATTTGGACGTTAATAATTTCTGGATAAAATAATTCTTGAACTTGTTTTATTGAATTCTTATATCATTGTCATCATCCTCATGTTTATATTTTTTTAAAGTCATCTATGGCTGTTGTAGTGCATAGATGGACTTGGTATGATTATGACGAGAGACTATTCGTGTAATCATGGTAGTAATATTACAAATGATGTGGTAAAAATCCTCATGGGCAGTAGTGCATTGATGGGATGATTGTTAGCATGATCATGACCATTAATGAATACACAACTATTCTTGGCCCGTAGGTATGAATAATTGTGTGGTCGGATACTTAAAAGAATATCATTGGCCATAGTGCGGGGGTGATTCGATGATGTGGATTATTTATTAAAGTCGAGTCTCGGCTATAATGATGATGAAAAACCTTTAAAATCATAAAAGATAGTAGATTTTATTTTCTACTTGACTCTTTTAATGGATTGCTTGTTCATTGATTAAACTTGATGTTTATTATATTTTATCGGTTTAACATTGTTGAAGGCTAATGATAATTTATTCGCATTATCTTAGTCATAATATTTCTTCTTGGGCTAGTTGAGCTCACCCTTTCTTTCCTTCGTTTCTCTTGAAATGAGAATATATTTGGGACGAGTCTGGGGAGCGGAGTAATGGTCCAGAGGATAGCATTAGTAGTGTGACGACCCCAAAATATGTTCATTCCATCCAACCCATTCTGAGTCGCCAAATACATGGTACAGAAACAACTACAACTTTATTATTACAACAGTAAAACTGTGAGTTTGAATACAAATATTATCTTCTAGACAATATCTATACTCAAATAAATTCTCATCACATTTATTGATACATTATTTTACAAAAATGGTGAGGAGTACTAAACAACTCTCTCTAGAACCTTCATTCCATACCCCGACTAGTACTCGCTACATTCTCGCCTCCTGAGAAGAAAAATGGAACAACAAGGAAAAGGGTGAGCTCAACTAGCCCGATAAAGAATGTTATGACTAAGATAATATACAACAAATTATCGTTAGTCTCCAACAGGAAAAATCTGATAGAATACAATAGGCAACAAGTTTCAGGATCAATATTCGCAGTGAAATAATAATTCATAGAAGAGTTACGTAGAGAATGAAATCTACTATAATCTATGAATTTAACGGTCCATCATCAATATTTTATCCCCTGTAACATCAATCAATATTCATCTCAAATCAAATATTCATCTTTGCACTACACAGCCAAAGATATTCATTAATCGGTCATGTTCATCTCAACACTGTTCATCTTTGCACTAAAGGCCAAAGATATTCATCATCGGTCATGTTCATTTAAACACTGTTCATTTAAAACAAAGATAAAGATATTCTTGAAATCATTGCACATTGCACTACAGGCCAAAGATATTCTTCAGAAATCATTCATCTTTGCACTCTGGGCCAAAGATATTCAATACTATCATCATTTAAGGCGAGGATGATGAAAAATACTTTTAAAGAACGAATCCGGTGAAACAAAATGACAAATATTATGGATTCGTACTTTAAACAATCCAGTTCAAAAATACTTCATAAATAATCATAGTGAAGTAAAATTCAAGAATGATCAAAACATGGATACAATCAAAGCTAGTATCCGAATAGATATTTTAGACGAAAAGAAAATTTTTTATTTTTCTATTGAATAGGTCAGATTCGTGAATAGTCAGAGTATCGTGAATAAGTAACTCAGACACCAAAAGATAGAAATTCCACAAAAAACATCTTCACGCTTCATTGAATAGTACTCGTGAATAGTAACTCGTGAATAGTAACTCATGAATAGTAACTCGTGAATAGTAACTCATGAATAGTAACCCCGAGCATGAAAAAGTTCCAAATTTGATAAAAACTTGGATCAACATTTCAAAGATAATGATATTGAAGAAATAATATCATTACGAAAAAAATAATATCCTTACCTCAAAGAATCAAGACTGCCGGAAGGAAAGGTCGGAAGTGATCTTGAATGAAACTTATCTTGAACAAACAACTCTCAAAGTATCTAAATACTCACAAAATACGCTCAATAATATAGAGAGAAAGAGAAAACTTTGTTTCGGTGTGATTTTCAATTCTAACTTAGCCCTCTATTTATAGGAAAATGTTAAATTACCAAGGAGACTTGACTGCTTACACCGATGGCTTTACTCGCTACTATTGCCACCCACCACATTTGAAATAAAATTCAGCACATTTCTTCACCAACCACAAGTGGGGCCCACTCAATTCTAGAATTTTCCACCAAAATCAATTATAACCACGATTTAGAATCGGACACCTCTTAAAATTCATAACAAATCATTCGTGAATTTTTAACGGTTCAAAATTTGTGGACATATACTCAACTTATGTATGTATAACAAACCCAAAAATTACCACAATCCAACGGTCGGATTAAAAATTATAACCCCATAATATATCTCAAAACCCACGATTTAATTTTAATACCTCCAATCCGATAAAATCTTCGATAAAACACCTCAACATTAATTCCTTCATTAATAACCACATAAATAAATCCATCATTTATATTCATATAAAATAAATATTTCCTTATCATATGAATCAATAATTAATTATTCACAAATAATATTACGAATCACATTTATGACAACCAGTACATTTCTCGGAAGAGGGGCTTTTCAATAAGGATCTCTCCCATCTTGGCAATTAATTAGGTGACCAAACCTCTCCTTAGATGAACTTTCTAGACATTGCCAATAATGTTATCTAATAATATTATTCAAATAATATGAATTATTGATCCGATAATGGGAAATCTTTGTGCGATGACAATTATTGAACAACAATAATATAAAATATCAACGCAAAGAATTATTGAATCAATAAAATAAAATATTGAGCAAGAATCTTTGTGGGAATTATTGAGTAGTGCCATCTTACGTAAGGATCAATAATTCAACAATAACATGCAATACTGTAAGTGTCTTCTTGTCGCGACAACCACGCGTAGACATCGTATTTTAACCCAAGGGTATTCCAGCAGTCTTAACTTGGTAACAACTACGCCAAGTTATTTATAACCACCCAAACTTTATCGTTTTCCTCATCCAATCGCTTTTCGTTATGGGGCCCACACATGGTCATTTGCCGATAAATACGAATATTCCCGAAACGATCACGAATATTCCACGACCAAACGAATATTCCCCAACAAAAATGAATATTTTATAACCACTTGCTTATTTTGAAATATTAGCGTATTTAACCCTTAACTATCCACATTAATCAAATCAACCCTTACTATTTCAAGATAATAAATAAAGGAAATTCCTTTTATTTAAAAAAAATTTCGGGGTCTTACAAGTAGTCCTCACTATTCTGTGAAATAGTGTGATAATAATTGTAATGAGGACTCCTTTTGAGTTTGTATAATATCTAGTAGATAATATTTGTATTCAAACTCACAGTTTATGTCGTATTGTACACGACAGTTATATTAGTAAGTTGTATTTAAATTCTGTACCATGTATCTGACTACCCAAGATGGGTGATGTATACCTAATTTTGGGGGCGTCACAATTAGTTCCTGAATAAATTAATTCGTGAACTTGTTTTAGTGAATTATTATGTCATTGTCATCATCCTCATGTTATATTATGTTATCTTTTGGCTTACGTGCATAGATGAACTTAGTATGATTATGACGAGAGATCATTCGGTATAATCATGGCTTGATATAAATGATGTGACAAAAAGTCCTCGATGTTTTATGTAATGCGATGATGGATAGTTTTTGGTATGATTATGACCGAGGGGTGATTCGGTATAGTCGTGACCATTGATAATTTGATGAAAATCCTTGGCCAGTAATACGAGGGATGATTAGATATTGTGGTTTATTCATTAAAAGCGAGTCTTAGTGATAAAAATTGATGAAAACCTTTTAAAACCTAAAAGATAGTAGACTTTATTTTCTCTTGACTCTTTTAATGGATTGCGATATTCATTTATGATTAAACTAGTTGTCTATTATATTTTATCGGTTTAACATTGTTGAAGACTATTGATAATTTCTTCGCATTATCTTAGTTATAATATTTCTTATTGGGCTAGTTGAGCTCACCCTTTCTTTCTTTTATTCTCTTGAAATGAGAATATAAATTTGAAGCAAGTCTGAGAGCGGAATAATGGTCGAGGAGGATAGCATTAGTAGTCCTCACTATTACGTGAAATAGTGTGATAATAATTGTAATGAGGACTCCTTTTGAGTTTGTATAATATCTAGTATACAATATTTGTATTCAAACTCACGATTTATGTCGTATTATTACACTGCACAGTTATATTAGTAAGTTGTATTTAAATTCTGTACCATGTAAGTGGCGACCCAAGATGGGTGACGTATACCTAATTTTGGGGGCGTCACATTAATGACAATTTTAGAAGCCAATATACTAAAGGAAATACAATATGTTTCTTAGTACCTACAAGCTTTTTGCAAAACCGCTAATCCCTTGAATTTCCAAAAACTATTGATTTGTTTGCATATCAGAAATGTAATTATCTACTTTCTCCGTCCCAGGATAAAAGTCCTGGTGGACTTTTCACATATATTAAGAAGATGAATGAAATGACAAAATTGTTCATAATAATGTCATTAATCATTTTCAATGTAGGTGAGAGATTGATTTTCTAGCTTTTGAATTCAAAATATTTTCAGCACATAACTAATTATACTTATTGATTGAATATAGAGAGAAAATTAGAATAAGAAAAATATGAGATATTTAATGCTAAGGATATAGTAGAAAAAATTGTGTAAAAATTTAGTTATTAAAGGAAAGTGGACATTTAACCTGAGACTACCATAAATAGTAATAAAAACTTTTATCTTGGGACGTATGGAGTAGTTGACTATCAAGTTTCATAAGATCCATGGGAGAAAAGTTATTCGAATAAAAGCTAGCGAAATGAATCAATTTGTCCTTATCAAAACTAGCGAAACAATCACTAGGATTTAAGCATGCCACTGATAAAAATAAGTCGGTCCTTGCTTCCGTAAAATGATCATCTAATTCTTGAAGTTGCCAATCAAAAGCAGTACAAAATATCTCAACGTAATAATGGCGAAAATTTGTAATACCTTGAGACTTTGGACTTCATTCATATCTATAATGTCAATTTTGTGTTTGTTGCAAAATAAACAAACTTCATCAAAAAGATTCTCCCACCCCTTGTCTCTCATATCCTACACTTTAATTAATTTTATAAGATTTACAATATCTTGATCCTTTCTTTGCAATGTTTGTGGTAATTCATTTGTACTTCCCAATATATTTCTAATCAATATTAGATCAAATACAAAACCAAATGATTGCAATTAGACCTGGCAAACGGGTCGAATTGGCCCAAACGGGCCGGGCCAAAACGGCCCAAATTTTGATGGCTGAAAAAGTGAAGCCTAAAATCTATATTTTGACAGGCGGGATAGCCGGCGCAAGTCTGGATCGATTTTGATCACATTTTGACACATTTATGGGTCTGGCCCAAACGGGCGGGGCCAAAATGGCACAGATTTTGATGGGCTAAAAAATGAAACCTAAAACTCATTTTTTGACAAGCGAGCTAGCCCGACCTACGGGCCTGATCCAATTTTGCCCGGTCGAATTCTAATAAACAAAAAACAATACATTTTTATTGGTATACCAAACCATCATCTTAAATCTCCTCAAGTACATCAATCACTGAGGAGAACATAAGAATCAAGTTCAAAAGTATCTCATAATGTGATCCTCAACGCGTGTAACCTTCCACTGTCTCCTCATTTCCGATACCTCCACCATTTGTGATTTATGAAACAAAAAAGTTTATGATCGTGACTTGTGAAAACCAAGAGAGGAAGCTTTTTCACTATTCATTTTAGTGGAGTCAAATTATTAAATTATACCCACAAAAAATCTATTACATCATATATATATATATATATATATATATATATATATATATATATATATATAAATAAAAATAAAAAAAATCAGTGGGTCAATTGACCCTACAGTACTCCATGAAGCCTCGCCCCTGATACATACTCATCATGGCCTTAACTACAAGATTGCAAGGCTGTTTGCTCAATGGTTTAATAAGTAAAACATGCTCCGATGCCAAATAATTTATAATAAACAAAGCAAGCTCTCTTTTAAAGTTTTATTCAGGAACTGATTTCTCACATACAACAAGGGAATGGCACAAGTATTCACGAACCATTTACTACAGTAACCAACAACACATCATGAGCAATGAGGTACGTAATGCAATATTTTCAGCGCATCATTTAGGTATCCTCTTCGATTTTATTCGACTTGGTTTCTTACACATAAGGAACTTTCAACCTTTGTGGTTCAGTCCCTGCTACCATATCTTCCCAAATCAAATCGGAGAGCGCCATTGTCAATTCTCCCACAGTTCCTGTACATACAATAGATATGAACTTTATGTTTGCATTACATATCATGCAACAGTATTTTCTGCTTCTAGTTGGCAACTGATTGGGTGAGGGTGAGCTTTTTTGTTAGTGGACTCGGCAAACTGGTCCAAAAAACATATCATCTTCAAACAACATTATTCGTATATGTTAAAACAGCCTTTGAAGCTGGAGTGTTTTAAATTTTTAGTGGCTGCCAACTTGTTGATTGTCAAAGTATAAGGGGATTCAAATTATAATGATAATATTAGGACTTGAGTAGAGTTATTTACCGTCTCCAATGGGCTTGTCATCCCATGTGATGATCGGCAGTATAGGAAGTGTGCTTCCTATATACATCATTTCAGCTGCTCCTTTAGCTTCCTCCACAGTGAGATTGGCAGTTTTTACACTCTTCAGACTTCCTTGTTCAACCAACTTTGGTGCTAATTGAAGAAGCCTAAGTGAAGTGCACCCACTAAGGATCTTGTCAAAGAAAGGCAAGATAAGCTCCTTATCATGGGTTATAAAAGCTACATTCACATTTGGACCCTCTGCAATATAACCTTCATCATCGATCCAGATGGATGCAAATGCTCCCTTCTCTTCAGCTTCAAGTTTTGAGAGTACATTTGGGAGGTAGTTCACATTCTTACTTGTTGCAAACAGAGGTGACTTTATTGGGATAGTGGAAGTTATCACTTTCACTCCTTGTTTGCACTGAGAGAAGTCTTCATCAATTACTACAGCATAAAATGCAGATGCTGGGCATCCTCCGGGTGTAAGTAAGAAGTCACCAGGCCCAGCAGTCAACCAGTATCGCAAAGTTCCTTTCTTGCACTGTGATGCTGCAGCAAGCTGAATGAGAATGCTTCTTAGAGTTGATTGAGGAAAAGGAGATGATATCTTTGCTTTTGCCGCTGACCTGAAGATACGGTCCAGGTGCACATCCAACTCATACAGGTCTGTGAGAAATACATAATGCAGATTTAACACCTAATATACTCAAAAGGGAATAAAGAAATTCAGGTCTGGAAACTGAAATGCTATCAGTGTGAGTGTAGAATTTATTTGGTTCATATATAAACGATGGAAAATTTTCCTCTACAGATCTGCCCAAAAGTAATTTCATCAAGTCACAGTACCATGTTTGATCATTCTTCCAGAGAACCAAAGATTTATGAAGACTTGAGTGAAACAAGCAATAGAAAGTCTAAATAAGGGTCCTAGGACTTGAAACATATGAGAATTATTAAAATTTACAGTTGATGAATACTGCAAGTAACAATCTCAAAATTAAGTATTAAAACCTGACAACTTCTCGAAACCTTTTGTATTAGTTAGAAAAAAGTTAATATATATGTCGAAGAGAATTTTTATGTTTACCCATTAATAATGACAGCTGTATCGAACACACCATGGCCTCTATGAACCATATGATCATCTATTGGGATGACCATCAAAGCTGGATCAAGAATAATTCCACCATAAACACTAGAATACATTGCCGGATATGGCTTCTTCACTGAACTCCACTTCTCGTGCAGCTTTTCAAGCAACTAGTCAATACAATAGAAGAAAGGAAGATAACGTTCAAGTTAATATCAGGTCAAAACAAACTGTGATTGCAGAAAGAAGTGCAGGGTTCTACTTGAGGATACCAGCAGCAGCAAACAATTGACCTAGAAAAGAAAAACATATGGCGGTGTGGAGTTTTAATCATTACAATTGCTTTTTATTACTATGAAAAAGAAGATAATCATATGCTACCTAGGATCATATAACCTACACATATATGGAACATATACAAGATTGTTCAAACACCTCCCTCATAATCATTCTTCTAATGATCACATCATTTCCTCGAATCTATTAACAAGTAGGAGGAATAGCTGGTGAATTAAGACCCCCAAATACTTCGGCAAATGGCTAATGGTTCTATATCCAGCAAAACCTCAAAGTCCCATATATATTTACTTCATCAATCATGAGTAGGTATTTATCAGAATATGACACTTTTCCGTGGAAAATGATTTTGTCTAATTTATTATCAGATCTGACTGTAATATATATAGTTCACACAAAAAAGAATAAAGATATAAAAACAGGGGATATTTTAGCAACCAGCAGTAAGTCAACAACAACAACTTATTTCACCTCCATTAACCATCAAGTTCAAAATGTCTTTAGAACTCTGTTTTGATTTTATATCTGAATCATAATTTCTACTCCCTCCTCTCCAAAATAGAGGTACATTTTCTTCTCTTTTTTTTGTCTATAAAGTACCATAAAGTTCCTAATATGTCATTACTTTATTCTCACGTCTAAGTTAATTAATTATTATAACGTCACCACTACTACATTCTAACTAATGTTATGGATAAGTTTAGAATATTAAATTTTTTTTCCTTAGAAGTTCATTGCTTTACGAATGTGTGTCTAGTTTTCGAACGGAGGAAGTAATTTTCTTTGCAAGTACCTCATCTGTCACCATGCTCTTCCAATGTTCCCCACATCATCTAACTCACTTTCTGTTACTCAAGCGTACAACAAATTTGAACTACAATATATCTGATAGGTCGTTTTTCACTTGTTTGAAAACCAATCCATACAAATTTTCATCGGGGCGAATTCTAAGCTCATGCAACAACACATTACGAGTAGTGTGTGTGTGTGTGTGTGTATATATATATATATATATATATACTATTTTTAGGTTCCTCCAATGGGGTGGTGCTGCTGGTGCATAGGGATCAAGACTCAAGAGACCAAACAATTCCACCCAAATAGCACCCCCACAATAAAGTAGAAATACCATTGCATTTTCTATACCCAGATATGTATTATCGCCACTATGGAATTGGAATTAGTTTTTCAAAAAGCAATAAAATAAACATTCAAAAGCCAATATCATCTGGTCACATAGATTGAACGATACATTTATCAATAATAAAGCGACTCAAAAGAAAGAATTAAGACGAAGGTAAATCCCATTACCTCAGATGATGATGAAAATACATGAACCTTAGATTCTTCTCCATTGTTGACCTCAGCTGCAACCAACCCAAAACAAAAATTGACCATCAGTTAGAGTCTCAACATACTATTTCTTAAATAACCCACAAAAGATAGAGATGAGAGAGAGAGAGAAAGGGTACCTGATTTCTGAGCCATGGAGCAAAATTTAGGTATTCAAACAGAGAGTGAGAGAGCAGGGGAAAAGGGTAGTGGAGAATGAAGATAGTGGGGTGGGGGATATAAATGGAGGGAAGAACAAAATCAATGTTTTATTATTGAAAGCAAGGAATCCATATTTGTCATCTTGTAAAATTTAACGAGCACGACGAAAGTGGGCAGGTGACCAGCTATAATGTATTGTCTTCTGCTACTTGTAGGATTTGATTTGGCTTAATCTCCAATTAATATTCTTCGTTATAATTTAAAAGAAAACTAATTATCCCTAACTTAACTTAAGCGTGTAGTCTAGTAGACTAAACGAGTTAATTATTATTAGTATAAATTAATTTATGATGTTGATCAAATGACTTGTTTGATGTTGAATAAAAAATTTATGATAGTTATAAATTATAATTATTGAATTATTTTATATATAATAAAATATTTACTAATTATAATGCGACACATGTAAGTGAAGTTGGTGTTTGGATGGAGAATATTTATCCACGCGCTTGTGATACAAAAACGTCCATGCAAGTAAATTTAGGCCAACCAAGTAATACTCGTGACATTAAAATTACTGAGATGGGAATATTTTGGCATTGCCATAAATAAAAATATAATTAATCGGGTAAAAAACCACAAGATGTTATTATCTGACTACAACTTTGTGTGCCTACATATAAAGCAGTTGCACTAGGCTATCCGATATAACACTGCATGCGCAGCTCGAATCATTCAGCATTCTATTTGTTGATATGAATGCCTTCGAGAGAAAGACTTCACTCTTTCTAAACCTTCTTCAAGAGCTGATGGATCAGCGGCAAAAGCTATGCGGATCCAATTTTTAAGACCTACTGCCAGTCCTGTGACATTTTGTACAAGTGAATGGGGGGCTCTTTTACGATTACTAAAAATAGTCATTACAAATGATGAAACTGAAGTTTGTTGTATTGAACTTTGGGTTTTTTAAATTAGCATTCTTACCTGGAAGAATGATCACAGATTCTTCTTGGGCCAGCTTGAAACAAAAGTCAATATCATCACTAATATCTTTCAGCTTGGAAAGATTCAGCTTCGCCTAAATATCAAAAAATAATTAGTTAAAGAAGTGAGCAATGTCGTCATCCTCTAGGTACCATAAATTTCAAAACTTTGATTCCTTACCATTAAAGCCATGGATCCTTGCGGTTTTTGTGGACAAGTTATGCAAGGGATTTCCTTTATCTTGTTGCAACATAAATCTGCACTCTGCTTCAGCATGCTAATAGTTCTCTTATAGAATGTCTCTTCAGTTTGCTCAAGAATGCGAGGGACTGCCGCCTAAGATAAAGATAAGTGATTATTGCAGGGAAAGAGAAGTCTGAACATTCTAAAATACTTGTGAACAACAATACTTTTGATATTAAAAATTGAAAGCTTAGGCAACAAACAAGTAATAGGAATTACTGAGATCCTGCAGTCTTGGTGAAGCATTCTATATCTCAGAAGGTGTCTAGTACTGATCATCATCCAAAGGTTGACTGATGCCAAAATTTTAATATTCCTTTTCTACATTTGCTCTGACTAGTAATGTTAGATATTCAAAAACTTTAAAACAAAGTTGATATTTGAGATCCATCATATAAAATGAAGGCAGGCTTAAGTTATCAGTTGATGAAGCTAGGACTTCATCAACTGGATCAACTGGATGCAAATGTTCATTTGATTAGTGAACCAAAAAAAACAGACATGCTTTTATCTTAACTTATTAGAAATAAATAAAAGGTAAGCAATTAGCTGCATACCTGTATAAAAGTTGCAGGACCTCCACAAATATCGCAGTACTTCTTAATGCGCTCAACGGTCTGAAAAATCACTCGTGTTAGAATTCTATGCAATTCATATCAACTGCAAAACTTGTATCCATAGGATCACATATAATAGGTGACTCAATATTTGAGTATTCATGTTCACAACTTATATGGTCAGACTGAAATTGATATGAAAAATTAACAATTTTTTACATTGTCAAATACACGTTTTTTGCACTAAAACTGGTTTAAAAAAACCGTACTGCAATTTCCTTCTTCCCAGTCAAGTCGGTGAAAAAGCGAAAAGATATTCATCTAAAAAATCAGAAAGGTAAAATCTAAAAGCATATATTGACCTCAAAATTGGTAAACATAGAGATGCACCGACAACAGATAGGATGTCTATTAATTAGCACACACTATCATACACCATTAAAAGTTTCAATGTAGACATACCTTGGGTGCTTTGAAGAAGCCATTGGGATCACATGTTACAAACCAACCAAGTCGCCAACCTGGCACTATCCATCTCTTTGATAAAGACCCAAGAGTTAGAACAGGAACAGTGGATCCAAAAACTCCCATTGGCACAAAAGGATTTTCGCCAAACACTAGATGCCCATAAACTTCATCAGCAATGACAGGAATTTTTAGCTTTTGTGCAGTTTCAGCAATCTACTTGCAAAATTAAAAAGATGTCAAACCAATGTCAGTGCTAAGTGCAAGCCTCACTGCATAAATTGTAAAGAGAGCTCAAGGTTTCCAACAATTACTAACAGCCTTAGAAAGTCCATACTGATTACTAACCTTTTCTAAATGTTGATAACTGTATACATTGCCACAGGGGTTTCCAGGGTTTATAATGACCATTGCAACAGTATTATGATCTGCAAGAGCTTCAACAGCATTAAGATCAACCTCCCAACCCTTCTCTGGGAGAAGATCAAAACGACGAATTTCAAGATGTCTAAAAGCAGCACAAAGTTCATATATTGGGAACCCCGGTCTCGGAACCAAGATATTTGCCCCGGGACGAGCTAGAATTGACAATGCTACTTCAATAGCTTGTGTACAACCAGAAGTGACATAAACATCATCAGGTAATAACTTGTATGGAAGATTACGGGATAAGTATTCAGCAATCGCCCTGTTAAAGAGAAAACAACTTTTAATTTTAAATAAGAAATATATGAGGCGTGTAATAGGGTATACAGCACCTCAAGTTTGAAATGTAAGTTATATCTTAAAATGTATTAACCACACAAGAAGAGCGAAGTGACATACCCCAACCAAAATTCAGTTTTTTCCTCTCTTTTTTTCTCAGGTTGTGGTGGGGATATGAACTAGCATGTTATATCTATGTAAACTATTCTTTTGGCCTCTAGAGCAATGTGAAGAATCAATATACTTTTGACTAATATAAAATCAAAAAATATGTTTCTTTCAGGAAGTTAAATTATCCTAATTAAAGAAATGAAGATGTTGCAGGAAAATCTCAAAGTTGGTACCCAAGGCAAGATACATGCATGTAATGGTATAAAATTTGGTCGTCCAAGTTAGCAGCAGATGAAATAAATGAAACTGAAACATTCAAAAATAAATGAATAATATAGATTTGATGCTCATTCCATTACAAAAGTATAGAATATATAAATTCAGGAGTAGGGAAATTACGTTCTGGTTTGAGGAAGTCCGACAGTGGGGGAGTAGCCATTAAACTTGTGGGAGCGAAGAGAATGAATTAGAGCATCTTCAGCAACGGGTGTAGTACGGAAGCATGAAAATGAAGTCGGGTCACCCATACCCAAAGAAATGACGCCCCTTTCATCATTCCCATTAACATTCGACATTAACAACCCCAGAATTCCTTTAATTGTAATATTGGTAGGTGTCTCGGTGTCCGAGTGCCCATTAACATCTTCACGCTCTCCATTCTCCATATCTTTGCCTGTTCTGTCTGCACCTAAAACCCACAACCACAATTAAATCAAGAATGAATACCCAACCCAAATACGCGCAAAAACTGAGTAAGAAAACGCCGCACCCAATTATTACAGTTTAACCTCATTCAAATTGTTTTAACTTCAGCTGAATTACTATTAAACTTTGAAGATAGAGTGTCAGAGAGAGAATGTGCATGTTCCAGAAGACCAGAACCATGTTGTGCATGGCCACGGGAACAAACGAAACACGGTGGTCTTGTAAGCAGGCCGATTTTTACCCGTAAGCGAAGCTGGCGTTTGGGTGGAGGATATTTATCCACGCGCCTGTGATGCAAAAACGTCAGGGCGCGGATATTAAGGCCAACAAAAAATACCTCAATTTTAATTTGGATGAAAAAATATAAGAAAGATTCAAATTTATTTTAATTGATTTGAGTAAAAAAGTATAAAAATTGTTTAAATTCATTCTAATTTTTAAATCGTTGAAACAAAAATAGAGGGAAATATCGTGAGAAAGAAAATTTCGTTTAGTAAGAGGAGGAAAGAACAAGTCTTGTAGTATTAGAATTGACAACGTGAGATCAGCAAAGATAATTTGGATTTTTAGTACTGAATCCAAATCCCAAATTTAAATCCAATATCAAAATTTTAATTCAAAAACAATTTTTTTAATAACGTTCTCGTCTCACAGTTGATATTGCAAAGGTTATAAATTTAAGGCTTAAATATAAATTATTATCTTAAATTATTACTCCTTCCGTCCTTAATTATTAGATGTTTTAGAGTTTTTTATTTGTTTTTAATTATTTGACGTTTGTTCAAATCTAAGAGAATTAATAATAATTTTTCTAAAATTATCCCTCATTACTCTACCTATTTTTTGATACTTTAAATTATTTCTCTCCTTATCCCAACAAAACTTTTCTTATCCTAACAAAAGATTTAAAAGTATTATATACAATTGAGTACTATATTTAATTTTTTTCAATCATTATCTTAATTCCTGTATCCACCCCTAAAACATCAAATAATTGAGGATGAAGTGAGTACTATTTTTCGAGAGCAGATCATCTATCCACAATTTTCCGGTCCCTTTGTGTCCCCCACTTACATTTTGACACTTAATCTCTTACTTAACACCAATTAATTCTAAAATTAAATAAAAAGATATAGGTCAAAATGTAAGTGGAGGGACACAAGGGGACATGCGAATTGAGAACAGAAGATCTGCTGCTCTCCTATTTTTCTACTTAGGTGATTAAACTTTTAATTTTTTCAATAAAATCATTAAAATATCAATTTTAAAAATGTTGGTTCAATTAGGTCTGTCTGTCGTGTTATAAATTGATATGATGATGTGGCTCGCTGACTAGACAAATTTAAGATATTGAATTACATTTAAGCCTAAAATAAAAAAAAAATAAAAACATTTACCCACATCAGCTGAATATTGAATCCGTCTAGGATATTGAATTACATTTAAGCCTAATATTAAAAAACAGTAATAAAATATTTAGCTTAAAGATGGTCAATAGTTGCGTTGTTATTTTGTGACTAATGAAGTTTCAAATTCCCACGCAAACCATGATTGTTGACGATCATTACCGGTACAAGTAAGATATGAGCTACAGCCTACAGTACAGACGAATTATGATGGTTATTATTCGTATTTGGCGGGCCTTGGAAAATTAAATACACCAAAATGCATGTTGTTGACGTTGATAGAAAATAATTTCTTCTTATTTTACACTTTTTTAGGTGAAAATAATTATCTTATTTTTTAAAAAATATAATATAATTTCACATAATAAAAAACCTAAAAACCATAATATTTTGAGACGGAGAGGGTAGTAAAGAAGAATGGATAAGTGACATTGCAAGTGGTTGTAATGGGGAGGAATGTGACTCAACTTTTTTATCAGTCAATTTTACACACCCTATATTAATAAATTAATAAAATAAAACTCGCACAGCAGAGCAGAGCAGAGCAGCGCAGCGCAGGGCAGGGCAGGGCGTTCATATTTGTTGACGGGCTAGGTAGGACCAACAGAAAGAAAAGACATGGGCGAATCATGCACGATACTCCAGTCCCAAACACTTAAAAAGTTGTGACAAAGAAAAGACATCTCTAAGATGATCGAACGACAAAAGACCCATCACTGTTGGGTCCCTACCCTACCCTAAGTCAGTAGGCAGCTGCAACTGCAAAATTAAGAAACTAATATTCAATCCATTTCAAAATAAGTGTCGTTTAAAATTTTTATACATAGATTAAGAAAGTCATTTAATACTATCATTTAATAATTAAAACCTGTGTGAAATTTAAGTACTCCCTCCGTTTGTAAAAGATTGTCGTTTAAGGTTTTGACACATGGATTAAAGAAAGAGTCATTTACCAAGTAAAATTTGTTTGAAATTCAATCACTACGCCTTTATGAGAAATTGAAAATTATTAATACAAGACAGAGAATTTTTTGGGACAATGAGAGAAGGTAGGAGTAATATAGAAAAAGAAATAATTTATTCTCTTCGAAAGTTATAAACGACAAATTTTTTTGAACAAATTTTTTATTCTAAAACAATAATTATTTTAAGAACGGAGGAAGTAATACATACGTTGTAGGCTTGTAGCTTTACGGTGATGTTTTTAATGAGAACCAAACAAAACCAAAGCAGCCCAATTGGAAAGATTGGTTAGCCCAGATTGACCCTCACTCACGCTCTATGTTTAGGATTTAAATACTTAGTTTCCGGGTAATAAACCAATACGGAGGGAGTAATATGTTAACCAAAAGAAAGACGCGATTTATACACTTTTATACATGTATCATGTTACATGTATGTAGTAGGAGTAGTAAATATATATATTAGCGTATAGAAAATGAATTGAATCGAGAAAGTAAAAGATACAAAAGACATACCTGTAAATTATTGGGATCAAGCAACTGCTAACCAATGTAATTGCCTTGTCAAAGACACTTGTGGAGGGAGGAGGAGGAGTCTTGAGTTTTGGGAATTTATAAGGGAGCTAGGGAGGATAAGTTAGGCCTCGTCATCTTTCTTAATTTGTCTAAAGACGAGACAAAATACTACATCCACTTTTAAACGTCTCTGCATCCTTAGTTATGCTTGTTTCGTATCAATTCATTCCCCCCTTGATTTCTCATGCAATTCTCACAATCGCCTCCCTCGTCTCTCCTAATTTTAAACAAAGGTAATGTCAAATTTATAACATTATTGCGTGTACGGTAATCTATCTAAATAAAATACAAATGATTTTGAATTTCTCGTTCACTCAATAAATCATTTGGGCCGTCCAAAATTTGGGATAAATCCCACCGTCCATACATCTATTTAATAAAATATAAATAATTTTGAATTTTCCCGCTCATTCAATAAATTATTTGAGCCGTTCAAAATTTAAAATAAATTTCAATTGTTCATACGGTCTGAAAGTCATTTTTAATTCCAACCAAGATATATATATATAAAAGGACTTAAGCTGTTATTATTAACCAACAAAGGTTTGCCTGAGCGGAAGAAGCTTAGTTCGCTTAAGCAAGTTTTCAGTTTCGAGACATCAAACTTTTTTCGGAGGGGTCTGCGACCGTATCTAGTCATGGACAAGTTTAAAGCGTGAATTGAATTTTATTATGCTACCATTTGTGTTCATAAGTTGGCGGCTTTGATGCCACACTTTCCTGCCCCTCATACGCTTAACCTAATCAATTTCGTGGCTCCTGAATGGATAACAACATGTTAGAGTACCTACCTTTAGGAGTTCTCATTTTTTTCGGTTTTTTCGGTTTTTCGATTTTTCGAATCAGGCCAAAACGGCTTTGATTCAGTATAAAAAAAGAGGTGGCCCATTTGATGACAATCTGGGTTTTTCAAGACGGTTTTGGTTAAGCATTTTATAGTTGGTAAAAAAATCGAACGGACCTATTATACTTGTTTTTCTAATTTTTTATTATTATTAATAATTTATTAATAATAATAAAAAATAATGATTATAATAATAATAATAATAATAATAATAATAATAATAAAAAATAATAATAAAAATATTAATTTTCGATAAAATCGATACGATACTCCTAAGATCATGGAGTTCGATATCTTCATTCAATCGATACCGATATCGATATTAAAATTTGAACGATTTCAATACGATTCGATATCGATCCAGTTCGATCCCATAAAAACCGGTTGAACAACCGTACCTACCTTCACAATTTGAGAGGATATATACTTGCTTTATCAGGTCGTCAAAAAGTCACTTCTTCCGTTATTTAAAGCTTTTCGTTCACCTGCTGTGGAAAGTATTATGGATTGGGATATAAGATATATTGACTATAAATTTTAAAAATTCATATTAAATCATTTAAAATTCAACATTAAGTCAGTCTCCTAATTATTATAAGTAATAGGTCTTGTAATTAGTAACAAATTTTTAATTGACTTTAAAAATTAAAAACCAAAAGAATAATACTATAACCAGGGGATGAATATGGTTGGAGATAGTTTTCCAGGATAGAGCATAGGCCACTGCTTAATAATAAAGAGAATTGATATTTTTATACGTATAACCCACATAATTAATAATGTGTCGAATATTTACTGATAAATATACGAGTCATATGTGTGAAAATATAAAAAAATAATGTGAAACTATCGACTAAGCGATAAATATTACTTAGAGACCAAATGAGGTTACCTAGATGCCATATTAAAATATTACTAAGCGATAAATTTTGTTATATATATATAGGTTAAATTTAAATATGATACTAATTAATGTGACTTCTTATAAGCGTTGGTATAGGCTTGGACCTATAACATTTTGTGATTCAAAATTTCTTTAGGGTAATTATTGATCCATCAATAATTTAAGTTTAAATTAAAATGTGTTAATAAATAAATATATTTTTAGTTCAACATGACAATCCGCTATTTTATTATAAAAGTAACAATTTAAAAACATTAAAGATATATTTAGAAGTAGAAATAACTAATTTATTGAAAGAGAGTAAAAATAGAGTCTAATTTTTTCCAAATTTTGGCGTGTCCTTTGTAAAAGTAGTCAGATATAATATCATCATATTTTGGATTTAAGTTTGACGAAAATATTAAAATGAATTATGGTAGCAACTAGCATGATTCACTCATCGGACGGTGCGTGGAGTTGAACTAAAAGTCAACGACCCAAAATGCATTTATTTATCTGTGTATTAATATGAAAATATTAATCAAATCAAATACAGTACTACTCCTACAAGAAGTGGGAATCAAATCGGCGGGACGAGACTTTTCATCAAATATCCCCGTTAAGTATTTAATGTTTCCTACACGCGGAATTTAGTTAATAACATCACCGTCAAATCTCTACGAAATGCACCCTGCACCCACAAAAAAAATCGGTTAACATGAAATTTATATATATGATATACTCTATATATGTCAGTATTTTATTAATTAATTTATTAATTTATTAAAAAATAAATTTTATACTAACTGGATTCACAAAAAAAAGCTCACTTATCTTATGATTCGTATCAATAAATAATTTTTTTAAAATTGTATAATAATACTATAATTAAATAAATATATTTTTCTTTTTTCCTTTACATGGGTGATGAATTAGTGTCATTTTGGGACATTTTGCTTTTCATGAATTATTATTGTTAATGCCAAGATCTTTCTTCACGTTTTAATCACGTAAGACGCGTCCGATATCCTCGCGATTCAAGCCAATGTCAACACTCAAAGCTTGGCGGCTTGACTGTCGAGGATAACTCCGTAAGCGTAAAGAAAGAAGATGAAGCGATCATGAGTTAATAAATGGAGGAAAAATATCTAGTGCTTGAGAGAGAGAATGAATTTGTTACCTTTAGATTGAGTGATACTTGCAAACATATACTCTAAAGTTTGGTTTATCCTGTATGCAACTGACTTTCTCTGGCCCACACCCTTTAGCCGACTAAACCATGTCCAATCCTCATTAAATACAATGCAGAGATAACAGTCAAAGTTTATCCTCATAATCATCACCGGTTAAAGCCCCAATGGAATCATACTCATCTAATGGTTCACCCCACTGTCTCGGCCCAATACTCCATAGGCCCCAAATGAAGATATTATCTACCCACTGGGTCGGCCCAATAAATCGGCCCACTATTTTCAAGACCTACCCATCATGTCTAAATTATTATGGCCCAACAATTATTACGCAAGTTATTTTTCAAAATTTTTTTGTTCATATAAATTAAATGTGTTTCTTTGACATTATTATTTTTTTGTAAAAAAATTAATGTATAATAGGAAAAATTCTTTCAAGAGAAGCCTGATCATAAGTGGAGTATTTTATCTAATTTTTCTCTACTCAGATTGTTTGGCTGATTTCATTAAAAAATAATAATTGCAAAAATTACTACTACTTGAGAATCAGAAAATGACGAGACGAAGAAGAACGTAGGATGAGGTGCGTAATGCGCACCTAGGTGAGGGCTTGGATGTAAAGCATGGGTCACGGCAGAGAAAATATATAAATACAGCTATACTACTAGTAGTATAAATTACAGTAAAAAGAGCAAGGGCGGCGGGGTGTGACTTCACATTGTCGTCATTCACGATCTCGATCTTTCAACTCCCTTAGCCTGTTGTTATCTTACTTATCTTCCCCTAGCTAGTCCTAATCCCAGTCCCAGTCCCAGTCCCAGTCCCAGTCCCTGCCCAGCTGCCCTAGGCATTAAAAATAAATAACCTCGATCATCTGCTGTTCGCATTATCACAAAAACCTCTCCGGCTCTCCCTCTTTTGTTATTTTAAGGTCAACTCCCCCGGTTCACTCACCCGGTTTGTTTACTATCAACTCAAAACGCCAAAAATGGAACAAGATTAATGTGTGGTTACGTGAGCGAATTAAGAAGCCTTGACAACTTGAAAACAGACAAACTGCCCTACCAAATTACTAATACATGAGTAATTCTCTACACCTCAGATATTATATATGTATCCAAATTATATTTAAAACACTATATTTTATTATAAAATAAATTTATTAAAATAAATATTATACAATTTTTTTATAGAATCGCAAACAAAAAAAAAATTTAATTAAAAATATCCAATATATATAGCTGCTAGGTAGGTAGCTAGCATGCAGATTGATGAGATGATTTGATGTAAAGCCTGCAGGATGTAGAGAGAGAAA
Organism: Panax quinquefolius; assembly: GCA_020205615.1. Classification (NCBI taxonomy): domain Eukaryota; kingdom Viridiplantae; phylum Streptophyta; class Magnoliopsida; order Apiales; family Araliaceae; genus Panax; species Panax quinquefolius. The sequence goes on from CM035170.1 coordinate 128,422,089, forward strand.
ATTGCATCTCAGAATCCGAGCAAGACGCGTCGAAATCTGAGAGCATCAAAACCAGTTTTCGATGGTGATAGATAGACGTACAGATGGATGGATGGATGGATGGATGGATGGATTGGATTGCTGAATAGATGCATGCATGAACTCCTTCATCATTTCTTCCGTTGAATTTAGTGAGACACCCACTACGCTCTTTAATTACTTTTTCAAATATAAATACTCCCTCCGTCATTTAAAAAAAAACGTGTTTCAATTTATTTAATCTTTATAATAAATTTTTTATTTTTTTATATTATCCTTAAATTTTTTATTCTCTCAATAAATTTTCTCTCTTATATTAATAATTTCTAATTTTTCATAAAAGAATAGTGATAGAATTTCATATAAATTTTAATTTTAAATAATAATAATATTAAATAATTTTCTTAATTTATGTATATAAAACTAAAAAGACAATTATTATGAAATTAAAAAAATATGTTTTAAAAATGTTTTCATTTTGATTTGTACTTTGGTTTCTAAAAACAATAAACCAACTTTAACTACTCCCACCACCTTTTTCTCTCTTTTACTGTTTTTGTGTAAACTTTAACTGCACATTACTACCAAATCTAAATTTCTTTTTCCACAGTAAAACTTTTCGGTAAAATAGTAACGTTACTCACAGTTGGAAACTAACTTTATGTAATTATTAGTACTTACTTTCCTCGCTAGTAGCAACTTTCTTATTTTGTTTTTTCCATATACTTGTCTACAATATTGCGGTAAACTTTCCAACAAAACATTAAAACATACTACATTTCAATATTAATAATTTTTAATTGGATTGTTATAAATTTTCTTACTTCATTTTTTGACGTTTTCATACGACACACGATTCGATTTTAGACCGACGATATTATTATTAGTAATTTTATGTGTTATATACAAGGACATATCCAACAAATTTTACCAACCGGGACGAATTTTAATTAATTGTTTTGTTGAATTTAAATTAATAAAATCAAAATTAAATTAAATAATTCTTCATGGTTTACACGTTGATGAACATTCAAAATTAAAAATTATACAAGAACTACTTTTAATATTTCACTAAGTTTTAAAATTAAAAAGATTTTTGAACTTATATTTAGGATTGGTTTATACATTTTTTTTGTCCCATTCAAATTTAATTTTTCCATTAATATGCATCCTTAAATTTATTAATTTATATATTTGTCCTATCACTATAAAAAAAAAAAAAAAATCAGTAACGGCAGCTAGCTACCAATGGTGCCCCCAAGTAGATCCGCCACTAATTATATATAGACAAATTTTTCACATATAAATCAATGTGAGACTGAGATATTACATAATTAGTATTTTATTACTTCCTCGGTCAATTAAGAGTACAATTATTTTTATTTTTAAAAATCAGATAAAATTAAAAAATAGTTTATAAAACGATGTGTGAAAATATAATTAATAGATAATCATTGTGCATTGTTTTATAAACTATACACATTAACATACAGGGAACAAAAGTGATATTTTTATATGTAAAATTCGTATTAACTAATAATAATTCTAAATATCAGTTAATATGTAGGTCCTACACGTAAAAATATTAAAAATATTGTAAAAATATAGATAGATTTCTTAATAATAGATATAAATATTATTTTATGTATGTATAAATATATTTGTTCTTTAATTGCTACAGTATTATTAATTTAAATATAAAGCATTTTTTATTTGAAGATTATTATCCTCTTTAAATGTTTAAATATATATGTTGGCCTTGCTCATCAGTCTGCAAACAACAAACTGATAGTAGATTAGTAGTTAAACCAAACATCTGTCCAGAGCAATCCCATTTATATTTCCATTAGCAAGTAGAAACCGAGGTTCAAGTAATCCAACATATTTTATGGGGCAAGCCTCCTGACTAGCGTTTATATCTTGTCCTAAAATCATTAGCTGGAGTATGATTAGTATTTGAGCGGCCTTTTATCATATAGAAAAAGCTTAAAAGACAGGAAAAAGAGAACAAAAGAACAAAAACCCAAGAAGCAGGTAATGATAAGTGAATCAAATAGTACAGAGAGAGAGAGAGAGAGAGGGGGGAAAATGGATTTACCTTGTCTCTGTCCATTGGATTATTTAATCTTTGTACTGTGCTGGCACATGAGATATGATCCAGCCTTATGGGATCCATGGTTAGCAAATCTCAAATCTCTCCCTACATATTATATATATATATATATATATATATACAACTAGTAAGAACAATACAAATAGATATACAGTAATCCCTTTGTGTTCTCCAGCATTTGATTTTCTTCACTGACAAAAGGAATACCTGCACACTTCCTCACGCACGCACGCATACTCCAAACAGAGGCAGAGAGCCAGAGCAAACCCCACTCTTTCATACATTATACATACCATCACCCTATATATATATAATTATATATCTACATATACAGAGCTATATATATATAGATGGATGATATGATGATAAGGGCCGCAGCAAAGTGGCAGAGACATCAGAGCACAGAACAGGACAAGCCAGAACACACAGATTTCTATTATTATTTCTCCCCTTCGCTTCCCTTTCTTTTCTGCACACTCGATTCTTCAAATCCCCATAACACTCCTTCACTTTTCTCTCTATATATAATTATATATTATATATATATATATAGAATATAGAATGCCTTGCCTGCCTTCATATACTCCCCAGTTGTAGTATCTTAGAAATCATAGTGTAATTTTCTGCCCTCCAGTTTTGTATTTTGCTTACTTGGTTTTCATTACCATGGATATATTTTACCACCACTTCGACAACAGTGATGCACATTTGCCTCCTGGCTTCCGGTTCCACCCAACTGATGAAGAACTCATCACTTATTACCTACTCAAGAAAGTTCTTGACCACAATTTCAGTGGTAGAGCTATTGCCGAAGTTGATCTCAACAAATGTGAACCCTGGGAGCTTCCTGGTATTACAGCCAACTCTTGATAATGATATTGATTTGTTTTTCTTGTAATATTAAATCATAGTTTATATGTGATTTGATTATGATTTAACAGAAAAAGCGAAGATGGGAGAGAAAGAGTGGTACTTTTTTAGCCTGCGGGACAGGAAGTACCCAACTGGGCTCAGGACTAACCGAGCCACTGAAGCTGGCTACTGGAAGGCAACTGGGAAAGACCGGGAGATTTACAGCTCAAAGACAAGTTCTCTTGTGGGCATGAAGAAAACCCTGGTCTTCTACAGAGGCAGGGCTCCTAAAGGAGAGAAGAGCAACTGGGTCATGCATGAATATCGCCTTGAAGGCAAATTCGCTTACCACTATCTGTCCAGGACCTCTAAGGTTGGGTAGCTTCAGCTCCTATCATCAACTTATTGATTCTCCCATAATACAAGTTTTTCTACCTCTTTTTTGTACTAGATGCTTTCGCATTGAAGGTCTCAACTTTGCAATCAAAACAGTATATTAGCTTTAACCATATAACATTCAATTATAGTTAAACTAAGGTAGGTAGTTATTATAGTTAGTGACTAAGGTGTATAGTAGTTATTTCAAAAGTAAGTCGACCAGTGCATTAATGTATGTTGTTGAATTTTTTTGTACCTTCATAATTTTTTGCTTCCGTCACCAATCATACAATGCACTATTATTTAACAATCTGTAACATCTGTGTCCCAAGTTGTCGTATCAATTTCGCGCTAGTATATCAGTTATCAAGTTGATGGTACTTGCAGTAGGAAGTTGAAATGCTGAAGTTTGGCTTACATTTCAGGATGAGTGGGTCATATCTCGAGTGTTCCAGAAAAGTGGAGCCGGTGCCACCTCTGCCACCGGCGGAGGGAAGAAAAGGCTGACCTCCGGTATAAACCTATACCCGGATATCAGCTCTCCTTCCTCGGTGTCTTTGCCACCCCTGCTCGACTCGTCTTCCTATGCAACAGCCACCTCGGGCGGCTGCGATACAACCGACCTCGAGAGCTGCTCCTACGATGGAAATTTCACCACAAAGGAGCACGTGCCCTGTTTCTCCACACCGGCTGCACCCAGCTGCTTCAATCATCACTCTCTATTCGACGGACTTCTTCCGGCTTTCACGGAACCCTCTTCCTCGTCTTGTTTCCGAAGCAACATCGGAGTGTCGGCATTCCCTAGCCTGAGGTCTATGCAGGAGAATCTTCACCTGCCGTTCTTCTTGCCAGCAGCAGTTCTCAGTGGCGGAGAGATGGGAAACAACTATTCATCTGTAGCAGCAGGGAACTGTCCGGCGCCGGAGACCCAGAATGCTGGACCCACCGAGCTTGATTGCATTTGGAGCTTCTGAAACTCTTTTATCTCTCCCCTTAAATAAATTATGGTTTTAAAAACTTTGTTGCTGAAGTAATGATGCGTGGTTTATGTACGTAGATTAGGTAGGAATGTCTGTTGGTAACTTTTAATTATTAAGTTATTATTATGTTGTTACGTATATTCATTGCATGCAATCTCTAGTCTGTTTTACTAATGAATGGCATCATTAATTATATAATATATGATGTTCTATTTTTTAAAAATGATTTGATGTTTTATATAATGCAAGAGAATTGATTATAATTTGTTTAAATTAAAGTCCGAGAAAATGTTACAGATAAAAATTAGTATGTGATAAGTATAGTAAAAAATATTATAGATAATTGATACTCTTTCAGTTCCATAAAATTATTTTTTTAAAGCTAAAATTTGTTTTAATTTATTTGTACATTATAAATTTTAAAAGAATAAATTATTTATTTTTTTATATTAACTTTTATTTTTTTCATTTTTATAATAATTTTTTTCTTTTGTATTAATAGTTTTAATTTTTTATAAAATGGTATATGTAATTGTATATATATTTTAATTTTTAAATAATAGTATTAAATAATTTTTTAATTTATGTGAATGAAGTTAAAAAATAATTATTATGAAACTTAATAAGTACTATTATATTTAAATTTATACAATTGTTTTTTAAATTCTTTATGTATAACGACATATATTATGAAAGAGAGTGAATAGTTAAAACTAATTATTGATGTCATATTTGTATTGGTCTCATGAGGGGAGGGAGTAACAAATTTGTAAGTTCTCTATTTCACTCGCAAGTCCTTTTAAATTTGAGTATAATAAGTATTAAGAAAATAATTGTATAACATAAAAATAATGAGAATTAAAATAATATTTATTATTTGGGATATAATATTAGAAACTAAATAAATAATGTTTATTTGAAATTGCCAAACGAAACTTATTTTAAGGAATAGAGAAAGTATATATATCGTTTTACAAGAATTGAAGAAATAATTGTATAATATTAAACATAGTTTTAATTGTCTATAATATATAGTACTCTTTTTGTTCCTAAAAGATTGTTGTGTAAGGGTAATACACACAGATTAAGGAATAGATCGAATTATTACCTAGCGAAGATATTATACTACCCTTATTAATTGTCTCAACAAAATTATTTCATTCCCAACGTTTCTTATTCAATTCAACCAATTACTTTTTTATTCAACTAATTACTAGTTGAATTATATCATTGAATTAAATAAGTATCATTGGGAAGGGAAGAAAATTTTAAATAGGAGAAAACTTTAATTAAGGGTAAAGTAGGAAAAAAATAGTTAATGTGTATTGATAAACTAAAAACAACGATTTTTTTAGAACAAAAATTACTTTTTAAAACAACAATCTTTTAGGAACGGAGGGAGTACTTTATTCGTCCCTTAAATATAAGACGTTTTAGAGAACTATTTTTGACTCTTAATATAATTAGAAGTTAAAAATTTTCAAGTAAATATTAATTGTTTAGTTTCCAATATTAACTCAAACAATAAATATTATTTATGTTCCTTAATATACGTCGTTTTAGAGAAGTATTTTTGTCCATTAATATAAGTCGTTTCATAATTTTAAGTAAACATTAATTTGTAAGACCCCGAATTTTATGAAATAAAAGTATTCAATTTTTCTATTCAGTAAATGGTTAAATTGATAAAAGTTAAAGTTAAGGGTGATATATGAATTTTTTTTAAATACGCAAGTGGTTATAAAATATTCATTGTTGGTGTTTGTTTGGAGTATAATTCTCAATTAGAGACAATGAAGATAATTATATGTCAAGAAAAGACTCACAATTAGAAAGAAGATGATAGTAATCTTCTCGGTTTTTTTGGGGGTCTATTGGGTCAACTAATGATGTTAGTTCCCGGAGAGGCACAATAGATCTGTAGAAGGGGGGGGTTGAATAGATCCTTTTTATTTCAAATACTTTTCTGGTTTATGATGTATTGTTTATATTAGAGTATATGACAAACATAAGAATCTTTTCAAGCACAAATGGAATAAGTAAAAGATTCCCTTCATTAATATATTCATAATTATAATGCATAATGTTCATTGGGTTAGTTTAGTTATGGTAGTTAAAACATACATATGTGCTTATAGTAGTTATAGACATAATATAAATGACATAATGTAAAAAGACACAAGAGGTTTTAAGTGATTTGAGACTCAAGCTCTAATCCACTATTCGCTTTCAACTAGCGAGATTTCCACTAAGGAAGCGGCAAGACGAATCTCTACGATTCCTTCAAGGCCGTGACCTTGGGACTTGATTCACTAAGAACTCTTTAAGGCCAGTGACCTTGGGACTCTTCTAGTTCCCTAGAACTCTTCAAGCCAAAGAGCTTAGAACTTCGTTTAGTCCCTCCGACAAAGACCCTTTGGCCTGCTTTGTTTAGTCCCTCCCGACAAGGACCCTTTGGCCCCGCTTTCATTTAATCCTCTAGACAAGGACCCTCAATCTCGGCTTCGTTGAATTGTTTGTTTGTTGTTGTTAGAGTCGGTCTTTCGAGTTGCTAAGATGTCTTCACGCTCGAACATCTTCTATCCTAGCAAGCTTAGCTTGATCATCCTTGAAGAAAGCGGTTGAGTGTTGCATGATGCTCAAACTTCTTAGGTTGCTCAACTACTCCGGATGACCCTTGATGAACCGCCTTGATGATCATTCTCCTTGGTACTTGATGGTCGCATGAGAGGCTTCTAAGATGACCGCAAGCTCTTCGCAAGGTAGTTAAAACTTTCTCATGCTTGACACCAAGATGGTTTTGTGATCTCCCTTCGCTACTCGATGCCTTCCCATGATGGACTTCTTGCTAAGTTGACTAGTAAGCTCTTCTCTGTTGTACTTAGAGTCTTCCCATGATGGACATCCGGATGGCGTGATGCTCTTCTTTCTCTCAGCTCGTAACACTCTTCATGTAGTAGAGCTCTCACTTCTACATAGTAGAACTCACACTAATACTTCTTGCTTGATTTGACTTTTGAGTGTTCTTGGTGGATCGTAGAGTGAGCCTCTGGACTCACTATCACTTGATTTGATCAGTCCACCTTCTCTCCAAAACTCACAACTCCAGCAGCCTTTGATCTTTGAAACTCTTCTACATTTATACATCTTCCCAATTCTTCCGTTGGAAAGTAGCCGTTGGAAGCTATTCAAATGTCTTCGCAGATCTCGAGTTGCTTGAGGTAGACTGCTTGATGTGACATGTCATACTTTTTATGACACTGCAGTCTACTGTTTCACCTGCCCTGTCAGATGTATCACTTTACTGTCTTGGGAAGGTTGAAAACTTTATCTCTTCTGATTTCTAGATCAGAGGTTGTCCTTTTGCATTGATGCTCTCAATAAGCACTTGTTCGAATATTACTCTTCAGATTGAACCGTTGCCAATGCTTCAGTCTTTGTGAGACCCCAGATTTTATCAATAAAGATTTAAATTTTTGTCGAAATAATTTTTAATATTGGTGTGAATTTGAGATAATATTATAGTTGTGGGTAGTATTTATAAATTTTGCAAAGTATGCAAGTGGTTATATTATATTCGATTGGCCTGGGAATATTCGGTTTAGCGAGGAATAATCGTGATAATGGCTCAATCATTGGTGGACCCTAATAATGTAATTATTAGCCGGATTGAAAACGACAAAAATATTTTATTGAAATAACTGGAAGTTTTCACCGTGGATCTTTGTTAAACTACTTTCTAGTAAAGAAATCTGACAAAGAATACGTGGTTGCGATAAGAAATACATACCGGTGATTGATTATTGATGCTTATGTGAGAAGTCACTCGGTTTGATTCCATTATTGTCGATTAATAATATGAATTATTATATGTAAGACCCCGAATTTTATGAAATAAAAGTATTCAATTTTTCTATTCAAGTAAATGGTTAAATTGATAAAAGTTAAAGTTAAGGGTGATATATGAAATTTTTTTTTCAAAATACGCAAAGGGGTATAAAGTATTCATTATTGTAGGGGAATATTCGTTTGGTCGTGGAATATTCTTTACGCTTAGGGAATATTAAATTTATGGTAGCAGCCTATTTGTGGGCCCCATAATGTAGAATAAGCTGTCGGATGAAGAAAGCGACAAAATTAAGTTTTTATAAATAACGACGTAATCGTTACTGAATTAACACCTTGTTGGAATACCCGGTTGGTAAAATAAGTATGTCTGGCGTTGTTACTTGCGATGGCCTGCGGTATTACAAGATTTTGAATTATTGATTCTTACGTAAAGAAGCACTACTCAATAATTGTTACGATAATTATCGCTCAATATTTTATTTTATTGATTCAATAATTGATGCGTTGATATTTTATATTATTGTTGTTCAATAATTGTCATCGCACTGATATCTCCATTATCGGATCAATAATTCATATTATTTGAATAATATTATTAGATAACATTATTGGCAATGTCTAGAAAGTTTCGTCGAGGAGAGGTTTGGTCACCTAATAATTGCGCCAAGAAGAGGAGAAATTCTTATTCGAAAGCCCCCCTCTTTCTGAGAGGAACCGCCTGGTTGTCATTATTGTGATTCTATAATATTATTTATGAATAATTAATTATTGATTTATATGACAATGAAATATTTATTTGATGTGGATATAAATGATGGATTTATTTATGTGGTTATAAATGAAGGAATTAATGTTGAGGTATTTTATCAAGATTTTGTCTGGATTGGAGGTATAAAAGATCAAATCGATTGTTCTTACTGACTTTATTATGTGAGTTATAATTTTTAATCGACCATTGGATCGTTGGGATTTTTGGATATGTTATACATATATAAGTTGAGTATATGTTCACAAATTTTGAACCGAATTAAAATGAACGTATAATTTGTTATGAATTTTAAGAGGTGGTGATTCGTAAATTAGGTTATAAATGATTTTGGTGGAAAATTCTAGAATTGGTGGGCCCCACTTTTGGTTGGTGAGAAATGTACTCAATTGAATTTTCAAATGTGGTGGGTGGGAATAAGTAGCGAGTAAAGCCATCGGGTTGCGAGGTTAAGTGCGCTTTGTACGTCTTAACATTTTCCTATAAATGAAGGCTAAGTTAGAATTAAAAAATCACACCGTAAACAAGTTTTTCTCTTTCTCTCTATATTATCGAGTGTATTTTGTGAGTATTTTGAGTATACTTTGAGTATTGTTAGATTTGGCAAAAGTTCCTTCAAAGACTATATCCAGGTGTTTCAACTAGAAGTAAATCTTGTCTTTCGAGGTAAGGGATAGTAAGGGATGTTATTTTCTTCTCGGATGATATTATTTCTTCAATATCATTATCTTTGAAATATTGGTTGGAACTTTTATCAAATTTGGAACTTTTTTATGTCTGGGTTTATTATTCATGAGTTCTTATTCACGAGTTACTATTCATGAGTTACTATTCACGAAAGTACTATATAAGCGTGAAGATGTTTTTTTTGTGAAATTTCTATCTTTTGGTGTCTGAGATTCTTATTCACGTGATACTAAGACTATTCACGTATCAAGACTATTCATCATTAAAATGAAATTTTTCTTTTCGCTCTAAATATCTATTCGGATACTAGCTTTGATTGTATCCATGTTTTGATCATTCTTGAATTTTACACCACTATGATTATTTTTTGAGGTATTTTGAACGTGGATAAAAACCAAAAAACCAATGCAAAGATGAATGATTTCAAGAATATCTTTAGTATCCACGACCACAAATTATCCGTACACTGAAAGATAATTGTATTTTTTCAGAGAAAGATCTACGACGAATATCTTGCGGCGTGTGTTTAAAGATGAATATCTTTTCGTATTAACTAAACATTTCGTGAAAAATACCCAAAGTGAATATCTTTGAACATCGTGAGCAGATGCAAAAGATGACATTGGTTGATGAATATCTTTTCAGCAATATCTTTGTTGTTGAATAGAGTGCGAAAAGATGAATTATTGATGAATATCTTTGCGCTTCGTGTAATGCAAGATGACCGTGATAATTTAAAACATTGTTGAATATCTTTGCTTTATATAGTACAAAGATGAATTATTGATGAATATCTTTGGCTTGTAATGCAAAGATGACCCGTTGTTGAATATCTTTACCGTAGTGTAAGATGAATCTGTTGATGAATATCTTGGAGCGTAAGCAAAGTGAATATGCATCGTAATAAAATCGCTATCCTGCTCAATTGCATTCTGAATGACCGCTGGGACTTTGTCACATCATTTATATAACAAGTCGTGATTATCTAGAATGATCCACAGTGTTAATGTCGTACAAATCATTAAATACCATCATGCTGCATTAAGCCGAAGATAACATAATATAACATGAGATGATAAGCAGTCAGTAATAATTCGATAAAACAAGTTGAAATTGTTTAATCCATGAATTATTAACGTCAATTGTCGGCAATCTTTGTTTCGTGAAGTAAAAATTGAATGATCGGAAGAATATTTCAATTTGAAAGAATCTTTGGATGAAGCCATGAATGATATCGAGGATATTACACTAATTTACCGGGAGTATAGAAAGTGAAAGTTTTTAACTTGTTAGGTATAATAATGAGAATGGAATAACAAAAAGAAATCACGAATAAATGCGATGCTTGGCACTGAAGCAGGTTATTCCAGCAAGAATAATAATAGACCGGAATGGAATCGGTGAGTTACAATTATTATGACAGGATGTTCAAGCAGAATAATAAAGATGGAACGGATCAATGAGTAAAACACTTGGATAGGATATTCAACGAATGATAAAGGCCGAACCTCGTTAGGTGTAAAACAGACGGATTCTACGGCGAGAATCTCAATAAAACGGAACCAGAATGTTAAATTATGAAAACAACAGAACCCGAGGATGTTCTGACGGAATAATAATAAAAGAAATGTCACCAAGTATGCGAATAAATAAGCAGCGTATCGGAGTTATTCCAACCGAATAAATAAGAATGGAGATAACATAAAGGATTTCATCATAGTATAGGATATCATCCATTTCTCGAGGGTTATGTATAGAATTATATCTTTTAGATTTATTCACAGAATAATAGTAGATGATGGAATAACGAGAAGTTCTCTTGAGAAAAAAGAATAACCAAATGAATATAGAAGTAGTGAAGTAGCGAATACTGCTTAACTACAAAGCTTTTATCTCATTATAAACTACCTATACATAATCTCTCTCTAAGTTTGATGAATTAAATGAAAAATAATGAAGAATGAAACTACATTTATAGGAAAATGGAGATGCATAGTAACTAATCCACATGAGCGGTCAGATTGATTTACTTGTACCGGCGGTCCGTGACTAAAGCAGCTATCGTAATAAAATATAATATATTACATTTATAGAATAATGCTTTAATAAAGAATTCTATTTTATATAAAGATAAATTCATTTTTATTCGTTAATAATCTGAATAAAACAAAAGCGTCGTTATCATTATAATAATTCATATTATTAATTGACTTAATCACGGAATCGAAAAAGTTGACTTCTCATCGGGCGTAAATAATCAATACTGGCGTCTTCTTGTCTGACCAACCATTAATGTAAAGTCCACCCGATGATTGGTAGTTATCTGAATATTCCTGCTAAGCTTAGGAATATTCCCAAGCCATCGAATATAATATAACCACTTGCATACTTTGCAAAAATTTATAAATCTACCCACATGTTATAATATTATCTCAATTCCAACCGTAATATTAAAAATTATTTCGACCAAATTTAAATCTTTATTAATAAAATCTGGGGTCTCGCGGAATATCTTTTCTTCCATGTAATGCAAAGATGACTGTTGTTGAATATCTTTAGCCCGGTGGTCAAATGAATTATTGATGAATATCTTTTGCTCGTGTCTGCAAGATGACTTTGTTATTTGAATCGCTCTTTAGCTCTCGAAGATGAATTATTGATGAATATCTTTCAATTTTGTAATCAATAGATGACTTGGATTGTTGAATATCTCTTTGCTTTGTAGTGTAAAGATGGGCTATTGATGAATATCTTTGGCCCGAAAGTAGTCTGAAGATGAATTTATTAGTATGATTATGAGCAAGAACCGTGATTTGGTATAACCATGATCTTTGATGTTTCGAGGTAAAGACAAGTGATGAAAATTATCTTTGTCTTGGATGAGAAAGGAATTTAGAACTACAATTACGATTATGAAGTTATACACGTGATTGTGGGACGAGGAATTGTTGATTGATGTTACGAGGGATAAAACATTGTTGGTGGATTTTAACATGGAGAAGACAATAGACTTTATAGTCTATTTGACTCTTCTAATGGATCGCTCATTCATCGCAACTATGGTTGAAAAGTTTTATCATCTACCATATGTTCTAAATCTCGATTTATGACATGATGAAGACTATTGATAATTTATTTATCTTTAGTCATAATATTCTTTTCTTGAGCTAGTTGTGCTCACCCTTTTATTTCACAATTCCTTTTCGTGTAATAAAAGTGTAGTTGGGTCGAGCGGGGATAGCGAGGAATAGAGTGGTGGTCTATAGATGTTGAGGGTGAGGTGAATTTAACTTGGAAGGGTGTTTTGTCACTATCATACAAGATGTCTAATGACATACAACCTCGTGTTATCATAAGACATGGTTGTCTTTCATCCACTTCTTCGAGTATATTTACAAGCACTACCAATATAATCTTGGTGTTTGTTTGGAGTATAATACCCAATTAGAGACAGTGGAGATAATGATATGTCAAGAGAAGACTCACCATTGGGAAGAATATGATAGTAATCTTCTCGCTTTTTCTTTGGGGTTTATCGGGTCAACCAAGGATAATTCGTGGCCTATATGATATCTACCATAACCTAAAAGCATGGCCTCCCATGTATGAAGGTTTCTTGAGCACTTCCCAAAGATTCTAATTTCTAAAACAGTTTTGACTATACCTTTATGTAAGGTGTCATTGTGACGTCTACTGCTTGGTATATATTTGTATCCAAACTCACAAAGATATGTGTTGTTGTATTTTGCACGACAATTGTTGTAATAAAGTTGTAGTTGTTTTTCGTACCATATATTTGGCGACTCAGAATGGGTTGGATGGAATGAACCTATTTTGGGGTTGTTACATTATAGCGATAATGACGTTTTGTTTTATTCGTATTATTAACGTAATAAAATGTAAAACATCTTTTTATATAAAATGTATACTTTATTAAAGTTATTCTATAAATAGAATATATTATATTTTATTACGCATAGTGTTGTATAGTATTTTGCATAGTGTTTTGCATAGTATTGCATAGTGTTTGCATAGTAAAATGTTTTATATAAATAGAATATATGATATTTTATTTAAAAGATTTTGCTTTTAAATATGGACCGTCCGATTAAAAGTAAATCAATCTGGACCGCTCATGGATTAATTACTATGCATTCTATTTTCCTATAAATAGAAGCTCATTCCTTCATTATTTTCTTACTTAATTCCTTTGAAACTAGAGAGAGAAATTATAGAGAAGGTTTATATAGAGAAAATCTATAGAGATAAAGAAGAAAGAGTATTCGTACTTCACTACTTTGATATCCAAAGGTCTTTTACTGAGGGATATTATTTGTTGTAATTCGTAAGGGGTGTTATTCTTTCTTATTCATGAAGAGAACTTCATTATTCCATTCATTATTATTCATTGGAATAACTTTGTAAAAGTGGCATACCCTATACATAACCTGCTTTGTACACTGCAGATACCCATACTTGGTGAAATCCTTATATTATTCCATTCTTATTTATTCATTGGAATAACTCAGATACGTGAATCCCCTATACTTGGTGATCTTCTTTCGTTATTCCATTCTTTATTATTCGTTGGAATATCGTATGCGTGTGTTTTACAGGACTCGTTCTATTGTTTATTATTCCGCATTTATTATTCTCGTTGGAATATCCATGTCATGTTTTACACCTGACCTGGTTCCATTGTTTATTATTATTCAAAGATTTATTATTACGTTGGATCATCCTCGGATTGTGAATTTCACCCGACTGGTTCCGTTATTATTATTCTGTTAGAATAACTTCGTTTACATCAAGTACTGCATGCATGGTGATTTCTTTTGTTGTTCCATTCTTTATTATACCCAGTTGGTTAAAACTTTGACTTCTATACTCCATGAAATTAGTAGAATATCTTTGATATTTGTGTTTCATCCAAAGATCTTTTCATGAAAATATTCTTCCGATTATTCTTGAATTTTACTCTACAAAACAAGATCGTGTTGACAATTTGGATGTTAATAATTCTCGGATTAAATAATTCTTGAACTTGTTTTATTGAATTATTATGTCATTGTCATCATCCTCATGTTATATTATGTTATCTTTCGCTTACGCAGCATAGATGAACTTAGTATGATTATGACCGGGGATCATTCAAAGTATAATCACTGGCTTGATATAAATGATGTGACAAAAGTCCTCAAATTATTCTGTAATGCGTTGATGGATAGTTTTTGGTATGATTATGACAAAAAGGGGTGATTCAGTATAGTCATGACCATTGATAATTTGATAAAATCCTTGACTAGTAATGTAGGGATGATTAGATATTGTGGTTTATTCATTAAACTGGCTCTTAGTGATAAAAATTGATGAAAACCTTTTAAAACCTAAAAGATAGTAGACTTTATTTTCTACTTGACTCTTTTTAATGGATTGCGATATTCAGCGCAGCTTAAACTGGTTGTCTATTGTATTTTATCGGTTTAACATCGTTAAGGCTAATGATAATTTATTCTCGCATTATCTTAGTCATAATATTTCTTCTTTGGAGCTGATTGAGCTCACCTTTTCTTTCAATCGTTCTCTTCTTGTGAAATGAGAACATATTGAGACGAGTCGGGAAGCAGAGTAATGGTCCGGAGGATAGCATTAGTAGTCCTTACTATTCCGTGAAATAGTGTGATAATAGTTGTAATGAGGACTCTTTTGAGTTTGTATAATATCTAGTAGATAATATTTGTATTCAAACTCACGGTTTATGTCGTATTGTATACTAACAGGTTATGTTAGTAAGTTGTATTTGAATTTATGTACCATGTAAGTGGCGACCCAAGACGGGTGACGTATACCTAATTTTGGGGGCGTCACAGTTGGTATCAGAGCTTATGGATATGATCCCTGGCTAAGATGTGAGATAAGAACTAGGAGGGGTGAGACGGGAAATTACTTCACTAGTATGACCTACCCAAGTTTATTTGGTATTTAATTGGTCATTGGGTGTATAGGGATAATATGTGACATGTTAATTAACCCTTGTTTTGTGGCAGTATTTGAAAATGGCATCCGAAAATGTTGAGATAAGCAATGGAGCACAGGAGACCGTTGAGTTTCCACAGATCAATAATCAGGATAATGTGCGACAGGATGGCGATAATCCTCCTGTAAACAACAACACTGATCAAAATGACGAACGACGGTACGTTTAGGAGTTTTTAGAATTCATGCAACATCGACGAAGCGGCTCCTGCTCATAAAGCGGGGTAAAATAATGGCAACCTACCATTTGGTCACCGCTAAGTAGTTCAAGGAGCTGGGACCACCGGAGTTTTTGGGAAAGCCAGAACCACTTAAGGCGGAGACGTGGTTAAAGCAGATCACCAAGATATTTGATGTCTTGGGATGCTCAGAGGAGCAAAAGGTTCTATTTGCCACCTTTATGTTGCGTGAAGAGGCGACATCGTGGGAATCAAAAAACGCACCTGCATCGACATACTCAAGATGTCTTGGGAGAAGTTCCAAGAGTTGTTCAACGACAAGTACTTTCCGAAAGTATTCGGCCACATGAAGGAGGTGGAGTTTATCAAGTGGAGCAAAATAATATGACCGTATCACGAGATGAGGCTAAGTTTGCCAAGTTATCTCGGTTTGCATCCCATTTGGTCGATAATGAGGAGCGAATGACGCGAATGTTTTAAGAGGTTTGAAACTCGATATACGTCAATATCTAATTTCTCATAAACTTTGTTTGTATTCGAGATATTGTGAATAGGGCTCGATTATTGAAGCGCGATAATGAGTCAAGACAAACCAAAAGGTAACGACCAACAACACAATAATAATAAATTCTACAAGGGCAATCGGCCATCTGAACAACGATAACCATCGTGGGGAAATTATCATTTCGGTGGTAACCATGGTCAAAATAATAGAATGGAAATTTCAAGAAGAGGAAATTCAACAATGATGGAAAGACGTTAAGACCAAAGACCCGTTGTTAAGGAAGGAAAAGACCACCTATCATATGCTTTAAATGCGAGGAGAGGACACATCGATCCGGCGTGCTACGGCCATTCAAAGCATGTTATAATTGTGGGAAGAGAAGGTCACTTAGCTCGATTTTGTGTTTCATCAAGACAAATTCAACTAGGATGGAGGCACCAAAGGTCATTCCCGATAAACCAAAGTCGGTAGTTTAAGAGAGCGCGTTTTTTTCTCGTGACGAGGAACCTGAATAAAATTATCACGGTAAGTTAATCATAAGCTCTCATAAGTCTATATCGTGTTAGATACCGATTCTACCCCTCTTTTATTCTACCTAGTTGTGTTCAATGTTTAAATTTGACTCCGGAAAAAAATTAGACTTTGATTTATCTATCAAACTTCGTTGGGAGAAACCTTCGTTACCTCCAATCTGCTTATTAATCTTGTTGTTTCAAATAAACACTTTCACGATCTTATCTCTTTGAAAATAGTTGACTTTGAGGTAATTTTTGAAAACGATTGATTAACTACTCGTTATTCTTTTTGTAAGGTTGTTAGCTTTCATATTCCTAACCAACTCGTTATACTAATTCAAAGTAACCAAACCACTAAAGTCAATCATCATCATATCAAGCCATAAGTAAAGAGTCTTGATCCTTTCGTTGTTGACTTCCTTGTGTGGAATGTACCGCCGCAGGACTTTACTTGGCGACGCCGTGATCGAAGATGGCAAGTTGATAGGTATCATTGTGAGGTCTTATCCAGTGTTAAGGGATAAGTCACAAGTTGGTATTAATGTGACGTATTATCCAAGTCTTGGACGAGAGTAATGATTTTGAATGATATTTCTATCATTAATAAATTTTTGGCGATTCTTGAAGACTTCCTAGCCTACCCTAGAACGTGAAATCGAATTTTGTATCAATTCCCAAGATAAAAAACCCATTTCTTAAACCCTCAAATATTTCTTCAACTAAAAGGATCATTTACGTGGATTATGATGAAAGTCATAATAAAAGTATAGAAGCTGATGAAAATAATGGGTATATGAAGTATTAGTAAGTTTTATGATGAGTTATGTTGGTTAGTATTTGAAAACATGAAAGTTTCTTAGAAATCACAAAGAGTTGAAAATCGATTTTGGTGAAAAAAACGTAACATGAAATTCAATTGACCATATCTCCTATTATATTTTGAATTTTTGAGTGTGGTAAAGTCCTAGAATTAGATCTATGAGTTACCTAACTAATCCAAGTGGAATTACTGGAAAATGTGTTGTAGATTTTGTGTGGACTGATTTTAGCAAAGGAGTGCAAAGCTGCAAAAACCAAGAAAAAATTTCGCCGCCATGATTTTAGAGGGAACATTTGCCACTTAAATTATGAGAAAAATTTTGGCCTGTTGGGACATGAAGGTATATGGTATAAAGTACCTCCTGTCCAAAAATGAGCTCATTCTGACTTAAAATGAGCAAGTAATGACTATTTCAATATTTAGGTTTTTCCGACGAAAAATGCTATAACAGGAGTTTTATAACTCCGATGACCATGAAATTTAAACTGGAGCATTAACATGTGTAAAGTCCTGCCAAGATTTGGGAATTTTTGGAGTTAAACTTGAGGTAGCTAATTTCTTAAGGAATTAATTAGAAGTTGATTTTTGAAAAATAGTAAATGAATTTTAAAAATTCCGAGAAAACCCAGTTGATAGGTATCATTGTGAGGTGCTATCCAGGTTAAGGGATAAAAGTCACAGTTGGTATTAATGTGACGTACTATCCAAGTCTTGGACGAGAGTAACAGTTTTGAATGATATTTCTATCATTTATAAATTTCTTGGCGTATTCTTGAAGACTTCCTAGCCTACCCTAGAACGTGAAATCGAATTTTGTATTGACAAAGACAAAAATCCATTTCTTAAACCCTCAAATATTTCTTCAACTAAAAGGATGCATTTACGTGGATTATGATGAAAGTCATAATAAAAGTATAGAACTGATGAAAATAATGGGTATATAAAGTATTAGTAAGTTTTATGATGAGTTATGTTGGTTAGTATGTGAAAACATGAAAGTTTCTTAGAAATCACAAAGAGTTGAAAATCGATTTTGGTGAAAACGTAACATGAAATTCAATTGACCATATCTCCTATTATATTTTGAATTTTTGAGTGTGGTAAAGTCCTAGAATTAGATCTATGAGTTACCTAACTAATCCAAGTGGAATTACTAGAAAAGGTGTTGTAGATTTTTGTGTGGACTGATTTTAGCAAAGGAGTGCAAAGCTGCAAAAACTGAAAAAGCTGCTGCCATGATTTTAGAGGGGCTGTTTCGGCCACTTAAATTATGAGAAAAATTTTGGCCTTTTGGGACATGATGGTATATGGTATAAAGTACCTCCTGTCCAAAAATGAGCTCATTCTGACTTAAAATGAGCAAGTTATGACTATTTCAATATTTAGGTTTTTCCGACGAAAAACGCTATAACAGGAGTTTTATAACTCCAGATGACCATGAAATTTAAATCGAGGCTCACATTAACATGTGTAAAGTCCCGCCAAGATTTGGGAATTTTGGAGTTAAACTTGAGGTAGCTAATTTCTTAAGGAATTAATTAGAAATTGATTTTGAAAAATAGTAAATGAATTTTAAAATTCCAGAGAAAAATATATTAATGTATGGGACTATATTATGCTAAATCCTCAAAAATAAATATTTTTGGGATTGATTTGGTATTTTCATGAAAATAGTTTAATTACTGAACATATGAGTTAAATATGTTATGTGAAGTAACAAAGTTGAAAATAGGATTTTATGGCTAGAGAATCCTATATAGAGTATATGCATATTTTGTTTTGAGAGATTTAATAATTGGTGATGATATCTTATGAGTATGGCATTTTGAATGATTAAATGCATTATATGGTAAAACGTAAACAATTGAGATAAATTGTTTATAAATTTTAAGTGATTAAAATATTGTTATAATATTAATGATATTAGATTATGAGATTATTAAGTGATTGATAACATGGGGATATTATTGAATCTGGATAAATTATATTATAAATGTTTAATATTTATCCTTTATCTCATTTGATTGATTTTTATATCATTATCCTCATATTTATATTATGTTGAAAGTCAATCGTGGCTGTAGTGCATAGATGGACTTGGTATGATTATGATGAGGATTGTTCGGTATAATCATAATCGTAATTGAAAACACGATTATCTTTGCCGTAGTGCATGGATAATTTGTGGTCTTCGATCTTAATGAATACACGATTATCTTTGGTAGTAGTGCATGGATAATTTGTGGTCGTGATCTTAATGAATACATGATTATCTTTGGTAGTAGTGCATGGATAATTCGTGGTCGTGATACTAATGAATACACGATTATCTTTGGTCAGTAGTGCATGGATAATTTGTGGTCGGATCTTAATGAATACATGATTATCTTTGGTAGTAGTGTATGGATAATTCGTGGTCGTGATCTTAATGAATACACGATTATCTTTGGTAGTAGTGTATGGATAATTTGTGGTCGTGATACTTAATGAATACACGATTATCTTTGGTAGTAGTGCATGGATAATTTGTGGTCGTGATACTAATGAATACACTATTATCTTTGGTCGTAGTCGCATGGATAATTAAGTGGTCGTGATCTTAATGAATATCCTTGGCCTGTAGTGCGTGGATGATTCGATGATATGAATTAATTATTGAAATTTGAGTCTCTCAACAATGAAATATTAATTCATGGATGTGGTAAAAGTCATCTTGGGCAGTAGTGTATTGATAGACTTGGTATGATTATGATCAAGGATTATTCGGTATAATCATGGCCGTAGTAAGAAAACACGAATATCCTCGGCGATTGGTGCATGGATAATTCGTGGTCGTGATACTATTAAGTCGTGCGTCAAAGATTATTGGTTTCTGATTGTATATCTTTTGGCTCGTAGTGCAAAAGATGAGTTGTTAATGAATATCTTCGGTGGGATTGCGAAGATGAATTTAATATTTTTTTAACGATAAAGGTATTCAAGGTATCCTCACCTCTTTATCATACTGTAATGCGTACCCTAATTTCGAGGCTTAAATTCCATAAGGAGGGAGATTGTGAGATCCCAGATTTTATCAATAAAGATTTAAATTTTTATTATCGAAATAATTTTTAATATTATGGTGTGAATTTTAGATAATATTATAGTTGTGGGTAGTATTTATAAATTTTGCAAAGTATGCAAGTGGTTATATTATATTCGATTGGTGGGGAATATTAGGTTTAGCAGGAATAATCGCATAATGGCTCAATCATTGGTGGACTTAATGTAATTATTATCACGGATTGAGAAAAGCGACAAAAATATTTTATTGAAATAATAAATGGAAGTTTTACAAGTGGATCTTTGTTGAACTACTCTTAAGAAAAAAAATACGATGTCGTGTGGTTGCATAAGAAAGCACTTGCGGTATTGATTATTGATGCTTATGTGAGAAGTCACTCGGTTTGATTCCATTTTGGCGATTAATAATATGAATTATTATAGCGATAATGACGTTTTGTTTTATTCGTATTATTAACGTAATAAAATGAAACATCTTTTATATAAAACATAATACTTTATTAAAGTTATACTATAAATAGAATATATTATATTTTATTATGCATAGTGTTGCGATAAGTATTTTGTAAGTATTGCATAGTGTTTGCATAGTAAAATGTTTTTATATAAATAGAATATATGATATTTTAGTTAAAAGATTTTGCTTTTAAATATGGACCGTCGATTAAAGTAAATCAATCTGGATAGATTCATGGATTAATTACTATGCATTCTATTTTTCATAAATAGAAGCTCATTCCTTCATTATTTTCTTACACGAATTCAATTTGAAACTAGAGAGAGAAATTATAGAGAGAAGCTATATAGAGAAAATCTATAGAGATAAAGAAGAAGAGTAATACGGTACTTCATTTTACTTTGATATCCAATTGTCTTTTATGGTAAGGATATTATTTGTTGTAATTCGTAAGGGGTGTTATTCTTTCTTATTCATGAAGAGAACTTACATTATTCCATTCATTATTATTACGTTGGAATAACTCGTAAAAGTGGCATACCCTATACATAACCCGTGATACGCCAGATACCCATACTTGGTGAAATCCTTATATTATTCCATTCTTATTTATTCGTTAGAATAACTTTGTATAATGTGAAATCCCTATACTTGGTGATCTTCTTTACGTTATTCCATTCTTTATTATTCATTTGGAATATCTTGTCGTGTGTTTTACAGGATCTGGTTCCATTGTTTATTATTCCGCATTTATTATTACATTTGAATATCGTATGCGTGTTTTTTACCAGGACACGGTTCCATTGTTTATTATTATTCAGCATTTATTATTACATTGGATCATCACAGCCGCTTGCAGTGAATTTCACGACGACACAGTTCGATTATTATTCTGTTAGAATAACCGCTACATGTGAAATCTGCATGCGTGGTGATTTCTTTTGTTGTTCCATTCTTTATTATACCCGGTTAGTTAAAACTTTGACTTCATACTCCATGAAATTAGTAGAATATCTTTGATATTTTGCGTTTCATCCGATATCTTTTCATGAAAATATTCTTACGATTATTCTTGAATTTTACTCTACAAAATAGTATCATGTTGACAATTTGGATGTTAATAATTCACCGGATTAAATAATTCTTGAACTTGTTTTATTGAATTATTATGTCATTGTCATCATCCTCATGTTATATTATGTTATCTTCGCTTACGTGCATAGATGAACTTAGTATGATTATGACGAGGATCATTCGGTATAATCGTGGCTTGATATAAATGATGTGACAAAAGTCCTCGAGTGGTGCATGTAATGCGATGATGGATTGTTTTTGGTATGATTATGACCAGGTGGTGATTCGGTATAGTCATGACCATTGATAATTTGATGAAAATCCTTGACCGTAGTAGATGCGGGGATGATTAGATATTGTGGTTTATTCATTAAACCGAGTCTTAGTGATAAAAATTGATGAAAACCTTTTAAAACCTAAAAGATAGTAGACTTTTTTTCTACTTGACTCTTTTAATGGATTATATCTCACTGCATTAAGCGGTTGTCAATTGTATTTTATCGTTTAACAACATTTGAAGGCTAATGATAATTTATTCGCATTATCTTAGTAATAATATTTCTTCTTTGGGCTAGTTGAGCTCACCCTTTCTTTCTCCTTTATTCTTCTTGAAATGAGAACATAGTTGGGACAAGTCGGGAGCGGAGTAATGGTCCAGGAGGATAGCATTAGTAGTCCTCACTATTACGTGAAATAGTGTGATAATAGTTGTAATGAGGACTCCTTTTGAGTTTGTATAATATCTAGTAGACAATATTTGTATTCAAACTCACGGTTTTATGTCGTATTGTACCACAGCAGTTATGTTAGTAAGTTGTATTTGAATTTATGTACCATGTAAGTGGCGACCCAAGATGGGTGGCGTATACTAATTTTGGGGAATTACATCACGGTCTTCAGTATTCAAACTCTACGATTACGATGCATGTCTTTAAGGACTCGATCGTAGTGTCTTGTTGAGTGTTGCTTTCGTTGGTTGGTAGAGTTAACACTTCTACGATCCGGAAGAGTGTTGATTGGATCTTCAATGTAGTAACACCCCTTCCTTGTATTATGCGATGCTTCAATACTTACATTTGCTTTGGCAGTTCTCGGATATTGATGGCTTCGATTCCTTGTCTCCTGGTCCCCTTCGAATATTAAGACTCTTTGATTTGTAGTGCGTCCGAACACTTTCTCCTTTTGATCTCCCGTTCACTTATCATCAATGATCTGACACGGCACTTAATCATTTTAGCCTTGCTTTTCAGAGGCTGACCAGTATCTCGGTTCACTTTCCATCAGTCCCTTCTTTGTTTAGCAAACACTACGATATTGGTTACTTCCAAGGTCGTTGTCTTCTGTTCTATTGTCAGCAACTGCATTAGCTAACTTTTCCTTAGTCAGCTGCTGAAGTCTTCTTTGAATCATCTTGTGGAAAACTTCATCACGAATGGCCTTTCAACTCAATCTTGATGCTGATTGAATTGTTGCTTAGTTCTCCTGCTAGCCTGCATGTCATTCTTTGAGTGCTCTCTGGTTCCCTTACTGTGGATTTCATCTTTGCAGTGTCAACCAAAGGCTTCGTACCTTTGGATATTCTGGGAGTGCTCATTCGTTGAGAACCGTATCTGCTCTACGATCTTGACTTAGCATTGTGAGCACTTCTTTTGGAGTCGTAGTTCTGGACTCTACGATTCAGCTTCGGCTGTGCAGACACTACGATTCCGAGATCAGATCTTGACACTCTACGATTTCTGCCTTGTGGTTGTTGTCTTAATCTGATCTTGCCCGACTACGATCTCTGCATTCATTCGATTGGACTCTACGATCTCGTGAGTGTAGCTCACGATCCTTGTCTTGGCTTTGGCATCGCTAGACTCTACGACTCGAATGTAGTCTACGTTTCATACTGGGCCGGGCAGATGGTCGTTCGGCTTGCCAGACGACTGTCTCTTCGATTCGAACATGACTTCCTCAAAGACACTACGATCCAGGAAGCTCTTCTCGACACTGCTACGATCCTTCTTCGTTTCTCCTGGAAGTCAACGAACTCCGAGATCTCACTATCTTGCATACTCTTATTCTGCCTCGATAGCTCCCGAGTTGACTCTGACTCTCCTGGCAGACTACGAGTTTTGGTGCAGTGCTCGACGATCAGACAAGTCTATCTATTACAACATAAGATCAACCTAACAAGATTGATCTTTCTATATTTATAGTCCTTGTACATCATTTCTTTTTAAGGACTTCACAAAGCTGTTTTGCTTATGTAGGATCAACCTAACATATTTGATCAATTCATTCTAAGTCCTTGTACATATATTTTTATTATCTATCAAAGAACTTTACAGCTTTTCTTCATGCAAGCATACTTGCATATTCATTCATATATATATATATCATAATCAAATCATATATAAAATAGGAATATCATTCACATGTTTATTCCTGACAAAGGATAATTCTGTGGGCATATGATATCTATCATAACCTAGACGCATGGCCTCCCATGTACGAAGGTTTCCTTGAGCACTTTCCAAAGATTCTAATTTCTAAAACAGTTTTTGACTGTACCTTTATATAAGGTGTCATTGTGACTTGCTATCCAAGGTTAGGACATGAGTCATAGTTGGTATATATTTGTATCAAAACTCACAGCATTTATGTTGTTGTATTTTGCACGACAATTGTTGTAATAAAGTTGTAGTTGTTTTCTGTACCATGTATTTGGCGACTCAGAATGGGTTGGATGGAATGGACCTATTTTGGGGTTGTCACATTTGGTATCAGAGCTTAGGGATATGGTCTCTGGCAGAGATCGTGGAATAGAACTAGGAGGGGAGAAATGAGTAAATTCTTCGCTAGTGTGTCCTACCTAAGCTTATTTGTTGGCCAGTCATAATATCGGGATATTATGAGGATATGTTAATTTGTTCAATTAACCCTTGTTTTGAAGCTGTATTCTAGAATGATATCTAAAATACAGGAGATGTGCAATGGAGAAATCGTGAGGACAGGGAAGATGGAAGCAAGGTATTCTCAACTTTTTGAAATACCAGGTATGTAAATTTCGGGGACGAAATTTCATAAGGAGAGGAGATTGTAAGACCCCAAATTTTATGAATTAAAAGTATTCAATTTTTCTATTCAATAAATGGTTAAATTGATTAAAGTTAAAGTTAAGGGTGATATATGAATTTTTTTTTCAAAATACGCAAGTGGTTATAAAATATTCATTGTTGTCGGGGAATATTCGTTTAGTGCGGAATATTCTTTTCCGTAGGGGAGTATTAAATGCGTCGATTGCAACCATTTGTAGGCCCCATAATGTAATTAAGCATTGGATGAAGAAAAGCGACAAATTTGAGTTTTTATAAATAACTACAGTAGTAGTTATTCTGAATTACATATTTGTTGGAATCACAGTAGTTAAAATACTGATGTCTGGCGTAGTTACACAAGAAGACATGCGGTATCAAGACAAAGTATTTTTTAAATTATTGATTCTTACATTGAGAAGGCACTACTCAATAATTATTATGATAATTACTGTTCAATATTTTATTTGTCCTAGTCTAATAATATGTGTGGCACACAATATGTATGTGAGTATTATATGATCATTTTTTATGTGATAATAACATTATTTTTTCTGATAAGCATGCTGTAAGATGACAAACATTGTCATGATTATTTATTCTCATATTCTGTTGAAAACAGGTCCAAATTAAACTGCCAATTGAAAAAAATAGAAGAAGAATACCCATGAAGAAGAGTGATGAATTTGAAGGGGTAATTATATTTAACTTTAAGAAATTGTTAAATTTACAATCGAAAATGTTATTTTTGGAAGTGGTTAGTATGAAGTTTATTTTTGGGTAAGTTGGTTAATTTGCCAATAGAGTGCCGACACACATGAGATGTTCTATGTGTATCAACATTTTTATTGGTCAATTAACCAACTTACCAAAAAATAAACTTCATACTAACCGGATATGTTATTTTCATAACAAAATTGTTGTTATAAATCCTATAACGATGATTTTCACCATCGCTATACATCTACAACAACACTTTTATTATGAAAATAACAAAAAATATTGTGAATTTTACAATTCTCTAACTGTATGCCCTTCAAAACTTGAGTTTTACCAAATGTTGAAGTAATTACGTATATAACAATGATATAGTTGAGTTTTAACTAAAGATGTCAAACGGTTTTTAAACTTGATTCCAATTCTCTTGACTAAAAGTTTGATTTAAGTTCAACTCGAAATATAAACGATTTAAATACGAGTAAATTTTAAAATTCGATAAATTATTAAAATTATAATTTTTATTGATATTTGGATCATATTTATTCGAAAAATTCAAACTATTCACGTTCGATTCAATATTATACTCTACTCAATAGTTAAACGTGTCTTAATCAAATTTTATTTAATACTCTATAAATTTTATAAATTAAATATTAACAACTCAATAGTCACTTCTATTTAATTCATTTACACTCCTAATTTTACCAAATGTAGATGTAATTCTATTATAGTGGTATTGTTCAATTTTTTTATTAAATGTTTTAAGAAAATTAATGAAAAGCATAACGCTAATAATGTGGCCGACAAAATGCAGCATTTAATGGTAGAACCTGGTAGGTAGGCGCACAAATTTTCTGTACGTGACAATTAATTTTTATATATATATATATATATATAGGTAGTAACTTCCTTTATTCACTCCACATGGTTTTCCTGAGCCTAGCTAGCTATATACACCTACCTAGGTTCAAGGTGTTAATATTGAAAGGCAGGCAGCGACAAATTTATTACAGTCCGTGTGATTTTCATCCATCTTTTTTATTATTTTTAATCTTTTGGTCATACGTTGTACGGGCCTCAACAGGTTTTCTGGATCGTACGGCCCACCGATTTTATTTTAATTTTGCCATATGGGATGACTCGTTACTTCGGCCCATGTGAGATTGGGGCCATGCTTCTTTTTTCTCATGCCTAGCCCTAGCCTCGTAAAAAGGTCTCCATCAGTCAAAGTAGTTATGGGTAGTTGGGTCATGAATGAACTCTATAATAAATAATACTCGAGCAAAATTATTTCCAAAACATAAGAATAATTAGAATTGAAATTGAGATATTTTCAAAGTTAATGTATATAAATTCCTCGCGAAAATAATTTTTTGTGACAAAAATGTTTTATTTTGTTTTGAACAGACACGTCAAAAAATTAATTATATTATTATTATGTTTATTCAAAACAAAAATTAACATATTTTTGTCACGACCTAAACTCTTTTAGTATTATAGAAGCATAATTTATAAAAGTTGTAAGCTTAGTCAAAAGCACTACTAATTACAATATTTATTTTTTTTAAAATAAAATTTATTACATTAATTTTGAATTAAAAAAAACAAGTTGTATTTTCTTTGAAAACCAATTTTGGTCGTATATTTTAGAATTGGGAGAGAGTAATAAATAGTTACCATCCCTTTTTGACAGGTTTGGTTATGAATTGGGTAAATAAATTATAGGGGGACCGGCTTTTCCGATCCGGGGTAGTGACCGGCCGATTTTTTTTTTTTTTTAATTTTTTTTTTTGACTATAAAATAATTAATTTTTTTTTTTTTACCATAAAATAATTAATGTGATTTATTGGGCCTAAAATTTTTTATAAAATATGGGTGATTTAGGTGTCGTTTGGATCTGGCGTAAAAAAATAGGATTATGCATGAATGTATAACCTTGTTTTTGTTGTGTGTATTTAAAAGACACCAAATCAATGCATTTTATCAAAATTTCGCCCAATAAATTACATTAATTATTTTGTAGTCTAAAACAAAAAAAAAAAAAAAAAAAATCCGGCCGGTCACTACCCCGGTCGGAAAATCCCGGTCCCCCTAGACTTTCTGATAAATAAATTTGATCTGAGGCGTAGAAAAGGACCTGCCAGAACAGAAGACGTGGTAATCAGTTAGAGGTAATGATGAGGTGGTCCAGTACCTTGAATGATATGGGCCGCGTGATCGATCTGTTTGCGTTAGGAATTGCAATCAGTGATGTGGGCAGTGCACGCGGGTAACCATATTTGTGCAAGTTTTATGAACTGGTTGGGTTGGGCATGATAACTTGGGCTTGGTCTTTGAAATTTGCACACACAACCTTTATAGTGTAATGAAAACAAAATACTAAAGTCCAATTACCGAAAGCTTGATTTGGTCAGTCTTATTGTTAGGAGATGAAAATACCATCATTTTTTGAAATTAGTATTTTTTATTTTATGATATTCGGCCCAAGTCAAAAGATTTATTTAAGATGGGTTTGAGTGACACCACTACACTCACTACTTACTAGAGACTAGAGAAGAGTAGTACTTATTAAGTTGGCATAAATTTGAAATAAATTTATTCAATACAAAATACAGCAGCCTTAATTAATACTGAATCTTACAAATATTTAAAATTTAAATAAAAATTTAAACATAATATGTTTGTCTTAATTTTAGTGGGTTTTACATTGGTGCAGAATACATCGATGGCAAATGAGATTGTGTGGCAAATTTGGAGCATTGATTTGAGAAGGTGTTCATCAGTTTCATAGATAATACACACGTGGCAATACGTGTCAACATGAGGATACTAGATTAAATAAATAAATAGATTCCGTTTTCTTGGGCATGGAGAATTAAATAAATACTACTAGATTTTTTTGATATAAAAAAACAGTAAATTCAAATAGACAATTAAATTTTACCAAAATTCAAAAAATTAAGAAAGAGTCGGTTGATTGATTATGATTATAATTATGAGCTTAGCTTAAATAAGGTGCATAATTTTTGGAGTCTTTGCACCTGTAAATGAATTGAGTCGAACCGAGTATAGAGTGACTTAAATTTAGTTTATAAAATTTATTTAAAATAATATTTGATTGAGGTCTATTTATCTATCTAGTTGAGTATAATTTCAAGAATAGTTTAAAATTTTTAAACCAATATAATCTGAGTAGCAATAAAAAATTATAATTATAATTTTTTTTAATAATTTATAGAATTTTAAAATTTACTCTTCGATACGCCCCGAACAATTTCCTCATTTTAACACCTTACCCGTCCGGTCCGTCTGGGTCTGGCTGTGTTTAATTTCTTGCTAGCTAAGCAAATAAGTTGAAGTCGGCGGTTTGAAGTCGGCGGTTTGTGTGTTTCTCTCCCTCAAGCCATCATCAGCCATGGAAGAAGAATACTCCATTGACGACCCAACCCAATTGATCGAAGCAGCTACAGACTTCGCATTGTATCCCGGTAAACAACCAATTTCTATAACGCTTCTGTTTCCCCCCATTATTTGGGTTTATTTCACTCTCATGCCATTGAATGTTTGTTTCTTTCTCTCTAATAACTCTTTTCAGGCTCTCACTCCGACTCTTCTGCAAAAGACTTCCTTCATCGATTCCCTCTTCCTGTCATTCTCAAGTAATAGTAGTATCTCTCTATATGCACTCACTTATTATAACCATGTATGTCTTTTGTTGGGTTAATTTCATATCAACTTCATGGCACTATGTTATTTCACTACCTAGGCTAGGGTTTTGTTTTGTTTTTTTTGCTTTTTACTGATTTGTGAGTTTATAATAATCTATTATATTGATGATGATTCAAGTCAATAATTGTTACTTGTTATTGTTCAACTTCATTCAAATATTGGCTTGCAGTGCTTTACAAACAAAAGTGGATGTTCCCGGTCTAGAAAATGCATTGGTTTCTTGTCTAGAAAGGATATTTAGAACAAAGTATGGGGCCTCTCTCATCCCCCACTTCATGGTATTCTCTCAAATTTGATTAAATTCTTTCAATTGTTATAAGCATACACTGCTGAATTTATAATGAGATTGAACTTATTCTGATTTACCTGTTGAGCATAGATATGTTTAATTAGCCCAACAAGCTCCTAAAATTAAAATTTTCTGATTTCCCTGTTGAGCATAGATTGAACTTATTCTGATTTCCCTGTTTAGTATAGATGTATAATTAGAACACAGATGGTGCCCTAAGTCTCTCCTGCATCTTTATACATTTAT
This sequence comes from Panax quinquefolius, assembly GCA_020205615.1. Classification (NCBI taxonomy): domain Eukaryota; kingdom Viridiplantae; phylum Streptophyta; class Magnoliopsida; order Apiales; family Araliaceae; genus Panax; species Panax quinquefolius. The sequence goes on from CM035170.1 coordinate 128,452,446, forward strand.
AGATTAAAAACATTGTTTCTATGGCTATGAGAGCTACAATTAGATTCAAAAACATTTCAAAATAGATGATTTCATTGGTAAAGTTGCAAGCTATATGGTAAAAATCTGTACTTTATCGGTAGTTCCTTACAATTTATATTGTTTCTTAAAGACATCACAATGGAAATTTGAAAGAAGGTGGAAGTGGATCCCACTTTTTAATTACCATTCTCTAGTTCCAAATGAACATTCCTCCAATCCTGTAAACATTCTTATAGGAACTCCTTAACATCAAGACTTCTTAACTTCTAAGATAAGTCATATTTTTCAGTCTTCACAATTGAAGTATTATGAATAGTAGGTTATATATTAAGTCTTGAACAATATGAATTCTTAAAACAATATGAATATTCATCAATTTATATTTTAGAAGAAAAGGATGATTGGTATTTACATTTGGAGTGACATTTGCTACTTTTCAGTCTTTCGTCGTCGTGGGTCTGGGTGCAGAATCTCAAAAAGTTAGAGTTTTAGCTTGTAAAACAGTAAGTACATTTATAGCATATTCAGCTTTCTTGCTCTCTTATCTTTCAAGTTAATAGGTCATTAAATATGAGTACTAGGTTACCTTGATATGCTCATCTCTCCTCATATTTATAACATGTTAAAAGGTCATGATTACAATTATGTTCAGGTTTCTTGCCTGTTGGAGAACTCTTTTGACACCACAACTGCTGCGCAGCTAGTTCTTGAATATAATGTATATCCTCTTTTGCTTAATTGTCTCATTGAGGGGTAAGCTTCCAATCTTTTGTTTGCAGTTTCTCAATGATATTTGTCAGTTAGCTTGTGATAAGTTCCTTTCCTTTGTTAGTGCCATTTACTCGTATGCTTTCTGAAAATTGTTTAAGGGAAACCCAACAGATATATGTGAGGAATCAACTGAATAGATTGATGGAAGGGAAAGATGTAAGGACAATTAAGTGTTACATTAATGGACCAAGACACTCAACTTTTTCTCAAGACATATTTGTGTGCACTTCCTGATTCATTGGAAAGATATCATACAACCTGGTTTGTTTAAAACCTAGAACACAGTCTAGCTTCATTAGTTGTTCTTTGTTGAAGGAGTATAAAATGATAAAGTCTTCTCTTCTCTCACCCTATATACATATACTATTAGATTGCGGCTGACCATCCATCCAACTGTTTTTGTACGATGTACTTCCAAGAAATGTAGTAACTATATTGAGATGATAAATCTCCATACATAATGGTATGAAACGAGTGGATTTCTATTCAAAAAGGCGATTTTTTTTTTGGCATTTCACCATTATATACACAATTTGGGAACCTATATATCACACAGTTCATTAGTATGGAAATTGCCTTGCAGACACCTTATATTTGTGTTGAAACATGTAGCTTTTCTTTTAAGTCTTTTGGGTCCTTCATATCACAATTATTTAATTTTGGGAATTGCCTTGCAGATATTTAAACGTGCATCTAATCTCTTTTAAGGTCTTTGTCACAATTGATGCTGGAGATGTTAGTCTATTTATTATGTATTCAACACTCTTTGTTTGGATGCATGAGATATGTAAAGTCTTTGCTGTCGTTGTGCTCATTTCTAAAGCAAAGGTTATGCCTTGAGCAATTGTGAAGAGACCTTGAAAATGGTTTGGACGAAGGATTTTATTTTGTTGACTCAGAATATCCTATTTGCCTAAAAATCCAGTTGATAACCTCTAGTACATATGGTTGGGTAATTTTGCATATATTCACAAGAGGTCTTGTTGAAGTTTGTGTAACTAGAATTTTTCCCTAGCCATTTATGTTTCATCTAATCACATCTTGGCAAGGTCTTTCCAAATATAGGACGGGACTCTTCATATTTTCTATCGGATTAACTCAAAACTGTTGAGAAAGAAAACTAGAATACTAAATATATATCCTAAGGACATATATGTGTGTGTATATGTGTGTATATATATATATGTGTGTGTGTGTATATATGGGGAGTGATCCATAGCCACCGCGGGATCATTTCTTAGCCAGCTGTTCTATAGCCATTCATCTCAACAACAAATATCAGAAAACATGGATTAGAATGTTATAATAAGTATCCGTAGTATCCGCAAGAACTTTCAGCGGATAGCTTTTTACGTTAAAATTCCTAGAAAAGGTTAGAACACGTTCTCTCTCTTCCTTCAATCAAATTTTAAAATTTGATTTTTTTTGTTACAAATCCAAAATTGTAAATCTATATATCGTTAAAAAGCTCTCGTTAACATCTTTAAAACAAGATCCATTGTTTGATATCTTTTTATTTAGTTAAAATGACCAAAATTGTAATTAAAATTTTATATTTTGAAATACACAATTACAAGCTTTGATTGCATCTTTTGACATTTTAACTACATCAAAATATATCAACAATGCATCTTATTTTGAAGATCTTTTCGAGACCTTTCCAATGACATAAATTTGACAATTTTGAATTTGTAACGAAAAAGATATTGAATTTTGAAATTTGAATGAAGAAAGAGAAAGTTTAGTTGTAGGAGAGAGCAGTGTTGTCACCATTCCTGTGATAATTATTATCACCTTCTAATGGTTAGGAAATGATCCATAGCCAGCAGTGGCCATGAATCACTCCGTTATATATATATATATATATATATATATATATATATTTATAATTCTATGTATGTGCACACCTAGAGGGGGGTGAATAGGTGTTAAAGCTAAAAGTGATAAGCGGTGAAAACTTTTTGAAATATTATGCTTCTGAGGTTTAATTAGGGACATTACTACACTGTATGCTTTTAGTATACATTCTTCGTTTATTATTATCGACGACTAGACACATGCTGCTTTAGTGTCTGAATTAACGTGATGAACAAAAATGTGTAGAACGTGAATGACAATTAAAGAGATAAACAGAAGTAAAAATCACACCAAGATTTTTACGTGGTTCAGCCCCTATCTTCTAATCTAGTGACCTAATCCACGTCCAATCCCAACTAGGATTGCAGACTCTTTTTATTAAACTTAATATTCAATTAAATACAATAAAAAGAACTTCCTGTTACAAAGAAGCTTCAATTCTGATGTTGGATACTAATGCCCCCTTTGCACCTCTGCAACTTGTACACCTCTGAGACCTTTGAAGCTTCCTTTGAACAGACCCACTAAACTCTAGAAACTCTAGACCACCAAAGCTAACAGTTTTGTTTTTCAGATTACAATGATTGTGATTCCAATGGAATATCAACTTTCAAGCCTAAGGATAACAAGACATTGATTGCTAGAAAGACTATTAGAAAGCTATAAGAATTAAGAAGAATGAATTGCTGCTTTCCAATTGTTGGGCTCCTTCATAACCGAGCATGATGAAGCTTTATATAACATGAAGGCCAACGGCTATATATATTTGTTAGCAAGAAATCAGATAATCCGTTAGAAACCATCCATGAATATTTCAGCAGCTTTGTATAACCAAAAAGATAATATGTTATCTGCAACAGCTATACGAATTTGAAGTAGCTGAAATAAAGGAGATAAACTCTATACCAGTCAACTGTTTTGAACAAGAGTAACAAGGAGATAAGATAAGACCCAATAACTTTGAAAAGCTTCTATAAGACTCCTTTTTCAAATAGAATACAAAGTACCACTAATGGGCCCCACCAAGTAAGATTATATCCTTAAATACTATTTTAGTTCAATTGACATATTCTGTAGAACTAAATTTGGGCCAGCTGGAAAAAAATAATTAATAACATAAATCCATAATATTTGTCATTATTAAAAATATAAATACCAACAATATATATATATATATATAATAGTTCCTCTAACTTCCACTTTTTTGTTTGAAGCTCAAAGCTTATAATTTATCATGGATAAACTGTAATACTGGTTATTTTTTCGTAGAAGACTCGTGCTATGTTTCTGTATTTAAAGTTGTATTAACTTTACGTTTGCTAGTGGAAGATGGTCAAAAACTATTGATCCAAAAGAGTAAAAAGGAAAACGAACAAAAAGAAAGAAAGAAAGATAAGATGTATGTGGCAAACATACGGACAAAACTAATTTATTTGTGTTTCTACAGTGATGAACAAGTCGCTGCTGCATCGATGGATGCGATTAAGAATTTGGCTGGTTCACCAAAAGGCATGGTAAGGACATGAGCTACTTCTTGTATGGGCTATATGAGGTCATTCCATTTTATTGGTTGTAATAAATAATGGGACAATATTATACGCCAACAATAACTTTCACTTGTACAAATATATGTAGGATATCGTCTTTTCTGCGAATCTTAATGAAGCTACACACCTCAAAAAATTAGTAGCGAGATGTTCATCATTGGTATGGTAGTTGATATTCTTCTATTTATATATTTATGAAACCTATGCGGAATGAAGTGTTCAATTTGATTAGTGATTTCCTTAATAATGTAGCTTGTGAGCAATTTGCCTGTGACCTATTGACAGTTTTCTTAATATGGGTTGTTTAATTATCTGGGCGTGTATATGGTGTAGAGGTATGCCGGAGTGGGGGTAGCTGAGCTTCTCTGCTTGCTATATTGGGTTTGTAAGATTGTATTGATGATGGATATAAGCACCCTCTGTTATTAGTCTTTTTTGGTTACTTGAGTGAAAAGGTATCTTCATTGCATGTAGCATCTCAATGCTTCTTACTCGAGACATATGGCTATCAAATGATAATTACCATAAAGCTACCAAATGCTATTATTGGAAAAACTATCAATTGGATGTTGTTATGAATTGATTGCACTCCCATCCCCTAACTATGAAATTATGTTTCAGGGACGAGTCCGAGTATTAGCTTTGATCGTGAAACTGTTCTCTATTTCCAGCTCTGTGGCATCAGTAGTTTACAACTCTAATCTTCTTAGTCTACTGGTTGAAGAAGTACGCAATGTGAATGACATGATCATAACTTTGAGTGTTTTGGAACTTCTCTATGAGGTTTGGCATCAATCACTTTTCTAGTATAATCTCTCTCTGTCAACTAGTTATTGCAATTTTTACGTGCCAATGTCTTTTTTTGCCAAGTCCTCAAGTCATATAACAATGAGTATCACCAACTCCTATGAGAAAGCTGTGTCTTCATTGTATATGGTTGTATCATTTTCCAGTGGTTTGTTAATCTGTTTTATATATAATGCTACTAGGGTTTGTTTGACTTGCTCTTTTTTTCTTCTTGTTGTTGGAATGATGTAGTTGGCAGAAATTCCACATGGTACAGAATTCTTGTCTCGGACTACCCTTCTTCAGCTACTCAGTTCTATTATCAGGTTTGCATATGACCAAATCATCATCTCTACATGTTTTCACTTTCTTCTTTTGATCATTATTATAATGTCTTTCTATCTCATATAATTTTGAAGCAATCCATTGGCTGAGTCAATATTAAGATCAAGATCAATGATGATAAGTGGAAGGCTTTTGTCCAAAGAGAACGTGTTCATGTTCATCGATGAATCTAGTAAGACATGTCTTGTCTTTGTTCGTATTCATCTCTTTCTCACTATGTACAGGTTTATACATTTCTATACTCTGTGTGTTTACATATCTCTATGTTCAACAGATGCATATCTAGTTAGCAGTTATATCTATTTAGACCTCTCAACATAATATCTACTCAAAACATCAAGTCGGTCACTTACCTAGTGTCCTTGTATAGTATGGATGTGGTGTGTGTCATATAGCATTTGTAACTTTACTATGTTTCTTTGGCTTGCTGTAAAGTAGTATATTGTTGGCCTGGTGTTTATTATCTCTTTTGATTGTTATTAATTTAAAGGCTATGATTATGCTGCATTTTTATAGCATTGTCCAGTGGGCTTTTGCCAATCCTGGAGGGCCATAGAATGATACAGACCTGTGCTCAATTGAACGTGCAATTTATTAGTCCGCATATTGTGTCTTATGGATATTGAAAGACTTTTTTTATGAAGGATATATATCATTTTTTTTAATGATAAAGTTACCGTTGGATATGGTAATTACATACTCATTGAAGAGAATTCAAATTATCTATCTGTTATGCTTGCAATCATGTATGCTTATCTACATATTTTCTAATGCAGCTGTTTGTTTTATCTATATTTTTATGAAAATACAGAATGCCATTATTGTTAATGTTGATTCATATTGAGGGGAAGGTGGTGTTGGATTGTCATCATCATCGGTCAATATTGAGGGCAAAAGACTTCAAATTCTGACCAATGTGCATAATAAGTATTTATAGGGTGACTAAAGCTGGATTTAGGATATTAGAAACTGGTTAGCATGCAGTCATAGTATTGATTCTGCTGGATGCAAAAGCTTTTCTTCTGTACCCTTGGGTGAAGAATTGAGTGGATAGCATGTTAAGTATCATAAAGTTTCAATGACTATATGTTCTATATACTGAGTTGTTAAAACACTTGAGAGCTAGTTTACAGTACTAACCTTGCTTCTGAATTCAGGTGTTAGAACTGTAATTTCTGCCATTGATGGAAGGCTCGGGTTGCTGGAAAGTCAAGATGCTGATGAATATGAATGTGCACTTGAAGCATTGGGTAATATAGGGTCATGTAAGTATGGCGATACCTGTGACAGCCACCTGATCCTATATCTGCTCTGCAATGGGGCTCAATCCTCTCTCTCTCTTTCATTTTTTTTATTTAATTAATTTTTGTTTTGTGAAATTTTACTAAGAGAAAGGAAAATAGATATGATAAACTAGGGACAAATCTAAAAGAGCACTTAAAAAGTGCAACACCTTAAAGATAAGAAGCTCCCTCTAGATCTTTTTTTTTATTATTATTATTGAAAATTTTTGTAAGTGAAAGGAAAATAGAGAGTACGATAAACTAGGGGACAAATCTAAAAGAGCAATTAAAAAGTGCAACACCTTAAAGATAAGAAGCTCCCTCTAGTTCTAGCATTATGCTCTTTCCAAATTCCCCATTGAACTGAAAGAGAGTACTTTCATAAAATTTTGGAATCCCCTCTTATTTTTAAATCCAATGAAGAAGAGCACACCCATCATCTAACACTCCACAGAGTGTGGATTAATATTTTTAATTAGTCATTTTACTATACAATCTATCACCCTCTATAATGCTCTGCACATAGACATTCTTTTTGCATTACAGCACCTAATTTTCCCAGATTTTGGTCTCTTCCAAATCAATATTCAACAGGATATATATGTTGTAAATTGTAATAACAAAGCAACAAAATCCAGATTCTACGACATAAGTATATCGCATTTAAGGCTCAACGGACAGATTTTTAGGTCATCATACTACTACAAGTTTCCTTTCTATCCCTCTGCTTTATTGCAATTTAAGAAAGGAGATTAATCTGAGTCATGTCTATTTTTTTGCAGTATTAGCTTATATAGAATGATATTATTTAGAGAGTAGAACTCTAGTGGTTCCTGGATGTGGATTTATGTGCAAGGTCAATGATATCAAAATTAGAAGATCTCGAAGAGAGCTCTTATATCTCAATTTGTTTGTATTCATCTTTTAAATATTCAACCAAGTAGCTGAAATTTTGATTCAAATTTTGTTTTGTGGCAATAAATGTGATGCTTGATAGAAAACTGTCCAATATATGGGGAAAAAAAATATTGATATTCCCTGATGTACATTTTGACTTTGTACTAACTATTTATAGATTCTAGCTAATATCTTAGGAAGAATCCACAAAGTGAGAAATGGCCATTTTTGAACTGATTCAAGTTCAAATTGGCAATGTCTAAAATTCCGTTTCTTGGAGGACAGCTTGACGTCCTAGCTCTAAACTCTCTTTCATACTGCACTGCAAAGTATCTGTTCTGTTTTTGAGATATAGAGGACCTAAAGTTTCAAATCAGTTTGGTGGTTGGTTCTACCTTCTGTTATTACAGTTCCACACCTGTTCCATGATAATATGCTTATGTATGTATATGTATCCTGTGACCTTTTTAACATTGTAGTTAGTCTTTAGAGTACCATTATGCATACCTATTCTGCAATTCACTATGCATCATCTTATAAAAATTTTGAATTTTGTGATCTTGTTACATGATGTTACTAGCTATCCAAGGATCTACATTGCTACTTTCAAGTTCACCTCCTGCTGCTAGACATGTTGTAAATGCTGCCTTTGATTGGCAAGGCCGTGGAAAACAGCTAGTGAGTGAATATACTAGTTTCATATTATAATGTACATTTTTTTCTTTTCCTTGTAGAATGTCACAGAGACTCTTTCAAGATAATGTTGAGCTGGCTTTGGTTAATGTTGTAGTCGAATGTGTGTTTTGTCTAATGTGTGTTTTAACATGTTTAAGCTCAAATCTTCGTAAAAGACTACGAGGACCTTTTTCATGTATCACATTCTTCAGATTTGTAGTCATTTCAATTTAAATATTTCATTTACTTTTGAATTGTCATCGATTAGAATTCCTGATATAATTCATAAAATCAACCAAGTAAGATAAATAAAGCCTTTTCTTCGAGAGGTACATGCCATATTGACATCAAAAGCTTCTTTGGACGCCTTTTGCTGATCATGCTTACTTATATAATCCTAAAGCAACATAGTTGTGAAGCATAAATAAGCTGGATGAAAGGTTGGGAGGAAATACTGCAAAGTTATGGGAAAAGTTTAGCTACAAGATGCACTGGGTCATCAAGACATTCGATTTGTAATGAAGAATGATATTTCATATTAGAATACCTATCTATGAAGTGTAAATTATGTTCTGATCTGTGCTTTGTGTTACAACAGGCTGCTCTGCATGCTCTTGGAAACATCTCAGGAGAAACTCGATCTGGAAACAACATTATACTAAATGGTGATGCAGAAGAAAGCCTTCGCCACTTGATCTATGAAGCAGCATCAAAAACTTCAAAGTTGACACCATCAGTTAGTCAATTATCTTTCAATTCTTTTGTTGTCTTTATTTGCTTATATTATTACAATGTAGCTGTATTATAAGTTTCTTGATCTCTTTTGTTCAAGGCTATGGAAAGGTTTTAGTTTCCCAATCAGAATAGTTATGAGGAGTCTGAAAATAACTCGCATGAAGAATTGGTCAATAAGAGTAAATGTAATACCCAGTTCCACATCGGATAATGTGGATATGTTTAGTGTTTGTATAAATTTTAGTTCTACTACCAATAGTACATTAGTACCTTCAGTCGTAACCTTTTGGGAGGGCTTGTGATGATCCAAGAATATATTATTGGACTGTGGATCGAGTCTTGGTACGTTTTGATTTGATTTGCACTAGGAATTTAATTCAGGTTGTTATAAATGGTATCAAAGTCAACTTGTAGAAGCTCAGATCGGGTCATCTAGTCAAGCTATCGGAGGTGGGACATGAAGGCAGCTAGTATTGTCTCATAGTCGGAGGTGTAGGAAATGGAGACACAGAGGTTGTTGGTTTTATGTGGCTACAAAGGACGTTCCTAGGCCATGAGTAATTGGATTGGTCTGACAAGGACCTTACTAATTTAAGTTGAGCAGACTACCCCAGTTCCACACCGGATAACACGGATTTGGTTAGTGTATGTATAAGGATTAGTTTACTACCAATAATATCTTATCTTTTGGATGGGCTTGTGGTGGGCTATGATAACTCAAAAAAATATTCATACTTGGAATTTAGCCCGAGTTGTTTCAACATGAATATTTTTCAGTGTAGTTAATCAAAACAGCCAAAACACATACAACATCGCTGTATTTCAAAGTACAGAACTTTGACTGTATTTTTGCTATTTTAAGTACATCGAAAATATCCATGTTTGGTCTCGTATAGACCGACCATTAATAATTTGTAATGAAAGAATTATAGAGTTTTGAAAGTATTGAAGTAGTAGGAGATATAGTTCAAAAGAAATAAAGACTTTATATCAAAACAACACCTACTGCCAATTCCTGAGTTTGGGTGTGGCAGTGAGGGTGTTTATAGTTTTCCGAGTTCAATAAACCTCCAAATACTTTTAAATATTGGTTTGTTGCCTGCAACTTTGTGTGGAACTATTATATATGATGTCATGCTAATTCTCTAACTCTTGTCCAAGTACAACTAATTGTTTGGTTCATTTCAATTACTTGATTGTTTATGCATGGTACCTTTTAAATTATTGAAGATTAAACCAAGTTGGTACGGCATACTGCAGGGACTCTTTCTTTCAGTTCTTCAACAGGAGTCTGAAATTCGTCTGGCTGTAAGAATTTTATTTGCACGACTTACAAAGTTTCATCAATATTATTGAGATCTACATATATATCTAATACTGGAATCCTAGTTTTTGAGAATGTTTTCTATCTTCCTTATTTTCTTTGAACTTTTCTTATCTGGGATTTTCTGCTACCATGATTATCAGCAATTTATTACCTAACTGAAGAATTGAATGACCGTTTCTTTATGAAGAAGATCAAGCGATTCTATTCTAGATTTAACTTTTAAATTATTTATCACAAAAGTCTTTATTTTCTGGTTCCCTTTCTGATAATGATTTCCTCCATTCTGCTGAATGAAAACTATCAACCATAGAGGTCAGCACTCAAAAGGAAGTTTATGTTACTTTTTGCCAAAAAGACACGGGAACCATTATAACCTTCAAATGTTATTAAAGCTTCTAACTTCATATGTAATTTTATTCTGCGCAATATATGGTGACGAAATGGGCTTCCTCTTTTTCTAAGATTCAAGCTGTCAAGAAACACAATTTGAAAGTGGTAATATTCCCATTGTATGGTATTTGTTATGTACATACTACATTGAAGTCCTCTCTCTCTCTGAATCCTTACTGGAGATTAATGACAAAGTTATTCGCATCTGAAGGGGGTCTGGGACAAGTATTTCATTTTTCTCTTTGTCAGAACTGCTGTATTCAACAAATTACCTGAATTTAGGAGACTTGTTAACAGCCAAAGTCTTTGAAACTTTATTTGATAAAGATTGTCCTTATTATGACTTTTTACTTGGTTGCACTTCTATTTTAGAGATTTTATGTTATTCTTTGTGCAAATATCACAGGGTTATAGATTGATAAAGGGATTGGTTGTTAGACAATGGTGCCTGATGGAGATCTGCTCAAGACAAGAGTTGATAAATATAGTTACCGACTCTTACACTGAAACCACTAAGATAGGTATGCGATCCTGTCACCTTTTACTTATGATTCTACACGTCATCTTGTGTGCATTTTTTTCATCATTATCAAAAAAGTATTTCTTTGCATTTTGTTTTCGTTGTCTTAGTAAGCGTTAACCTAGTTGGGTTCTATGAAAATAAACTTCATAATAATTTCGCTAGTTAGGTCATCTCATTGATACAAGACATGAATTTGCTGCCTCTGCATTTTTATCTCCTCAGTCGATCTCCAGCTTTCTTTTTTTAATACAACAATATATTTTTGTTCTTTGATTTCTAGTGTCAAGTTCTTACTCTTCATATGAATATTGGAATAATAGAATTACTGTCTTTCCTTTATAATTAAATTATTTATATTTAAAGTTTCACTTATGTCCTTGAAATATTAACTGTATCAGTTATATAATTTTTCAGGTATGGAATCTAGATACAATTGTTGCCTGGTAATCCACAATGCCTTTGTGTCAAGTAAACTAATCAGTGACCCTAGTCTTGCTGGGATAGCTGCAAAGGTATGATTTTCTTAGTTTTTGATTGGAGACATTTTTATTCAGTTTTCTCCAGTGGGAAGGGTGCTTGGTTTGTGGTATTAACTTGCACCTCAAAACTTTCCGGAGCTAGTTTTGGTGGGTTTGACCCCGCAGGGGGGTCATTTAGCATGGAAATATGTACATGCAACTCCTAGCTCTCGCCTGTTGGCATGCTTCTAAACATGTTGCGATGCATGAAAATATGTTATGCAGATGTGACATTGTTGTAAGTTCCACCCCCACCCCCCCCCCCCCCCCAAAAAAAAAAAAAAAATAAATAAATAAATAAAATAATTGCTTGTGTTGAGAAAAATGAGTTTCTTTTGAATTTTGACACGTGGCTTTTCTTACTATTCCGGCATTTCTATTCATCAACTTTTAATCTGTCTACAGCTGCAGGAAGCTGTTAAAAACGGCCCTTACCTTGCAAGAAAGCATTCAGAAGCTCAGCCTGTAGTGATGACCGAGGACAGATTTTAATTTCACGTTTGGTGTCGGAACAGATCTGATACGTGTGTTGTTTGTCATGTTGTTACTCATGTACAAGTTACTGTATGTGGGTTAAGATTTTCAATTTTAGGTCGACAGGACTAAAGCTTCCAAAGGATTTACCCGCAAGTCTTACCCTAATGTTTTAACTGTTTATTTGGTAGTAGACGTAGTAGAGATTGTTAATTAACTGTGAATGTATGCTAGTTGTAGACTTGAAATGGAAATGGAGATTCCATCTACTGGCAAGTGAGGGGAATTGGTATCTAGACATCGTAGCTGTTTATAGAAGAGGGAAAAAATAAAAACTATGTTGAAATTTGTTGGCCAGGCTGCTACTAACTCGTTAATGGGCTTCCATTAACATGCATCTTTTTCATCTGTACATATCATGATCTGCTCTTTCTGGCCATAATCATGACATTGAAGCTTTATTCAAAGAAGCTTGGAAGATGTTGTCAAGGAAAGGAATGTTCTCTCTCTTCTAAATTTTGTATGCGAATTACTCGATATTTTGCATAAAAATTTTGTATGCAATTTATGAATTACATTACATTTGGTATGCTTTTAAACATTAGGCGGGGGGCAATAGAACCTTGTCCTAATTGATCCGAATAATTTGGGCCCAATTACTTGATTATTTCGTTGGGTCCTTTCGGTTGGATTCGGTCGTTTGGGTCATTTTCGTTATTTGGGCTTAGTCGTTGAATTGGCCCATTATACAAATTGCCACTTAATCCAACTTTGTGCCGGTAATCATTATGTCGAATGATAGTTGACTACTATATCGCCACCTTCTGCGTGGCATTAATGAGGATGGGACTCAGATGATCGGCGGTGGCAAAGAGTGGTAGCGGTGAGGGAGTAGTAGGCTACATACTTTAATTTGAAGTAATAGGGAGTGGGGAAAAGGTGTCGAGGAGGTGATGGGTGACACGATGGCAAGGATTGGAGTGCGTATGGGGCTAAGATCACAAAAAGAGGTAGGTAACAAAACATTACACACATTCGTATTATTATTCTCTCTCGGACATTAGACATTATTTTCTCTCCATTGTTGACCTTGTGATCGTAAATCTTGACTCTCCATAGAATATATCCCAAGCGGTCGGTAGTCGAGCTTTTAGTGTTGACTTGTTGAAGCTATGCGGGATATCGAGATAGCGTCTTGGTGATTGGGACGTGGAGAAAGATCTTGGCGTTAACATTGGTATTTAGAAGGAGGTGAGTTCTAGTGTCTGAGTATTTTTCAATCACGGAATTGTGTTTGTTCTACATCGATATTCATGGTAAAAAGTAGAACACCTACACGAAGAAGGCGGTAGAAATTTGCCGGTGAATCGACACCGACAGTGTCTGTCGAGGATCGTTTGGGGCCGGTGATAAGTGTTAAATGCTTGTACGGCGTCAAGCGATCACTGAAGATTTTTTCGATTCGAGAAGGCGGCGGTGGGCGAGGCTAAGCGTGAGCTAGTCTCTTCCGAAGCGGAGAAAGATGTGCGGCCGTGGTGGGAAGCAGAGTAGAAGGCACCTCGCCTAGAACTTCGATCTGGGATGACCAAGGCGAAAAAGCTTCACTGGCCGGCTAAGATGGCGGATGAAGCGGATAGAGCTATGGAAGTACTACTCGTGAAGCAATGACGACGGGATATAGGTGAAGCGGATGGCTCGGATAGAAGAGTTGAGGATGAAGAGTCGGTTATGATCGGCCCAGAAGGCGAGAGACTTAGAAGTGGGAAAGAACACATTCATTCGGGGCCGAGAATCTCGGTAGAAATCGAGAAGAAGAAGATCCGAAGCCCTACCCTCGAAGATCGAGAGGGCACATCACCTATCGATTCTAAGGAAGCGAGTCGGAAAGAAGCGAAGAGGTCGATCCGGAGATCACCTCACGAGAGACCCTGAAAAGCACTTGTTGTTGCACATTCTCGCCGTAGTGCAGGAGTTCGAGGCGAAGTATATCGGGGATCGTACTCCAGAAAGTCTCTTGAGGTACACCACCCAATGGACACTCGCCATCGTAAAAGTCCTTACAGAGTTGAAGGCTCTATTGTGAAAGCCGGTCCACTCGGAAGAAGAGGAGTCAGGAAAAAAAAGCATCATCTCGACGGAAGGTGTGGAGTGTATACGGTTAAAGAGTTAAAGGAACCGGAAGCAACTTGAAGTACAAAAAGCGAAGGATACTTAGGAAAGAAGGCATCCCTTTTTCGCGGAAATTCTTAAAAAAAAAAGCGGCCCCACGAAGTTGCCCGTATCGAGAGTTATGATGGATCGGGATCCCTATGACCCACGGTCGGCGTTCAATGGTGATGGATTAATATGACTTTAGCGATCGGCTAAGTGTCATACTTTTTTGTCCTAGCCTTCGGAAAGGATGCGGCGGTGGATGGGGACTTTGCCCTCGGATTGATTTCATCTTGGGCGGACGTATGCGATAAATTTCATGCTCGCCGGGGAGCAAAAAAGAAGGGAAAACAATTTGGTTCGTTGGCTCGAGTTCGACGGTTTTGAATGAGTCTTTGGGCGATATGTGAAGAGGTTAGTGAAGCGATCGGCCGAGTGTGAGACTGAGCGATCTACAAGTCGTTAATTTGTTTGAGAATGGGTTAGATCTGGTCGAATCGGAGAAGTTGGTGAAGAAGTTAATGTTTCATCACAGAAGAGTCTATTTGAAGCCTTTGACAAAAGTGAAGGCTATATCGTAGTGGAGGAAGCCGTGGGCGACCTCAAGCGTCCTTCTTGGGGCCAGAAGCAGGAGAGCGAGTCGGGGGGCCGAGCGATAGAGACGAGAAAAAGAATGAAGGGAATAAAGGCAGCTACGAAGGCGGGTGAAGAAAATATAACAATTGGAGCAGGGGTGGAGGGCGTTCGTCGCTCCAAATTGAAGAGTGAATAGGGCGTACCTGACTTTTCAACACGAGAGCGAAGTACATTATCTTGGATCAAATTAAAAATCAACCTATCTTGAGCCACCTCGAGATAACATTAAGCTTAGGAAAGGAATTCTCGTAAGTATTGTGATTATCATCAAGCTTGGTCGTAATCTGAGCAGTGTGCTAGTTTGAAGGACTTTATTGAAAGAAAGAAATCTGGCGGGGCTTTAATTAGGTATGTGGTTGCGAAGAACTAATCAGCAATGAGGATAGAGGGCATTCGGTGACTCAACCCGGTTCGTGAGCGTTGCCGGCTCGGAGCGACTGCGAAGCGCGCGTGGTAGATGTCATCAGCTTTGGGGGTATACAGCGAACTTCGTTGGAAAAAGCGTAGAAGTTACTTGGATTCGGTCGTATCGGTGGCGGGTACCCTCCGAAAGTAGCAGACCTTATTCAATCTGATAATCTCCTTTCTTGATGAAGATTACCCGCCGGAAGTCATTGAACCTTACGAGGATCATTGGTCTTGGCTATGAAGTGGGTTCGGTGGATATGAAGCGGATGATGGTAGATAATGGGTCTTTGTAGATATTACGTATGCCACGCTTATCGGAGGATGCACTGAGGCAGGCGAAAAGATGGATATAGGACGGGAGGCTCCTTTATATGGTTTTAGTAATGGCCCGGTCGAGGTGTTTGGAACCGTTGAACTACCGGTCGTCTTGGAGCGGCCCCCAACGGTAGAAATTATTTGCAAATTTTATGTTGTGCGCGTAGATTACGCTTATAATCTTTATTTTGGGAAGACCTACTTTAATTGCTTTGCAAATTTGTGACCTCGATTCCTCATTTCAAAATCAAATTTCCCTCGGCTCGTGGGGTTGGCGAGGTGAGAGGGATTTGGATCGGCGAGAAGGTGTTATAGGAACCTTTGTGATCACCGGGAGTGGGAGTATCGAAGCGAAGCGAAGCGGACCATGGCGATAGAGATCGAACCCTTCACGAGAGAGTAGTTAGAACCATTGGTCGTACCCGGTGAAGAAAGCGGAGGAGATAGAGCTCATCCGAGGCGAAAGCAAACAAGTCGGTGAAAATAGGTTGGTCTGCGGAACCTCTCGAGACGAACCTCATGGAGCTCTGCAATCTTATGTTGACATTTTGCATGGGAACCTCGGGATATGCCGGGAGTAAGCGGGGATATCATTTGAGCATCGGTTGGAGAAGTGGACCCGTCGAAAAACCGGTCAAGCGGAAGAGGAGGATTTTTCGCTTTTTGAGCGTCGGTGAATCATTGATGAAGAGATTGCAAAAGTTGTTGGCGGTGACTTCATCTTGAGATCGACTACCCACGATGGATGGCGAATGTGGTCTTTGGTCGAAGAAGCAAAATGGTAAATGGCGAGTCTGCATCGACTACTGCGACCTAAATAAAGCTTGTCAGAAGGATTTCTACCCGTACCCCCATCGACCGACTCATCGATGCCACTTGGGGTATGCTTTGTTAAGTTTCATGGGCGCGTTCTGCGGATATCATCAAATTTCTATGTGTAAAGAGGATATCTAGAAGGCGGCGTTCATTACGCATCGTTCGATATATACTATAAGAAAATGACTTTCGGCCTCATCGATGCAGGAGCCACGTACGAGAGGATGATGAACCGTGTCTTGGATATCAATTTGGCGGGAATGTGGAGGTGTCGTGGGCGACATGATTGTCAAAAGCATGTTGGTGCATAAACATCTGGATGATTTAGAAGAATGCTTTCGGACAATTTCGTCATCACAATTTGAGATTGAACCCCACTAAGTGCACCTTGATACAGGAAGGTGGCAAGTTTACAGGTTATCTTGTCGGTCGGAGAGAGAATTGAAGCCGATCGAGAGAAGATTGAGCGATCCTAAACATGAAGACTCCTCGGTCATTTAAAGATGTTCAACGTCATTTGGAAGGATTGCGACTTTGAGGAGGTTTATGTCGGTCGGCGAGAAAGATGTTTCTGCCGTTCTTTGATACATTGAAAGAATAGAGAAGAATGCAAAAAGCGTTTGATGGACTTGGTGTGAGGGCGCCTTCGAGCATCAAGTCCTACTTATCTTGGCGCCTTTGTTGGTGAAGCCGCTCTCTTGAACCCTATATTTATACTTAGCGACTAGTTCGTTGGCGGTAGGAAGCGGTTTTGGTGCGTGAAGTTGAAAGTAGCTTGACACCGGTTTATTATGTAAGCCCGTATCCTTGGGATCTTTGAAACAAGTGCGAACATTGAAAAGTTTGCTTTTGCTTTAATAAGCTTTGCTAGTCGAAAGCTTAGCGATACTTCGAGGGTAGATTGGTAATAGTATATCTGAGATCGACCTTTGAAGAAGATTATGGGCAAACACTGAGGTATCGGGGAGATTAGGCTGCGTGGACGATGGAGTTGTCCCAATTTTTCATTGAATATCATCCGAACCGCCGTGAAAGGCAAGCCTTGGGTGATTTTGTAGTTGAATGCTCATTTTTTGAAGGTGATGAAGTTGTGGTAGAAGGTGAAGGATCGACGAGAGCGATTCGATTCTTATGAAGCGAGTTCGTGAATATTTGTATGCGAGATGGGTCTTCTACCACAGACGTCGGTGGGCGAGGATTATTACAGCGAGTCGGGAGGGATTGAGTGCGTGAGCCATGATTTGAGTTCAAAGCGACAAACAACGAAGGAAATTTGAGTATGAAGCGGTACTTGCGAGGTTCTGTGGCGAAAAAGTCTTGAAGTCTGAAAGAATAATCATCTTGATGATTCTTAGTTAGTCGTTAAGCGACTTTACGGGAATCTGAAGCTCGAGGCCCAAAAATGATCAAATATCTAGCGAAATTGAAGAACAACTTCAACATTTCCAATCCTACGAGTTTTTGAAATTGGCGTAATAACAATTGATTCTTTGATGCTCTTTCTCCAAATTAGCCCTTCTACGGATGTTAACGTCTTTGATGGGTCGGTTTACTTAGAAATTTTGCGACATCTAGTGTCCATCATGAATCGGTGATGTGCATTGGCCAAGAACAGCTCTTTGGTTGACTCCGTATATAGAGTATCTGGCGGATGGCGTCTTACCCCGGATCGGATGCTCGCTTGAAAATCAAGTATAAAGTGCTAATTTTGTTACGATTGATGGGGATGCATTAGAAGGGCTTTCTCATCTCCTTTCTTGAAATGCGACTCCATACGGTGAATATGCTCTCTCGGGAAAGCACACATGAAGGCATCTGTGGCGACCGTATGGCGGCTAAGTCATTGCTTTATAAAGTACTTCGACAAAGTCTTCTTGGCTACCATCTTCAAAAGAAGCGGTTGAATCGTCGAAGTGCGAGAAGTGTCGACTCAGCGGTCAGATCCCGTGACCACACGGAAGAGCTATACTCGATCTTATCTCTATACCCGCCCATTTATGCGGGGGTTGATATCTGGGTCCCTCTTAGAAGGCAAAAGGTCAAGTCGGTTTTGTTATAGTTGCCATCGATTATATGACCAAGTGGGTGGGTGGGTAGAAGCAAAAGCCACTTAGGTTAATAACGAAACGAGGAATGCTTGAAATTTTGAAAAAGAATCGTAGTATTTCGTTTGGGATTCCTAAGGTGGTAATATCGGATGATGGGCGTCGGTTTGTGGGATCGAAATTTGAAGCATTTTTGAAAAAAGGCGGGGATTGACGCAGAGAAAGACTTGATGGCTCATCACGTCGAATGGACAAGTTGAAGTGACAATGAGCAGCTCTTGAATGGGATCAGCCTTGAGTTGGGCCGAAGCCGAGGCGAGATGGCGGAGGAGCTACTTAGCGTGTTATGGGCTTATCGAACTACTCAGGGACTACTGACGGGATTCACCTTTCAGTTGGCTATAATGCGATGCCTTAGTCAGTTGAAATTGGATCTCAAGTCTTGAGTCGGTCATTTTGAGAGATCTCTGATGAGGAAGGGCTTAAGGCCGATCTTGATTTGCTTGAGGAAGTAAGAAAGCTTGCCTTAATCAAATTGGCGACTATCGGTGAAGAGTGGCCAAGCATTATAACAAGAGGGTAAAGTTTGAAGGTTGAAGTAGGAGATTTTGTCTCGAGAAGCGAAGCATCTACACCTCGAGAATCTGGGAAAGGCGATGCCCAAATGGGAAGAATAGTATGAAATCTTTGAAAGTGCAAAGGCGGGGACTTATCGGTTGAAAGGCATTAGATGGGTCGTGATTAAGAAGAATACTTAGCTTATTTGGCGAGGCTTAGGAAGTACTTCGGTAAAAATGATGTCGATACATTGGAAGTCGTAAATATTTATGTCATCATCGATAAAAGTTCCCTTTTTCTCGAACAAATCTTGTCTTCGTTCTTGATCGGTTCATTGGTGTTAGGAGTTCGGGTGGACTGTTGACCATTCGATGGTAGCCTTTTTCGGTGGTGGTCTTATGAGTTTGTCGGGGCCCCGTGGTAGGCAAAGCGTCGTTGGTGTTAGGAGGTTTGGGTGGACTCGTGACCATTCGATGGTAGCCTTTTCGGCGGTGGTCCTTATGAGTTTGTCGGGCCCGCCGTGGTAGGCAAGCGTCGTTCATTTGTTAGGAGGTTGGGTGGACTCGTGACCATTCGATGGTAGCCTTTTTCGGGTGGTGGTCCTTATGAGTTTATCGGGGCCCGCCGTGGTAAAAACGTCATTGGTGTTAGGAGGTTGGGTGGACTCGTGACCATTCGATGGTAGCCTTTTCGGCGGTGGTCCTTTAGAGTTTATCGGAGCCCTTTCGTGGTAGGCGAAGCGTCATAGGAGGTTCGGGTGGACTCGTGACCATTCGATGGTAGCCTTTTCGGCGAGTGTGGTCCTTTAGACCTTGTCGGGGCCGCCCGTGGTAAGCAAGTGTCATCTTTAAGGACCTTTGTCGGGCCCTTGCGTGGTAAGCAAGTGTTGTCCTTTAGACCTTGTCGGGCCCGCCGTGGTAGGCAAGTGTCATCTTTTAGACTTTATCGGCCCCGCCGTGGTAAGCAAATGTCATCTTTTGGATTTATTAGGCCTTTGGGGTAAATAAATTCCTAATGAAGCGGATCTATCTCACACTTGGTAACTAATAAGTATCCCTTTACTTTATTACCTAAAATTTTTTCTAAGTGTTGAGTTAGGAATGCCTCATTCTTTAACTTCATCTTATACATTATATGACATGTTTAGTTGTTAATTAATGATTCGAGTTGATCCATGAAAGAGTTTGTGCATCTTTTTAGTTAAATTAATATTGGAGTATTGGCGGAAGGTAAATGCACCGAAGTTATAAGGGATGAAACCACCTTTCATTGATATTCAATCTAATTACAATATTAGATAATTTTTACAAATCCTATAAATTAAATAAAGAAAAATAACAAAAATCTTCATAAAAATTCTCTAATGAGATCAAGGAATAAGAAAAGCATCAGCTTCAGGCGCCACCTTCGTCATCTGAAGAGTCGAGCAAGGATGGATCCGCGTTGGCTGCAATCAGCTTCTCCTTGCCACGACTCGTGAGCTCGTAACTCTCGAATATATCTTCATTATCTCCCCATTGATCTCATCAGGAGTTAGATACTCTTCACTGATTTGTTTGCGAAAGGTCGCCGGTTAGAGGAGCCCGAGGTCCGAAGAGCCTTGAGTTCTCGGATTTCTTCTTGAGCTTTTCTTGGTTTATTCGGATGATGAGTCTCTGCCGACTCTAATTTTTGGATGGTCTTGGTGGGAGCTTAGCATCGACCTTTAATTCCTTGATCTTCTCCATCCTTATCTCGCTCCTCGAACCAGTCGACATTCATTTTGGCGATCTCCTCGTCTTTGTGCTTTGGTTGACTTTAGTTCTTCATTGGAGGCCTTCACATCTTCCTTGGCTTGGGCTAACTCTTTTGAAGACCTTCATTTTGTATGAAGAAGGCATTAGCGTTGAGTCTTTTCCACTAGCAAGCGAGACTTGAAGGGCATTCTCCTTCCTCGAGCCCCTTCCTCCGATTGACCTCGAGAGACCTCGGGCCTTGAGCCTTGCGAACACTGAGCATTCGCTTTATCATGTCGATATTATTTGATCGGTTTTCGGATGTATAAGTATGAAGATAAATTTGAAATAAAGGATAAAACCGTTTACCTTTCGCCAAGTAGCTCATACCTTATTTGAGTAAATCCCATTCGAGCTGTTTCGAGCAGAGTGATCATCGGTTTCACGACGAAAGCGTTGAGCAGTTGAAAGGAAAATGGGCATTGAATCGAGGCCACGTGGTCGGAGAAGCCGTGGCGTCTCTTTGAAATTCGGCGGTCGTTTGTCTTGGAGGAGAAAGCGGGGTTGATTGTGAAGCTGGCGAAGAGTCCACATGTATGGTTTTCGGAGAAGGAGATCGGCGAGGAGTGGGTTCGGGGGGTTGGCGAAGAGTGCGGATGATGAGCAGGGGTGGTTGTCGATGGATGTTTCCTTTTTTGGGAGGGAGTGGGGACGGATCCGGTCGGTTCATCATCGAAGCGCGTGGATTTACGTGGGGATTATCGGAGGAATGGCGGTAGAAGGCGAGGAACTTCGGAGCTCTTGGCGATCGAGGGGGTTATCTTCGTCCTTATTTTTTCTTTACGAAGAACCTTGGCCCGATCGTGCGAAAGGAATGTCGAAGCAGACTCCTCCTCACCGGGGTAGGTTCGGAAAGGTGCGAGATTGGGGTTGGTTGATGGGGTTGTTTGTGGGGTTGCCGGAAGTGTTTAAGGGTCACTTTCGGGGTTTGTTTAGGTTGGGTGGATTTGGATTTTTGGCGGATCTTTTTTCTTGGTGAGGTCGAGGACTCTTGGGTATGTTGGGCTCATCGGTTTGGGGTTCATCATTTTGAAAGGAGGTAGTTGGTGGATCGGTGATTGGGGATCGACTGGGAAGATTCTTGGTCGGATGCTCTCGCTTCATCATCAAGAATTCTTTTCTGAAAAAAATCTTCCAGTCTTTCACTTAGAAGAAGTTGGTTTGATTAGAGACAACTTTGCAAAAAACCATATATCGAGAACCTATATCATTTATATATCCCAAAATTATATTCAAAGTTGTTGAAACTTACATTTGTGGTCGTATAGCCGGGCTTGTTTGGTCGGAAGTGTAAAACTCCATTCTTTTGGAGGAATCTTCTTCAAAAAAGTGCCATCTCCTCACACGCGCTCTTGGAGATGTCTCCAAAGTCGTGAGAGACCCGTCGAGGTAGTCAATCTGGAGAGAAGAGATCTCGGGTCCGTGACGAAAAACCACTTCTCGTGCTGACCCTTGTTCTTTGGAAGGGTATCCATCGAGGTCTCTCTCGAATCTGGTGTTGGGTCGGGGATTGCTTACTCGACATTTTAAAGCCTCGTTCTCGAGACCTTCCGTGAGAGAAGAGGGTGAAGAAGATGTCAGCAGAGGGAGAAATCCTAATTCGTGAATGATGATGATGAATGCGGGATATGGATGTAGGAATTAGGCACTAATTGAGCAAAGCCCACTCCTATGAACCCTAGGAGGTAGCGATAAAAGCATGGAGAGGTAGGCGAACCCCCTTTTCGGAAAGGTGGTGGCGTGGCGACCAACGGTGATGTCAGTCATTTGATGCGTCGCTCTTGAGGCGGAGGAGCCCTTATGGCGTACATGTCGGGGAATCGATACTTGAGTCAGAAGGATCGTATCTCGATTCCGTGACGGAAGAGGGATGTTGGCATGGGAAGCTGTTCCCCATCCTTGAAAAAGTCGAGGAAGGTGATCTGGAGGGATCGGTGGATTTCCCCCATGGTTGTTGAAGATTGGGGTTGGAACTCGAACCCTCTTGGTTAGGGTTTGGGTTGGGAGAAAGCAGTACTAACGGGGAGTTCTGTGAAGGGGAGAGTTTTGGCTAGAGTTCACGGTCACCATTGTTGAGATTTAGTGAAACGAGAGAAAGAAATTTTGCGAGGAGAGAAGAAAGCTCAAAGGTTCAAATTTCAAATTAGAGTAAAAGCAAGTCGAATTGGTAAAGTTTACCTTTTATCTTGATGGTTACCTACGGTGTCGAGGACATTTAATTCACTCTGATGATGATGAATGGGAAGAGGTTTCGTCCAGTTTTGGGTCTAAATATCTTCACTGAGTGGGCTTGCGTCTATTGGGCTTCCCATTTCTATTTACGATATCAATTTGGATCGATTTTGTTGGGCTTTGGTGAGTTTCACTTTGGACCTCTTGTGATTTATCATAATTCGTTATATCATGGGCTATCTTGTTTATAGTCTTTCATTAAACATCTGTTTAATAAAAGACTAGAAGCGATGTTGGGCCGTAATCCTTTTCCTTATTGGCCGGACTTAATGGGCTCCTCCCTTGGATCGTATTCTTTTGTGTCTAATTGATCCAGAATGATTTGGGCCCGATTACTTGATTATTTCGTTGGGTCCTTTTCGGTTGGATCCGGTCGTTTGGGTCATTTTCGTTATTTGGGCTTAGTCGTTGAATTGGCCCATTATACAAGTGTCACTTAATCGACTTTGGTAGGTAATCATTATGCCGAATGATAGTTGACTCTATATACGCCACCTTCTACGCATGGCATTAATGAGGATGGGACTCGGATAATGGTGGCAAAAAGAGTAGTAGCGGTGAGGAAGTAAGGCTACATCTTTAATTTGAAGTGGCCAGGGAGTGGGGAAAAGGTGTCGGGAGGTGATGGGTGTACGATGGCAAGGATTGGAGTGCGTATGGGGCTAAGATCACAAAAGAGGTAGGTAAACATTAAAACATTCGTATTATTATTACACATTAGACATTATTTTTATTATTGACCTTGATCTGGATCTTGGACATTAGACATTAAAGCGGTCGGTCTCCATTGTTGACATTGTTGTCTGCGGGAATCGCCAGTCGGATTGACGTCTTGATGATTGGGGACGTGAAGAAAGATCTTGGCGTTAGCATTTGTTTTCATAAATAATAATTTTAAAAATTTTAATTTATGAATTACGAAATGTAGAATAAATAGAGAATTATACTATAATTTATAATTCAATTTACATTAAAAGGATATAATAAATTTCATGAATTTATTTGCAAAAGTTTTTTTGGGGGGGGGGGATCTGACGGAGGGTATTAGATAATGCGGCCAAACCCATCGAAACTTCCAGCAGTTGGCCGCGTGTCCGGACGCCACCTGCATAGCACGTGACAAGTAAAATAATTACTCCACCATTACCACGATTCGTTTCTTTAACCATCATAACCTACACTCCCGGCGGGCGGCGCCCTCCTCATTCAGTCAAACCTCTTGTTGACTGCGCCGAATATTTCACCTCACGATGCTTTCCTGATTCAACTGCACGTGTACTGCGTGAACCCACGCTCCTTTTACTTCTTACGTTTTTTAAGAATTAAACGCTACTACTAAATACCCCTTACATTACTTAGATATTAATCTTATTCGTAAGAAAATTATTACACGAACAATTAACTTTTCATTCCGATTGACTTCATATTTACTAGTATTTATTGCAGTGTGCAATTCGAATAAAAAAATTGAATAAAAATTATAAAATATGTATTATGTGTAATTAAAATGAATAAATAATTTTAATAAAAATTAGAACTTAGGTGTAACCAATATCACATTTTACCGATATATATATATATATATATATATATATATATATATATATATATATATATATATATCCGTAATTTTCTCCTTCCAAGTTATTTATAAATTTTAAAAAATTAATATTTTGTTAGTATTTCTATTTAAGATTTTTGAAAAATTATAAGTTGAGTTGAGGGGATCTTTCATGGACTTGTTTCAACTTTCACGAGTGAATTGCTCTTGAAATGTTATACAAGTAATATTGTTTTGAAGCATTCAAATTGGTTTGAAATTTAATTCACATAAGATTTTGTCATGACCTCCTAACATATAATAAAGGAAAGAATCCGCGCCTAGCCATACATTTAAAATGATCCAACTTTATTATGAACATTATGCAATATATTAAAATAATGTCTATTTTTGTGTTTGTACACACAGTAAATTCAAAATTTGTCAATTTATTTTAAAACATTTAACATCCTAAAGAAATTAGGAACCAATTAAAAGCAGTTTGTACTTGATTAAACAATAATAAAATATGCTAATCACCATTATTGATGCCACTAAAAATCTCTTAATCAAACATTTCTTATATAACCCCCAAAAAAAAAAAAATACTCCATAAAGGTGTTATGAAAAATAAAATTCCTGATTAAGATTTTATGGTGTGACGTTTTCGCAATGACTTGCCAACGTTATTATTAACAGTTGGATGTATTAAAATTTCTCCAAAATTAATCTAAAATTTTTAATTCTGTGCCGTTTTATGGTTTTGGTTCACGTGGATAGTTTGAGAGGGCAGTAAAAGGTCTTGAATGTAGGCCTAGCCCCCGGATGATCAGCCAAAAAGCCCACGAGAAAGATTGAGTGACGCACGCTCTTTGATGGAGCGTGGTCCGAGGCCTTCTTTAACGACTCCCTCTTTCTGCTCTTCTATAAATCCCACCCCATTTCCTCCTTTCTTAACTCATACCCCCCCCTCCCCCCCCCTCCCCTCCCCTCAAACCCTACATCACAATAAAAAAGTACGGAAAATTATAAAAACAATGGCTCCGAGAGATAAACTTACCGCCGTTGCCGGAAATAATGTCGTTTTTGCCGGTAAGGAAACTCGTTATAGAGGCGTCAGGAAGAGGCCCTGGGGACGATACGCTGCCGAGATCAGAGATCCCGGTAAGAAAAGCCGCGTTTGGCTCGGCACATTTGACACAGCTGAAGAGGCGGCGCGTGCTTACGATACTGCCGCTCGTGAGTTTCGCGGTGCTAAGGCTAAGACTAACTTCCCTACTTCCTCAGAACTCGTTGCCACTGCTGCTAAAAAAATTATCAAGCCAGCCGCCGCCGGTAACAGTACTCGAAGCCCTAGCCAGAGCAGCACTGTCGAATCATCGAGCTCAGCGCCTCTTATGGCCGCCGTTGCTCCACCACCCTCCCTCGATCTCAGCCTGGCTCACCTCGGTGCTGCCGTACATTATCCATGTTTTATGCCGACGGCGCGTCCAATGTTCCTCTTTCACGCGCTGTCAAGGCCAGATGCCATAAATAGCCATCTTAACATGTTCAGATCGGAGCGGCCGCTTGTTGCTCTACATCCTACACTCGCCGGCAGTGCTCAGAGCGACTCTGATTCTTCCTCGGTCTTCGATTATAACTATTTCGGTCGTAACTCGCATAGAAAACCGCTCGATTTTGACCTCAACCTTCCACCACGGTCGGAGGTTGCCTGATCTGGCCGGAAACATCATTTGCCAGTTAAATTCCGATTTCACTAACCTTATTACGACTCTGTTCTGACTTTTCAGTTTCTGAATTTAGAGAAGAGAATAGAAGAGAAAGGATTTAAATATGTAGGAGACGAAACTAAGAGAGAAGTCGCAGCCTGACAATGTTTTCGATCTGCTGATATATTGTGTTCCTATATGTAAATACATAACGAATTAGTATCTTTAAGGTTCTTGCTTTTGTTTTCATACAGAAATTAATCAAGTCACTTGTTTCTCTCTTTATAATTTTGTGTTAATACTTTGCCGGCCATTGATCAATCAAATTAATTGGCAATGGGAAACGAGGTGCGCAGTGAGCATTATAAAAAAGTAGGCGTATGATATGAGTGAGTTATGCTCAAAATGAATGCTCACGTTAGAACAATGGGCCCACACGTGTACGGAGGAGGGATGTATCAAGTTTTACTATACGCAGCAGGGGTAAAATGGGTCAGTCTCGTGATGAGAAGCATGGGCTCTCCCCTCTGTCCCGACTGTCGGATGGGAGGACGCCCTCGAGATTCGTTATTTTTGTGTCTTATTCCTTTCCGATCTCAATTTCTTTCTCTTTAATCGGACGGTTCTAAGGAGAGATGCGAAGAGGTGGTATTCATGATTAAAAAAAAAAAAATGGTTAAGTTCAGATGACCCCATGGGGTTTGAGCGATTTCTCATTTAACTATTTATAGTCAGTAAAGCTATATTTAAACACCCAATTTTTTGAGTTAAAGTGAAAAAATACTTTTCATCTTAACTCCGTTAAATAATTTGGCTAAAGACTTAATTACCCTCCATATATATATATATATTGTAAGACCCCAGTTTTTATAAATAAAGATGAATTTTAATATAAATATTATTTTTGAATATTATGGAATAAATTTGATATAATGTTATAGTTGTGGGTAATATTTATAAATTTTGCAGAAAGTATCTGAGTTGTTATAAAATATTAGTTTGGTGGGGAATATTCTTTTTGTTAGGAATATTCGCATAAATACAACAATTTCAATCGTTAGGTGACCACACAATGAAATTATTTTCGGATTGAGAAAAGCGACAAAAATATTTTATAAAAATAACTATGGAGTATTACAGTTAAAAGCTGTTAAACCCTAGGTGGTAAAAAATGCGAATGTCTGGCGTGGTTGATAAGAAGACATGCAGTATTGATTATTGACGCTACTACGGGAGAAATTCACACAATTTATCTTTCAATTATTCTACTGATAATTCACGATCATATCTATTATATTATTGATTCAATTATTGTACAAAGATTAAATACAGATAATATGTTATAGTATTAAATCGATAATTGAGGCGATAAGTTATAAATGATTAATAATTGTTGAAAGATTAAATATGTGTTGATGAAAAATAAAATGATTTGTGGTAAGTTTGATTATTTTATGGAAACGTATATAAATCATCTAAAGTCTCTTCGTCGATAAGTATTTCTTCATTAACAATAGTAATTACCTTCGTCGATAGTAATTACCCTTGTGAATAGATTTACCTCGCCGTCGATAGTAATTCGCCGTCGATAGTAATTACCCTTGTGAATAGTATTTACCTTCGTCGATAGTATTTACCTTCCGTTATAGTAATTACCTTTTACCAGACGTCGAGCAAACACTCGTCATTTCACATTCTGCGGCGTCGAACCAACTCGTTTAGCATTCACATTACGTCAAGCAGGTCAAACCAACCGCTTGCCCACTTTCGCTTTTTCGGTCTTCAAAGTTTGAAATCTTCTATAAATAGAGGCGCAGGGCTTCATTATTTTTCACGAATTCATTCAGTATGTATAGAGAAAAGTATAGAGAATAAGAGAAAGAAGAAGAGTATTTTATTCTTATCTTTCGTTTGCAGTATTCAATCTCCTACCAAAAGTAAGAGGTGTTATTCTTCTTATTCACGAAGATAACTGTTGTTATTCCATCGCTATTATTGATACGTTGGAATAACTCACTTGTATCATTTTCTATACTTCTTGACATTCT
Organism: Panax quinquefolius; assembly: GCA_020205615.1. Classification (NCBI taxonomy): domain Eukaryota; kingdom Viridiplantae; phylum Streptophyta; class Magnoliopsida; order Apiales; family Araliaceae; genus Panax; species Panax quinquefolius. Next base: position 128,480,831 of record CM035170.1, read on the forward strand.
TCTATTATTTTGTTGGAACATCGCGCATGCGTGTGTTTACACCGGGACTGGTTAAAATCTTTATTATTATCGTGTGTTTCTGTGTATTTACACCCTAAAATCTTTTTATTATTATTCTATGGAACGTCGCATACGCATGTGTTTTCTGGCGGATTGTTTCTTTATTATTATTCTCGCTGGAACATCCATGCGTGTGTTTTTCTGGGCCGCGGTTGCTCCATTCTTTATTATTAATCTGTTGAAACATCGCATGCATGCGTTTTTGCGGGACCAGATTCCGATTATTTATTATTCTGTTGGAATAACTCGCTGCGTATGCGATCTCATCGCATGCGTGGTGATTTCTTTTGTTATTCTATTCTTTATTATACCTGGGTTGGTTAAAACTTTGACTTTATCTTCCAGTGAAATTAGTGGAATATCCTCGATATTTGCGTTTCATCCAAAGATCTTTTCATGGAAATATACTTACGATCATTCTTGAATTTTACTCTACAAAACAAAGATGTCGTGTTGATAATTTGGACGTTAATAATTCCTTGGATAAAATAATTTTTGAACTTGTTTTATTGAATTCTTATATCATCACATCATCCCCATGTTTATATTATGTTGAAAGTCATCCACATGGCGCATAGTGCGTAGATGGACTTTGGTATGATTATAATGAGAGGCTATTAGATTATGAATGGTAACCGTAATGTTACAAATGATGTGATAAAAATCCCGATTGTCAGTAGTGCGTTGGTGGACAGATTGTTGGCGTGATCACGAATTATTAATGAATACACAAATATTCTTGGCCAGTAGTGCATGAATAATTGTGGTACGTGATCTTAAAGAATATCCTGGCCGTAGTAGTGCGGGGGTGATTCGATGATGTGGAATATTTATTAAAGTCGAGTCTCATTTATAATAAATGATGAAAAACCTTTAAAACCGCAAAGATAGTAGACTTTATTTTCTACTTGGCTTCTTTTAATGGATTCTTTATTCACCGCAGATTAAACCCATTTATCATTGTATTTTATCGGTTTAACATTGTTGAAGACTATTGATAATTTATTCTGCATTATCTTAGTCATAATATTTCTTCTTGAAAATTGAGTTGAAATTTCACCCTTTCTTTCAATTTTTATTCTCTTGAAATGAGAATATAATTTTTGACGACGGCGGGGAAGCAGTGATGGTCCCGAAGATAAGATTAGTAGTCCTCACTATTACGTGAAATAGTGTGATAATAATTGTAATGAGGATTTTTTTGAGTTTGTATAATATCTAGTAGGCGATATTTGTATTTAAACTCACGTTTATGTCGTATTATACTACCTACAGATTATGTTAATAAGTTGTATTTAAATTACATACTATGTAAGTGGCGGCACCCAAGATGGGTGATGTATACCTAATTTTGGGGCGTCGCGGTTAATATCGAGCTTAGGGATATGATCCTGGCTAAGATGTGAAAATATCTTTAGGAGGGAGAGGCGGGAATACCTTCGCTAGTATGACCTACCCAAGTTTATGTCTTTATTTTATTGGTTGGTCGGAAGATAGGGATAATTTGTTACATGTCAATTAACCTTTTGTTTTGTGGCGATGTCGAAAATGACATCCCGAGAATGTTGAGAATAAGAATGAAGTATGACGATCGTTGATTCACCACATATCCATAATCGGGATAATGTGCGATCGGGAAGGCGATAATCCTCACGCAAACAACAACAACACCGACCAAATGATGAATGATCAAATGTTCGGAGGCTTTATCTGATTTTTACGAACAACAATGGTGAGAAGCGACTCGCCCAAAACGTAGGAGGAAACACGAAAAACTCTCGAGGCGGTCACCATTAAACAATTCAAAGAGCTGGGACCACCGGGAGTTTAAGGGAGAGCCAAAACCACTTCAGCGGAAGCATGAATAAAACAAATTACCAAGATATTTGATGTCTTGGGATGTTCAGGAAGCAAAAGGTTCCCTTCGCAGCGCTTTTATGTTCTTGCGCGAGAGGCGAATTTCGGTGGGAATCCAGAAACGTACTCAACCTCGTCAGATGAAGATATCTTGGGAGAAGTTCAGGAGAGTTTCAACGACAAATACTTTCCCGAAAGTATTCGCCATACATGAAGGAGGTGGAATTTATCAAGTTGGAATAAAACAATATGGCCCGTGTCGCAATACGAGGCAAAATTTGCGGAGTTATCACGGTTTCGTCCCCACTGGTGGATAATGAAGAGAATGACGCGAATGTTTTAAGAGGTTTGAAGTCGGATATACGCCAACATCTTATTTCTCATAAACCGTGTTTGTATTCGGATGTTGTAAATAGGGCTCGATTAGTGGAACGCGATAATGAGTCAACGTAACTAAAAAGAGAAACCGCAAAATTATAATACCAATGAGAGTAGTCATCGAGCGGTGACAACAAGCGTGGAGGAATCAACAGGCCGGATATGGTAACCACGCCGGTGGTAATCGGTACAAAACAATAAGAATGGACATTTCAAGAAACGGAGATTCAACAATGATGGAAGACGTCAAGACCAAAGACCCATTGTTAAGGAAGGAGAAAGACCACCCATCATATGCTTCAAATGTGGAGAGAGGGACACATCGGTCAAACTAATAAATGTAGTCGTCAAAGATGTTATAATTGTGGAAGAGAAGGTCACTTAGCTCGATTTTGTCGTTTATCAAGACAAATTAGACTAGGATGGAGGCACCAAAGGCCATCCGGAAAATTCAAAACCCGATAGTCTGAGGGAGAGGCGTTTGTTGTGACCTCCCAAAGAGCAAGGAATCCGAATGAGGTCATCACGAGTAAGCTTATCATAAACTCTAATGAAGTCTATACTTTATTTGATACTGGGATTCTACCCATTCTTTTATTTCTCCTACTTTCACCATCGATTAAATTTGACTCAGGAGAAATTAGACTTTGACTTATCTGTGGAAACTCCGTTGGGAGAAACCTTCATTACATCCACTGTTTATAAGTCTTGTTTTGGTTCAAATCGGCACCTCACATTACCGTCGATCTTATTTCATTAAAAATACTTGCATTTGACGTGATTCAGGGATTGATTGGTTAACTACTTATCACGCAAAAATTGATTGTTTTTGTAAGGTTGTTAGCTTTCATATTCCTAACCAACCTATTATACGAATTCAAGCGACCAAACCATTAAAATCAATCACGGTCATCTCAAGCCATAAAGCTATTCGTTTATTGAAAAACGGATGTCTAGCTTTCTTAGCTCATGTCACGATTTAAATAAAAATACGCCGGTTTTAAACGATATTCTATTGTTAATAAATTTCCGACGTATTCCCAGAAGAACTTCCGGCCTACCCCAGGCGTGAAATTGAATTTTGTATCGACCTTGAACCCGAGACAAAACCTATTTCCAAAGCCCCATATCGAATGGCTCCTATTAAACTTCGTGAGTTAAAGACCCAAATGCAGGAATTGTTAGACATTGGCTTTATTCGTCCCAAGTACTTCTCCTTGGGGTCTTCTCATTCTATTCGTGAAGAAGAAAGATGGGAGTATGCGACTTTGTATTGATTATCGGGAGTTGAATCATGTCACCATCAAAAATAGGTATCCATTGCCACGTATTGATGACCTGTTTGACCGATTGTAAGGAGCCAAATTCTTTTCAAAGATTGATCTTCGTCCGGATATCACCAATTGAAGATTAGAACCACCGACATTCCAAAGACGGCTTAACTCCCGAGACGGGCATTATGAATTCTAGTCATGTCCTTTGGATTGACTAATGCTCCCACGCCTTCATGGATATGATGAACCGAGTATTCAAGGAATATTTAGATCACTTTGTGGTCGTCTTTATTGATGACATCCTTATTTATTCCAAAAGCCGTGAAGATCATGAAAGCAACACTTGAGGTCGACACTCCAAAAGCTTCGTGAATATAAGCTTTATGCCAAGTTGAAGAAATGCGAGTTCGGCTTGAAGAAGTAGCATTCCTTGGGCACGTGGTATCAAGTCATGGAATATCATTGACCAAAGAAAGATTGAAGCTATTCAAAGCCGGGAACAACCTAAATCGATGGCCAAAGACGTAGCTTTCTCGGTTTAAATTTGGTTATTATCGGAGATTCGTGGAAGGATTTTCTCGAATCGCTATTCCATCGACTCGGTGACTCGGAAGATACAAAGTTCGGTTGGAGCGAAGAATGTGAGAAGAGTTTTCAAGAACTCAAGAGGAGACTTATTTCAAAGACTGCTACGACAATACCATCCGGCTCGGAGGATTTGTCATCTCTGGTGATGCTTCTCGCAAAAGGGTTGGGATGTGTTCTTATGCAACATGGAAAAGTTATAGTTTATGCCTCGCGACAACTCAAAGAATATGAGAGGAATTATCCTACTCATGATCTAGAGTTAGCAAATGTTGTCTTTGCACTTAAAATTTGGAGGCATTACTTGTATGGGGAGAAAGTGGAGATCTTTACGGATCATAAAAGCCTCAAATATTTCTTCACTCAAAAGGAACTCAACATGCGACAACGACGTTGGCTTGAACTGCTGAAAGATTATGATCATACCATCCAATACCATCCACGAAAAGAGAACGTGGTGGTAGTGACGCATTGAGTAGAAAATCATACGCAATCACGAGTGCGATATTGTCAACGAAAGGCCCATTTTGTGTGACTTACAAAGGATGGAGATAGAGTTAAAGACTCGAGGGACGCGTGATGATGATAGCAAGTATACTGAGTAGAACAGACTTTAATCGATAAAGTTAAAGTCGCTTCAAGCTATGACTTGGAGGCGATGCGTATGAAGAAGAAAGTGCAAGAAAAGTATACTGGAAGCAAGAATCGATGAAGAAGGAATACTTGAGTCAACTCCGGATTTTGTGTTCCTAACGACCCGATTTAAAGTATAATATCATGATGGAGGCGCACAACACACCATTTGCAATCTATCTCGGGAGTACCAAAATGTATCATGATATTCGCCATACATTTTGGTGGGAGCAATATGAGAGAGAGATAATATTTGTTTATCTCAAGGTGTCTAACTTGTCAACGAGTTAAAAATGAGCATCAAGTACCAAAAGGTCCATTGCAACCACTTGAAATTCCGGAATGGAAGTGGGAGCACATTACCATGGATTTCGTTCTGGGCCTTCCTAAGGTTTCTCAAGGCATTGATGCGATTTGGGTCATTGTTGATAGATTGACCAAGTCTCGCTCATTTCTTACCGACACGAGAAACTTATACACTTGAACGTCTTGCGTCGTATGTACATAAACGAGATTGTAAGATCGCATGGTATCGCCGGTATCCATAGTTTCGATCGAGACCCAAGATTCACTTCACGATTTTGGGTTAGTTTGCAAAAGCTATGGGCACAGACTTACGATTTAGCTTTCAAGATATCATCCTCGACAGACGGACGATCGAAGAGGACTATTCAAACTCTTGAAGATCTATTAAGACTCTGTGTCCTTGATTTCAAGGGAGTTGGGACAAGTTCTTACCATTGGTGGAGTTTTCCTACAACAATGATTATCAACAAGTATTGGCATGGCTCCATTCAAGCGTTGTATGGAAGAAAGTGTCGTTCTCCGGTATCTTTGGGATGAGGTGGGTGAAGCAACGTTGTTGGGACCGGAGTTGATACGTATGACTACGAGAAAAGATTCAAACGATCCGAAACAACATATAAAACCTCACAAAATCGACAAAAGAGTTATGCCGATCTTCATCGAAAGGACGTGGAATTCGATATAGGAGATCGTGTGTTGTTTAGAGTTGCTTCCATGGAAAGGAGTTACAAGATTTGGAAAGAGAGGAAAACTTAACCCTCGATTCATCGGTCCATTTTAATCCTCTATCGAGTAGGAAGCGTGGCCTATAGACTACTTTCTGCCAAATATGTCTCGTGTTCATAACGTTTTTCACATATCTATGTTACGTAAATATGTGAAAGACCCGAACCATATTATTGAGTTAGAACGAGACGAAATAGCGGAAGATTTGACGTATGAAGTGGTTCTGTTCAAATTTTGGATAAGAAGGAACATATTCTACGCTCCGAGGTTATACCTCAAGTCAAAGTTTTGTGGAGGAACCACGATGTTGAGGAAATGACTTGGGAGTTAGAATCGAAATGAAATCAAGGTATCCTTACCTCTTCAACATACCAGTCACGTATCGCACCCTAATTTCGAGGGCTTAAATTTCATAAGAAGGGAGGTTGTAAGACCTGACTTTTTATAAATAAAGATGAATTTTTCTATAAATATTATTTTTGAATATTATGGAATAAATTTGATATAATGTTATAGTTATGGGTAATATTTATAAATTTTGCAAAGTATGCAAGTTGTTATAAAATATTACGTTTGGTGGGAATATTCTTTTGTTAGGGAATATTCGCATAACGACTCAATCATTGGTGGACCCCATAATGTAATTATTCATTCGGATCGAGAAAACGACAAAAATATTTTATATAAAATAACTACGGAGGTGTTACCGTTAAAGCTGTTGAACTACACCGGTGGTAAAAACACGAATCTGGCGTGGTTGCATAAGTAGACATGGTATTGATTATTGATCTTTACGGGAGAAGTCACTCATTTATGCTCAATTATTACTCTGAAGATTCACGCATCATATCTATTATATTATTGATTCAATTATTGTCACAAGATTATCATCAGTATAATATGTTATAGTATTAAATCAATAATTGAGACGATAAGTTATAAATGATTAATAATTGTTGAAAGATTAAATATGTGTTGATGAAAAATAAAATGATTTGTGGTAAGTTTGATTATTTTATGGGGGGCTCATATGTCATCATCTAAGAGTCTCTTCGTCGATAGTATTTACCTTCGTCGATAGTAATTACCTTCGTCACAATAGTAATTACCCTTGTGAATAGTATTTATATAGTAATTACCTTCGTCGATAGTAATTACCCTTGTGAATAGTATTTACCTTCGTCGATAGTATTTACCTTCGTTAATAGTAATTACCTTTACCAGACGTCGAACCACTTGTCATTTCACATTCTGAGCGCCGAACCACTTGTCGTTTCACATTACAAAAGCGTCAAACCAAATTCGTCAAGCCACTTGCGCTTTTTTCACTCGCGGGTGCTAAGCTAGAAATCTTCTATAAATAGAGGCCTAGGGCTTCATTATTTTCACTTAATTCATTCAAGCTATAGAGAGAAAGTATAGAGAGAATAAGAGAAAGAAGAAGAGTATTTTGTTACTACACCTTCTGTAAATATTCAATCTCCTACCAAAAGTAAGGGGTGTTATTCTTTCTTATTCATGAAGATAACTGTTGTTATTCCATTGCTTATTATTCATTTGAATAACTTTGTATAACGCGTGGTTTACCCTATACTTGGTGACATTCTTCTATTATTCATTGGAACATCCTGTCTGCGTGTTTTTTACCGGACTGGTTAAAATCTTTATTATTATTCTGTGTGTTTTACAGGACTGGTTAAAATCTTTTTATTATTATTACATTTGGAACATCACATGCGTGTGTTTTTTTAGGACTGGTTAAAATCTTTATTATTATTCGTTGGAACATCCTACATGCATGTGTTTTATGGGACTTGGTTCCATTCTTTATTATTCATTGGAACATCCACATGCATGCGTTTTTCGCGGACGGGTTCCGTTATTTATTATTCTGTTGGAATAAACGCCTGTGCGGTCTATCGCATGCATGGTGATTTCTTTTGTTATTCTATTCTTTATTATACCCAAATTGGTTAAAACTTTGACTTCTATACTCCATGAAATTAGTGGAATATCCTTGATATTTGCGTTTCATCCGAGATCTTTTCATGGAAATATACTTCGATCATTCTTGAATTTTACTCTACAAAACGAAGATCATGTTGATAATTTGGGCGTTAATAATTCTGGATAAAATAATTTTTTGAACTTGCTTTATTGAATTCTTATATCATTGTCATCATCCTCATGTTTATATTATGTTGAAAGTCATCATGGCTTTGTAGTGCATAGATGGACTTGGTATGATTATGACCGAGAGACTATTCGGTGTAATCATGGTAGTAATGTTACAAATGATGTGATAAAAATCCTCGATGGTCAGTAGTGCATTGGTGGACGATTGTTGGCATGATCATGACCATTAATTGAATACACAAATATTCTTGGCTTTGTAAGGTGCATGAATAATTGTGGTCGTGATACTAAAGAATATCCTTGGTAGTAGTACGAGGGTGATTCGATGATGTGGAATATTTATTAAAATTTGAGTCTCAAAATTTATACTTGATGATGAAAACCTTTTAAAACCTAAAAGATAGTAGACTTTATTTTCTACTTGACTCTTTTAATGGATTGCTTATTCACTGCAGATTAAACCTGGTTGTCTATTGTATTTTATCGGTTTAACATTGTTGAAGACTATTGATAATTTATTACGCATTATCTTAGTCATAATATTTCTTCTTGGGCTAGTTGAGCTCACCCTTTCTTTCTTTATTCTCTTCGTGAAATGAATATACCGGGGGAGTCGAGGGAAACGCAGTGATGGTCCTGAAGATAGCATTAGTAGTCCTCACTAATACGTGAAATAGTGTGATAATAATTATAAGGAGGATTTTTTTGAGTTTGTATAATATCTAGTAGGCGATATTTGTATTTAAACTCACATTTATGTCGTATTGTATACCAGCAGTTATGTTAATAAGTTGTATTTAAATTACGTACCATGTAAGTGGCGACCCAAGATGGGTGATGTATACCTAATTTTGGGGGCGTCACACACATATATATATATATATATATATTAAAAACTTCCATCTTCCTTCTCATCATCCATGTCCGAAATATCCAACTCATCATTCTCTCTTTTTCTCTATCTCCAAGCCAGAGTCTAGCTACAAACAGGAAAGCAATGATTTATGGAAATAAAAATGTACATGAAGGAAGAAATTAATGCGCATCATCACAATCGAGCCCCAACTTCCCTGCATCAATTCAAAATCAAACTCCACCGCAATCTCTCTCCAAGAACCCTCATTTACTGAATACACCACAATTCTTGATCCACAACTTCCCAAGGCTAGGAAAATCTTTTATGAAAAATCATAAAAGCTCAATTACTTACAGTAAACACACATAAAAAATGCTAACAACTTTCTCAGATATCTTTCTCAATCTATTGGTTAATTGCATATTGATAATTTAGCATTCAAACTTCACCTCTACTATATCATTAACTACCTACGAAGAAAATCGGTATGAAAGCATACACAAGCCCTTAATTCATTGCTCAGGGTTCATCATCACCATACTTTTCTTTGAAATCAATTTACGCGCTTACATCAACTCTTGTCCTTTGGAAATTGTAGCCATACATGCAGTGGTTCTTAGATGAATTAGTGCAGAATTTGTGAAGATCGAGCTCAATTCCAATTCCCACGACATTACCGACCACCCACTATTAGATCTAGAATTTGCCCAAAAACTAAGAAGACCATAAATCGAAAAGCTTGACCTCTGTAGCTGATTGGGACGGAGACTCGACCAGAAAACTTCGAGCGGTGGTGGTGAATCAGCGTCTTGAGGGGCACGACCGAAAAACTCGAGCGGTGGTGGCTTGACCAGAATCTAGTTCACCATATATAAGTTCAAACCAAAGTTAGGAGACCCATATCACCGATTGGGACGCCAGAAACCAAACCAAAAAAATCGATGCTCTGGCAAAATAAAAACCCCCAAAATCAAATTCAACAATAAGATAATAAGCAACAAAGAAGATGGGTGAAACAACAGATATGTAGAAATCGGAAACCCCAAATATGGCAGAACCTAGCAGTTTCCATATTTTAGATCCGAAAGTTAATACATCCATTTGAACAAATAAAAATGAAAGAATAAACACCCAGCCCGATCGATGGAGAGGATAGAGTAATAAATCTATAAAATCGTGAGGAAATCTCCATAGCTTAAACAACCGTACAAAACAACCCATTAGCATAGTCAGAGCTCCATCTCAGACGTGGAGAGAGAGAGAGAAAAGGAGAGGAATGTCTTTTAAAAGTTAAAGGAAGAAGAAGGGGTTATTTCAGTCTTTTTCAATTGTTAAAGCCCTTTTCATCGCGTTTTTGGTAGCGTGACATACCTGTGATTAAATTAGATGGAAAATGTAGCGTTTTCACTTTAACTCAAAAAAGTCGATTGTAAGACCCCAACTTATTATTAATGAAATTTAATTTTCTATTTATTATTTTGAAATAGTAAGGGTTGATTTGATTAATGTGGATAGTTAGGGGTTAAATACGCAAATATTTCAAAATAATGAAGTGGTTATAAAATATTCATTGTTGTCGGGGAATATTCGTTTGGTCGTGGAATATTAAATGCTTGTGGGGAATATTAAATGATGGCCTTGACCATTTGTGGGCCCCATGTGAAAAGCGATTGGATGAAGAAAAGCGACAAATATAAGTTGGTTAAAAATAACGGCGTAGTTATTTACAATTAAGATCATTGGAATACCCGGTGGTTAAAATCTGATGTCTGGCGTGGTCGCATAAAGAAGACCTGCAGTATTGCACTGTGATTGTTGAATTATTGATCCTTACGTGAGAAGGCCTTTACTCAATAATTTTCACATGAATTCTTATTCGATATTTTATTTTATTGATTCAATAATTGTTTGCGTTGATATTTTATATTATTGTTGTTCAATAATTGTCAACGCACATTATCTCCATTATCGGATCAATAATTCATATTATTTAAATAATATTATTAGATAGCATTATTAGCAATGTCTAGAAAGTTACATCGAGGAGAGGTTTGGTCACCTAATTGGCGCCAAGTAGAGAGAAATCCTTATCGGAAAGCCCCTCTTCCAGGAGCGGCTTTGGTCATCATAATTGTGATTACGTAATATTATTTGTGAATAATTAATTATTGATTTATATGATAAGAAAATATTTATAAATGATGGATTTATTTGTTTTATGTGGTTATAATTGAATGATTTAATGTTGAGGTGTTTTATCAGTATTTTATCGGATTGGAGGTATTAAAAATCAAATCGGGGTTTTGAGATATATCATGGGGTTATAATTTTTAATCCGACCGTTGGATCGTTGTAATTTTGGATATGTTATATATACATAAGTTGAGTATATGTCCACAAATTTTGAACCGTTAAAAATGAAGCGAATGATTTGTTATGAATTTTAAGAGGTGACTGATTTGAAAATTAGGTTTATAATTGATTTTGGTGGAAAATTCTAGAATTGGTGGGCCCCACTTGTGGTTGGTGAAGAAATGTGCTGAATTTTATTTCAAATGTGGTGGGTGGGAATAAGAGAGAGTAAAGCCATCGAGTTTTGAGTTAAGTCTGCGCTTGGCGTCTTTAACATTTTCCTATAAATAGAAATTTAAGTTAGAATTGAAAATCACACCGAAACAAGTTTTCTCTCTTTCTCTCTCTATATTATCGGCGTATTCTTGTGAGTATTTTGAGTATACTTTGAGTATTGTTAGGCGGTGCAAGTTCCTTCAAAGCACTATATCCGGTGTTTCAACGAAGTACTGATTCTTTGAGGTAAGGGATGTTATTTTCTTATCAAATGATATTATTTCTTCAATATCATTATGCTGAAATATTGGTTGGAACTTTTTATCAAATTTGGAACTTTTTCATGTCTGAGTTACTATTCATGAGTTACTATTCACGAGTTACTATTCATGAGTTACTATTCACGAGTTCTATTCACGAAAGTACTATTCATGAAGCGTGAAGATGTTTTTTTGTGGAATTTCTATCTTTTGGTGTTGAGTTCTTATTCACGATATCGGACTATTCACGATATCTGACACTATTCATCATAAAAATGAAAATTCTTCTTTTCGTCTAAAATATCTATTCGGATACTAGCTTTGATTGTATCCATGTTTTGATCATTCTTGAATTTTACACCACTATGATTATTTTTGAGGTATTTTTGGACGTGGATAAAACCAAGTACGAATCCTTAATCCTTGTCATTTTGTTTTCTTTGGATTCGTTTCTTTAAAATATTTTTCATCATCCTCGATCTTAAATGATGATATTATTGAATATCTTTGGCTTTGTAGTGCAAAAGATGAATGATTTCTGAAGAATATCTTTGGCTTTCAGTAGTGCAAAGATGAGCAGTGTTTAAATGAACATGAATAGGATCGATGAATATCTTTGGCCTTTTTAGTGCAAAGATGAGCAGTGTTTAAATGAACATGATGATCGATGAATATCTTTGGCCTTTAGTGCAAAAGATGAGCAGTGTTTAAATGAACATGATCGATGATGAATATCTTTGGCCTTTAGTGCAAAAGATGAAGCAGTGTTGAGATGAACACGACCGATCGATGAATATCTTTGGCCTCATGTAGTGCAAAGATGAATATTTGATTTGAGATGAATATTGATTGATGTTACAGGATAAAATATTGATGATGGACGTTAAATTCATAGATTATAGTAGATTTCATTCTCTACGTAACTCTTCTATGAATTATTATTTCATTGCGAATATTGATCTCGAAACTTGTTATACATTGTATTCTATCGATTTTTCCTGTTGAAGACTAACGATAATTTGTTCTATATTATCTTAGTCATAACATTCTTTCTTGGGCTAGTTGAGCTCACCCTTTTCCTTTTTGTTCCATTTTTCTCGGAGGCGAGAATATAGCGAGTACGCAGTCGGGGTATGGAATGAAGGTTTTAGAAAGGATTGTTTAGTAGTCCTCACCATTTTTTAATGTATCAATAAATGTGATGAGGATTTATTTGAGTATAGATATTATCTGAAGATAATATTTGTATTCAAACTCACGCTTTTCTTGTTGTAATAATAAAGTTGTAGTTGTTTACATACCGTGTATTTGGCGACTCAGAATGGGTTGGATGGAATGGACCTATTTTTGGGGTCGTCACGGTTGGTATCGAGCTTAGGATATGATCTCTGGCGGAGATCGGGGAATAGTAACTAGGAGGGAGAGAGAGTAAATCCTTCATTTAGTGTGTCCTACCTAAGCTTATTTGTTAGTTAGTCATTATATAGGGATATTATGTGATATATTGATTTCCTTAATTAACCCTTTAATTTATGACGAGATTTGAGAATGTCGATTGAGAATATTAACAATGGAGTAAATGAGATCGTGGAGACACCTCTAATCGCCAACGAGGATAATGTGATGTCGGTAGAAGAAGGAATTAGAGATATCCATGTGTGGTGAGTGAAGAATTGATAGTTGACCCGAGATAATCGCAGAGGTAACGGTGAGAGTGAGGAAGAAGAGGAAGAAGAAGTACACAAGAGAGTTTATTAGAGGTATTTTATGATCAAAATGTAGAATTGCAAAATCGTATTCATGAGTTAGAAGAAGCGAGTTGAAGAATTGCAGTGGCGTCGTGGAGCAAAAGGATTCAACGATTCAAGCTTGTGTTACCCGATATGTGATCTTGAATGAAGCACTCTTTGGCGAGTATAAGATGATAAAGTCGAATCTGGTGAAAGAAGAAATAAGCGAACGAGTGAGAATGAGTGATGCATGGGTAAAAGCCGCATTTAGCGTTGATATTATGGAAAGAGATGTTCAATCTAAAAAAGAAGATTTAACGATGACGGGAAGACGTTGGCAATGACATCGGCACCATCAACAAATTCTAGGGAAGAGAACGATCGCCGATTAGATGCTACTGATGCGAGAGGAGGGACATATAAGGTCAAACTGTTCAAAGCCTTCCAAGGTATGTTTTAGTTGTGGAAAAGATGGCCACATAGCTCGATTTTGTCTATAAGCGAAATCAAGTCCGGTTGGGACGTTAGCACCAGAGGCGGATCTGAGAGAAAAGTCAAAGTCAACGATTCTCGGAAGAAGCGTTTGTTGTGACCGGTCAAAATGCGAGGAACCCGAACGAAGTTAGCAGGTTAGTTAATTATAAATTCTTGTGAAGTTTATACCTTACTAGATACCGGTTCTACCCATTCTTTTATCTCTCTTGCTTGCGCTCAACGTTTGAACTTGACTGCGGAGAAATTAGACTTTGACCTATTTATGGAGACTCCGTTAGGAGAAACTTTCATTACATCTGTTGTTTAGAAATCTTGCTTGATTCAAGTTGGCACTATCACATTACCTGTTAACCTTATTTCTATAGAGATATTTGCTTTTGATGTGATTTTAAGGTTAACTACTCATCATGCCAAAATTGATTACTTTCGTAAGGTTGTTAGTTTTCATATTCCTAAGCAACCTGTTATTCGAATTCAAGTAATCAAACCATTGTAATCAAACATTTTCATATCAAGCCATGAAGTCATTCGTTTATTACGGATGTCAAGTTTTCTTAGTCCATGTTATGGATTTGAATAAAGACACGTCAGATTTAAATAATATTCCTGTTGTTATTGATGTTTCTGACGTATTTCTGAAGAATTTCTTGGCTTACTCCCAAAGCTCGATATTAAATTTTGTATCGACTTTGAACCCCAGACAAAACTCATTTCTAAAATCTCATATCGAATGGCTCTATTGAACTTGAGGAGTTAAAAATTCAACTATAGAATTTGGTACCGAGCCTTTATCTTGTGACTTTCTTTGTGGAATGCAGAAGATGACTCTCGTAAGTGGACACCATATTCGTGCGATAGTAAAGCGATAGGTGTCATTGTAACGCTTATCCAAGGTTGGGATATGAGTCACGATTGAGAACAACCTAAGTCGATAATCGAAATACGTAGCTTTCAGGCTTAGTTGGTTATTATCGGAGATTCGTTGAAGGATATTCTCGAATCGCTATTCCATTAACGCAACTAACTCGTAGAGATACAAAATTCGAATGGAGCAAGGAATATGGGAAGAGCTTGAAGAACTCAAGAGAGACTCATTTCAAAGATATGTTTCGACCATGCCATCCGGAAAAGCGAACGTGGTAGCCGGCGTGTTGAGTAGAAGATCGATACAAGCACGAAACGATATTATCAAAGACTCATTTCAGTATAATAGAGATGGAGATGAAAACTCTAGGAACCCACGTGATGATATACTGATGCACGTGATGATATACTGAGTATAATCGACTTTAATCGATAAAGTTAAAATTTATTCAAGCTACACACCGAGTGATGAATTTGAAGAAGGAGGTGCAAGAAGTTGTTATTTCAAAAGCGAGAGAATCGGTGAGGTGAGGAAAGCTCAAACCTCGATTTATTAATCCGGTTGAAATTCTCGATCGAATAGGAAGCGTGGCCTATGACTCGCTTTTCTGCGCCAAGTATGACGCGTGTTCATAACGTTTTTTCACGATCGATGTTACGTAAATATGTGGACGACCGAACTACGTCATTGAGTTAGAACCGGACGAGATAGTAGAAGACTTAACGTATGAGGAGTAACTGTCAAGATTTTTGATAGGAAGGAGCATGTCCCACGCTATGAAAGGTCATACCACAAGTTAAAGTTTTGTGGAGAATCATGCTTATAGAGAAATGACACGGGAATTGGAAACGGAAATGAAAGCGAGGTATTCTCATCTTTTCAAAACACCAGTACGCGACGCCAATTTCGAGGACGAAATTTCATAAGGAGGGAGGTTGTAAGACCCCAACTTATTATTAATGAAATTTAATTTTCTCTATTTATTATTTTGAAATAGTAAGGTTGATTTGATTAATGTGGATAGTTAGGGTTTAAATACGCAAATATTTCAAAATAAGCAAGTGGTTATAAAATATTCATTGTTGTTTGGGAATATTCGTTTGGTCGTGGAATATTAAATCGCTTCGGGAATATTAAATGACACAAGCATGACCATTTGTGGGCCCCATAACGGAAAGCGATTGGATGAAGAAAGCGACAAATATAAGTTGGTTAAAAATAACGGCGTAGTTATTACGAATTAAGACATTGGAATACCCGGTGGTTAAAATCTGATGTCTGGCGTGGTTGCACAAGAAAGACACGGTATTGCAGTATTGTTGAATTATTGATCCCACGTGAAAGCCTTTACTCAATAATTTTCACGGTAATTATTATTCAATATTTTATTTTATTGATTCAATAATTCTTTTGCGTTGATATTTTATATTATTGTTGTTCAATAATTGTCAACGCACATTATCTCCATTATCGGATCAATAATTCATATTATTTAAATAATATTATTAGATAGCATTATTAGCAATGTCTAGAAAGTTACATCGAGGAGAGGTTTGGTCACCTAATTGCGCTACCAAGAAGGAGAAATCCTTATCTGAAAGCCCCTCTTTCCGGAACTACTGGTCATCATAATTGTGATTCTCGTAATATTATTTGTGAATAATTAATTATTGATTTATATGATAAGAAAATATTTATAAATGATGGATTTATTTGTTTTATGTGGTTATAATTGAATGATTTAATGTTGAGGTGTTTTTATCGGTATTTTATCGGATTGGAGGTATTAAAAATCAAATCGGGGTTTTGAGATATATCATGGGGGTTATAATTTTTAATCGACCGTTGGATCGTTGTAATTTTTGGATATGTTATATATACATAAGTTGAGTATATGTCCACAAATTTTGAACCGTTTAAAATGAACGAATGATTTGTTATGAATTTTAAGAGGTGACTGATTAGGAAATTAGGTTTATAATTGATTTTGGTGGAAAATTCTAGAATTGGTGGGCCCCACTTGTGGTTGGTGAAGAAATGTGCTGAATTTTATTTCAAATGTGGTGGGTGGGAATAGTAGCGAGTAAAGCCATCGGAGTTGCAGAGTTAAGTCCTGCTTTGACGTCTTAACATTTTCCTATAAATAGAATTTAAGTTAATTGAAAATCACACCGTAAACAAGTTTTTCTCTTCTCTCTCTATATTATCGAAAGCGTATTCTTGTGAGTATTTTGAGTATACTTTGAGTATTGTTAGGCGGTGCAAGTTCCTTCAAAGATTATATCCAAGGTGTTTCAAATCTTGATTCTTTGAGGTAAGGGATGTTATTTTCTTATCAAATGATATTATTTCTTCAATATCATTATCTTTGAAATATTGGTTGGAACTTTTTATCAAATTTGGAACTTTTCATGTCTGAGTTACTTATTCACGAGTTACTTATTCACGAAGTTACTATTCATGAGTTCTTATTCACGAGTTCTTATTCACGAGTACTATTCATGAAGCGTGAAGATGTTTTTATGGAATTTCTATCTTTTGGTGTTGAGTTCTTATTCACGATATCTGACTATTCACTGCACTATTCACGATATCTAAGACTATTCAATCGAAAAATGAAAATTCTTCTTTTGTCTAAAATATCTATTCCGGATACTAGCTTTGATTGTATCCATGTTTTGATCATTCTTGAATTTTACACCACTATGATTATTTTTGAGGTATTTTTTTTGGCGGATAAAACCAAGTACGAATCCTTAATCCTTGTCATTTTGTTTCATTTGGATTCGTTTCTTTAAAAATATTTTCATCATCCTCGGTCTTAAATGATGATATTATTGAATATCTTTGGGCTTTGTAGTCAGAAAAGATGAATGATTTCTGAAGAATATCTTTGGCCAGTAGTGCAAAGATGAGCAGTGTTTAAATGAGCATATTGAGTGATGAATATCTTTGGCCTTTAGTGCAAAGATGAGCAGTGTTTAAATGAACACGACCGATCGATGAATATCTTTGGCCTTTAGTAAAAAGATGAGCAGTGTTTAAATGAACATGACCGATGATGAATATCTTTGACCTTTAGTGCAAAGATGAGCAGTGTTGAGATGAACACGACCGATGATGAATATCTTTGGCACGTAGAGTGTAAAGATGAATATTTGATTTGAGATGAATATTGATTGATGTTACGGGGATAAAATATTGATGATGAATATTAAATTCATAGATTATAGTAGATTTCATTCTCTACGTAACTCTTCTATGAATTATTATTTCATTGCGAATATTGATCCGAAACTTGTTGTCGATTGATTCTATCAATTTTTTCCTGTTGAAGACTAACGATAATTTGTTCTATATTATCTTAGTCATAACATTCTTTTTTAATTGGCTATTGAAAGCTCACCCTTTTCCTTTTGTTTGTTTTTTTCTCGGGAGGCGAGAATATAGCGAAAGACAGTAAGGTATGGAATGAAGGTTTTAGAAAGGATTGTTTAGTAGAAATTCTCACCATTTTTTAATGTATCGATAAATGTGATTGAGGATTTATTTGAGTATAGATATTATGCAGAAGATAATATTTGTATTCAAACTCACGAGCTTTTCTTGTTGTAATAATAAAGTTGTAGTTGTTTCGCATCTCACGTATATTTGGCGATTTCAGAATGGGTTGGATGGAATGGACCTATTTTGGGGTCGTCACATCGGGTGTTTAAATGTAGCTTTACTGACTACAGGTGGTTAAGTGGAAAATCGCCCAAACCCTAGGTGATCATCTGTACTTAACCCAAAAAAAATAGTCTTCCGCCGACCGTGAAGTGGCGGTCTAGTAACCTGTTTTTTTTTTTTTGGACTTTTAAAAAATGTATACTATTTATTTAAACTGAATTTTTATAAAATTCAGTAATTTTGATATAATTTAAATATTTATAAAAAATAAGATTTTTATAGACCGTACAATTACGTTTTTCATTTGTATTTAAATTATATTTAAATTATTAGATTCTATAAAAATTTTAATTAGAATAAAGATTATATATTTTTTTGAGAGTCAAAAGGAAAAAAATTGGACGGAACGCTAAATCAATCGATCGGCCTAAATTATTGTAAAAAATATTCTAGGGAAATTTTAAAATTCGGACGGCGAGCAGGTTGGGTTACGTGACAGAATCTGCTGAGTGGCCGCTGTCCGTGGCCAGTGGGGTCCACTAAGCTTTCTGTTGTAGACGGAACTAGTTAATATGAAGTTTATTTTGGGTAAGTTGGTCAATTGACACGCAGACGAAATTATATGTGTGTTAGTCAATTGACAAACTTACCAGAAAAATAACTTCATGCTAACCGAATCCGTTGTAGACGTATAACTCCACCGTCCTATACTCTAACTCCCCCAATCTATCAAATCTTAATTATTTTTTCGCAATTTTATAATTGTACCACTAAATGATTTTCCCGAATTATCTCGTGTTTGATTAAATAAATGTCAAGTGTTAATAATATTTGGTGCTATGATATATTTCACAAACATTTTATTTAAAAAAATTATTAATAACTATTCTAATTTAGAAAATCGTCAAATTTGTGAATTTTATGAATAATATAAATAATTAAATTAATAAAAGTTAAATATTTATTTGAATATAAGTATATATTGTTGTGACACGAGATGTGATAATTCAATCGAATTGAATTAAAGTATGTGACAACTATATGATATGATGAAAATAATAAAAAGCTTAATTTAAGTTTAAGGGATATGTCTAGTGTGGCAAAATGATGAAATAAGTAACTTATTAATTAAAATAATGAAAAGAGTAATTGAACTATGGTATGAACTAAATTTTGCGGTAGCTAAACCTGGTCCGAGGTTTTTCTAGAGTGCCACAGCTACGCGACTTATGTAGTGTAAACTAGCACAGTTGTGTCGGTAGCAAACCTTTGAAAAATAATATTTTTTATTTCAAGCACGAGTTACCAGATGAGGTATTAACATTAATGTGAATAATTGATGTAGTATGAATGTATGATAACAATAAGATTTTTATTATGTGACCTGCTAAAAATTTTAAATGAGTCTATGTGACATTATAATTCATGATAATTCAATTAACTGCGTATATCAGAAATTCTGAAGATTAATGGATTGATGATACCCAACCGAGTTATATTTTAACCTAATTTGATTAATTCAATGTACATGGATTATATACT
This sequence comes from Panax quinquefolius, assembly GCA_020205615.1. Lineage (NCBI taxonomy): Eukaryota > Viridiplantae > Streptophyta > Magnoliopsida > Apiales > Araliaceae > Panax > Panax quinquefolius. Next base: position 128,500,771 of record CM035170.1, read on the forward strand.
TATGTGTATAAGTACACTCTTTTGTCGTCGGAACTCGATCGTAACATCCATAGTTTCTGATTAAAAGTTTCCAAGCCACAGTCACAGATCAGATCTCAACACCATCACCATCGTCCCACACCACCATCCCACGCTGATTCACAACACAATATAAAGATCTGTAGTAGAACACGGATCTAGATCTGAAGAAATCATGCAACATCCTTTGTAACAATCTTTCGTGTATCTAGGAATGGAAATTTAGTAAGACCTTTGAGGAGAGAGAATAGAGAAAAAAGATGGGAGAGATCTGATGTTTTTATAGTCTAAAGTTTGAAAAGAAATTTGAAGTTTTTTTTTTTTTTTTCATGTCACACACATTTGTCCACGTGTCAATTGTTTAAAAATAAATTAACATCCGTTTGTCTAGCTGTCACTTTTTTTAACGGGAAGGGGCATAGTTGACCAAAAAAAATATAACGCTATAAGTATTTTTAGAAGAAAAAAAAGTATAGAGAGTACGTTGAATATCGTAATAAACATCATGGATATTTTTACACATTTGCCCCCAAAAAATCCATACATTTATTGGGTGGGGGTGGGTAAATTAGGTAAGTATGAAAATAAGAAAAGCGCGAGTAAGATATGATAGATTTGTGGACCTTAATTCTAGTATCAATTTCCTAGTCTAATCTAAAAAGAAAAAAATGAATTATCTTAAGATATACTTAGTTTGCTATTGAATTATTGATCCTATCTTCTATCTATGAATAATAAACGATCAATTAAATATATTTAAACACATTATCTTTTTTTGAATATTCATATTTTATAACGTCTTTCACACGCCCAAAAGTGTGAACGAGACTTGAAGGTCGAGCGCGGCGGCCGATTTCTCGTGGGTCCTCCCTTTCTATAAGCACTGGAATGTAGTAGTAGGAGTACTACTTATTAGACAACAAACCTATATTTCTCTCTCTAACTACGTGTATGTCCCAAACAGCGGCTCTCATCTTTGTGTACAACGTCATAAGCGCCTGCCATGCGGTGCTACGGTTACGTTGACGCTCGTTCAATGGTATGTTGACACGCGTACTGCATCACGTGGGTGTTGTCGTACGGATGAGTTTGTGGAGGGTGAGTGACGAGTTATTGGATTACCAGACAGAGTAGCCGGCGCGTATGGGGTAGACGTGGATAGAGAGACGTGCGGGTGATGAAAGGAGGTGGGGACACGTGGTGTTAGATTAGTTTAGATGGGATATATAGAGAGAGAGAGAAGTGAGAAGTGAGAAGCAATGAAAGGCAACCGCCAAAAAGGTGATTGGTGGATTGGTGGGGTGAGGGGGGCGGCTGTCTTTCGTTCTGCCTTTAAAACCGCATTTTGTTGCTTTGTCTGGTGACCGGCCCCACTTCTAGCGCAACTTAGCCGGCCTGTTTTATCCTTTTTTAACCACAATTAAATAGTATTAAATAGAGTGCTTTATATGCTAATGAGTAATTGAATCTGAACTATTTTTGTATTTTGTCGTCCAAATTAATAGTATAATTAATCTGAACTATTTTTATATTTTTCTGTCCAAATTTAAATTGGTTTATATCTTATTATTATAGATCTGTCACAAAAAATAAATTTAGTTGAATATTTGAATTAATGTGTTATAATTAAAATTTATATGAACTTATTTAATGCAATTGTAATTATTATATATTTAAAATTTACAAATTCACCATTGTATGTAAAAAATAAAAATAGAACTCTTTTTATTAAATCAGAGAAAATATAGACCCAAAAATTAGGAGAATTTAAATTATTGTTTCTTAAAGCAATTTAAATAGAGTCTCATATCAAACATCATCTATAAATAGTTATTAAGAGATCTAACCTCAGTTTTGAAACATATATATTGCAAAAAAATTGTGACAATTAAATAGAAATATAAAATCATATGTTGAGACAATTTACTTTCATTTGATGGGCAAGGAATAAGGAATGGACAATTACTACTACTACATATATTTTATATACACACACACACACACACACAATGATCCTTTTAATTTTCTAATTGTTCAAAAGAATCGTGTCTATTATATTAGTATTGTATATATTTTGTAATATATACATTGTTGTATTTTGAATAGGTGACTCTAATTTACTTAATTAAAGATCCATTTACCTATTTTTTTCAAGCAAAAAAATATCAAAAGAAAAAAATGTTTTAGTGAAATGGTGCAAAACTCCAATTATTATTATTATTAGAGAAAAAGAGGGGAGAAAGAGGGTACCTAAAAATCCTGATCAGTTTTTGTTGGCCCAACTGATTGGATATGCCCAAGTTGGTGTTGGGCACTTGGGCTAGCCCAGACCTGGTGGGCTCTCCCTCACAGTTGTGACTTGTAGTTCTGGTTCTGGTACTGGTACTGGTACTGGTACTGGGCGTTTGTGTTTGTGAGAGAAAGAGGGATGGGGAGGATATTTGTGGTGGAGCTGGAGGGCAGGACTTACCGGTGCAAGTACTGTAAAACCCATTTATCCCTTGTTGATGACATTGTTTCTCGGGTATTTCTTCCATTTATCCTTCTCCTTTGTGGTCATACCAGATTTATACTTGATATGTGTTCTGTAACAAGTTTCCAATTATTATTTTTAGTTGTTCCAGCTGCCTAGTACAGTATTCTAACCCAATAGGTTATTGGAACTTGTACTGATAAGGGTATTTGATATATTTAGCTATCGGATAACCTTTTAAATTGTTGAATATAACTGGTTTTGAGCTCTCTTTTCACTCAATTGCCCATCATTCTAGTTCATGTATGTGTTAGCAACAAACACAGACAGACTCCCTATCTTAGTTTTTTTCCTTTCTTATAAGCATCTAGGCAAGGGCTCAATTTTAGGTATATTTGTTTTTCCTCGATCCAACTGCCTATGCCTTCTCACATGGTTTTTATTGGATATTAATATCTGTTCGCTTTGGATCCTTCATGTGATTCATCATTTAAGCTTGGTTCTTGTGATAATATAATACTCCCTCCCTCCCTCTATTCCATATTATTTGATCATTGAATTTTTAATTAATTGATTTTTAAACTCAAAATTGACATAAAATCTTTTAATTTTAATCAATACAATGAATAATGTATACTATCTAAAAAGTATTACAATGACTCATTGTAAGTTTCATTGTTTTATAATTTTTAACTGAGTCATCCTAATTTTGATTTGAAAATGTCTTAAATTGACTTTCAAAAGTCAACAATGATCAAATAATTTGGAACCTAGGGAGTATTTACATGTTCAAACTGCTTGTGGTTGGTAGAAGTTTGAATTTCACTTTTTGATATATTTTTTATCAGGCTTTTCATTGCCGCAGGGGAAAAGCCTACCTCTTCAGCAATGCGTGAGTAATTTTTATTTCTTACAAACACCATGCGTGTATATGAAGTTTATTGTCCTGATAATATTAATCCACACATTGTATGTCTAGTTAGTGTTTATAACTTATTTTTTGGGAATTGATATTTTCACGAGCAAATATGATATTTCCATAAGGTCTCTCTCACACGAGTGTAATTTTTCTCCACCATTTTCCTAGGTTAGCTGTCTTTTTTTTGCATGTGCCCTTTAGGAAATCGAAATACTTAAGTTCTTAGGCTGCAATCCGAATCAAGACTTCTCCTACTTATTATGAACTGGTGTCATAAACATTGACTTGAACAATAATCAGCTTCTTCTGTTGAATATATTTTCATTGATGGTGCACCATGGTAAGTTAATTGTCCTAAAGACTTAAATCTGATTGGTGGATTTTGTAAAGGCTGCAACTTTGAATTGAAGCCATCGTTACTGACAGTGACTCAAAGTACTTCGGTTATGTTTGTTTGCAAGGATTAAAATCTCGGAATTATAATAATCCGAGGCTATGTTTGTTTGTAAGGATTATACTTGAGATATGACTATTAATCCCAAGTGTCTTGTTTGTTTTCAAATTTAGACTTGAGACTATTAGTCTAGGGATTATAAAATGACTTAATAGTCTTGAGATTATAATTATAATTCCGGGATTATAATCCTAGGATTAATAGTCTTGGGATTAATCCTTGCAAACAAACATAGCCCTAGGATTATAATAGTCCTAAGTCTAAATTTGAAAACAAACAAGACACTAGGGATTAATAGTCTTGTCTCAAGTCTAAATTTGAAAACAAACAAGACACTTGGGATTAATAATCTTATCCCAAGTATAATCCTTGCAAACAAACATAGCCTTAGCCTTAGGGAAAATAGGGAAGCTATGTACTCAGTGGAAGATATACTACTTTTTTATGAGAACATAGGCATATCTGTGGGTCTGATACCAAAAGTATTGAATTCTGCTACTTTTGTTAATAACGTGGATACAATTAATCCAATGATTTTATCTTTTAACACATTCTTTTTAGATAAAAAGGTATCTGTATGTACAATTAAATCTCCAAATTATAATTTATTTCTTGATTTGGGCCAATTCAATTCCTGATCATATCCTTTGATCCTATTTGGTGATGCCTAAAATTTCATCCTCAATAATACAAAAATTTCACACCTTGTTGACCCAAATTTGAGTCACCTAAGTTATTTATTGCGAAAAAGAATAATCTGAGGGACCTAAATTGAAGTCTTTATGTTGGATATCACTATACTACATCTCAAATCAATTTAAAAGTTTTATTTATTTATAGAGATAATATTTTCTTGTGCCGGTGCAATATTGTCCTGACTACTGAACCTGCTCATTGCTTCCACATGTCATTATTCTCCGGGTTACCAGTTTATTGATTTGCATAAAGTAGCTAAGAATGTATTATGAGTGAAACTTTGCATGGGCAAAGCATAACTGGCCTAAGGCTTATCTAGTTATGAATTAAAGTTTCATGCACTATTAGTGTATACACAAGCGGTGTTAGGATTATGACACTTCATTAATGAAGTACTTGTGTTGAACATTATCATCCTTATATTAATGATGTGTTGTGATCCTAACACCGCTTGTGTATACATTGTCGTTAACTCTGTAGTTATTGGTCCGCTGCTCCTTAGTTGTCACTTGTCAGAGTTTTGAGATATCTTTTTCTGTGTATTGTTTTATGGTTTTCAGTATTTTTGAAGATTCCTCTTTCCATCATACCTTAAGTAATTTTAGAATTCGGTGACGAAAAATCAGTTGCGACAAAACTTTATTTGTTAGTCTTAGTAATCATTTAGCATATGGAATCTAAGTAAATGTTTGAGTTTTTGGACTTCAGAAACTGTTCTTTTACCTACAAGGTTGTTATGAGTTAGCACCGGGCTCACTAAGAAGTAGTTGGGGTAGCGATTGGTGAAACCATACTAAATCAATGGAAGTTGTTTTTTCTTTCAGGTGATTTACTCACTAATTAACAAGGAAAGCTGAATGCGCTTACCTTGAAAACTAGTGTTTAGGAGAGCTTATGGAGAAAGTTATTAACAATAGGATAATTATATTTTTGTATTTCATCGTCGGCAGCATTGTTCCAACTATTTTTCCAGTAAGATGATGTATGCTGGAAAACTATTTTTCTTTATAGACAATTACCCAAGGTTACCTGACTTTTCTAAAAATATGTGGGTTTAGGGTGAATATCACTGTTGGACCTCATGAGGAGAGGATGATGATTACTGGAATGCATACTGTAGCAGATATATTTTGCTGCTGTTGCGGACAAATTGTGGGCTGGAAATATGTAGTCCCTCTTTCTCTCTCTCTCTCTCTCTCTCTCTCTCACCATAGACCTAACACACCAGATACATGCACTGTTAATCTAAACTTGAGCAGTAAGCTTTACAAACAATTCCTATTTCTCTATCCAGGAGGCTGCATGAGAGAAAAACCCAGAAGTATAAAGAAGGGAAATTCGTTCTTGAAAGGTAGGCTCTCAACTCAATCTGTACTTACTAGCTTTATATATTTCCTCCTTAACACAAGTCTTTAATTTGGTGTACTTGTTAAACAGAGGGAGGATAATCGACGGTCTAGAGACAGAGTTCTATATTGATACTCATCCCAATCTGAGCGATGCTGAAGATGTGTAGGTAGGTTTACTTTCTGTTGGTGCTTAGTGGTGTTGTAATAAATGTTGTGATTTTGAGCATACATGTATTTGATGTAAACATAAAATTGCCGAAGAAGCCCTTTATAAAATTGTCTTTGAACTGGTGTTGGTACCAATTTGCTCTATAATAATAAGCTATGACTCTGGGGAGGAGGAAGGGTGGACTGATAAAATTCTCTCTGCCCCCCTCCTCCCTCCGTGAGGTTATTAGTGTTTGGTTTGTCCAATACTCCAATATGATATATTAAACCATTATGTAATATTTGGACTTTGAATTTTACCGATTTCATTGTAAACAAGATTTAGAATCAAATGCAAAAACATTACTCTCATGTTCATACAAATCTCAAATTAGGCTTTAATAAATAATTAATATCAATTCCCAAACCAATTTAATTTTCTTATACAAATATTTTTATCATCAAACTTATACGTAAAAAAAAATATTCCATATCGGTAGTTTTTATACATTGGCACTACTACCATATGTATAACAAGAGTCTTCCACCGAGTTAAATTCTTTTCAAGCCAAGCCAAGCCAGCCAATGAATAACAAAAGAATAGAGCAGTTCCAACATCCAAGTCGTGACCGACCGACCGACCGACCGACTGGTGATATGGCATTGGCATATTGAAGAATACAGCACCTATTTCAAATATCAACGTAAACATTACTAACGTAACAAGTATCAACTCAAACCCTGCACTGCAGGTCAACTTAGCTACGTGTTGAAGGAAGCTAAAGTATAATCATTCTTCAAAATTACATATAGATATCTTAAAGCTTAATCAGTTCTTCAAGTCGTTGCAATGAGGTAAAAAAATGGTGTACATAAAAGGCTCAAGGTTGAAATAGAAAATCATAACTAGATGAACTGGTCTCCAATATCAGTTAGATAATTTGTACTTCTGGGTATTGTCTCGCCAAAGCTAATTCCTCCTTCAGTTTATAGTAGAATTTCTTTTCTTTGTCCCGCTTACACAAGCCCAATCATCCATCTTTGATACCTTAATGCCTTCCAAGAATTCTGAATAACACTCAATAATCCGTGGAACCTGCATCAGTGTAAAAACTTTGAATCAAGCCCAAGCAAATCTGAAATTAAATTATTAATATAGCATGTTTTGATGCAATGTGGCATGTACATGTCAATACATTACATTGAGTTCTTTCTCATTACCAATTTTTTTGCAATGCTAAATTGGTTGAACCTATTTATCCCCACCCCTTTTCAAAATTCATACAAAGTAACTACTTGTAAGAATATACTTGCACCAAAAGAAAGGTAAAAGTTCTTCGGATGGCATGTTGTCACTATGTCAACATAATCTACAATACAAGTATGTTTATTCTCATTACCATTTTTTTCCCTCCCCTCTTCTTTTGCAGAGGCACCTGCAGCAACTACCCTCCTTTGGGTGTAAACTAGGTAAAACCTCTGGTCACAAATTACCTCTATAAAGTTTTGAACTAATGACCTGTACCTACTAGAGGCTGTTATCATGATGCACTGAAACAACCCCTAGGAGTTCCCTCTCCCCTAAAATTGGAAGTACTCTTCTTTTTTCCTTCCCTTCCCTTTCTGCCAACCAAAAAGATGCTGTTTCTTTTAAGGAACATGACTTGACGTAGTAGAAAAGGTAAATTTTGGAAAATGAAAGGTGGATTTCCATGTTGACCAGAACTAAATCGTAGTGGTGTAACCATATTAATTTTCCACAAACTGTGACCAGGTATATTCATGTATAATCAGTTGCCATTATTATGAAATTACCTGCTCAGCTATGATACCAGATACAGCAACCACAGCTCCAGGTTTGGCATAAGAAATGATTTGATCTGCCAAATCTAACAAAGGGTGCAAAAGTATATTTGCAACAACAACATCATACTTCTCTGTTCCGCATGTGGCCTCGGTGCCATATGAATTCTGACCTTCTAAACCCCCGGTGCCACATGAATTCTGACCTTCTAAACCTCCAGTAGTCATTTCATTGGATAGGTAATGATCATTCGCACTAGAAACAAGGTGTAATTGCAACACCTCAGGTCCTATGTCGTTCAGAGTAGCATTATGACGTGCAGATGTAATAGCTTGGGGATCTATATCAAATCCAACAGAGAAGGCTGCACCAAACTGCTTTTCCCAGCCAAGATGAAAAACTAGGAATCAGTTAGAAAAAATGTAAAAGTATTAAATGATCATAAAAGAAGTCATTTCTAGATATAAAATTAGGCCTTTTCAGGACCATATATAAGAAATCAGTCGAAAATGCCAAGGCAAACATTGATATGGTATAGTTATAATGCATTATATAGCATTTTCATCTATTAATAAAATATGTTCAGCAACTTGGCCATGTCATAAAAATAATGTGACGAACGAGAATTTTGTAATTAATTTTAATATTTATTGAATTAAATAAATATTTTTCGATGATTTAATTATTAGATTAAATAATTAATTGATTTAATTGTGGTAGATTAATTTAATTATATGTGTTACATTTATTAAATTAATGTAGAGAGTTTTATTATCAAAGTATGTGATTATGTGAGCTTATTGTATTAAAAGAAATATTTAATAAGCATATTGGTATTTTAATTAATTTAATTATTAATTAGAGAATTAATAATTTGACATTATTTATTAATGAGTTATTTAATTATGTGACTATGTGAATTTATGAGAAATTATTATATTTTATTTATAATAAATTAAATAAGATATGAGTTTATTTTATAAAGGAGTGTGACATTAATTAAACTATATGATAAAGGTTTTATTTAATTAAATGAGATTAAGTCTTTTGAAGCTAAACAAAGCCCTAAGAGGAGTTTAAAAAGTTAACTCCATAATTGGGCCAATGACCACTCTGCGCTTCGATTATCGATCATTTTATACTGACGTCTTCTTTTTTTTTTTTTTCATTTTTGCCTAAGTCTAAGAAATATTAGGAGAGAGTCCGAGAATTTCCAAGAAGAATTAAGATCTTGTGAAAGAGAATTGAGAGTGAGGAAACTAAGCCTACTAATTATATCCTATGGGGTAATCTCCTCCTTCCCAAATTCTATTTTACGTATTTAGTTTTCATAAAATGGGTTTCATAGTTTTGGCTTTCAAACCTCATATATGTCTCAGTAATTGAGAAATTGTGCTATTATATGGATATATGTAATAATAAGAGTAGCATAACATGTTTTATTATATATATTGCATGATTCCATATCATTGAGTTTCATAGTATTACATCGTATATGATTTCTACAAAATTACAGAGTTTGGGTTTTGGCCTTAAAGGCCTTATCGTGATTTTAGTATGTCAAACATAAATGTTTTCGTAAAATTTACACTCGTATGATGTTATGCATGTTGATACGAAGAGACCAAAGTTTAAATAAGCGGATTGGTGTTATAACTTAATCCGAGTGACAATTTTCATGTTTTATTTTCAAAACCTTCAAGAACATCAAGAAAAAGTGAAAGTAAATGTGTTGATTTTGCAAATTATGTGTTGTAACTTGTTAAAAATCATGCTAGATGGGTTAAGTAATGATTATATATGTATTACAATGATAGGTAAGTCTAAATTCGTGTAAAAAATAACTAATTGGAAGTTAAAGCCATATTCATGTATAATTTACGTGTGATTGATTTTGGCCTAATTTGGCCTTGTTATGTTCATGAACGCAGAATCAAGAACTATGAGAAAATGAGCATGGGTAACCCCGCTTTGGCCCCAAGCGTTACTAAACTAAATTACCATACGGCCATAAAAATAAATAAATAAATAAATAAAATAAAATAAAATAAAAATAAAATAATAAATAAATATTTGATGAAAATTATTATTAAAATATTTATAAAATAAATTAAATATTTTAATTGAGATATTTATGAAATAAAATAAATATTCGATGAAAATTATTATTAAAAGATTTATAAAATAAATTAAATATTTTAATTGAGATATTATGGAATAAAATAAATATTCGATGAAAATTATTATTAAAATATTTATAAAATAAATTAAATATTTTAATTGAGATATTATGGAATAAATTAAATATTCGATGGAAATTATTATGAAATAATTTATTCGAGTGTAATAATAGTAAGAGAATGAAAATATTCTAATTTAATTAAGTAATTAAATTAGAAGGATAATGATTTGTTAAATAAAGTGGAGTTTATATTAAATAATTAAGTGAAAATATAACTAATGAATGTCGTGAATACATATGGTATGTGTGTAGGATTTGTGGTGTAAGCAAGTAGTAATCGTTTAGCTACTTGCGAGGCAAGTTTCCTAACCCTACTTGTCATTATTGTTCAAGTTTATTAATTACCTCGAGTAAATTATCATTATTATTATTCATGTTCAAATGTTATATTAAAGATTGATTATCTTTTCAAAGCATGATTCGATTATACAATAATTGTCCTATTGTATACTTCGAGATTATTATTCAATTTGAATATCATTATTATTAAACCTTATTAGACTAGCGAACCCTTATTGATTCGACTAGTCCATAGTTGATAAGCGTTCTAAATTTCCGAACCTCGATGAATTGTCCAAACCAAACTTCCTTTAGTGCGGACTCGAATGTCAAACCGAGATGAACAACCTGCAGAAAGGATTTACTTATCGTTAAGCGTTAAGATATTAATACACGATGATTGCATTTGAAGGTTCGATCCCCCAAAGTACGAGTAGAAAGGTCCATAGTCTTATGATCGTTAAAGGTTTCAAGTATAACCCCGATAACCTAGGACATAGTTCAAGGTCTTATGACCCTCGTAATTCTTTTGTTTCTTGTTATTCATTCTTGATTCAAAAGTTGAGCTTTTATTCGGATGTCTTTGATTTACTCGCATGTTATTATAATTGTTATTTCATTATTATACTTGTGGGCATTAGTGCTCACTCTTGCTTAATAATAACATTGCGATTAAGAATGAAAGAAGCGACGAACCTTCCACTAGTAAAGGCAAGGGCAAAGTTAGCAAGTGTTGAAGACTTGTTATTTTATTTGATGATGTATTTAGGTTAGACTTAAGTTAATGATGTTGTTTAAGACTTAATTGTTTATGATTCATACGGATGTTTAAGGTTAGAGTAACCCCGAGATCGTATTTATTATGTTGTTGATGTAACCCCATAAGGGAGATTTATTATTATTTCTATCTATTGCATGGTTTGCATTTATTATGGGTAGATAGATAGATGATATTTATACAGTGAACACCAAATCCCGTGGAATTGAAGTACCCGGATTTGGGGGTGTCACAAATAAACTCTTAAGCGCAAACAGACTAGTTCTTGTAAAGAGTTTCTTACGCAAGGAGTACACAAATATCAACCATGTGCATAATAATAAAAACATCAAGAGATATTAAACATCATGCAGTTATGGAATCTCCTTTATAATGCTTTAAAGGATAGGATATTTTAACTACAGATGAACCATTACTTGTTCTTGCTCTCTCAGTATTGTTTGTTTCTATGAAAGCAAACAAAGCTGCTTGTTTCTAAATGTTACATTTAGATGTTCTCCTCTAATTTTTCCTGTTTAGCACATTTGCATCCTTTGCATTCTATATATTTTTTTCGTCTCCTTTTTTAAAATATATCCTCATTATGGTTCACAATCATGATTCATGCAAGTCAATGTTCCAGTTCTCTGTTAATTTTCCTGTAATTCCAAAGATGATGACATCTAACAAAATATTCCAGACAATATAAAAGGGACACAAAAATTAAATTAGACCCCTAATGTTTAGGAGCCCAATGAAACTTTAAACACATCTGAGTCGAGAGTATATTGCCCAAGATAATCACAAGCAGAAATGTTTGGATTTCAATGAAACTTTGAACAAATCTGAAACCCTTAGGAGCTACAAAGTTTGGAGAAAGATTATTTTTCCCCCTTTTCCTGAGAAGCTAATGATCTTTCACTTGATTCAATCTTGAATGGAGTCTGATTAGATTAAAAGCTTCACGCCAAATACTACAATGTCTTATGGGTAGTCTGCACCAACTGAAATTGCAAGATCTTTATGTATCTGTAGATCGAAGACCGCATTTATTTATTTTTCTGAGAAGTTCTAGGGGCAAGGATCACCTTTATAAGGATTGCATTTGAACAGATGAAATATATTTTCACTAAAGTCGAAAGTCTTTATGACTGGAGTAGTTATAAAGCTGACAATTACATGTTACTTTCATGATTTCTTCATTGATTCTGTTATAGAAATTAAACAACTTCATCAAAATTATAATTTTGATAAACTACCCGTAACCAGTTCCACCATTAAGACAACATTTCCTAATTCAAAGAAGAAAAATATAGGTTAGCTAACATTTCCGCACTCCTTGTATTCAATAAATACCAGTTGAAAGATAATTCTACCAAAATGTAAAACAGTAAAAGGGTAGTAACAAGAAAGTCTTACACAAATATTTCAGCATAAGTTAACGACAACTTCAATGTATGAGGCTTCCAGTTGTATAATTCCACGTATAAATCAACAATGAAGTACCTTAACTGCAGCTATTGCAAGAATTCCAGAACCAGTGCCATAGTCCAAAAACGATTCTCCTCCCTTAACTAAGCCATGCAACAGTAATAGACACAACTTAGTTGTGGGATGGTCCCCAGTTCCAAATGCAAGCCCAGGATTCAGAATGATATTGGTTGCTTGAGGGTCCTGTAGCAGTTCATATCAGAAATAAACACAATTATATACATCTACTATTGTTAATATTGATCTTATAGTCATACATTCTAGCTTTATGAAATTAAAGATGTGGAAGTCTGTTTCCAACAGAAATAAGAGAAGCGTGGCATAGTCATGGGGATGACTGATGAATTTGAAGCAGAATTTTCAATTAGCATGCTGATTCGGGACATTTTTCAACAAAAGAATCCAGAACCGAAAGATTTGATAGGCCAAAAAGAAAGGTTTCACATGTGCAGAGATAAATTTCTAATAGATGTAGAACCTGAGAAATTTAAACAATAGGAATGACCATACTGGGGGAGTTCTCCACTCAGGTACAATCCAAAGTCCTTCTGTAACTTCAACTGGATGAAATGACTCCTGCAACAGTTGATTAACATAGTTCAAGTTGTTGAGCTCATTCACCATATACTACAAAATATAATTAGCAGCAAACAAGAACATTCATAAATATGGTCAGACAAGTTGAACTTCAACTTTTAATCTGATAATGGAACTTCGGATTTATTATTTTTTCAGAATGATCTCAAAATTATGAGGCAGGCAGGTGTAGAATTTATCAACTTATACAGAAGTCAGCACATGCGTGCGTGCATGCACTGTGAAGTGAAAGCTATAACACTTGACAACCTCTAGAGACAACAGATAGGGGAAAAAACAGCCATTGGCTGACGTGGCTAGCCCAATAGATTTTTGCCTGCCGCAGTGAAAGTTACTTGTGGGATTCTATGGGAAAAACCTATAGTGAACATGTTTTTAGCTGCTGGAAACTGCCATAATTGTGTTTTCAAGTTACAATTCACCAAACATAAGCAACCTATATATCGTACAATGTATGTGTTGCAATGCTGTGTCAAAATGGAAAAGAAGTTAACCAGCAAAAGGAGTCATTTTTAGTTTGCATATATAAATGCTCTTCTATTATTTTTCTTCCCATTTAAAAGCTTATATGCACAATAAGAAGTATAAAATCAAAGGTAGACAAATATATACTCCAGTTCTTCTCCTTTGACTGGACATATTAAAAAAATCAGAGTAACAGTACAAATGTCCTCTCAACTATAGAGAAGTGATAAACAGTTTAGATGACCAAGAAATGTCACACAACTGAAAAAAAGGGGGAAAAATAGTACATTTGTTGAGCATGTAACTGTAGAACAAAGTGCAGGAGAATCAATATCACCTGAGTTTCTTTAATCCAGTCGGAGTGGTAAGCCATTACGACTTCATAAGTAGGTGTATCTTTCAAGCCTATGGAGTCTGCAGCATGTAAAATGCTCTTGTGAACGTCTTGGGATATAGCATAAATTGAACTAATGCAGATCTGCAGGTATATTGGTTGTGAGCCACCATCAAGGAAACCACATAAAAGAGGAACATGGGTTGGTTTCACAGAATGTGATATGAATAGACATTATTAAAGAATGCTCAAAGGGTTTACCTCTTCATTTTGGTCATAGCTGTCTTGTTCATCAATGCTGGTAGAACTAGCACCAAAACATAACAAAGCTTCTGAAAGCATATCCTAATCAAACACAACAAACGTAATATTAGTCACCCTTCCCACCCCGTTCAATTCGGGGAAGGATCAATTGGAATCCTCCAAGTTCACCATTTTTCTTTATATGGGAATACAATTTTAGCATTTTTATTTCACTGTCTTGGATCCAATCGGCTTGACTCTTGGTATTGCACAAGTAAACATTATGTCATTTTATCCATCGAGTGAGTCCATTTTATTTACTTCATGTATATGAACATTGGAAAATGACAGAAAATAAAAATCAATAATATATATAGTTGCTAGTTAAGACATTTCTCTTTCTCCAAGTTTTGGGACTAACATTATTGAATAGTATAAGCAAATACAAAATGGGGGGGTCGTTCAATTTCTACCCTTAGAATTGGGTTGAGATTAGTACATAAATACGTTTCATAATCTACTCTTTACCGCGAAATATCTGGTACAGCGAACGTGAACGGAAAGGTAAGGAGACGTGGATGAAACAACTGTGGGAGTCTCCGGCGAAGAAGAAGACATTGCATTGACTGTAAATAAATTGTTGAAACTGAGTCGGCTTTTCAGTTGATAGACTAAATCGGAGCTGGTAAGGATATGCGAATAAGGAGTGATGCTAAGGAGCCGGTGAGCGTGAAGGGTGGTGGAGATGAGTGAAGTGTGAGAAAGGTGTTTGATAAAATGACTGCGAAGAGAACATACTACTAGTAACATCTCCCTCGATCTACCTATCTATCTATCGTCAGTTTTGTGACCCTGACGGATTATATATACCAGCTGTGTGTAGTGACTCCTCCGGTACTGTACTGTACGTCGAAATTTATCCTAAATTTTGACTTAAGAATTATCGGGGTGAGCGAAAATTTAAAATGAATTGTATTTTATTACTCCCTCCGTCTCAAGATAAAAATCCTCATTACTATTTTGGGTTGTCCCATGTTAAATGTCTATTTTCTTTTAATAACCAAACTTTTTACACATTTTTTCATATTATGCCCGTAACATTAAATATCTCATACTTTTCTTATTTTAATTCTCTCTCCATATTTAATAACATTATTATGGACAATTTTGTCATTTTATTCTTTTTCTTAATATGCGTAAAAAATCCACCAAAATTTTTATCCCAAAACGGAGAGAGTATATAATAGCAGTGTCCTGTGCCTAACTAGAACGGTGAGATTTATCCAAATATTGAACGGACCAAATGGAAAATTTTAAAATCAGCTTGTATCCATTGGGTCATTGGCTGGCTAAGGGAGTCCCACGTAATTTGCTTGGCCTTTTTTAACTTGCACATCTAATGCTTATGTTACATAGAGAGGAGAGAGGATTGGATAAGTTGAAATCAATTTCAATATATTAAGTGTATATAATTTTTTGATTGAAAATGTTATATCAATATTTTTTTATAAATAATGAATTAAAAAATTATATACACTTATTATTATGATAAAATTGATTTCAACTTCGTTATAATCGGATCCTAGAGTAGATGACTGAGTTACATTTAATATACCTTCTTGCTCAATCTCAATATATTTCCTCCCTCTTCTTAAAATCTAAAATGAGTAGTTTGTATATCGGGGCATGAAATAAAAATTACGATGTATTGAATTGTTTTATTTTTATTTTTTTAAATAATTTTTTTTTATAATTACAAACGAGACTCCTTTTTATGAGCTAATAAATTACATTAAATTTGACTCATTTATGTTATGCCACAACTCAAAATGTGTAACTATATTGGAGTTGAATAAATTGGTTCAATTTCAATTGTCTACCCACTTTGATATTTAAATGTAATTCAATCAGCCTAGTCTGGTCTATCCTAGCCTATTTTTCAATGTAGTTAAAAAAATAAATAAAGAGTGTATTTAAATTTTATTCATTTATATTTTTACTCATCATTAAAATCAAAATAAAAATAAATAAAATTTAAATACACTTATATCCGATTTTTATATCCAATTAAAATTTTTAATAAATAAAAAGTACTCCGTATTTTATTTTACTAATACAAATGACCAAGGCCAAGGGTTCCTCGTCTAAATATTGGCATTAGAAATCAGGGTTAAAAATTTGCTTTTCAATTCCATTCGGGACAAAGAGGAGAGAAAATGGTATTCTCAGCAAAGCTCTAAGTGTACCGGAGCCTGCATTTGAATCATGGCTCCGAGATACCGGCTACCTAGAAGTTCTCGACCAACGTACCTCCGACCTCCACCGCCTCTCCTCCTCCACCTCCGCCACTACCCCAACCACCATCAGCACCGACACAATCAACAACGGAATCTTTTTATCATTGTTCTCGAACATCGGAACTCTACTCTCTCTCCTAACCCTCAATCCTTTCTCCAAGCTCACTACCGACGACTTCTCCGGTGAGACCCCGTCCTGGACCACTGGGTTTATTGGTTTATGCGACTCCTATACCTTCCCTTCTTCTCCTGCTCAAGCTCGATTGAGGGTCCACGAAAACGTAAAACGCTATGCTCGGAATTACGCCTCTCTTTTTGTCCTCTTCTTCGCCTGCTCTCTGTATGTCTTTTTTTCTCAACTCTTTATTTGTATATGGTTTTTTGTATATAGACTTATTGTCATTATTTATTTTATCTTATTGTAATCCTGAATTTTAGAGATGGTTGGGATACTTGTTGGTTATGGTATTGAATTCAAAGCAACAAACTGGCTATAAGATCTTATAAGCAAGGAAAAACTTTCTTTTTACAATTATTGAGGTTTGAATTGCTTAACATTCACTACATGTTTCCAAACAGAGTTGATTTTATTTGTCAAACTATTTTAGGTTCTTTTAATTTTGAAAGAAAAGTGGGAGCTGTTTCACTTTTTTGCATGTTTTGCCAAATTCTATTTTTTTTTCCTGGAACAAATTTACCGACTTATTTTGTACCTTGATTTGTGTGTTGATGATGGGCATAGGTATCAAATACCTCTTGCTCTTGTTGGATTGATATCGAGTTTGGCACTTTGGGATGTCTTCAGATATTATGGTGATCATTTGGGAGTAGATCAATACCCCTTACTGAGACAGATCTTTGTTAGAATAGTCCAGTGTGGTAAGTGTTACTCCATTTTAAAGTATCTTATTTTATTCTTTTGGGTTCATTTGCTGGCAATTCATTGATCCTTGATCCTTTTTGCAACACAGCGAGGTAAAAGACTTACTTGGGGTGGGTGGAGTTGACTTGAGAATAGTATTCAAGTCAGTGTAGATGTTGTGAACAACTAAACACTATAATTTTGTTAGGAACTTGGAATAAATTTAACATAACCGCAATTTACTCTCCTCAGAGTCTGCTAGTTTTCCATCCCTGAATGAGATAATGTATCTACTTAGTTCTGCCAAATCCTTTTGCCATTTGTAACTAGAATCTGAGTTGAACTTTTTTACTCTACTCCAGTAAGTCAAAGCATATGTCTAAGTTCACCTTGCTCAGTGAAGCTATCGACATTCCTTTGATTCAATGTATTGTTACAGCTTATGCTACTGGGATCTTTAATAGCCAGAACCATATTTTCCAATTATTAAATTTTCCACATAATTGTTAGAAGAGTCAGACAGTGATCCAAGGTTTTGATGTGAAGAGCCAGCCTCCTTGATAACTTTGAGGAGCATCTCCTCATGTTATCATAAGAAGAATTATCCTGCTAGCTGTCTAGAAAAATTAACTTGTAGAAAGAATGCCGTTTGAAGGGGTGTTTTCTTTGAGCCTCTTGTTTCCGAGAATATTTAGGAGACTGGATGCTTTGAGTATTTCCATTCTTACCACTCCTCTCAGCAAAGAACTGGTTTCATGGTTATTTCCAACATATTTCCTATCGGGTTGTTTCCATTGTTGTCCTTGGAAAGGCCAAGTTTTGTATGCGGTTGTCAACAAACAAAAATCTATAATTGGCAGCCCTATGGGTTAACTGAAAGACTAGCTTCTATTGTGCAAGGATGATTACCATATGAGTTGTTTGTAAAGGGGATCAATATTTTGTATAATTGTATTAATGAATTTTTCTTTTCATCATTAAGGGTCTATAATGCTTGCACTTTCCACCATATTTTTCTTTTGAAGTTGTAACCTTTTAGCAGTTTTCATTCTTTGTTCCATAAGTTAATGTTCACAACTGTCCACCACAGCACCATAGTAAAATACTCTTCCCCCTAAGGAATCTAAGATACTAGTTCCTTAATAGGACTACAAGAATGGCATGCTTTATTGAATAAGTTGTTAATAATTCAGATATAAATGTTTGTAAAATAAAATGGTCAACTATAAATTTTAATATTGATTTGTAAGATGATAGAGTAAGGCATCACTTAAGGTAGCTTGAAAGTAAACCTTAAGGTAACACATGTTAAGATAGCAGCTTAGATAAATAAATCTGTAATTTTTAAAAAATTTGTGACCAAAACAAAGCCAATTGGAAAATAAGATTCATATTGACAAAAATTCTCACAAGGCTATAAAGATATGACAACTATGAAATGGCCTGATTATTAAGCAACTGTTGCCAAGTTCAGATATTTAGACAAGAAATGATATAATCATAAACAACCTTTATGTGAGAGACGATATAGGTAGCTCAAACTAAAATACTTTAAAGTCATAACTTAAGATCAGTGGTTGAGAAATCCTTCTAGGTCCCTGCCCTGGTCCTAGGCAGTCCTATACCGCCTCGATTTGTCGGCGTGCCTAAGTCTCCACATTCGCAGCTCTGCCTTGTCGGAATTAGACGTCACCCTTCAATTTAACGAATGTTTTGAAACTCTACTATACTTCAAATAAGATTGTTTTTTTGGTATTTTTTAGGTAAAATTTGAAATGTTTACATCTAATAAATGTTTTATTTAGTGTATACAAATATAGATACAATATAAAGATAAATAAAAAACACCGCCTAGGAAAACGCCTAGCGCTCCCTCCGCCGCCTAGCGTTAACACCGACCTAGATAGTTGTGTAAGATAATATAATTTGAGCTTGAAATGGCAAAGAGTTGCATGTCCTTTTTTTTTTACTCAAGTTGTACGGTAACATGGATGTGATACTGAAACAAGGTTGATGCTTGGTAATATTCAGTTTTTGTATTGCTAAGAATCAAAGTTTCAGTCAACAGTGGAGGGGACAAGGCTTTGACTCTACTCTTTTTAACTTCTCATATAGTTAAATATGAGATGGGGTGCCAGCAATCTGGGGAGTCCATAACAAAGGTCGTAAATACATCTGTTGAACTCAACTTGACCCAAAAGCTTAATCTGATAGGTTTTGAATCCAACTTTGTATATTAAGCCTTCAACTTCACACTCGAACACTGATATGGGATTATGTCAATTCACATGTGACCTTAATAAGGGGTTTAATTTGCACTGATTGGTGCAATTCACACATACATATAGTAGCTTCATTTAACTATATTCTATAAAGAATATGATTATCAAATGTATATTTGTTAGTGTTACTGAAGTAATAGTTTCTTTCTCAAGACTTCCTCTGAGTTCAATTATAAGTAAATTCTTAGCAAGTTGATTATAACCCTTCAGATGGTCTTGGCATCGCAGGCACTGCGGTTATTTTATTTTATTCCAACGTTCAAATGGCTCTCTTCTCCGCTGTTGCAGTTAGTTATGCAGGTATTTTGTACTTATATGTACACTATTTATGGCATTATTTTTCATTTTCACCCATTTCCTTTGGGTTTATGTTATTATTCATATGAGACTTCTGATTATTTAATACATATATATAGTTATGATTATCCATGCCTCATTCCGGAAGCTGAGCCCAGCCAAACAACCTACTTGAGGGAGATGGAAATAACACCACCAAGATACATGCTTACCATCCTTGTTGGAGATGAGCAGGGAAAAATTACCCTGTAGATGAGGGGAAATTGTCCCCCTTGATCTTGGGGGGTGGGGGGAATACTTGGGATTGTTAAATACAAAATTTTCCAAGTAATAAGATAGTGTAATCTTATAAATTTTATGACCCATTTGTGTTTAAAAGGAAATTATGCTAATTGCTAAACATGATAATCATCTCTATTAGGATGATGTCATGTGTAATATTATTAAAGTATTATTGACTTTAAAAGTATAAAGAGGATGACCTTAACTCCAACTTTGGTTGAGCTTGTTAAACATGAAAGTTAGTGCAAAGTAATTACTTGTGGTTAATGTTGTTGGAGTATCTTTCAATAAGTATTGCTTGAAATTATATAAAATAAAATTCAACAAGCCATTTGACGTAATTATCAAAATATTTGAATACATGTTTGCTGTTATACAATATATAGCTGTCTTTTTAATTTTAAATTGAATTGAATTGAATTTATAGGTGCTAAACTTATTATAATAGCTTCCCCGTATGGTTAATTTTACTACTCAACTAAGTGTTATATTCAACTAAGTGTCAAGGCTGAGGTCTTGAAACCTTTTCTCATTGTGTGGCTAGTTCTTCCAAGTGTAAATTGATGGCATTCAGAAAAGAGAAACATGATGATACTAGCAACCTAATTATTATAAATCAAAATTTCCACTACAAAAAGGAAACTGAAACAAAAGATAAGATACAAATTACAAATTTACTTTTATATGTTATGTAAGTAGAAAATAAACCTCTTTCTATGTTTGTATTAAATCTCGGGAAGCTTGGCCTTGCCATCTGCAGTTCAGTAACAGGCTTAAAAGATAGATATGCATCAGAGCCTCAAGTTGCTAAGGCGGCACGCATTAATATTGAAATTTTATCTAGATAGATTTATAAGATTTCTTACCATCCATCCAAGTTCCACACAATGATACCCTAAATAATCCCTCTAATGATTTCAATGTCTTGTTTACAACTGTATTTTAGGTCGGGCCTCGTGCCCAAGGATCTTGAACTTGGGTTGACAAGGTATGAGAATTTAGATGCCTAGCTTTCCCATTTTCAAAACACTTTGCTTGCTAGCCGCTGAAACGAGAACTTCAAAAAGATCCAGGCTTCAACTGCTCCATCCATATCTTGAAAAGAATTTCGAACAAGGGACTCTTCTGAATCATCGGCAACTGCCTACAGTATATCCATAAGCAAATCATGAAATAGAAATTTATTCCTGTTTTATTTTGTAAGATGAAAATTAATTCTAAGCTTGAATATCCAAAATTTCTTGAAGCATTTCAAATTCCTATATTGTACAACTCTTGGTTGTACTGTACAATATGCCATAATGCAGCTTCAAGAGACTAAATTTGCTGACAGTATCTTTGACAATTAACTTTGATTACGCTAATTTACGGACTGGTATCTGTCAGATTTCACAGCCTAATTATGAATTAAAAGAGTCAGAAATCAATAGACACTCCCATACTTCTCATGATGGGTATATTTTTTCTTTTCATGCTTCTCTTTTCTTGTTAGATTCCTTTGTAAAGACAACCAGTAGCTGCTACCTATCATACATAGTTTACAGAGGACAAGTGTGTGTGTGTGTGAGAGAGAGAGAGAGAGAGAGAGAGAGAAGGGAGAAGTCCAAAAGCTTTTTTCTTGTTGATACAAATCCAAAAAAAACTTTAGATAAATGCGAAAGCTTAATATTATTTGCTCAATATTAATGAAGCCGCTTTTTTATAAATAATTTAGAAACATTTATAATTGTTTGCTCAATATTAAACCAGTAATTGAAACAAGTGAGTTAAATTCCAAGTCCGGAACAAATCTCAAGTCCTAATCGAATCAAATTCATCCAGGCCTTAAACCACTCCTACATTTTCATTTTCTCCATGTGCACTTCATTGTTTTGGTAGATTGTATATTGTTTATCTGATCAATTTATTTGAATTGGGGTTTATTTGTACATTAATGAAGGATGTTGATTTTGCAGAGGAAGAGTAGCAGAGTGTTTAAGGAGATTGATGGGGAGGATCCTGTTTAATTTGTGTGAGAAATTTAACTATATGAGCATAATCTTGACAAGTTAGCTGCTAAATCTGGGTGGTTGGACAGAAGGCAAATAGGATTGCCACCCTAAATGTTTTTGTCAAGAAACATTTCTTGATGTTTATTCCCCCTATTTGGTGGTCCTCTTAATTTGAATTATGGGGGGGAATTTAGAAGTTTTGAAGTGATGCAGTCTTGTTTGAATTTTTCAATGATGATTGTACTGTCCTTTAGAAATTGATTCATTCCCACTCTCCTATTAGTTACAAAGGACTCTGGTCTTTAGATATATGGCAGAGCAAGAAGATATTAACTTTACAGTTGAAAGCAACCAAACATATATAGCTCATGTCATAGAGTATACGGGAACTGAAAAGTAAGAGCTGAAAAAGAAGCACCGGGTTTTCAATATTTCGTTCCTTGAAAGACAAAGTCTCTCCTTGATGGGCTTATAGCGTGGCATTCGTTGCAGGCTGACACAAACCAACTGAAAAACCTCCAGCAAAACCCTCGGCTTCCATTTCTCTTACCCTTAACTTGTTTCTTCCCTTTCAACTCATCTTCTTCTTCAAGTACCCGACTAGTACTTTCAGCTTTGCTTATGTGCGAAACCTTACGACTTAGAACTGGAGTTTGAGTAATGAATTGCCGCCTCTGAGATCCGTATTGTGGAGTCAAAACAGACTTTTTCCTTTGATAAATCTCCCTTTCAAATGCTTTTTTACTTGCACTGGTTTTGGGTCGACTGATCACTATTTTTCTCTCGGAAGCATCACTAATGCTTGTTCTTGCACTAGTGCTGCAACTGCTACTACTATTACTCCGAGACCACATCAACGAGTCCTTGCTGCTAACGCTGCTCGTCCGGCTAGTTGATCGTGATAGCGTAATGCTCATAGGTTTTGCAGGCGGACAAGGAAAATCATGCGGCAAAAGCCGGCCATTCAAGAATAAATAATCGGCTGGGGAGGTTGGCGAGCTGGGCGTAACGCTACCGAACTCAAACTCCAATTCATGATCTTGAATTGGGTTGCTTGGGGAGGACAACTTGTGAACTGATTTGTTTTTCTGCCGGCAATTTGCCATGGAATTCTGTGGTGGATTCAGTCACATTTATACAGAGACAAAGTTGAGTGCCAGAAAAAAAAGGTCATGACAATATAAAAGGGGCCCATCTGTTGGTGGTCTAAATCATGTACAGTTTGAACTTGCCAACTCACTACTCATCAACCATAGTTTATACTATATTAAGGTTTGTGCTGAGCCTGATACTAATAAACGTGTAGGTTATTTCAAAGACAGGAGTGATCAAACTATTATATATATATATATATATATATATATATATATATATATATATATAGACGGTGGTATCATTTTCTACACTAGTTGCCACACTGACTAGTGACTAGTTTATTAATTATTCTTTATATTAGAAGAACAAGTGTGACGCTTGTCCCCTTTGGTAGTAATTTGACATTTGGAAAAGAAAAAAAAGGTTAAAATTATTAAAAAAGTGTAGTTAGTCATAATTGCTGGGTTAATTTGACCGACCAATCAATCAATCTGCTTTATGATCGAAAGAGACGGCCTCCTTAAAGCACTCGCATTCGCATAAAGAAAGAAAAAGAAGGGAAGTGATAAGTTATTGGACTGGTTGAGGGCAATGATGGAATCGAAGAGTAAGGAGGACTTGACTTCCCTTTAAGATAAAAAATGAAACCCCTACCCCTACAGCAGTTTTTACTAGTCCACTACTCTATCCTACTCCCAAAAATGGCGACAGGTGAGGTCTTAACAAATTCCTCTCTCCCCCGTTAGGATCCTTTGGGCCCATCCTCCATTTTGTATGGGACCACCTCCTCTGTATCTTCGGCTTTAGTTCTCTCTCTCTCTAAAAAAAGAAGAATATGTTTGTGAGTTTTATAGGGAAAAAAAAGAAGAATAGAAAAAAAAAGAATAGAAAACTTAAAATTTTTCTTTAGTTTTTAATAGAAAAAAATAGAAAATTTAAATAAATAAAAAAATCTTGCGTTTTTGAGTTCTTATGAAGAAAAAAAATCACTTTTATAAATTTATCCTTCATTAATTATAACCATGAATAAAAATATGCAATATAAATTTAATTAAATAAAAAAATTCAGAATAAATTACAAATATCCAAATAGAGCTTAAGCAAAAACTATTTCTACAAAGTCATTGTCATACCATACCTAAAAGTCATCAAACATAATTTATATTATTAATACTAACAGAGATTATTCATCAATTTTTTTTAAGAAATACAATCTCCTCTCTAATGGTAACTCTAACACTATTCGTTTCTTGTCTTAATTTTCTAGTAGCCATAAATATGTCTTCTCAAATGCTCCATGGAATCTGACAACAAATGGTGAATCCAGAGATTCAAGTATTTCAATCTCTTAAAGGACATCTGTGACGCCCCCAAAATAGATATACATCACCCATTCTGAGTTGTCAATACATGGTACAGAAACAACTACAACTTTATTATTACAACAAGAAAGCGTGAGTTTGAATACAAATATTATCTTACAGGACAATATCTATACTCAAATAAATCCTCATCACATTTATTGATACATTATTTTACAAAAATGGTGAGGACTACTAAACAACTCTCTCTAGAACTTTCATTCCATACCCCAGACTACGTACTCCATTATATTCTCGCCTCCTTAGAAGAAAATGGAACAAAAAAGAAAAGGGTGAGTTCAACTAGCCCGATAAAGAATATTATGACTAAGATAATATACAACAAATTATCGTTAGTCTTCAATGAGGGAAAAATCTAATAGAATACAATAGACAACAAATTTTAAATCAATATTCGCAATGGAAATAATAATTCATTAGAAGAGTTAAGTAGAGAATGCAAAACTACTATCTTACATGTATGAATTTAAAAGTTCATCGCTCATCTTTTATCCCCGTAACATCAATCAATATATATATCAGAATTAAATATTCATCTTCGCTACACAGCCAAAGATATTCATCGATTAAGTCATGTTCATCTAAACACTGTTCATCTTTTGCACTACGGGCAAAGATATTCTTGAGAAATCATTCATCTTGCACTACTGAGCCAAAGATATTCCATAATATCATCATTTAAGATGAAGATGATGAAAAATATTTTTTTTTAAAAGCGAATCCGGTGAAACAAAATGACAAGGATTAAGGATTAAGGATTAGTACTTTTTTTTTTATCACGTCAAAAATACCTCAAAAATAATCACAATTGGTGTAAAATTCAAGAATGATCAAAACATGGATACAATCAAAGCTAGTATCCGGAATAGATATTTTGACTGAAAAGAAAATTTTCATTTTTCGATGAATAAGGTCGATTCGTGAATGAATAGTGTTGTATCGTGAATAAGTCAGATATCGTGAATAAGAACTCGATACCAAAAGTTCCAAATTTGATAAAACACAGATCAATATTTCAACATAATGATATTGAAGAAATAATATCATTCTGAAAAAAATAATATCCCTTACCTCGAAAATGAAGACAAGAGTTGAAACAGGATATAAGTTATGACTTGAACTTGCATCAGTATAGCAATACTCAAAGTATACTCAAAATACTCACAAGAATAAACTCGATAATATAGAGAGAGAAAACTTGATTTCGGTGTGATTTTCAATTCTAACCTAAGCACCCTATTTATAGGAAATCGCTTAGAACACTAAAAATGAGAAAATTTAATAAAATATTAATATATATTTATTAAATTCTTACGCATTACTTTTTATCAACTGAATTCAGCATTCAACACAAGTAGCCCACCTCACAAAACTTTTAAAAAACGTTTTGTAATTAAAATATTTTAAACTTCCAAAATAAATTATTTTGAGCTTCAGAACTTCAATAATTTATAATAAATAGCCCTTTTATCAGAAAAATCGAATCTTGCGAATTTTTATAGGAAATTCAATTCTCTACAACTTTGCAGAAGAAAGTTTTTCCAAATTCCAAACAAAAATTGACCAAAATCCACAAGCCAAGCGATTTTACTGTTTATAATCAAATTTCAATCAATAAATGGGGTCCAATGAGCATGTTTAACATGTTTTAAACATTTATTGCAATAAAATACTCTTCCTCCTCAGATACTCATATATCCCACATTCGTTATAAAATATCACCATTATTATATTATTAAAATATAATAACACATTTAAACGAATTATCTTATCGTAAAAAGATAAAATTTCAATTTTAACAATTATCACATTAAAATTTTCTCCATCTATATCCACATAAAATCAATATTTTTCTCATCATATGAATCAATAATTAATTATTCACAAATAATATACGAGAATCACAATATCGACAACCGCATACGGTTCAGGAAGAGGGGCTTTCCAATAAGAATTTCTCCTTCTTGGCCGCTGCAATTAGGTGACCAAACCTCTCCTTAGATGTAACTTTCTAGACATTGCCAATAATGTTATCTAATAATATTATTAGGATAATATGAATTATTGCATCGATAATGAAAAATCTTTGTGTAATGACAATTATTGAAACAACGTGAATATAAAATATCAAAGCAACAATTATTAAATCAATAAAATCTTCGAGCGAAATTATCGTAACCATTATTAAGTAGTGCCTTCTTTACGTAAGAATCAATAATTGGTGCAATACAGGTGTGCTTCTTGTGTTTTAACCACAGGAGTATTTTAACAAGATAATTGTGAATAACTAATGCTAGTTATTTTTAAACCACTTATATTTGTGCGTTTTCTTCATCCAATCGCTTTTCAAGTTATGGGCCCACAAAATTTGCACGTAAATGCGAATATTCCCCGACAAATGAGAATATTCCACACCACCAAACGAATATTCCCAAACAACAATGAATATTTTATAACCACTGCTTATTTTGAAATATTTGCGTATTTTACCCATAACTATCCACATTAATCAAATCAACCCTTACTATTTCAAAAAAAATAGAGGAAAATAAATTTCATTTATTAATAATTTGGGGTCTTACAACCTCCCCTCCTTATGAAATTTCGTCCTCGAAATTGACGTGACGATACACTGTGTTTCGAAAAGGTGAGGATACTTCGTTTTTCATTTTCGTTTTCAATTCCTGTGTCATTTCTCTATAAGCATGATTCCTCCACAAAACTTTAACTTGTGGTATGACCTTTCATACAGGACATGCTCCTTCCTATCCAAGATCTTGGACAGTACCTCTCATACGTTAAGTCTTGGCTATCTCGTCCGGTTCTAACTCTATAACGTGGTTCGGGTCTTTCACATATTTACAAAGCATGATATGTGAAACACATTATGAACACGAGACATACTCGGAGGTAACGCGAGTCTATAGGCTACATTTCTACTCGGTCAAGAATTTGAAATGGACCAATAAATCGTGGATTGAGCTTTCCTCTCTTCCCAAATCTTGTAACTCCCTTCCATTGGAAAGAACTCGCAACAATACATGATCCCCTATACTAAATTCCACGTCCTTTCCGACGCCGCCCTAAAATTAGGTATACATCACCCATCTTGGGTAGTCGGATACATGGCATGTAATTTAAATACAACTTACTAATATAAGCGTCGGTACAATACGACATAAAAGCGTGAGTTTGAATACAAATATTATCTCACTATAGATATTATACAAACTCAAAAGGAGTCCTCATTACAATTATTATCACACGGGATGTTATTTCACGAATAGTGAGGATCCTGCTAATCGCTATCCTCGGACCATTACTCTTGGTCTTAACGAAGGTCAAAATGACTCTTGGTAATATTGAAGAAACAACTACTATTTGCGAAGGGTAATTAACCTTTGGAACAATCAAGGCAGGTTAACTCTTGGTAATATTGAAAGGACAACTACTATTAACGAAGGTAAATACTATTGAAGAAGGTAATTAATATTGACGAAGGTAAATACTATTCACAAAGGTAATTACTATTCATAAAGGTAATTACTATTGACGAAGGTAAATACTATTGACGAAGATAATTACTATTCACAAAGGTAATTACTATTGACGAAAGTAATTACTATTGACGAAGAGACTCTTAGATGATGACATATGGGCCCCCCCATAAAATAATCAAACTTACCACAAACGTCTCATAACAGACTCTTTATATACATCAAGGATTGAATAAATATTACCACAAATCATTTTATTTTTAATCAACACATTTTTAATCTTTCAACAATTATTAATCATTTATAACTTGTCATCTCAATTAATAATATAACATATTATACGAGATGATCTTTGTGACAATAATTGAATCAATAATATAAGAGATATGATGCAACAACCATCAGAAGAATAATTGAGTATAGCTAAGTGACTTTCACGTAAAGCATCAATAATCAATCCGTAGTGCTTCTTATCTGCAACCACGCCAGACATTGTACTTTTACCATAGGGTAGTTCAACGGTTTTAACGGTAACACCTTCATTAGTTATTTTTATAGAAAGATAATTTTGTGGCTTTTTTAACTACGATAATACTTGGATTGTGGGGTCCATTAATGATTGGTATGAGTCGTCACGAATATTCCCCGACAAAAAGAATATTCCCAGACCAAACGAATATTTTATAACAACTTGCTTACTTTGCAAAATTTATAAATATTACCCACAACTATAACATTATATCAAATTTATTCCATAATATTCAAAAATAATATTTATAGAAAATTCATCTTTATTTATAAAAGTCTGGGTCTTCTAACCTCCCTTCTTATGAAATTTCGCCCTCGAAATTAAGTGCGATACTGGTATGTCGAAGAGGTAAGGATACCTTGATTTCATTTTGATTCTAACTCCCAAGTCATTTCCTCAACATCATGGTTCCTCCACAAAACTTTGACTTGAGGTATAACCTTGGGCGTAGAATATGTTCCTTCTTATCAAAATTTGAACGAGGAACCTCTTCATACGTCAAATCTTCCGCTATTTCGTCCGGTTCTAACTCAATAATATGGTTCGGGTCTTTCACATATTTACGTAACATGGATATGTGAAAAATGTTATAAACACGAGACATATTTGGCGGTAAAGCGAGTCTATAGGCTACAGTTCCTACTCGATCGAGGATTAAAATGGACCGATGAATCGAGGATTAAGTTTTCCTCTCTTTCCAAATCTTGTAACTCCTTTCCATGGAGCAACTCTTAACAACACATGATCTCCTATATCGAATTCCACGTCCTTTCGATGAAGATCGGCATAAGATAACTCTTTTGTCGATTTTGTGAGGTTTTTATACGTTGTCGGATCGTTTGAATCTTTTTCGTAGTCATACGTCATTAACTCCGATCCCAACAACGTTGCTTCACCCACCTCATCCCAAAGATATCTTGGAGAACGACACTTTCTTCCATACAACGCTTCGAATGGAGCCATGCCGATACTTCTTGGCGATAAGCTGTTGTTGTAGGAAAACTCCACCAATGGTAAGAACATGTCCCAACTCCCTTGAAATCAAGGACACGAGTCTTAATAGATCTTCAAGAGTTTGAATAGTCCTCTCCGATCGTCCGTCCGTCTGTCTCGAGGATGATACGCCGAAGCTAAATCGTGAAGTCTGTGCCCATAGCTTTTTGCAAACTAACCCAAAATCGTGAAGTGAATCTTGGGTCTCGATCGAAACTATGGATACAGAGCATACCATGCGATCTTACAATCT
Organism: Panax quinquefolius; assembly: GCA_020205615.1. NCBI lineage: Eukaryota > Viridiplantae > Streptophyta > Magnoliopsida > Apiales > Araliaceae > Panax > Panax quinquefolius. The sequence continues at coordinate 128,530,799 of CM035170.1, forward strand.
CATTTATGTACATATACGAGCAAGGCGTTCAAGTGTATAAGTTTCTCGTATCGGTAAGAAATGAGCAGACTTGGTCAATCTATCAACAATGACCCAAATCGCATCAATGCCTCGAGAAACCTTAGGAAGATCCGTACTTGAAATCCATGGTAATGTGCTCCCACTTCCATTCTGGAATTTCAAGTGGTTCTGATGGACCTTTTGGTACTTGATGCTCCGCTTTTAACTCGTTGACAAGTTAGACACCTTGAGATAAACAATATTATCTCTCTCTTCATATTGCTCCACCAAAATGTATAGCCGAATATCATGATACATTTTGGTACTCCTGTGATGGATTGCAAATGGTGGTGTGCGCCTCCATCATGATATTATACTTTAAATCGTGGTCGTTAGGAACACAAAGTCCGGAGTTGACTCAAGTATTCATTCTTCATCGATTCTTGCTTCCTGCGTAGCACCTTCTTGCACTTTCTTCCTCATACGCATCGCCTTGTGTCCGTAGCAGCAAACTTTAACTTTATTGATTAAAGTCGGTTCTACTCAGATACTCGCTATCATCACACGCGTCCCTCGAGTCTTTAACTCTAACTCCATCCTTTGCAGTGAAGTCACACAAAATGGGCCTGCGCGTTGACAATAACACACTTTCTTGCATATGATCTTTTCTTTCAACGCGTCGGCTACCACGTTCGCTTTTCCGGGATGGTATTGGATGGTATGATCATAATCTTTCAGCAGATTCGAAGCCCAACATCGTTGTCGCATGTTGAGTTCATTTTGAGTGAAGAAATATTTGAGGCTTTTATGATCCGTAAAGATCTCCACTTTCTCCCCATACAAGTAATGCCTCCAAATTTTAAGTGTGAAGATAACAATTTGCCAACTCTAGATCATGAGTAGGATAATTCCTCTCATATTCTTTGAGTTGTCGCGAGGCATAGGCTATAACTTTTCCATGTTGCATGAGAACACATCCCAACCCTTTGCTAGAAGCATCATTTGTAGATGACAAATCCCTCCGAGCCAAATGGTATTGTCGAGCGGTCTTTGAAATAAGTCTCCTCTTGAGTTCTTGAAAACTCTTCTCACATTCTTCGCTCCAACCGAACTTTGTATCTTTTCGAGTCAATTGGAAGTCGATGGAGTAGCGATTCGAGAAAATCCTTCCACGAATCTCCGATAATAACCCAATTAAACCGAGAAAGCTACGTCTTGGTCCATCGATTTAGGTTGTTCCCGACTTTGAATAGCTTCAATCTTTCTTTGGGTTGATAGATATTCCATGACTTGATACCACGTGCCCAAGGAATGCTACTCTTCTTGCCGAACTCGCATTTCTTCAACTTGGCATAAAGCTTATATTCACGAAGCTTTTGGAGTGTCACCTCAAATGTTGCTTCATGATCTTCACGGCTTTTGGAATAAATAAGGATGTCATCAATAAAGGCGAACACAAAGTGATCTAAATATTCCTTGAATACTCGGTTCATCATATCCACGAAGGCGTTAGGAGCATTAGTCAATCCAAAGGACATGACTAGGAATTCATAATGCCCGCATCGAGTTCCGAAAAGCCGTCTTTGGAATGTCGTGGTTCTAATCTTCAATTGGTGATATCCAGGAGCGAAGATCAATCTTTGAAAAGAATTTGGCTCACTTACTGATTTGGTCAAACAGTCATCAATACGTGGCAATGGATACCTATTTTTGATGGTGACATGATTCAACTCCCGATAATCAATACAAAGTCGCATACTCCCATCTTTCTTCTTCACGAATAGAAGGGGAACACCCCAAGGAGAAGTACTAGGGACGAATAAAGCCAATGTCTAACAATTCCTGCAGATTGGGTCTTTAACTCCTAAAGTTCAATAGAGCTATTCGATATGGGGCTTTGGAAATAGGTTTTGTCTTGGGGTTCAAGGTCGATACAAAATTCAATTTCACGCCTGGGGTAGGCGAAGTTCTTCGGGGAATACGTCAGAAATTTATTAACAATAGAAATATCGTTCAAAAGCGGCGTATTTTGTTTAAATCTGTGACATGAGCTAAGAAAGCTTGACATCCGTTTTCCAATAAACGAATAGCTTTATGGCTTGAGATGACCGTGATTGATTTTAATGGTTTGGTCGCTTGAATTAGCATAATAGGTTGGTTAGGAATATGAAAGCTAACAACCTTACGAAAACAATCAATTTTTGCATGATAAGTAGTTAACCAATCAATCCCCTAGAATCACGTCAAATGCAAGTATTTTTAATGAAATAAGATCGACAGTAATGTGAGGTACCGATTTGAACCAAACAAGACTTATAAGCAGTGGATGTAATGAAGGTTTCTCCCAAAGCGGAGTTTCCACAGATAAGTCAAAGTCTAATTTCTCCGAGTCAAATTTAATCGATGAGCTTGAAGTAGGAGAAATAAAAGAATGGGTAGAAACCGGTATCAAATAAAGTATAGACTTCATTAGAGTTTATGATAAGCTTACCGTGATGACCTCATTCGGGTTCTTTGCTCTCCTGGGAGGTCACAACAAATGCTCTCCTCAGACCACCGATTTTGACTTTTCCGAGCGGCCTTTGGTGCCTCAATCCTAGTTGAATTTGTCTTGAAACGCACAAAATCGAGCTAAGTGACCTTCTCTTCCACAATTATAACATGCTTTGGGCGGCATGGCGCAGATTGGATCGATGTGTCCTCTCTCCGCATTTGAAGCATGTGATAGGTGGTCTTTCTCCTTCCTTAACAACGGGTCTTTGGTGTTGACGTCTTTCCATCATTGTTGAATCTCCTTTTCTTGAAATGTCCATTCTTATTGTTTGGCCTCGATTACCACAAGAAGTGGTTACCATATCTCGCCCGTTGATTCCCTCCACGCTTTTTTGTCACCGCGATGATGACTACTCGGTTGGTATTATAATTTTGCACGTTCGCTCTCTTTTAGTCATTCGTTGCTGACTCGTTATCGCGCTCCACTAAGCGAGCCTATTTACAACATCCGAATACAAACACGGTTATGAGAAATAAGATGTTGGCGTATTCTCGCTTCAAACCTCTTAAAAACATTCGCGTCATTCTCTCTTCATTATCCACTAAGTGGGGGACGAAACCATGATAACTCCGCAAATTTTGCCTCGTGATCACGACACACGGTCATATTGTTTTGTTCCAACTTGATAAACTCCACCTCCTTCACGTATGGCGAATACTTTCGGGAAAGTATTTGTCGTTGAAGCAACTCTGGAACTTCTCCCAAGATATCTTGAAGACAAAGATGTTGAATACGTTTACCGATTCCTACCCGAGAATTTGCCTCTCCGCAACATAAAGGCGCAAAGGGAACCTTTGCTGCTCTCGGAACATCCCAAGACATCAAATATCTTGGTAATCTGCTTTATCCACGCTTCCGCCAGTAAGTGATTTTGGCTCTCCTTAAACTCGGTGGTCCTCCTTGAACTATTTAGCGGTGACCGCCCGAGAGTTTTCCGTGTTTCCACCTACGTTTTGGACAGAGTCTCTACTTTCATTGTTGCATAAATTGCATAAAGCCTCCGAACATTTGATCATTCATCATTTGGTCGGTGTTGTTGTTTGCATGAGGATTGTCGCCTTTCACGATGCACATTATCCCGATTATTGATATGTGGTGAATCAACGATCGCTGTGCTCCATTGCTATTCTCAACATTCTCGGATGTCATTTTCGAGATCATCGCCACAAAACAAAAGGTTAATTGACATGTAACAATTTATCTCTATATTTCGTGAGCCACCAATAAAATAGCACATAAACTTAGGTAGGTCATACTAGCGAAGGTATTCCCCGTCTCTCCCCTCCTAGTATTATTCTCACATCTTAGCAGTGGATCATATCCTAAGCTTTGATGTGACACCCCCAAAATAGGTATACATCACCTATTACGAGTTGTCGATACATGGTACGAAGCAACTACAACTTTATTATTACAACAAGAAGCGTGAGTTTGAAATACAAATATTATCTTCTAGACAATATCTATACTCAAATAAATCTTCATCACATTTATTGATACATTATTTTACAAAATGGTGAGGACTACTAAACAATCCTTTCTAAAACCTTCATTCCATACCCAGACTAAAGACTTTCATTTATATTCTCGCCTCACGAGAAGAAAAATGGAACAAAAAGGAAAAGGGTGAGCTCAACTAGCCGGTAAAGAATATTATGACTAAGATAATATACAACAAATTACCGTTAGTCTTCAACAGGAAAAATCTAATAGAATACAATAGACAACAAATTTTAAATCAATATTCGCAGTGAAATAATAATTCATTAGAAGAGTTAAGTAGAGAATGCAAACTACTATCTTACATGTATGAATTTAAAAGTTCATCGCTCATCTTTTATCCTCGTAACATCAATCAATATACATCCTGGAATCAATATTCATCTTTACTACTTGTGCCAAAGATAAAGATATTCATCGATTGGTCATGTTCATCTAAACACTGCTTCATCTTTGCTTGACTACGGGCCAAAGATATTCTTCAGAAATCATTCATCTTTTTGCACTCTGAGCCAAAGATATTCCATAATATCATCATTTAAGACTGAAGATGATGAAAAATATTTTTAAAAGCGAATCCGGTGAAACAAAATGACAAGGATTAAGGATTAAGGATTAGTATTTTATTTTATTCATCAAAAAATACCTCAAAAATAATCGCAGTGGTGTAAAATTCAAGAATGATCAAAACATGGATACAATCAAAGCTAGTATCCGAATAGATATTTTGGACAAAAAGAAGAAATTTTATTTTTCTATGAATAGTGCCAGATATCGTGAATAACGTGAATAGTAACTCAGAGCACCAAAAGATAGAAATTCCACAAAAAAACATCTTCACGTTTCATGAATAGTACTTCGTGAATAGTAACTCGTGAATAAGAACTCGTGAATAAGAATCGTGAATAGTAATTCGTGAATAAGAACTCATGAATAGTAACTCCAGACATGAAAAAGTTCCAAATTTGATAAAAGTTCCAACCAATATTTCAAAGATAATGATATTGAAGAAATAATATCATTTGAGAAGAAAATAACATCCCTCACCTCGAAAGATTAAGTACTTCTATTTGGAATCTAAGGGTATAGTCAAAGGAACTTGCTAGACCGCCTAACAATACTCAAAGTATACTCAAAATACTCACAAGAATACGCTCGATAATATAGAGAGAAAACTTCGAGTTTGGTGTGATTTTCAATTCTAACCCAAGACCCTATTTATAGGAAAATGCTTTAGAACACCAAAGCAGAAAATTTAATAAAATATTAATATATATTATAAATTTCCTTAGCCCATCTTTGAAGATCTGATTTCAGCAATTAATATCACATGTTAGCCCACTTAAATGCAAAAAACGTTTTCTTTAAAATAATAATTAAAACTTCCAAAAATCAATTATTTTGAACTTGGAACTTCAATAATTCAAAATAAATATCCTTTTATCAGAAAATTTGAATATCGCGAGTTTTATAGGAAATTCAATTCTCTACAACTTTCTGAGAAGAAAGTTTTTCCGAATTCCAAAAGCAGAAATTGACCGAAATCCACAAACGGCAATTTTACGTGCTATAATCAAATTTGAATAATAAATGGGGTCCATGAAACATGTTTAACATGTTTTAAACATTTATTGCAACAAAAATACTCTTCCTCCTCGTATACTCATATATCCCACATTCGTTGTAAAAATATCACCATTATTATATTATTAAAATATAATAATATATTTAAATGAATTATTTTATCGAGAAAAGATAAAATTTCAATTTTCAACAATTGTCACATTAAAATTTTCTCCATCTATATCCACATAAAATTAATATTTTTCTCATCATATGAATCAATAATTAATTATTCACAAATAATATTACTGTAATCACAATATTGACAACCAGGCGGTTCCTCAGGAAGAGGGGCTTTCAATAAGAACTTCTCCTTCTTGCCAAGCAATTAGGTGACCAAACCTCTCCTTAGGCGAACTTTCTAGACATTGCCAATAATGTTATCTAATAATATTATTCAGATAATATGAATTATTGCTTCGATAATGAAAATATTGTGTAATGACAATTATTGAAACAACAAAGAATATAAAATATCAACGCGAGAATTATTAACTCAATAAAATATCTTGAGAATTAATTCTTTGTAACCATTATTGAGTAGTGCCTTCACGTAAGAATCAATAATTGGTGCAATACCGAGTGTTATTCGTGTTTTAACCACCGAGTATTTTAACAAAGATTAACCAGTAATAACTACGCCAGATTATTTTTAACCAACTTATATTTGTCGTTTCTTCATTCAATCGCTTTTTAGTTATGGAGCCCACACATGGTCGCTACCGCCGCATTTAATATTCTCGAAGCGATTTAATATTCCACGACCAAACGAATATTCCCCCCACAACAATGAATATTTTATAACCACTTGCTTATTTTGAAATATTTGCATATTTTACCCTAACTATCCACATTAATCACATCAACCCTTACTATTTCAAAATAATAAATAGAGAAAATTAAATTTCATTAATAATAAGTTGGGGTCTTACATTTGATACCAAATTGTGACGCCCCAAAATTAGGTATACATCACCCATCTTGGGTAGTCGGATACATGGTATGTAATTTAAATACAACTTACTAATATAAGCTGTAGGTATGCAATACGACATAAACTATGAGTTTGAATACAAATATTGTCTACTAGATATTATACAAACTCAAAAGGAGTCCTCATTACAATTATTATCACACTATTTCACGAATAGTGAGGACTACTAATGCTATCCTGCGGACCATTACTTCGTTCCCGAGGCTCGTCCCGCCATTTATATTCTAATTTCCGAAGAGAAACGGTGAAAGAAAGGGTGAGCTCAACTAGCTCAATAAGAAATATTATGACTAAGATAATGCGAATAAATTATCATTAGCCTTCACAAAATGATGTTAAACCGATAAAATATAATGAACATCAAGTTTAACTACAAGTGAACCAAAGAATCCATTAAAAAAGTCAAGTAGAAAATAAAATCTACTATCTTTTATGATTTAAAAGGTTTTTCATCACTTATATATTTGAGACTCACTTTAATAAATATTCCACATCATCGAATCACCCCTCTTGACTACGTCCAAGGATATTCTTTAGTATCACATTTTCGTGACGCCCCCAAAAATTAGGTATATCGTCACCCATCTTGGGTCGCCACTTACATAGTACATAAATTCAAATACAACTTACTAATATAAGCGTAGGTGTACAATACGACATAAAGCGTGAGTTTGAATACAAATATTGTCTACTAGATATTATACAAACTCAAAAGGAGTCCTCATTACAACTATTATCACACTATTTCATGCAGAATAGTGAGGACTACTAATGCTATCCTCCGGACCATTACTCCGCTTCTCCGACTCGTCCCATGCTATGTTCTCATTTTTCGAAGAGAAACGTTGAAAGAAAAGGTGAGCTCAACTAGCCCAAGAAGAAATATTATGACTAAGATAATGCAGAATAAATTATCATTAGCCTTCAACAATGTTTGTAAGACCCCAAATTATTAATAAATGAAATTTATTTTCCTCTATTTATTATTTTGAAATAGTAAGGGTTGATTTGATTAATGTGGATAGTTATGGGTAAAATATGCAAATATTTCGAATAATGATGGTTATAAAATATTCATTATTAACCGGGGAATATTCGTTTGGTCGTGGAATATTAAATCTTGTCGGGGAATATTAAATGCATTCGATAGTAGATCTTTTATGGGCCCATAATGGAAAGCGATTGGATGAAGAAAGCGACAAATATAAGTTGTTTATAAATAACTGGCAGTAGTTGTTGAATTAATACTATTAGAATACCCGTTGGTTAAAACACACTAATACGCGTTGTTGAACAAGAAGATATTTGCAGTATTGCACCAATTATTGATTCTTACGTAAAGAAGGCACTACTCAATAATTGTTACGGTAATTCTTGCTCAAAGTATTTTATTTTATTGATTCAATAATTCACGATTGATATTTTATATTCTTCGTTGTTTCAATAAATTGTCATTACACAAGATTTTCCATTATCGAAGCAATAATTCATATTATCTGAATAATATTATTAGATAACATTATTGGCAATGTCTAGAAAGTTACGTCAAGGAGAGGTTTGGTCACCTAATTGCGCCATAGAAGAAGAAATTCTTATTGGAAAGCCCCTCTTTCTTGGGAGGCGCACGGTTCATCAATATTGTGATTCTGTAATATTATTTGTGAATAATTAATTATTGATTCATATGATGAGGAAAATATTGATTTTATGTGGATATAGATGGAGAAAAATTTTAAAATGACAATTGTTGAAAATTAATATTTTATCTTTTTACGATAAAATAATTCATTTAAATATATTATTTTAATAATATATTAACGGTGATATTTTTACAATGAATGTGGGATATATGAGTATATGAGGAGGAAGAGTATTTTTGTTGCATTAAATGATTAACACATGTTTTGTGTGTCGGTGGACCCCATTTCTCGATCGAAATTTGATTATAACGTAAAATCGCTCTGGTTTGAGGATTTTGGTCAATTTCTCGCATTCAATTTGGAAAAACTTTTTACGTCAAAAGTTGTAGAGAATTGAATTTCCTATAAAAACTCGCAAGATTCAATTTTTTCGATGAAAGGGCTATTTATTATGAATTATTGAAGTTCAAGCTCAAATAATTGATTTTTGGAAGTTTTAATTATTTATATCAACAAAAACATTTTTATTGATTTGGTTGGCCCCCCATGTGTTGTAAATATGCTGATTTTAGGAGTCTTGGTTGGCATAGGAATATATATATAATATATTATTATTATATTAAATTTTTCGCTTTGGTGTTCTAAGTAATTTCTATAAATAGGTGCTTAGGTTAGAATTGAAAATCACAATTAAATCAAGTTTTCTCTCTATATTATCGAAATATTCTTGTGAATATTTTGAGTATATATATCTGTCATGAGTTCAAGTCATAGCCTATATCCAGGTGTTTCAACTAAGTACATGTCTTTCGAGGGTAAGTGGATGTTATTTTCTTCTCAAATGATATTATTTCTTCAATATCATTATGTGAAATATTGGTTGGAACTTTTATCAAATTTGGAACTTTTTCATGTCTGGGTTACTTATTCATGAGTTACTATTCACGAAGTTACTATTCATGAGTTACTATTCACGAAAGTTATTATTCACGAGTACTATTCTATTAAGCGTGAAGATGTTTTTTTGAGAAATTTCTATCTTTTGGTGTCTGAGTTACTTATTCACGATACCAAGACTATTCACGATATCTGCACTATTCACGAAAAAATAAAATTTTTCTTTTTGTCCAAAATATCTATCTCGGATACTAGCTTTGATTGTATCCATGTTTTGATCATTCTTGAATTTTACACCCTATGATTATTTTTGAGGTATTTTTGGACATGAATAAAACAAAGCACTTAATCCTTAATCCTTAATCCTTGTCATTTTTTGTTTCATTGGATTCGTTTCTTTTAAAATATTTTTCATCATCTTCATCTTAAATGATGATATTATGGAATATCTTTGGCTCAGAAAGCAAAGATGAATGATTTTCTGAAGAATATCTTTGGCCCGTAGTAGTGCAAAGATGAACAGTGTTTAGATGAACATGATTAATCGATGAATATCTTTGGCACTGTAGGCAAAGATGAATATTTGATTTCGTGATATATATTGATTGATGTTACAGGATAAAATATCGACGATGAACTTTTAAATTCATATATAGAAGATAGTAGTTTGCATTCTCTACTTAACTCTTCTAATGAATTATTATTTCACCGTAATATTGATTTAAAATTTGTTGCTCTATTGATTCTATTAGATTTTTCCTCGTTGAAGACTAACGATAATTTGTTGTATATTATCTTAGTCATAATATTTTTTCTATGGGCTAGTTGAGCTCACCCTTTTCCTTGTTGTTCCATTTTTCTTCTCAAGAGGCGAGAATGTAAGCGTAGTCTTACTACTGGGGTATGGAATGAAGGTTCTAGAGAGAGTTGTTTAGTATTCCTCACCATTTTTATAAAATAATGTATCAATAATTATGATGGGGATTTATTTATGTGGATATTGTCTAGATGGCAATATTTTGAAGTTAAACTCACAATTTATATGTTGTAATAATAAAGTTGTAGTTATTTCGCATCATGTATTTGGCGCATTCGAGAATGGGTTGGATGGAATGGACCTATTTTGGGGGCGCCACGTTGTTAAACCGATAAAATACAATAGACAACCGGTTTAAGCTCAAGTAATGGAATATGCAATCCATTAAAAAGTCAAGAGAGAATAAAATTTACTATCTTTTAGGTTTTAAAAGGTTTTCATCAATTTTATCACTAAGACTCGGTTTAATGAATAAACCACAATATCTAATCATCCCCGTATTCACGGTCAAGGATTTTCATCAAATTATCATTGGTCATGACTATACCGAATCACCCCCGGTCATAATCATACCAAAAACTATCCATCATCGCATTACAGCCACTTCGAGGACTTTTGTCACATCATTTATATCAAGCCATGATTATACCGAATGATCCACGGTCATAATCATACTAAGTTCATCTACGCACGTAAGCCAAAGATAACATAATATAACATGAGGATGATGAAAATGACATAATAATTCAATAAAAAAGTTCAAGAATTATTTAATCCGGGAATTATTAACGCCCAAATTGTCAACATGATATCTTTTGTTTTGTAGAGTAAAATTCAAGAATGATCGGAAGAATATTTCCATGAAAAAGATCTTGAATGAAACGCAAATATCAAGGATATTCTACTAATTTCATGGAGTATAGAAGTCAAAGTTTTAACCATTTGGGTATAATAAAGAATGGAATAACAAAAGAAATCACCGTTAAATGCGATTGCTTGATGTATAAAAGGTTATTCCAATAGAATAATAAATAACGGAACCAGTCGTGAAATTCACAAGCGGGATGATCCAATGTAATAATAAATCTTTGAATAATAAACAATGGAACCAGTCAAAGGTGTAAAACATACGCACGTGATATTCCAGCGAGTAATAATAAATACGGAATAATAAACAATGGAACTGTCCGGTGTAAAACACACGCGAGGATATTCCAATGAATAATAAAGAATGGAATAACGTAAGAAGATCACCAAGTATAGGGGATTCCGTATATACTGAGTTATTCCAATAGAATAAATAAGAATGGAATAATATAAGGATTTCACCAAGTATAGGGTACGCCGCGTATACAGGTTATGTATAGGGTATGCCACTTTTACAAAAGTTATTTCAATGTAATAATAATAAATGGAATAAATAAGTTCTCTTCATGAATAAGAAAGAATAATACCTCTTTACGAAGTACAACAAATAATATCCACTACCGTAAAAGACAATCGGATATCAAAGCAAAGTGAAGTACTGTATAATACTCTTCTTCTTTCTCTATAGATTTTTCTCTATAGCTTCTCTCTATAATTTCTCTCTCTAGAGTTTCAATTGAATTAAATCGAGAAAATAATGAAAGAATGAGCTTCTATTTATAGGAAAATAGAATGCATAGTAATTAATCCATGAATCCATCCAGATTGATTTACTTTAATCGACTATCCATATTTAAAGCAAAATCTTTTAAATAAAATATCATATATTCTATTTATATAAAAACATTTTACTATGCAAACACTACTGCAACACTATGCAAAACACTACGCAACACTATGCATAATAAAATATAATATATTCTATTTATGTAATAACTTTAATAAAGTATTACATTTTTATATAAAAGATGTTTACATTTTATTACGTTAATAATACGAATAAAACAAAACGTCAAGATCATTATAATAATTCATATTATTAATCGACAATAATGGAATCAAATTGAGTGACTTCTCACATAAAGATCAATAATCAATCTGGTGTGTACGCTTATGCAACCATTACATATTCTTGTACTTTACTACCGAAAGTAGTTCAACGGTATCCACGGTAAAACTTCCGCCGTTATTTCAATAAAATATTTTTTGTCGTTTTCAATCAAACAATAATTACGCTAGGGTCCACCAATGATTGAGCCGTTGTACGAATATTCCCGTTAAACCTAATATTCCCCAGACCAATCGAATATAATATAACCACTTGCATACTTTTCAAAATTTATAAATACTACCCACAACTATAATATTATCTCAAATTCATACCATAATATTAAAAATTATTTCGACAAAATTTAAATCTTTATTGATAAAATCGGGGTCTCACAATCTCCCTCCATATGGAATTTCGCCCTCGAAATTAGAAGTACGATACTTTATATGATAAGAGGTGAGGATACCTTGAATACCTTTATCGTTGAAAACATTAAATTCATCTTTGCAATCAGGCAAAGATATTCATTAACAATTCATCTTTGCACTATGTGCCAAAGATATACAATGTAAAACCAATAATCTTTGACGCAGCGACTTAATAGTATCACGACCACGAATTATCCATGCAATCGCCAAGGATATTCGTGTTTTTAATCTGATCGTGATTATATACCAATAATCCGTGGTCATAATCATACCAAGTCTATCAATGCACTACTACCAAAGATGACTTTTTACCACATCCATGAATTAATATTTCATCGTCGAGACTCATTTCAATAATTAATCCATATCATCGAATCATCCCCGCACTACGTGCCAAGGATATTCATTAAGTATCACGACCACGAATTATCCATGCACTACTACCAAAGATAATCGTGTATTCATTAAGATCACGACCACAAATTATCCATGCACTACTACCCAAAGATAATCGTGTATTCATTAGTATCACGACCACAAATTATCCATGCACTACTGACCAAAGATAATCGTGTATTCATTAGTATCACGACCACAAATTATCCATGCACTACTACCAAAGATAATTGTGTATTCATTTAGTATCACGACCAAAAATTATCCATGCACTACTACCAAAGATAATCGTGTATTCATTAGTATCACGACCACAAATTATCCATGCACTACTACCAAAGATAATCGTGTATTCATTAAGTATCACGACCACGAATTATCCATGCACTACTACTAAAGATAATCGTGTATTCATTAAGATCGCGACCACAAATTATCCTCAAGACTACTACCAAAGATAATCGTGTATTCATTTAGTATCACGACCACAAATTATCCATATTACTACCAAAGATAATTGTGTATTCATTAGTATCACGACCACAAATTATCCATGCACCTTCTTGTAAGACCCCAACTTTTATAAATAAAGATGAATTTTTCTATAAATATTATTTTTGAATATTATGGAATAAATTTGATATAATGTTATAGTTGTGGGTAATATTTATAAATTTTGCAAAGTATGCAAGTTGTTATAAAATATTCGTTTGGTCTGGGAATATTCTTTTTAGGGAATATTCGCATAACTACTCAATCATTGGTGGACCCCACAATGTAATTATTATTGTCGGATTGAGAAAAGCGACAAAAATATTTTATAAAAATAACTATGAGGTGTTACCGTTAAAAGCTGTTGAACTACCCGGTGGTAAAAGTATGAAGAATACGCGTGGTTGCATAAGTAGACACTTCAGATTGATTATTGATGCTTACGTGAGAAGTCACTCAATTTATGCTTTCAATTATTACTCTGAGAATTCTTTGATCATATCTCTTATATTATTGATTCAATTATATTGTCACAAGATCATCTCAGATAATATGTTATAGTATTAAATCAATAATTGAGACGACAAGTTATAAATGATTAATAATTGTTGAAAGATTAAATATGTGTTATGATTTGTGGTAAGTTTGATTATTTTATGGGGGCTCGTATATGTCATCATCTAAGAGTCTCTTCGTCAATAAGTAATTACCTTTGTGAATAGTAATTACCTTCGTCAATAGTATTTACCTTCGTCAATAGTAATTACCCTTGTGAATAGTATTTACCTTCGTCAATAAGTAATTACCTTCAATAATAGTAATTACCCTTGTGAATAGTATTTACCTTCGTTAATAGTATTTACCTTCGTTAATAGTAATTACCTTTACTAGAGCGTCGAACCACTTGTCGTTTCACATTACAAAGCGCCGAACCACTTGTCGTTTCACATTACAAAGCGCCAAACCACTTTTCTTTTCACATCATTAGTCGTCAAGCCACTTGCTTTTTTTACGGTGGTGCTAAGCTAGAAATCTTCTATAAATAGAGGCCTAGGGCTTCATTATTTTTCATTTAATTCATTCAAGCTATAGAGAGAGAGAAAGTATAGAAAGAATAAGAGAAAAAAAGAAGAGTATTTTATTGTTACTACTAACTGTCATAAAGATTCAATCTCCTACAAAAGCGTGGAGGGAATCAGCAAAGCCGGATATGGTAACCACTTGGTGGTAATCGGGGCCAAAACAATAAGAATGGACATTTCAAGAAAAGGAGATTCAACAATGATGGAAAGGCGCCAAGACCAACACCCGTTGTTAAGGAAGGAGAAAGACCACCATCATATGCTTCAAATGCAGAGGAGAGGACACATCGATCTCGAATCTGCGCCATGCCAGTCAAAGATGTTATAATTGTGGAAGAGAAGGTCACTTAGCTCGATTTTGTTGCCATCAAGACAAATTCAACTAGGATTGAGGCACCAAAGGCCGTTCGGAAAAGTCAAAATCGGTAGTCTGAGGAGAAAGCATTTGTTGTGACCTCCCCAGAAGAGAAAGAACCCGAATGAGGTCATCACGGGTAAGCTTATCATAAACTCTAATGAAGTCTATACTTTATTTGATACTGGGGTTCTACCCATTCTTTTATTTCTCCTACTTGCGCCATCGATTAAATTTGACTTCGGAGAAATTAGACTTTGACTTATCTGTGGAAACTCCGTTGGGAGAAACCTTCATTACATCCACTGTTTATAAGTCTTGTTTGGTTCAAATCGGTACTTCTCACATTACCGTCGATCTTATTTCATTAAAAATACTTGCATTTGACGTGATTCTGTGGATTGATTGGTTAACTACTTATCATGCAAAAATTGATTGTTTTCGTAAGGTTGTTAGCTTTCATATTCCTAACCAACCTATTATGCTAATTCAAGCCGACCAAACCATTAAAATCAATCACGGTCATCTCAAGCCATAAAGCTATTCGTTTATTGGAAAACGGATGTCAATCTTTCTTAGCTCATGTCACGCTGATTTAAACAAAAATACGCCGGTTTTGAACGATATTTCTATTGTTAATAAATTTCCGACGTATTCTCGAAGAACTTCCTCGCCTACCCCCCAGAGCGTGAAATTGAATTTTGTATCGACCTTGAACCCCAGACAAAACCTATTTCCAAAGCCCCATATCGAATGGCTCCTATTGAACTTTAGGAGTTAAAGACCCAACCGCAGGAATTGTTAGACATTGGCTTTATTCGCCCTAGTACTTCTCCTCGGGTGTTTCTGTTCTATTCGTGAAGAAGAAAGATGGGAGATGCGACTTTGTATTGATTATCGGGAGTTGAATCATGTCACCATCAAAATAGGTATCCATTGCCCACGTATTGATGACCGTTTGACCCAACAGAAGGAGCCAAATTCTTTTTCAAAGATTGATCTTCGCTCCGGATATCACCAATTGAAGATTAGAACTGGCACGACATTCCAAAGACGGCTTTCGTAACTCGAGACGGCATTATGAATTCCTAGTCATGTCTTTGGATTGACTAATGCTCCGCCGCCTTCATGGATATGATGAACCGAGTATTCAAGGAATATTTAGATCACTTTGTGTTCGCCTTTATTGATGACATCCTTATTTATTCCAAAAGCCGTGAAGATCATGAAAGCAACACTTGAGGTCGACACTCCAAAAGCTTCGTGAATATAAGCTTTATGCCAAGTTGAAGAAATGCGAAGTTCGGCTTGAAGAAGTAGCATTCCTTGGGCACGTGGTATCAAGTCATGGAATATCTGTTGACCAAAGAAAGATTGAAGCTATTCAAAGTCGGGAACAACCTAAATCAAATGATCAAGTACGTAGCTTTCTCGGTTTAAATTGGTTATTATCGGAGATTCGTGGAAGGATTTTCTCGAATCGCTACTCCATCGACTCACGGTGACTCGAAAAGATACAAAGTTCTATTGGAGCGAAGAATGTGAGAAGAGTTTTCAAGAACTCAAGAGAGACTTATTTCAAAGACCTGCTCGACAATACCATCCTGCCTCGGAGGATTTGTCATCTACATGGTGATGCTTTAGCAAAGGGTTGGGATGTGTTCTCATGCAACATGGAAAAGTTATAGCTTTATGCCTCATGAAACTCAAAGAATATGAGAGGAATTATCCTACTCATGATCTAGAGTTGGCAATTGTTGTCTTTGCACTTAAAATTTGGAGGCATTACTTGTATGGGGAGAAAGTGGAGATCTTTACGGATCATAAAAGCCTCAAATATTTCTTCACTCAAAATGAACTCAACACGCGACAACGATGTTGGCTTGAACTGCTGAAAGATTATGATCATACCATCCAATACCATCCTCGAAAAGCTTAACGTGGTAGTATGACGCATCGAGTAGTAAGATCATATGCAATCACGAGTGTGTTATTGTCAATGAAAGGCCCATTTTGTGTGACTTGCAGCGATGGAGTTAGAGTTAAAGACTCGTGGACGCATGTGATGATAATGAGTATCTGTAGAGAACCGACTTTAATCAATAAAGTTAAAGTCGCCAAGCTACTGCACTGGTTCGGCGATGTATATGAGGAAGAAAGTATGCAGAAGGTGTATCTTACGGAAGCAAGAATCGATGAAGAAGGAATACTTGAGTCAACTCTGCATTTTGTGTTCCTAACGACCACGATTTAAAGTATAATATCATGATGGAGGCGCACAACACACCATTTGCAATCCATCTCGGGAGTACCAAATGTATCATGATATTCGGCCATACATTTTGGTGGAGCAATATGAAGAGAGAGATAAATATTTGTTTATCTCAAGGTGTCTAACTTGTCAACGAGTTAAAGCAAAGCATCAAGTACCAAAAGGTCCATCGCAACCACTTGAAATTCCGTAATGGAAGTGGGGAGCACATTACCATGGATTTCGTTACGGTCTTCCTAAGGTTTCTCAAGGCATTGATGCGATTTGGGTCATTGTTGATAGATTGACTAAGTCCGCTTCATTTCTTACCGACATCTAGAAACTTATACACTTGAACGTCTTGCTCAGATGTACATAAATGAGATCAGAAGATCGCATGGTATGCCCTGTATCCATAGTTTCGATCGAGACCCAAGATTCACTTCACGATTTTGGGTTAGTTTGCAAAAAGCTATGGGCACAGATTTACGATTTAGCTTTCTAAGATATCATCCTCGGGACAGACGGACAATGGAGAGGACTATTCAAACTCTTGAAGATCTATTAAGACTCGTGTCCTTGATTTCAAAGGAGTTGGGACAAGTTCTTACCATTGGTGGAGTTTTCCTACAACAACAGCTTATCAAGCAAGTATTGGCATGGCTCCATTCGAGCGTTGTATGGAAAAAGTGTCGTTCTCCAAGATGTTGGGATGAGGTGGGTGAAGCAACGTTGTTGGGATCGGAGTTAGTACGTATGACTACTTAAAAAGATTCAAACGATCCGGACAACGTATAAAAACCTCACAAAATCGATAAAGAGTTATGCCGATCTTCATCGAAAGGACGTGGAATTCGATATAGAGATCATGTGTTGTTAAGAGTCGCTTCCATGGAAAGGAGTTACAAGATTTGAAAGAGAGGAAAACTTAATCCTCGATTCATCTCGGTCCATTTTAATCCTCGATCGAGTAGGAATCGTGGCCTATAGACTCGCTTTTACCGCCAAATATGTCTCGTGTTCATAACGCTTTTTCACATATCCATGTTACGTAAATATGTGAAAGACCCAACCATATTATCGAAGTTAGAACAGGATTTAAATAGCGGAAGATTTGACGTATGTAAGAGGTTCCTGCTCAAATTTTGGATAAGAAGGAACATATTCTACGCTCCAAGGTTATACCTCAAGTCAAAGTTTTGTGGAGGAACCATGATGTTGAGGAAATGACTTGGGAGTTAGAATCAAATGAAATCAAGGTATCCTTACCTCTTCGACATACAGTGTAACGCATTCTAATTTCGAGGGCTTAAATTTCATGTAAGGGAGGTCAGAAGACCCCAGCTTTTATAAATAAAGATGAATTTTCTATAAATATTATTTTTGAATATTATGGAATAAATTTGATATAATGTTATAGTTGTGGGTAATATTTATAAATTTTGCAAAGTAAGCAAGTTGTTATAAAATATTCGTTTGTTGGGGAATATTCTTTTTGTTTGGGAATATTCGTGACGACTACTCAATCATTAAGTGGACCCCTAACTAAGTATTATTGTCGTAGTTAGAAAAGCGACAAAATTATCTTTCTATAAAAATAACTACGAAGGTGTTACCGTTAAAACTGTTGAACTACCCTATGGTAAAAGTATAAAGAATGTCGCGTGGTCAGATAAGAAGACACTCAGATTGATTATCGATGCTTACGTGAGAAGTCACTTAGCTATACTCAATTATCACTATAAAGAATTGTTGATCATATCTCTTATATTATCGATTCAATTATTATCACAAGATCATCTCGTATAATATGTTATATTATTAATCGAGATGACAAGTTATAAATGATTAATAATTATTGAAAGATTAAAAATGTGTTGATTAAAAATAAAATGATTTATGGTAATATTTATTCAATCCTTGATGTATATAAAGAGTCTGTTATGAGACGTTTGTGGTAAGTTTGATTATTTTATAGGGGGGCCCATATGTCATCATCTAAGAGTCTCTTCGTCAATAGTAATTACTTTCGTCAATAGTAATTACCTTTGTGAATAGTAATTATCTTCGTCAATAGTATTTACCTTCGTCAATAGTAATTACCTTTGTGAATAGTAATTACCTTTGTGAATAGTATTTACCTTCGTCAATATTAATTACCTTCTTCAATAGTATTTACCTTCGTTAATAGTAGTTGTCCCTTCAATATTACCAAGAGTTAACTGTCTCTTCGGTGTTCCAAAGGTTAATTACCCCTTCGCAAATAGTAGTTGTTTCTTCAATATTACCAAGAGTCATTTTGACCCTTCGTTAAGACCAAGAGCCACCCTCAGTTTTTCTATAAATAGAAAGCTCATTCCTTCATTATTTCTTTTAATTCATTGAAACTCTGAGAGAGAAACTACTAAAGAAGAAAAGTATTCTCGCTACTTCACTTTTCCAATATCCAATATTTCTTCTAAGGTAAGAGATATTATTTGTTGTACCCATAAGGGGTGTTATTCTTTCTTATTCACGTAAGAGAACTTCTGTTATTCCATTCTTTATTATTCGGTTGAATAACTCAGATACGTCATGGCAGATACCCTATACATAACCTCAGATACGCGTGGCATACCATACTTGGTGAAATCCTTATGTTATTCCATTCTTATTTATTCATTGGAATAACTTTTGTATCTGTGGATTTCCCTATACTTGGTGAAATCTTTATATTATTCTTTCTTTATTATTCTATTGGAATATCCTGTTCATGTGTTTTACAATTGGGACACGGTTTAAAATCTTTATTATTATTCATTGGAACATCCTCACATCGTGTGTTTTACACGGACCGGTTAAAATCTTTATTATTATTCTGTTGGAACATCCATCTCATGCCTTTTTACGCCGGACCTCGTTCTCGTTATTTATTATTCTATTGGAATAACTTGTCTGCATGTCTATCGCATGCATGGTGATTTCTTTTGTTATTCCATTCTTTATTATACCCATTGGTTAAAACTTTGACTTCTATACTCCATGAAATTAGTAGAATATCCTTGATATTTGCGTTTCATCCAAAGATCTTTTCATGGAAATATTCTTCCGATCATTCTTGAATTTTACTAATTTGGACGTTAATAATTCTGGATAAAATAATTCTTGAACTTGTTTTATTGAATTCTTATATCATTGTCATCATCCTCATGTTTATATTATGTTGAAAGTCATCTCGTGGTCCAGTAGTGCATAGATGGATTTGGTATGATTATGACCGAGAGACTATTGATTGTAATCATGGACCGTAATGTTACAAATGATGTGATAAAAATCCTCAATGGTCGTAGTGCATTGGTGGGATGATTGTTGGCATGATCATGACCATTAATGAATACACAAATATTCTTGGCCCGTAGTGCATGAATAATTGTGGTCGCGATACTAAAGAATATCCTTGGTCCGTAGTGCGGGGGTGATTCGATGATGTGGAATATTTATTAAAGCCGAGTCTCAAATATAATGTTGATGAAAAACTTTTAAAACCTAAAAGATAGTAGACTTTATTTTCTACTTGACTCTTTTAATGGATCGCATATTTCACCGCAGTTAAACGGGTTGTTCATTGTAATTTATCGTTTAACATTGTTGAAGACTATTGATAATTTATTTCGCATTATCTTAGTCATAATATTTCTTATCGGCTAGTTGAGCTCACCCTTTCTTTTCATCGTTGTTCTTCAGAAATGAGAATATAGCCGGGGCAGCCTGGGAAACGAGTGATGGTCCTCGAAGATAAGATTAGTAGTCCTCACTATTCTATAAAATAGTGTGATAATAACTGTAATGAGGACTTTTGTTTGAGTTTGTATAATATCTAGTAGACGATATTTGTATTTAAACTCACGCTTTATGTCGTATTGTATACCTACGCTTATGTTAATAAGTTGTATTTAAATTTCGCACCATTTAAGTAAGTGGCGACCAAAGATGGGTGATGTATACCTAATTTTGGGGGCGCCACAACTACTACCAAAGATAATTGTGTATTCATTAGTATCACGACCACAAATTATCCATGCACTACTACCAAAGATAATTGTGTTTTCAATTACGGTTATGATTATACCCAACAATCCTCGGTCATAATCATACCAAGTCCATCTATGCACTACAGCCACGATGGATGACTTTCAACATAATATAAGCATGAGGATAATGATATAAAGAATCAATCAAATGAGATAAAGGATAAATATTAAACATTTATAATATAATTTATCCAGATTCAAGAATATCCCCATGTTATCAATCACTTAATAATCTCATAATCTAATATCATTAATATTATAAGCATGCGACGCCCCCAAAATAGGTATACATCACCTATTCTCGAGTTGTCAATACATGGTAATGTAAAACAACTACAACTTTATTATTACAAATCAGAAACTGTGAGTTTGAATACAAATATTATCTTCTGCATAATATCTATACTCAAATAAATCCTCATCACATTTATTGATACATTATTTTACAAAAATGGTGAGGACTACTAAACAATTCTTTCTAAAACCTTCATTCCATACCCCGACTCGCACTCGCTTATATTCTCGCCTCCCGAGAAGAAAAATGGAACAAAAAGGAAAAGGGTGAGCTCAACTAGCCCAAGAGAAAGAATATTATGACTAAGATAATATACAACAAATTACCGTTAGTCTTCAACAGGAAAAATCTAATAGAATACAATAGACAACAAATTTTAAATCAATATTCGTAATGAAATAATAATTCATTAGAAGAGTTAAGTAGAGAATGCAAACTACTATCTTCTATGTATGAATTTAAAAGTTCATCGCTCATCTTTTATCCCCGTAACATCAATCAATATACATCCGAATCAAATATTCATCTTTGCACTACAGCCAAAGATATTCATCGATTGGTCATGTTCATCTAAACACTGCTCATCTTTGCACTACTACCAAAGATATTCTTGAAATCATTCATCTTTGCACTACAGCCAAAGATATTCAATAATATCATCATTTAAGATCGAGGATGATGAAAAATATTTTTAAAGAAAGCGAATCCAGTGAAACAAAATGACAAGGATTAAGGATTAAGGATTCAGACTTTGTTTTATTCATGTTCAAAAATACCTCAAAAATAATCATAGTGGTGTAAAATTCAAGAATGATCAAAACATGGATACAATCAAAGCTAGTATCGAGAATAGATATTTTGGACAAAAAAAGAAATTTTATTTTCTATTGAATAGTCATAGTATCACGTGAATAGTCTTGCAGTATCGTGAATAGTAACTCGACACCAAAAGATAGAAATTTCCAAAAAAACATCTTCACGCTTCATGAATAGTACTCGTGAATAAGAATCGTGAATAAGAAATCTGAATAAGAATCGTGAATAAGAACTCGTGAATAATAAGAACTCATGAATAGTAACCCGAGCATGAAAAAGTTCCAAATTTGATAAAAAGTTTCAACCAATATTTCAAAGATAATGATATTGAAGAAATAATATCATTGAGAAGAAAATAACATCCCTTACCTCGAAAGATTAAGACTTAAATTTGGAATACCTGACAGGATATAGTCTTTCAAGGAACTTGCACCGCCTAACAATACTCAAAGTATACTCAAAATACTCACAAGAATACGCCGATAATATAGAGAGAAAACTTCGCTTCGGTATGATTTTCAATTCTAACCTAAAGACCCTATTTATAGAAATTGCTAGAACACCAAAAAGGTAAAATTTAATAAATTAATAATTTAATTATATAAATTTCCTACGCATGCCTAGAATCTGATTTCAGCCATCAAACACATGCCACATTCTAGAAAAAGTAAGAAAAATGTTTTTCTAATTTTAAATATTTTAAACTTCCAATAATCAATTATTTTGAGCTTCGTAACTTCAATAATTCATAATAAATAGCCCTTTCATCATAAAATTCGAATCTCATGAATTTTTATAGGAAATTCAATTCTCTACAACTTTACGTAAGAAAGTTTTTCCAAATTCCAAATAGAAATTTACTGAAATCCACAAACGGGCAATTTTACAAGCTATAATCAAATTTCAAATAATAAATGGGGTCCACCAACATGTTTAACATGTTTTAAACATTTATTGCAACAAAAATACTCTTCCTCCTCGGATACTCATATATCCCACATTCGTTGTAAAAATATCACCATTATTATATTAATAATATATTTAAATGAATTATTTTATCGAGAAAAAGATAAAATTTCAATTTTCAACAATTGTCACATTAAAAATTTTCTCCATCTATATCCACATAAAATCAATATTTTCTCATCATATGAATCAATAATTAATTATTCACAAATAATATTACGTAATCACAATATCGACAACTGTGCAGCTCCCAGGAAAGCAGGGGTTTTCAATAAGAATTTCTCCTTACTAAGGCGCCGCAATTAGTGACCAAACCTCTCCTTAGATGTAACTTTCTAGACATTGCCAATAATGTTATCTAATAATATTATTCAGATAATATGAATTATTGCTTCGATAATGAAAAAATACCGTGTAATGACAATTATTCAAACAACAAAGAATATAAAATATCAACGCAAAGAATTATTAAATCAATAAAATAATTTCGAGCAAGAATTATCAGAACCATTATCGAGTAGTGTCTTCACGTAAGAATCAATAATTGGTGCAATGGTGTCTTCATCGTGTTTTAACCACCGAGTATTTTAACAAGATTAATTGTGAATAACTACTGTTGTTATTTTTAAACAACTTATATTTGTGCGTTTTCTTCATCCAATCGCTTCACATGGGCCCACACATGGTTGCTTGGCTCGTCGCATTTAATATTCCCCGACAAAGCATTTAATATTCCACGACCAAACTAATATTCCCTAACAACAATGAATATTTTATAACCACTTGCTTATTTTGAAGTATTTGCGTGATTTTACCCTTTAACTATCCACATTAATCAAATCAACCTTACTATTTCAAAATAATAAATAGAGAAAATTAAATTTCATTAATAATAAGTTGGGGTCTTACAATAACAATATTTTAATCACTTCTTAAATTTATAAACAATTTATCTTAATTGTTTACGCTTTACTAAATATAATGCATTTAATCATTCAAAATGCCATACTCATAAGATATCATCACCAATTATCAAATCTCTCAAAAAATATGCATATACTCTATATAGGATTCTCTAGCCATAAAATCGTATTTTCAACTTTGTTACTTCACATAACATATTTAACTCATATGTTCGTAACTAAACTATTTTCATGAAAAATACCAAATCAGTCCCAAAAATATTTCTTTTCTGGATTTTTGTATTGGGGTCAATACAAAATTCGACTTCACGCTCTAAGTAGGCTAAGAAGTCTTCAAGAATACGCCAGGAAATTTAAGGATTTTCATCAAATTATCAATGGTCATGACTATACCGAATCACCCCTGGTCATAATCATACCAAAAACTATCCATCACTGCATTACATAAAGCCAATCGAGGACTTTTGTCACATCATTTATATCAAGTCATGATTATACCGAATGATCCTCGGTCATAATCATACTAAGTTCATCTATGCACGTAAGCCAAAGATAACATAATATAACATGAGGATGATGACAATGACATAGTAATTCAATAAAACAAGTTCAAGAATTATTTAATCCATGAATTATTAACGCCCAAATTGTCAACACGATACATCGCTTCAGTAGAGTAAAAATTCAAGAATGATCGTAAGAATATTTCCATGAAAGATATTGGATGAAACGCAAATATCAAGGATATTCTACTAATTTCATGGAGTATAGAAGTCAAAGTTTTAACCAATTTGGGTATAATAAAGAATGGAATAACAAAAGAAATCACCATGCATGCAGTATTGCAGACAGATAAAAGTTATTCAACAGTAATAATAATAATTAAACTGTGTCGTGAAATTCACAATCGGCAGGATGTTCCAATGTAATAATAAAGATGGAACCAGATCCTGTAAAACACACATGATAGGATATTCAAATGTAATGATAAAGACGAACCAGTCCGGGTGTAAAACACATGCATGTGATGTTCCAATGTATAATAATAAAGACGGAACCAGTCCGGTGTAAAAACACATGCATGTGATGTTCCAATGTAATAATAGAAGAATGTCACCAAGTATAGGGTAAATCACAGATACAAAAGTTATTCCAATGTAATAATAAGCAATGGAATAACATATAAGATTTCACCAAGTATAGGTACGCACAGATACAAAGTTATGTATAGGTATGCCACTTTTACAAAAGTTATTCCAATGTAATGATAATGAATGGAATAATGTAAGTTCTCTTCAAGAAGAAAGAATAACACCCCTCACCGTAAAAAGAACTGAATATGTAAGTAGTGAAGAAGTAGTAATACTCTTCTTCTTTCTATAATTTTTCTCTATAGCTTCTCTCTATAATTTCTCTCTGTAGTTTCAATGAATTCGTAAGAAAATAATGAAGGAATGAGCTTCTATTTATAGGAAAATGGAATGCATAAGAAACTAATCCATGAACGGTCAGTATTGATTTACTTTAACTGACTATCCATATTTAAAGAAAAATCTTTTAAATAAAATATAATATATTCTATTTATATAAAAACATTTTACTATGCAAAAACTACTATGCAAAACACTATGCAAAACACTATGCAACACTATGCAAAATAAAATATAATATATTCTATTTATGTAATAACTTTAATAAAGTATTCTATTTTATATAAAGATGTTTCGCTTTTATTACGTTAATAATATTTAATAAAACAAAACGTCATTATCGCTATAATAATTCATATTATTAATCGACAATAATGGAATCAAACTGAGTAACTTCTCACATAAAGATCAATAATCAATACCGTGGTGCTATTACGCAACCACACGACATCGCGTACTTTTACTACCGAAAGTAGTTCAACAAGAACTACCAGTAAAACTTCCGCCGTTATTTCAATAAAATATTTTTGTCGCTTTCAATCCGACAATAATTTCGCTAGGTCCACCAATGATTGAGCTTTATTTATTTAATATTCCTCGCTAAACCCTAATATTCCCCACCAATCGAATATATAATATAACCACTGCATACTTTGCAAAATTTATAAATACTACCCACAACTATAATATTATCTTAAATTCACACCATAATATTAAAAAATTATTTCAACAAAATTTAAATCTTTATTGATAAAAACTGGGGTCTCACAATCTCCCCTCCTTATGGAATTTCCTCGAAATTGTGGTACGCACTGATATGATAAAGAGGTGAGGATACCTTGAATACCTTTATCGTTGAAAACATTAAATTCATTTTTGCAATCCTACCAAAGATATTCATTAACAATTCATCTTTTGCACTAAAGCCAAAGATATACAAATCAGAAACCAATAATACCGAGACTCAAATTTTAATAGTATCATAACCATGAATTATCCATGCACCATAATCGGCTAAGGATATTCGTGTTTTCAATTACTGGCCATGATTATATCGAATAACCGTGGTCATAATCATACCAAGTCTATCAATGCACTACTACCAAAGATGACTTTTACCACATCCATGAATTAATATTTCATCACGAGACTCAAATTTCAATAATTAATCCATATCATCGAATCATCCCCGCACTACGTGCCAAGGATATTCATTAAGATCACGACCAATAATTATCCATGCACTACGACCAAAGATAATCGGTATTCATTATTAGATTATCACGCACCATAAATTATCCATGCACTACTACCAAAGATAATCGTGTATTCATTAAGATCACGACCACAAATTATCCATGCACTACTACCAAAGATAATCGTATTCATTAGTAACGACCACAAATTATCCATGCACTACTACCAAAGATAATCGTGTATTCATTAGTATCACGACCACAAATTATCCATGCACTACTACCAAAGATAATTGTGTATTCATTAAGATCACGACCACAAATTATCCCGCACTACTACCAAAGATAATTGTGTATTCATTAGTATACGACCACAAATTATCCATGCACTACTACCAAAGATAATTGTGTATTCATTTACGCACCATAAATTATCCATGCACTACTACCAAAGATAATTGTGTATTCATTAGTATCATTCACCACAAATTATCCATGCACTACTACCAAAGATAATTGCAGGTATTCATTAAGATTACGACCACAAATTATCCAATGATACTACCAAAGATAATACTGTATTCATTAGTATCACGACCACAAATTATCCATGCACTACTACCAAAGATAATTGTGTATTCATTTACTGTTATGATTATACCGAACAATCCTCGGTCATAATCATACCAAGTCCATCTACGCATCTACAGCCACGTAGATGACTTTCAACATAATATAAGCACGAGGATAATGATATAAAGAATCAATCAAATGAGATAAAGGATAAATATTAAACATTTATAATATAATTTATCCAGATTCAAGAATATCCCCATGTTTTCAATCACTTAATAATCTCATAATCTAATATCATTAATATTATAACAATATTTTAATCACTTCTTAAATTTATAAACAATTTATCTTAATTGTTTACGCTTTTACCATATAATGCATTTAATCATTCAAAATGTCATACTCATAAAATATCATCACCAATTATCAAATCCTCATCAAAAAATATGCATATACTCTATATAGGATTCTCTAGCCATAAAATCCTATTTTCAACTTTTGTTACTTCACATAACATATTTAACTCATATGTTCAGAATTAAACTATTTTCATGAAAAATACCAAATCAGTCCCAAAAATATTTCTTTTCTGGGATTTAGCATAATATAGTCCCATAATAAAAATATATTTTTCTCGGAATTTTAAAATTCATTTACTATTTTCAAAAATAAATTTCTAATTAATTCCTTAAGAAATTAGCTACCTCAAGTTTAACTCCAAAATTCCCAAATCTTGGCAGGACCTTACACATGTTAACGTGAGCTTCTAGTTTAAATTTCATGGTCATCTGAGTTATAGAACTCCTAGGTTATAGCATTTTTTCGCCGAAAAAACCTAAATATTGAAATAGTCATAACTTGCTCATTTTAAGTCGTAATGAGCTCATTTTTGGACAGGAGATACTTTATACCATATACCTTCATGTCCCAAAAGGCCAGAATTTTTCTCATAATTTAAGTGGCCGAAACAGCCCCTTAAAGTTTTCAAGCAGTAGCATTTTTTGAAATTTACAGCTTTGGCCTCCTTTGCTAAAATCAGTCCACACAAAATCTACAACACCTTTTCCAGTAATTCCACTTGGATTAGTTAGGTAACTCATAGATCTAACTCTAGGACTTGACCACATTCAAAAAATTAAAAATATAATAAGAGATATGGTCAATTGAATTTCATGTTACGTTTTTCACCAAAATCGATTTTCAACTCTTTGTGATTTCTAAGAAACTTTCATGTTTTTACATACTAACCAACATAACTCATCATAAAACTTACTAATACCACATAATACCCATGATTTTCATTATTCCAATGCTTTTATTATGACTTTCATCATAAACCACGAAACTGCTCATTTAGTTGAAGAAATATTTGAGGGTTTAAGAAATGGGTTTTTATCTTTGGGGTCAATACAAAATTTGATTTCACGCCTAGGGTAGGCTAGGAAATCTTCAAGAATACGTCAAGAAATTTATTAATGATAGAAATATCATTCAAAATCATTATTTTATCCAAGACTTGGATAGTACGTCACATTGATACCAACTGTGACTTCTATCCCTTAACCTAGATATAAGACCTCACAATGATACCTATAAACTTGCCATCTTCATTCACGATGTCGCCTACAGAAAGTCCGCCGGTGCATTCCACACAAGGAAGTCAACAACGAAAGGTTCGGAGCTCTTTACTTATGGCTTGATATAACAAAGTTGATTAACTTTGGGTTTGGTTACTTTGAATTCAGATAACAAAGTTGGTTATGAATATAAAAGCTAACAACCTTATTTAAAAGCATGATGATTAGTTAACCAATTGATTCTAAAAATCACATCAAAGGCAAATATTTTCAAAGAGATAATATCGACAGTAACGTGAAAGTGTTTATTTGAAACAACAAGATTAATAAATGTGGAGGTAACGGGAAGGTTTCTCCCAACGAAGTTTCAACCAATAAGTTAAAGTCTAACTTCTCCTGAGTCAAATTTAAATGTTGAACGCAATAAAGTCGAGATAAAAGAATGGGTAGAACCCAGATCTTATAAGGTATAGACTTCGCAAGAATTTATAATTAACTAACCCTGCTAACTTCGCTCGAGTCACTTGCTTTTTAAGAAGTCATGAAAACGCCTTCATGAAACCACCGACTTTGTTTTATCCAGATCCGCCTTTGGTGCCACCGTCCAAATTGGATTGACTTTGGTGCACGGCTACAAAATCGAGCTAAATGACCTTCTCTTCTTGAAATTTCCACTTCTATTATCTTCGCCATGATTACCAATCAAGTGGTTACCATTCTTCGCATGATAATTTCTCCCACGATGGTCATCATTGTTTCGATGGTCGCTATCACGCAGATGATTATTATCGTGTTGTTGGTCGTTACCTTTTGGTTGAGCCGACTCATTATCGCGCTCCAATAATCGAGCCCTATTCACAACATCTAAATACAAACACCGCCACAAAACAAGGGTTAATTAACATGCAACATATTATCACTATACTCGACCGACCAATCAAATACCAAATAAACTTAGTAGGTCATACTAGCGAAGGAATTCCCATCTCTCCCTCCTAGTACTATTCTCACATCTTAGCCGTGGATCATATCCCTAAGCTCGATACCAACCGTGACGCCCCCAAAATTAGGTATACGCCACCCATCTTGGGTCGCCACTTACATGGTACATAAATTCAAATACAACTTACTAACCTAACTGTCAGGTGTACAACACGACATAAATCGTGAGTTTGAATACAAATTTTGTCTACTAGATATTATACAAACTCAAAAGGAGTCCTCATTACGGCCTATTATCACACTATTTCACGTAATAGTGAGGACTACTAATGCTATCCTCTCGACCATTACTTCGCTCCCCGACTCGTCCACCTATGTTCTCATTTCTCAAGAGAATGAAAGAAAGGGTGAGCTCAACTAGCCCAAGAAGAAATATTATGACTAAGATAATGCGTAATAAATTATCATTAGCCTTCAACAATGTTGTTAAACCGATAAAATACAATAGACAACCAGCTTTAATCATAATGAATAAGCAATCCATTAAAAGAGTCAAGTAGAGAATAAAGTCTACTATCTTTTAGGTTTTAAAAGGTTTTCATCAATTTTATCGGCCGAGACTCAAACTTAATAAATAAACCACCACATCTAATCATCCTCGCACTACTGGCCAAGGATTTTCATCAAATTATCAATGGTCATGACTATACCGAATCACCCTCGGTCATAATCATACCAAAAACTATCCATCATCGCATTACACAGCCACCGAGGACTTTTTGTCACATCATTTATATCAAGTCATGATTATACCGAATGATCCTCGGTCATAATCATACTAAGTTCATCTACGCACGTAAGCCAAAGATAACATAATATAACATGAGGATGATGACAATGACATAGTAATTCAATAAAACAAGTTCAAGAATTATTTAATCCATGAATTATTAACGCCCAAATTGTCAACATGACATCTGCTTTCAGAGAGTAAAATTCAAGAATGATCGTAAGAATATTTCCATGAAAAGATATCGGATGAAACGCAAATATCAAGGATATTCTACTAATTTCATGGAGTATATAAGTCAAAGTTTTAACCAACTGGGTATAATAAAGAATGGAATAACAAAAGAAATCACCATGCATGCAGATTGTGATGCAGACAAAAGTTATTCCAATGTAATAATAATAACGGAACCAGTCGTGAAATTCACAACCATGTGATGTTCCAATGTAATAATAAAGATGGAACTGCATCCGGTGTAAAACACACGTATAGATATTCCAACAGAATGATAAAGATTTTAACCAGTCCTGTAAAACACATGCATGTGATGTTCCAAATGTAATAATAAAAGACGGAACCTGTGTCCCGTAAAACACACGCATGTGATGTTCCAAATGTAATAATATAAGAATGTCACCAAGTATAGGGTAAATCACAGACACAAAGTTATTCCAATGTAATAATAAGCAATGGAATAACATAAGGATTTCACCAAGTATAGGTATGCCGCGTATACAAGTTATGTATAGGTATGCCACTTTTTACAAAGTTATTCCAACAGAATGATAATGAATGGAATAATGTAAGTTCTCTTCAAGAAGAAAGAATAACATTTACCGTAAAAGAACCTAATATAGAAGTAGTGAAGTAAAGAGTAATACTCTTCTTCTTTCTATAATTTTTCTCTATAGCTTCTCTCTATAATTTTCTCTCTGTAGTTTCAATGAATTCGTAAGAAAATAATGAAGGAATGAGCTTCTATTTATAGGAAAATGGAATGCATAAGAATTAATCCATGAACGGTCCAGATTGATTTACTTTAACTCGACGGTCCATATTTAAAGAAAAATCTTTTAAATAAAATATAATATATTCTATTTATATAAAAACATTTTACTATGCAAATACTATGCAATACTATACTGAAAAACACTACGCAACACTATGCATAATAAAATATAATATATTCTATTTATGTAATAACTTTAATAAAGTATTCTATTTTATATAAAAGATGTTTCGCTTTTATTACGTTAATAATACGTAATAAAACAAAACGTCATTATCGCTATAATAATTCATATTATTAATCGACAATAATGGAATCAAACCGAGTAACTTCTCACATAAAGATCAATAATCAATACCGCAAGTGCTACTATGCAACCACACGACATTACATTACTTTTACTACCGAGTAGTTCAACAAGAACTACTATAAAACTTCCGCCGTTATTTCAATAAAATATTTTTGCTGCTTTTCAATCCGACATAATAATTTCGCTGTGGGTCCACCAATGATTGAGTAGTTGTATTTAATATTCCCTCGCTAAACCGAATATTTCCCACCAATCGAATATAATATAACCACTGTGCATACTTTTGCAAAATTTATAAATACTACCCACAACTATAATATTATCTTAAATTCACACCATAATATTAAAAAATTATTTCAACAAAATTTAAATCTTTATTGATAAAATCTGGGGTCTCACAATTATTATTATAAATAGAACAACAATTGTTCTTAATTATAATACCAAAGATTTCATTGTCCAACAATAAAATATAAATAATATTTTTAACAAAAAATCGAATACGATAACAACTTATCGACTTAATAGATTTTTCAGTAGGGATTGCTAAACTATAAGTTTTATGGCTAATCAAAGCAACCTTTGCTTCATTTTCCACACATAGGATTACTTATATTTGTTTAGCTTTCTACTTATGCTTGGTCCCTTCATAAATCTATATTTATGATAACCAAAGTCAGATCCAATACCCAAGTAGAACCTCGACTTAAATTTTTTTTATTATAAATCATGAACAAAATCAGATTGTGAAATCAAACTTCACTAAGCTTCTTTGGTTAGCCTCGCAAGATGCTTCTCATAGCTTCTTTCCAGTGTCCAAAGCTTATTGCAGTGGGAAGCAAACTCCTTTGCTATCCATATCGGTTTTGTTCTTATTATCCTTTGTTTATGCCTTTCTATTTACCTTCTTTGAATCGTTCTTCTTTTCGTAAGATCCTTTGGCCCCTACCGGTAGGACTTGATCTTTCTTGGTTGGAAAGTGACTCTCAACATTTTTAACATGTTAAGCAAATCAAATGAGGTCGATATCTAGCTTGTCCATATGAAAAATTCACAACAATTGTGAAAGGAGTCCTAGGGAGTGAGTGCAAGATCAAATCTTAGCTCAACTCTCCATCCATGACAAAAATCTGTTATCCTAATTGATCAATCAAATTGATAATGTTTAGGACTTTTGTATGCATCTTATATAGTGTCATTGGCCATTCTAGATCGGAAGAGCTCCTTAGATATCTCGATATCTATCACCCTACTTTCCTCACCATCAACTACTGATGTGCAGGAATATAGTAGGAGCATCCATAGTTTTATGTCGACATCAAGCTCACATCATACTCATGGACGCGAGCATGATGCATTGAGCCAACTGTGCATCATCTTGCCACTTTCTAAAAGTAGCAATGTCTTCCTCAGAGGCATTGTCTGCAACCATTGCAGGGATAGACGTATTAAAGACATAAGATAACTTTTCAGCCATAAGAACTATTCTCAAATTCCTTAACCAATCCGTTTAATATGGTCCGATTAAATAGCATCTAATATGCTTCGCAGTGATAGTAATTTAGACATTATAAAAATTCTGTAAATGAATTTGTAATTAACAACATTTTAACATACATTCTTTTATTAATTACCAAAATAAATTAGGTCTTGTTTTAAATTGGTATCTCCCACTATTTTCTTCAAACTATATTACCCTCAATATATATAGTTCGGCAAAATCTAATTAAAGATTTGCTAGTGAGAATAAGGATCCCATTTCAAATGTATATAGCCTTGTGGTGACACAACAAACTATATATAAATAAATAGGTAGACAACTTTTTGTCAATTACATCAACTACGCAACTCCTCAGATTTTGCCTCTTAGATTATTTTGATCAAGTGGTGGCACATCCGAATCAAAATTATCCAAGTTAAGTCCAACCTAGCACTCCATATATTCAAAAAGAAAAATATCATCCTTGTGGTGACACAACAAAACAATATTGTTCAATTTTCTTTATAAGCATCAAATGTGATAAATTAACATCTTAAATACTTAATATTTGCCTTGTGGTGACACAACAAACTCATATTAAATATTTAATACTCTATTAATTTTATCATGTTGTAAGGCGACGCTCGATATTCCAAATATCTTTGAACGCTTAGGACTTAATATAAAAATTGAGGGGTTTGTTATTAATTTGTCTCATCTTTGTTTAGCGGCATTTAAATATATATATAAAATACGCTATTATATTAATTAACATGCGAAGCATGTTTTTGCATATATATATAATATATATATATATAGCATGCATTATATAGAATACTATATTCTACTCAGATTGATTATGGACTTTTATTCTAGTTCGTTCTACTAGAGCCACCAAGTGAACCAAAAGGTCAAACCTTAGGGGTGCAAGAAATAATATTTAAATATAACTATTACATTTAAACACCTGCTCCATTACAAACGGGTCTTCAAGCGCTCCTCGCTTTTTTTGATCTCTAATTTTTCAAAATTAATTCTAACTATTCCTATTACAAAACTATTTAAAATAAATAGAAACCTTGATCAAAGATCAAGGGAAGTACATAGAGGGAGATAGAATTTACATTAAGAAAAAATTAGAGAAGACGAGGTACGCAGACCCCATTTAATAAAACCCATACATTCATGCATCCAACTAAAATAAAATCCAATCACATTGGTCAATAGTCCATAATCAATCCCATTTATTATCATACACATCACCATACGCATCAATAAATAACATTCATCTCATGAATAATAAACATTTAATATATATATTGATATCATTTAATGGGCAACTTTAGTTAGTATAAAATCTATTTTTGAATCAAAATAAACTCCTTTATTTTAATCCAAATTTAAATTAAAATAAAACTATTTTATTTTAATTTATCCAATTTTGTATAAAATAAACTATTTTATTTTAATCAAAATCTTTAATCAAAATAAAATCCTTTATTTTAATTAATTATGGAATCCAATTCCATATATATATATATATATAAAAAATCTTTAATTAAAGAAACACGGATATTCTTTCCTATTCACAAATAAACTCCTTTATTTTAAATAATATGAAATCTTATTCCATATTTAAATAAACTCCTTTATTTAAGGAAATTAGGATTCTCTTTCCTATTCACAAATAAACTCCTTTATTTTCCTATTCACAAATCCAATAAGTCAAAGTTTAACTTCTTCGGAGTCAAATTCAAACGTTGAACACAACTAGGTGAAATAAAAGAGTGGGTAGAACTGGTATCTAACACGGTATAGACTTCGCAAGAGCTTATGATTAACTTACCCGTGATAATTTTATTCAAAGTTCCTCGTCACGAGAAAAAAACGCTCTCTTAAACTACTAGCTTTGGTTTGTCCGGGATGACCTTTGGTGCCTCCATCCTAGTTGAATTTGTCTTTGAGAAACGACAAAATCGAGCTAAGTGACCTTTCTTCCACAATTATAACACGCTTTTGATTTCGGACGCGCTAGCTTCGGATCGATGTGTCCTCTCCTCCGCATTTGAAGCATATAATAGGTGGTCCTTCTCCTTCCTTAACAACAAAGTCTTTGTGTCGACGTCTTTCCATCATTGTTGAATCTCCTTTTCTTGAAATGTCCATTCTTATTATTTTGGCTCGATTACCACCAAGTGGTTACCATATATCGGCCCATTGATTCCTCCACGCTTGTTGTCACCGCTCGATGACTACTCTCGCCGGTATTATAATTTTGTCATTTTGCGCTCTCTTTTAGTTACGTTGACTCGTTATCGCGCTCCACTAATCGAGCCCTATTTACAACATCTGAATAAAACACGCTTTACGAGAAATAAGATGTCGACGTATCTCCGCTTCAAACCTCTTAAAAACATTCGCGCCATTCTCTCTTCATTATCCACCAAGTGGGGACTTAAACCATGATAACTCCGCAAATTTTGCCTCGTATCATGATTACGGGCCATATTATTTTGTTCCAACTTGATAAACTCCACCTCCTTCATGTAATTAATACTTTCAGAAAGTATTTGTCGTTGAAGCGACTCCTCGAACTTCTCCCAAGATATCTTCAAGACAAAGAAAGTCGAGTATGTTTTACCGATTCCCACCAAGAATCGCCTTCCGCAACATAAAGGCGGCAAAATGAACCTTTTGCTTCTCGGAGCATCCCAAGACATCAAATATCTTGTAATCTGCTTTATCCATGCTTCCGCCGTGAAGTGGTTTTGGCTCTCCTTAAACTCCGGTGGTCCCAGCTCCTTGAATTGTTTAGCGGTGACCGCACCGAGAGTTTTTCGTGTTTCCACCCAAAGACCCCAACTTATTATTAATGAAATTTAATTTTCTATTTATTATTTTGAAAAGTAAGGTTGATTGATTAATGTGGATAGTTAGGGGTAAAATACGCAAATATTTCAAAAAAGCAAGTGGTTATATAAAATATTCATCATTGTTTTTGGAATATTTCGTGGAATATCATCGCTTCGTCAGAATATTCGACGACTGCTAAAGCCCATGTGTGGGCCCCATAACGGAAAGCTTATCGATGAAGAAAACGACAAATATAAAGTTTAAAAATAACTGCACAGTAGTTGTTATCAAGTAATATCGTTAAAAATACCTATGGTTAAAACACAAGAAGATACCAGATTCGCACCAATTATCGATTCTTACGTAAGAAGGCACTACTCAATAATGGTTAAGAATTATCGCTCAAAGATTTTATCGATTTAATAATTGTCATATTGATATTTTATATCATTGTTGTTTCAATAATGTCATTACACAATATTTTTCATTATCGAAGCTAATAATTCATATTATCCTAATAATATTATTAGATAACATTATTGGCAATGTCTAGAAAGTTCTCGCTCTAAGGAGAGGTTTGGTCACCTAATCATGCGCCAAGAAGTGAGAAATTTTATCGAAAGCCCCTCTTCCTGAACCGCCTCGTCACAATATTGTGATTCTCAGTAATATTATTTGTGAATAATTAATTATTGATTCATATGATGAGGAAAATATTAATTTTATGTGGATATAGATGGAGAAAATTTTAATGTGACAATTGTTGTTGAAATTGAAATTTTATCTTTTTCTCGATAAAATAATTCATTTAAATATATTATTATATTTTAATAATATAATAATGGTGATATTTTTACAACTAATGTGGGATATATGAGTATACGAGGAGGAAGAGTATTTTTGTTGCAATAAATGTTTAAAACATGTTAAACATGCTCTGGACCCCATTTATCGATCGAAATTTGATTATATATGTGTAAAATCGCCCGCTTCAGGATTTTGGCCAATTTTTGTTTGGAATTTGGAAAAA
The DNA here is from genome assembly GCA_020205615.1 of Panax quinquefolius. NCBI lineage: Eukaryota > Viridiplantae > Streptophyta > Magnoliopsida > Apiales > Araliaceae > Panax > Panax quinquefolius. The sequence continues at coordinate 128,568,069 of CM035170.1, forward strand.
CTTTCTTCTTCGCAAAGTTGTAGAGAATTGAATTTCCTATAAAAACTCGCGAGATTCGAATTTTCTGATAAAAGGGCTATTTATTATGAATTATCAAGTTCAAGTTCAAATAATCGATTTTTGGAAGTTTTAATTATTATTTTAAAGAAAACGTTTTTTTTGCATTTAAGTGGGCTAATATGTGATATTAATTGCTGAAATCAGATCTTCAAAGATGGGCTAAGGAAATTTATAATATATATTAATATTTTATTAAATTTTCGCTTTGGTGTTCTAAAGATTTTCCTATAAATAGGTGCTTAGGTTAGAATTGAAAATCACACCGTAAATCAAGTTTTCTCTCTATATTATCGAGTTTATTCTTGTGAGTATTTTGAGTATACTTTGAGTATTGTTAGACGCAGGCAAGTTCCTTCAAAGACTATACCCTAGATTCCAAATTTGTAAGTACTAATCTTTTCGAGGTAAGTGGATGTTATTTTCTTCTCAAATGATATTATTTCTTCAATATCATTATGTCAAATATTGGTTGAACTTTTTATCAAATTTGAAACTTTTTCATGCTCTGGGTTACTATTCATGAGTTACTATTCACGAGTTACTATTAGTTACTAGTTACTATTCACGAAGTTACTATTCACGAAGTTACTATTCATTTAGTACTATTCATGAAGCGTGAAGATGTTTTTTTTGTGGAATTTCTATCTTTTGGTGTCTGAGTTACTATTCACGATATACAAGACTATTCACGATATCAAGACTATTCATCTAAAAAAATAAAATTTCTTCTTTTGTCCAAAATATCTATTTCGGATACTAGCTTTGATCAGATCCATGTTTTGATCATTCTCGAATTTTACACCACTATGATTATTTTTGAGGTATTTTTGAACATGGATAAAACAAAGTACTAATCCTTAATCCTTAATCCTTGTCATTTTGTTTCAATCGATTCGCTTTTTAAAAAATATTTTTCATCATCCTCGCCTTAAATGATGATATTATTGAATATCTTCGGCCCGAAAAAAAAAGATGAATGATTTTCAAGAATATCTTTCGTCAGAAAAGCAAAAGATGAAATGTGTGTTTAGATTAACACGACTAATCGATGAATATCTTCGCTCAGAAAAAAAAAAGATGAATATTTGATTCCGTATGTATATCGATTGATGTTACAGGATAAAAGATAGACGATGAACTTTTAAATTCATACATGTAAGATAGTAGTTTGCATTCTCTACTTAACTCTTCTAATGAATTATTATTTTCACCAATAATATTGATTTAAAATTTGTTGCCTATCAGATTCTATTAGATTTTTCCCGTCAAGACTAACGATAATTTGTCAGATATTATCTTAGTCATAATATTCTTTATCGGGCTAGTTGAGCTCACCCTTTTCCTTTTTGTTCCATTTTTTTTTCTCGTGAGGCTAGAATATAAATAGTATTTAGCCTGGGTAATGGAATGAAGGTTTTAGAAAGGATTGTTTAGTAGTCCTCACCATTTTGTAAAATAATGTATCAATAAATGTGATGAGGATTTATTTGAGTATAGATATTGTCTGTAAGATAATATTTGTATTCAAACTCACGCTTTTATCGTTGTAATAATAAAGTCAGAAGTTGTTTTTCGCATCACGTATCGACAACTCGTAATGGGTGATATACCTATTTTTGGGGCGCCACAATTGGTATCGTAGCTTAGGATACGATCTCCATGAGATCGGGAATGTAAATAATGAGAGAGGGGAGAGACGAGTAAATCCTTCGCTAAAGGTGTCCTACCTAAGCTTATTTTTTAGTTGGTCAAGATATAGGATATTATGTGATATATCGATTTCTTAATTAACCCTTGTTTTACGACAAGATTTGAGAATGTCGATCGAGAATATTAACAATGGAAATGAGACCGTGGAGACGCTCAGACTCACCAACGAGGAGAACGCAACAGTCGGGCAATGTTCCTCCCGTGAACAACACCAATCGAGCAGATGATGAACGAGGGATGTTTAGAAGCTTTTTTGCAGCTCATGCAAAATCGCATTTAGGAGACTCGTGTTCAAAATACAGGAGGAAATGATAAGAATTCACAAGTTGTCACAAACCAAGCAGCTCAAAGAGTCGGGACCACCGTAATTTAAGGGAAAGCCGATCCGATCACCAATGAAACACGGGTCAAACAAATTACCAAGATATTCGATGTCTGGGATGCACTGAGGAACAGAAGGTTCCATTCGCCACCTTTATGTTCCGCGGAAAGGCAGATCATCGGTGGGAGTCTGGAAGTTGCACTCCATCCACCAAGACTCAAAGATGTCTGGGAAACGCTCAGAAACTATTTAATGACAAATACTTTCCCGAAAGTGTTCGCTATACGAAGGAAGTGGAGTTCATCGACAGAGCAAAACAACACGACAAGTGTCTCAAAGACGAGGCAAAGTTTGCAGAGTTATCCGTGTTTCAGACCTCATTGGTGGAGAATGAGGAACGATGACGCGGATGTTTTTAGAGGTTTGAAACCCCAAGATACGCCAAGATCTCATTTCTCATAACTTTTTCTCTATTCGAGATGTTGTAAAATGTGGCTCAATTATTAGAGCGAGATAACGAGTACGGCCAACCGAGGGACCACAACCAGATCGCACTCGTAGATAAGAAACAATGTAATAATGATAACCAAATGAGAGAAAGAAACAGACGGACAAAAATGGTAACCACTCCGTGGTAAATCATGGCCATGAAAATAGTAAGAAGCGTCAGAGGAGATTTTAAAAGAGGAGATTTAACAACGACTATGTGAAGACGACAAAGGTTTAAGCAAAGAATCGGTTCTAAGTGGAGGAGAACCACCACCCATTATATGCTATAAATGCGGAAAGAGGGACATATCACCAAACCGCCCACAACAGCTCAAGGTATGCTATAATTGTGGAAAGGAAGGACATATCGCCGAGATCAGACAGAGAATAAAACCTAGTTCAATGGGGACGGTGACTCAAAAGATCGCCCCGTAAAAGTCAAAGTCAACGATTCCGGAAGAGAGCTTTGTCATGATCGGTCAAAATGCGAGGAACCCAAACGAGGTGATCACGGTAAGCTATTTATAAATTCTCGCTAAGTTTATACCTTACTTGATAACCGGCATACCCATTCATTTATCTCTCCCGCATGTGCTCAACGCTTAAACTCGATTCCGAGAAATTAGACTTTGACCTATCTCGTGGAAACTCCGCTAGAGAAACTTTCATCACATCCATCGCTTATAAATCTTGTTTGATTCAAGTGGCACCATTACCTTACCCGCTGACCTTATCTCTTTAAAGATACTTGCTTTTGATGTGATTTTAGGATTGATCGTTAACTACTCATCATGCCAAAATTGATTGTTTTCGTAAGGTTGTTAGTTTTCATATTCCTAACCAACCCGTTGTATTTAATTCAAGCAACTAAACCATTAAAATCAATCATCGCCATATCTAATCATAAAGCTATTCGCTTATTGAAAAAACGGATGTCAAGCTTTCTTAGCCCATGTTATGGATTTGAATAAAGACACGCCAAATTTGAATAATATTCCCGTTGTTATCGATTTTCCCGACGATTTCAAGAACTTCCTGCCTCACCCCGTAACGTGAAGTCAATTCTTTATCGATCTTGAACCCGCACAAAGCCCATTTCTAAAACCCCATATCGAATGGCTCCTATTGAACTTCAGAGTTAAAGGTCCAACTACGTGAATTGTTGGACATCGGCTTCATTGGCCCCAAGACATCTCCTCGGGGTGCTCCTGCTTTATTCAGAAAAAGAAGAAAGACGGAGTATGCGATTTTGTATCGACTATCTGAATCGAACCATGTCACCATCAAGAATAGGTATCCTCACCTCGATTGATGACTTGTTCGACCAAAAGTAAGGGGCACAATTCTTTTCAAAATCGATCTTCGCTCGATATCATCACCAAGATTAGAATCGAGGATATTCCAAAGACCGCTTCGTAACTCCCCAGATGGGCATTATGAATTCTTAGTCATGTGTCTTTCTGACTAACTAATGCTCCTCGCGCTTTCATGGATATGATGAACCGAGTATTCAAGGAATATTCGATCGATCGTTGTTGTTGTTTTTATTGATGACATCCTTATATATTCCAAAAGTCGGAAGATCATGAGCACCATTTGAAGTCGGTACTCCAAAGGCTTCGTGAAAACAAACTATATGCCAAATTGAAGAAATGCGAAGTTCGCTCGAGGAAGTAGCATCCTGGGCACGCGGTGTCAAAAACATGGAGTATCCGCTGATCCCGGCCAAGATCAAGCAATACAAAGTTGGGAGCAACCAAGTCATGGATCAAGACGTAGCTTTTTGGGCTTAACCGGTTATTATCTGAGATTCGTGGAAGGGTTTTCTAATCGCTACTCCATTAACTCGCCTAACTCCTAAGGATACAAAATTCGCTTGGAGCGAAGAACGCGAGAAGAGTTTCCAAGAGCTTAAGAGAGACTTATTTCTAAGACTGTTTCTAACAATACCATCCGTTCTGGATGGATTTGTTATCTACAAATGATGCTTCGTGCAAAGGGTTAGGATGTGTTCTCATGCAACGGGAAAGTCATAGCCTATGCCTCGCGACAACTTAAAGAGTATGAGAGGAATTATCCTACCATGATCTAGAGTCAAGCAAGCAATGCAAGCCGCTTAAAAATACGGAGGCACTATCTATACGGGGAGAAAGTGGAGATATATTCGCACCATAAAAGCCTTAAATATTTCTTCACTCAAAAAGAACTCAACACGCGGCAATGACGCTGGCTCGAGCTATTGAAAGACTACGCACCACACTATTCAATACCATCCCGAAAAAGTTTAACGTGGTAGCCGACGCGCCGAAAGTAGAAGATCATATGCGGAACGAAAAGCGATGATGTCAAGTATATACGACAGAGCCAACTTTAATAGAAAAAGTTAAGGTCGCTCAAGCCACCAATCTTGAGTCGATGCGTATGAAGAAGAAAGTACAAGAAGGAGCTATTCCTAAGCTTAGAATCGATGAAGAAGGAATACTTCGAGTCCACTCTAGACTTTCAGGTTCCTAACGACTGATTTGAAGTACAAGATTACGATGGAGGCACACAATACACCATTTGCAATCCATCTCGAAGTACTAAATGTATCGTGATCTTCTACATACATTTTGGTGGAACAATACGAAGAGAGAGATTGCAAAGTTTATCTCAATGTGTTTAACTTGTCAACAGTAAAGTGAGCATCTAGTACCTAAGGGTCCGTCAGAACCACTTGAGATTTCAAATGGAAGTGGGGAACACATTACCATGGATTTCAAGTTACGGGTCTTCCTACGGCTTTCAAGGCATCAATGCTATTTGGGTTATTGTTGATAGATTAACCAAGTTCCGCTTCATTTCTTGCCGACACGGAGACTTATTCCTCGAACGCCTTGCTAGTAGATGACGTGAATGAGATTGTGAGGTTGCATGGCATGCCAAGATCCATAGTTTTGATCGTGACCCAAGATTCACTTCAAGATTTTGGGTTAGCTTCAAAAAAAGCTATGGGCACGGATTTGCGATTTAGTTCTAAGATACCATCCTCAAACCGGATTTGGACAATCGAGAGGACTATTCAAACTCTCAAGATCTATTAAGACTCGTGGTCCTAGACTTCAAGGGCGCTTGGGATAAGTATTTACCATCGTGGAATTCTCCTACAACAACAGCTTATCGTGCAAGTATAGTGTGGCTCCATTCAAGCATTATATGGATTTAAAATGTCGCTCTCCAATATGTTGGGACGAGGTGGGTGAAGCAACATTGTTGGGACCCGAAGTTAAGACGTATGATCACCTAAAAGATCCAAATGATTCGACAACGATACAAACCAAGACAAGATCGACAAAAAGAGTTATGCGGATCTTCATCGAAAGGACGGGAATTTAGTGTGGGGATCATGATTGTCATGAAGTTGCTTCCATGGAAGGGAGTTACAAGATTTGGGAAGAGAGGAAAGCTCAATCCACGCATTTATCGTCCATTTCAAATTCTCGACCGAGTAGGAAATGTAGCCTATGTATGCAGCTACTCTCCAAGTATGCCTCGTGTTCATAATGTGTTTCACATATATCCGCATTTCAGAATATGTGAAAGACCCAACCACGCTATAGAATTTAGAACCCATTTAAATAGCCAAGACTTAACGTATGAGGAGGTACCGCCAAGATCTTGGATAGAAGGAGCATGTCCCACGCCAAGAAAGGTCATACCACAAGTTAAAGTTTTTTGTGGAGGAATCATGCTATAGAGGAAATGACCGGGAATCGAAACTAAATGAAAGCGAGGTATCCTCACCTTTTCAAACACTGTGTACGCACGCCAATTTCGAGGACTAAATTTCATATATGAGGGAGGTCAGAAGACCCCAACTTATTATTAATGAAATTTAATTTTCTATTTATTATTTTGAAATAGTAAGGGTTGATTTGATTAATGTGGATAGTTAGGGTAAAATACGCAAATATTTCAAAATAAGCAAGTGGTTATAAAATATTCATTGTCATTTGGGAATATTCGTTTGGTCGTGGAATATTCAGATCGCTTTGGGAATATTCGCACGACGGCACGCAAGCAGCCCATGTGTGGGCCCCATAACTAAAAAGCGATCGATGAAGAAAACGACAAATATAAGTTGTTTAAAATAATTCACAGAAGTTGTTACAAGTAATATCGTTAAAATATACCTATGGTTAAAACACAAGAAGATTACCAGATCGCACCAATTATCGATTCTTACGTAAGAAGGCACTACTCAATAATGGTTACAAAGAATTATCGCTCAAAGATTTTATCGAGTTAATAATTGTCATATTGATATTTTATATTGTCGTTGTTTCAATAATAATCATTACACAATATTTTTCATTATCAAGCAATAATTCATATTATCCTAATAATATTATTAGATAACATTATTGGCAATGTCTAGAAAGTTTCGCCTAAGGAGAGGTTTGGTCACCTAATGCGCGCCAAGAAGGAGAAATTTTATCGAAAGCCCCTCTTCCCTGAACCGCCTCGTCACAATATCAGGATTCTCAGTAATATTATTTGTGAATAATTAATTATTGATTCATATGATGAGGAAAATATTAATTTTATGTGGATATAGATGGAGAAAATTTTAATGTGACAATTGTTGAAAATTGAAATTTTATCTTTTTCTCGATAAAATAATTTATTTAAATATATTATTATATTTTAATAATATAATAATGGTGATATTTTTACAACTAATGTGGGATATATGAGTATACGAGGAGGAAGAGTATTTTTGTTGCAATAAATGTTTAAAACATGTTAAACATGCTCATGGGACCCCATTTATCGAATCAAATTTGATTATAAATTGTAAAATCGCCTGCTTCAGGATTTTTTGGCCAATTTCTATTTGGAATTTGAAAAACTTTCTTTCGCAAAGTTGTAGAGAATTGAATTTCCTATAAAAACTCGCGAGATTCGAATTTTCTGATAAAAGGGCTATTTATTGTGAATTATTGAAGTTCAAGTTCAAATAATCGATTTTTGGAAGTTTTAATTATTATTTAAAAAAAACGTTTTTTTTTTTTTTTTAAGTGGGCTAACATGTGATATTAATTGCTGAAATCAGATCTTCAAAGATGGGCTAAGGAAATTTATAATATATATTAATATTTTATTAAATTTTCGCTTTTGGTGTTCTAAAAAGATTTTCCTATAAATAGGTGCTTAGGTTAGAATTGAAAATCACACCGTAAATCAAGTTTTCTCTCTATATTATCGAGTTTATTCTTGTGAGTATTTTGAGTATACTTTGAGTATTGTTAGACCAAGCAAGTTCCTTCAAAGACTATACCCTAGATTCCAAATTTAAGTACTAATCTTTCGAGGTAAGTGGATGTTATTTTCTTCTCAAATGATATTATTTCTTCAATATCATTATGTCAAATATTGGTTGAACTTTTTATCAAATTTGAACTTTTTTGCTCTTGGGTTACTTATTCATGAGTTACTATTCACGAAGTTACTATTCACGAAGTTACTATTCATGAGTTATTCACGAAGTTATTCACGAGTTACTATTCACGAGTACTATTCACGAATGAAGCGTGAAGATGTTTTTTGTGGAATTTCTATCTTTGGTGTCTGAGTTACTATTCACGATACTAAGACTATTCACGATATCACTATTCACGATACTTAAGACTATTCAACCTAAAAATAAAATTTTTCTTTTTGTTCAAAATATCTATTCTCGATACTAGCTTTGATCAGATCCATGTTTTGATCATTCTCGAATTTTACACCACTATGATTATTTTTGAGGTATTTTTGAACATGGATAAAACAAAGTACTAATCCTTAATCCTTAATCCTTGTCATTTTGTTTCATCGATTCGCTTTTAAAAATATTTTTCATCATCCTCGCCTTAAATGATGATATTATTGAATATCTTCGCCTCAGAAAGTGCAAAAAAGATGAATGATTTTTCAAGAATATCTTCGTCAGAAAAGCAAAGATGAACAGTGTTTAGATGAATACTTAATTAATCGATGAATATCTTTCGCCTCAGAAAGTAAAAAGATGAATATTTGATTCCGTATGTATATCGATTGATGTTACAGGATAAAAGATAGACGATGAACTTTTAAATTCATACATGTAAGATAGTAGTTTGCATTCTCTACTTAACTCTTCTAATGAATTATTATTTCACCATGTAATATTGATTTAAAATTTGTTGTCTATCAGATTCTATTAGATTTTTCCTCGTGAAGACTAACGATAATTTGTCAGATATTATCTTAGTCATAATATTCTTTATCGGGCTAGCTAGTTGAGCTCACCCTTTCCTTTTTGTTCCATTTTTCTTCTCAGAGGCTAGAATATAGCGAAGTATTTAGCCTGGGTATGGAATGAAGGTTTTAGAAAGGATTGTTTAGTAGTCCTCACCATTTTGTAAAATAATGTATCAATAAATGTGATGAGGATTTATTTGAGTATAGATATTGTCTGTAAGATAATATTTGTATTCAAACTCACGCTTTATCTGTTGTAATAATAAAGTATTTTTTAGTGGTCAAGATATAAGGATATTATGTGATATATTGATTTCTTAATTAACCCTTGTTTTACGAAGATTCGAGAATGTCGATCGAGAATATTAACAATGGAAATGAGACCGTGGAGACGCCTCAGACTCACCAACGAGGAGAACGCGGCAAACAGTCGGGCAATGTTCCTCCCGTGAACAACACCACCGAAAGCAGATGATGAACGAGGGATGTTTAGAAGCTTTTTGCAGCTCATGCAAAATCGCATTTAGGAGACTCGTGTTCAAAATACGTGAGGAAATGATAAGAATCACCGTTGTCACAATGCAAGCAGCTTCAAAGAGTTGGGACCACTGTAATTTAAGGGAAAGCCGATCCGATCATGGCGAAACATGGGTCAAACAAATTACCAAGATATTCGATGTTTTGGGATGCACGGAGGAACAGAAGGTTCCATTCGCCACCTTTATGTTCCGCATGAGGCGATCATCGGTGGGAGTCTCATGAAGTTGCATCCATCCACCGCACTCAAAGATGTCTGGGAAACGCTTTCAGAACTATTTAATGACAAATACTTTCCGAAAGTGTTCGCTATACGAAGGAAGTGGAGTTCATCGACAGAAAAAACAACACGATTTTGTCTCAAAGACGAGGCAAAGTTTGCAGAGTTATCCGTGTTTTCAGACCTCATTTGGTGGAGAATGAGGAACGATGACGCGGATGTTTCTTAGAGGTTTCAAACCCAGATACGCCAAGATCTCATTTTCATAAACTTTTCTCTATTCAGATGTTGTAAAACAGGCTCAATTATTAGAGCGAGATAACGAAAGTACGATCAACCGAGGGACCACAACCGTGGATCGTACTCAGAGATAGTAACAATGTAATAATGATAACCAAATGAGAAAGAAACAGACGGACAAAAATGGTAACCACTCCTGTGGTAATCATGGCCATGAAAATGTAAGAAGCGAGTCGAGGAGATTTTAAAAGAGGAGATTTAACAACCACCATACGAAGACGATAAAGGTTTAAAGAATCGGTTCTAAGGAGGAGAACCACCACCCATTATATGCTATAAATGCGAAAGAGGGACATATCACCAAACCGCCCACACATACTCAAGGTATGCTATAATTGTGGAAAGAAGGACATATCGCCGAGATCAGATCAGAGTGAAACCTAGTTCAATGGGGACGGTGACTCAAAAGATCGTCCCCGTAAAAGTCAAAGTCAACGATTCCGGAAGAGCGTTTGTCAGGATCGGTTAAAATGCGAGGAACCCAAACGAGGTGATCACTTGTAAGCTATTTATAAATTTCATAAGTTTATATTTTACTGATACCGGCAGTTACCATTCATTTATCTCTCCCGCTTGTGCTCAACGCTTAAACTTGATCCTGAGAAATTAGACTTCGACCTATCCGTGGAAACTCCGTTAGAGAAACTTTCATCACATCCAATCGCTTATAAATCTTGTTTGATTCAAGTGGCACCATCACAAATTTAATCGATGAGCGCAAGTATGAGAAATAAAAGAATGGGTAGAACCCAGATCAAATAAAGTATAGACTTCATTAGAGTTTATGATAAGCTTACCCGTGATGACCTCATTCGGTTCTTTTGCTCTCCGGGAGGTCACAAAAATACTCTCCTCAGACTACCGATTTTGACTTTTTCGAACTACTTTGTGCCTCCATCCTAGTTGAATTTATCTTCAGAAATGACAAAATCGAGCTAAGTGACCTTCTCTTCCACAATTATAACATGCTTTGACGGCACATGCTAGATCGGATCGATGTGTCCTCTCCTCGATGCATTTCAAGCATACGATAGTGGTCTTTCTCCTTCCTTAACAACTAAAGTTGTCAGGTCGACGCTTTTCCATCATTGTTGAATCTCCTTTCGAAATGTCCATTCTTATTGTTTTGGCCCCGACACACACCAAGTGGTTACCATATCCGCCCGTTGATTCCTCCACGCTTTTTTATCACCGCTCAACGACTACTCTCGCCGGTATTATAATTTTGCCTACCGCTTCTTTTAGTCAGGCTGACTCGCTATCGCGCTTCCACTAATCGAGCCCTATTTACAACATCCTAATACAAACACGCTTATGAGAAATAAGATGTCGACGATCTCCGCTTCAAACCTCTTAAAAATTCATTCGCCATTCTCTCTTCATTATCCACTAAGTGGGACGTAAACCATGATAACTCAAGCAAATTTTGCCTCAGATCATGACTACACGGCCATATTGTTTTGTTCCAACTGATAAACTCCACCTCCTTCATATGGCTAATACTTTCAGAAAGTATTTGTCGCTGAATGCCCCCGGAACTTCTCCCAAGATATCTTCAAGACAAAGATGTCAATACGCTTTTACCAATTCCTACCAAGAATTTGCCTCTCCGCAACATAAAAGCTTATTAGTGGAACCTTTTGCTTTCTGAGCATCCCAAGACATCAAATATCTTGGTAATCTGCTTTATCCATGCTTCCGCCGTAAGTGGTTTTGCCTTCCCTTAAACTCCGTGGTCCCAAAGCCTCGAATCTTATAGCGTGACCACCGAGAGTTTTCCGTGTTTCCACCCACGCTTTGGACAGAGTCTCTCTCTCATTGCCATATAAATGGATAAAGCCTCCGAACATTCGATCATTCATCATTTGGTCAAGGTTGTTGTTGTTGTATTTGAGGATTGTCGCTTCCTCGATACACATTATCCCCGATTATCGAGCATGTGGTGAATCAACGATCGCCTGTGGCTCCATTGCTATTCTCAACATTTTCGTGATGTCATTTTCAGACATCGCCACAAAACAAAAGGTTAATCGACATGTAACAATTTATCTCTATATTCTCGACCGACCAATAAAATAACACACAAACTTAGGTAGTCATACTGGGCCAAGGTATTCCCTGCTCTCTCCTCCTAAGTATTATTCTCATATCTTAGCCAGGATCATATCCCTAAGCTTTGATGACGCCCCCAAAATAGGTATACATCACCTATTTCGAAGTCAACAACACATGGCATGTAAACAACTACAACTTTATTATTACAACAAGAAAACTGCTGTGAGTTTGAATACAAATATTATCTTCTAGATAATATCTATAATCAAATAAATCTTCATCACATTTATCGATACATTATTTTACAAAATGGTGAGGACTACTAAACAATCCTTTCTAAAACCTTCATTCCATACCCGACTGCACTCGCTATATTCTCGCCTCCCGAGAAGAAAAATGGAACAAAAGGAAAAGTGGTGAGCTCAACTAGCTCAAGAAAGAATATTATGACTAAGATAATATACAACAAATTACCGTTAGTCTTCAACAGGAAAATCTAATGTAATACAATAGACAACAAATTTTAAATCAATATTCGCAATGAAATAATAATTCATTGAAGAGCAAGAGAGAATGCAAACTACTATCTTCTATGTATGAATTTAAAAGTTCATCGCTCATCTTTTATCCCCAGAACATCAATCAATATACATCCGAATCAATATTCATCTTTGCACTACGTGCCAAAGATATTCATCACCGGGTCATGTTCATCTAAACACCGCTCATCTTGCACTACTACAGCCAAAGATATTCTTCAGAATCATTCATCTTTGCACCACAGCCAAAGATATTCCATAATATCATCATTTAAGATCAAGATGATGAAAAATATTTTTAAAGAAACGAATCCAAAGGAAACAAAATGACAAGGATTAAGGATTAAGGATTCGACATTTTGTTTTATTCACGCCCAAAAATACCTCAAAAATAATCATAAATGGTGTAAAATTCAAGAATGATCAAAACACATGGATACAATCAAAGCTAGTATCCGTAATAGATATTTTGGACAAAAGAAGAAATTTTATTTTTTATGAAGAATAAAGTGTCAGATAATGTGAATAAGGCCAGAGATACGTGAATAAGAATCTCTACACCAAAAGATAGAAATTCAATACAAAAAACATCTTCACGCTTCATGAATAGTACTGTGAATAAGAACTCGTGAATAAGAATCTCAGAATAAGACTCGTGAATAAGAACTCATGAATAAGAATCGTGAATAAGAACTCATGCTTAATAGTAACTCCTACATGAAAAAGTTCCAAATTTGATAAAAGTTCCAACCAATATTTCAAAGATAATGATATCAAGAAATAATATCATTCGAGAAGAAAATAACATCCCTTACCTCGAAAGATTAAGATTTCTAAATTGAATACCTGCATAAGGTCAAGGGGAACTTACAGCACCGCCTAACAATACTCAAAGTATACTCAAAATACTCACAAGAATACGCCGATAATATAGAGAGAGAAAACTTCGCTTCGGGTGTGATTTTCAATTTAACCCAAGACCCTATTTATAGAAAACGCTAGAACACCAAAGCAGTAAAATTTAATAAAATATTAATATATATTATAAATTTCTTAGCCCATCTTTTGAAGATCTGATTTCAGCAATTAATATCACATGTTAGCCCACTTAAATGCAAAAAAACGTTTTTCTTTAAAATAATAATTAAAACTTCCAAAATCAATTATTTTGAGTTTCTAACTTCAATAATTCACAATAAATAGCCCTTTATCAGAAAAATTCGAATCTCATGAGTTTTTATAGAAAATTCAATTTCTACAACTTTACGTAAGAAAGTTTTTCCGAATTCCAAATGTAAATTGACCAAATCCACAAACGGGCAATTTTACAAGCTATAATCAAATTTCAACCAATAAATGGGGTCCACCGACATGTTTAACATGTTTTAAACATTTATTGTAAATAAAATACTTTTCCTCCTCAGATACTCATATATCCCACATTCGTTGTAAAATATCACCATTATTATATTATTAAAATATAATAATATATTTAAACGAATTATTTTATCGTAAAAAGATAAATTTCAATTTTCAACAATTGTCACATTAAAATTTTCTCCATCTATATCCACATAAAATTAATATTTTCTCATCATATGAATCAATAATTAATTATTCACAAATAATATTACGTAATCACAATATCGACAACCTGTAGTTCCTGTGAAAGAGGGGGCTTTCCAATAAGAATTTCTCCTCATCGGGCGCCAATTAATTAGTGACCAAACCTCCCTAGATGTAACTTTCTAGACATCGCTAATAATGTTATCTAATAATATTATTCAGATAATATGAATTATTGCTCGATATTGAAAAATATCACAGAAAACGACAATTATCGAAACAACAAAGAATATAAAATATCAACGCAGTTAATTATTAACTCAATAAAATATCGAACAAAGAATTATCGAACCATTATCGAGTAAAGGCCTTCACGTAAGAATCAATAATTGTGCAATACCGCAAAGCTATCGTGTTTTAACCACCGAGTATTTTAACAAAGATAACCAGAATAACTACGCCCGTTATTTTTAACCAACTTATATTCGTCTGCTTTTTCATCCAATCGCTCAGCATGGGCTCACACATGGTCGCTTTACGCAGCATTTAATATTCCCCGACAAGCATTTAATATTCCATGCACCAAACTAATATTCCCCGACAACAATGAATATTTTATAACCACTTGCTTATTTTGAAATATTTGCATATTTTACCCCTAACTATCCACATTAATCACATCAACCCTTACTATTTCAAAATAATAAATAGAGAAAATTAAATTTCATTAATAATAAGTTGGGGTCTTACATTTGATACCAACCGTGACGCCCCAAAATTAGGTATACATCACCCATCTTGGCAATCGATACATGGTACATAATTTAAATACAACTTACTAATATAATCCGCTGGTATAATACGACATAAACCATGAGTTTGAATACAAATATTGTCTACTAGATATTATACAAAAACTCAAAAGGAGTCCTCATTACAATTATTATCACACTATTTCACGTAATAAAGGAGGACTACTAATGCTATCCTCCTCGACCATTACTCCGCTCCCCGACTTGTCTCCAAATTTATATTCTAATTTCCTCAAGAGAATAAAGGAAAGAAAGGGTGAGCTCAACTAGCTCAAGAAGAAATATTATGACTAAGATAATGCGTAATAAATTATCATTAGTCACAACAAGTTGTTAAACCGATAAAATATAATGAACATCAAGTTTAACTACAAATAACCAAAGAATCCATTAAAAGAGTCAAGTAGAAAATAAAATCTACTATCTTTTATGATTTAAAAGGTTTTTCATCATATATAATGAGACTCACTTTTAATAAATATTCCACATCATCGAATCACCCTCGCACTACGCCCAAGGATATTCTTTAGAGTCACGATCGTGACGCCTAAAATTAG
Organism: Panax quinquefolius; assembly: GCA_020205615.1. NCBI lineage: Eukaryota > Viridiplantae > Streptophyta > Magnoliopsida > Apiales > Araliaceae > Panax > Panax quinquefolius. The sequence goes on from CM035170.1 coordinate 128,583,500, forward strand.
GTATACGCCACCCATCTGGGTCGCCACTTACATGGTACATAAATTCAAATACAACTTATTAATATAACTGCTGCTGGTATAATACTTATATAAATCGTGAGTTTGAATACAAATATTGTTCTATAGATATTATACAAACTCAAAAGGAGTCCTCATTACAACTATTATCACACTATTTCACGTATTGTAGTGAGGACTACTAATGCTATCCTCCTCGACCATTACTCCGCTCCTCGACTCGTCTCCAAATTTATGTTCTCATTTCCTCAAGAGAACAAAGAAAGAAAGTGGTGAGCTCAATCTAGCTCAAGAAGAAATATTATGACTAAGATAATGCGTAATAAATTATCATTAGCCTTCAACATGTTGTTAAACCTGATAAAATACAATAGACAACCAGCTTTAATCAGCAAAATGAATACGTAATCCATTAAAAAAGTCAATTAAGAATAAAATCTACTATCTTTTTAGGTTTTAAAAGGTTTTCATCAATTTTTATCACTAAGACTCATTTTTAATGAATAAACCATAATATATAATCATCCCCGCACTACCACGGCCAAGGATTTTCATCAAATTATCAATGGTCATGACTATAAGACCCCAACTTATTATTAATGAAATTTAATTTTCTATTTATTATTTTGAAATAGTAAGTGGTCATGTGATTAATGTGATAGTTAGGGTAAAATACGCAAATATTTCAAAAATAAAGTGTTGGTTATAAAATATTCATCATTGGGAATATCTATTCGGTCGTGGAATATTTCGCATCGTCAGAATATTCATTCGATTTACACGTTAAATGCATGTTTGGGCCCCATAAAGGAAAGCTATCGATGAAGAAACGCTATTAAATATATATGGTTAAAAATAATTTACAGAAGTTGTTACTGCTAACATCGTTAAAATACTCCTATGGTTAAAACACAAGAAGAAACCAGATTGCACCAATTATTGATTCTTACGTAATAAGGCACTACTCAATAATGGTTACATGTAATTACATCGCTCACAAGATTTTATCGGAAGTTAATAATCAAGCGCTATGATATTTTATATTGTTGTTGTTTCAATAATTGCTATTACACAATATTTTTCATTATCGAAGCTAATAATTCATATTATCCAATAATATTAGATAACATTATTGGCAATGTCTAGAAAGTTCTGCCTCAAGGAGAGGTTTCGTCACCTAATCTAAGTTGCCGTTAGTGAGAAATTTTATCGAAAGCCCTCTTCCTGGTGAATCGCCGGTCATCAATATCAGGATTCTCGTGAATATTATTTGTGAATAATTAATTATTGATTCATATGATGAGTGAAAATATTAATTTTATGTGGATATAGATGGAGAAAATTTTTAATGTGACAATTGTTGAAAATTGAAATTTTATCTTTTTCTCGATAAAATAATTTATTTAAATATATTATTAATATAATAATGGTGATATTTTTACAACTAATGTGGGATATATGAGTATACGAGGAGGAAGAGTATTTTTGTTGCAATAAATGTTTAAAACATGTTAAACATGTCTATGGACCCTCATTTATTGATCTAAATTTGATTATACCGTGAAATAAATATCTGCTTTGTGGATTTTACCAATTTCTGTTTGGAATTTGAAAAAACTTTCTTCTATAAAGTTGTAGAGAATTGAATTTCCTATAAAACTCATAGATTCGAATTTTCTGATAAAAGGGCTATTTATCGTGAATTATTGAAGTTCAAGCTCCAAATAATCGATTTTAAAGTTTTAATTATTATTTTAAAGAAAAACGTTTTTTTGCATTTAAGTGGGCTAACATGTGATATTAATTGCTGAAATCAGATCTTCAAAGATGGGCCAAGGAAATTTATAATATATATTAATATTTTATTAAATTTTCGCCAGGGTGTTTCAAGATTTTCCCATAAATAAAAAGTGCTTGAAGTTAGAATTGAAAATCACAATAGTAAATCAAGTTTTCTCTCTATATTATCGAGCTTATTCTTGTGGAGTATTTTGAGTATACTTTTTAGTATTCATAGATTCCGCAGTAAGTTCCCTTCAAAGACTATAATCTTAGATTCCAATTTGTAAGTATTAATCTTCGAGGTAAGGTGATGTTATTTTCTTCCTCAAATGATATTATTTCTTCAATATCATTATAATAAATATTGGTTCGAACTTTTATCAAATTTGAAACTTTTCTCATGCTATTCCGAAAGGGTTACTATTCATGAAATATTAAGCCCACTATTCACATCCACGGGATCAGTAGACGTCTTTCAGAACCCTTGCCTATCAAGATTCTATTAGATTTTCCTCGTCAAGACTAACGGTGACCCAAGTTGTATAATATCTTGGGCCATAATATTCTTTACCGACTGACTAGGAAATTTCACCATTTTCCTTTTGTTCCATTTTTCTTCTCAGAGGCGAGAATATAAATAGAGTATGGTTTTCTTTCCCAAAATAGTATACATCACCCGTTTCCGAAGTTGTCAAATACATGGCATGTAATACCACTAAATTCCTGGGCCATTATTTCATCAGAAACCTGCAGAGTTTGAATACAATATTGTCTCTCAGCATAACATTCAGGTATACTCAATTAAATCAATGCGACTACCTACATTGAGCATTATACAAAAAATGGTATAGTGACTAATAAATAACTTCTTTCTAAAACCTTCTTCATTCCATACTCGACCTCAGATTCTCGCTATAATTCTCGCCTCCCCGAGAAAAATGGAATGTATAAAAGTGAAAAGTGGTGAGTCTAACTAGCTCAAGAAGAATATTAATGTTACTAAGATAATATATAACAAATTATCGCGGTCTTCAAATGGAAAAATATATTGTAATCACAATGTACAAACAAATTCTTAAACCAATATTCGCAATGGAAATAATAATCTATTAAGAGCTTAAAGAGAGAAGAAACTACTATCTTCTACGATGATGAATTTAAAAAGTTCATCATTTCCGTCTTTATCTCCGTGAATATCAATCAATATACATCCGAATTTCAAATATTCATTCAGACCACAGCCAAAGAGATATTCATCAGCCTGGGTCGTGTCTATTTAAACACCTGCCTTTATCTTTGCACTACTTGCCAAAGATATTCTTTCAGAATCATTCATCTGCGACCATGGTGCCAAAGATATTCTAAGAAATCATTCATCT